>JAOXOE010000441.1:19268078-19285751 GCA_028565055.1 Phoeniculus purpureus | reverse complement strand
CATAAATTTTCTTTTTGATGGGGGAGGTGTGGGGTGGGAGGTAAGGGGCTTTTCCATTTCTCACCATCCCATCATTTTTATTTCAGTATTCTTATTGCTGTTGGATCACATTTTCTTTCTTTATGTGCTACACATAGAACAACTTACTGAGGCAGGCTGCCACTGAGTTAGCTTTGAATGTCACCACAAATAAGAGAGAGTAACAACTTTTGTGAAGTGCCTGTAATTTGGTGATCATGATTAAACCACTTCTCTGATCTATGTTGTTTGTTGTCTCTTAACTGCCTGCTGCATGGAGAAGTGACTTACTCATCCTCAGATTACGGCTTCCCTTCTTGAAACATAATTAAACTTTTATAGTGCTCACACTTTTTGTATTTAATTCTGCAAAAGACCGTTATGAGAAAGTTGAATATTTCATGCGTATCTAGCCTTTAAATCAGCAAAAATGGGAGTAAACAAAGAGGAAATGAGAGAGAGATTCATGAGAGGCTAATAAGAACGCAGTCACTGTTTTGCTAATAGTCCCTTTTTCCTGTTTCTACAAATATACTCAAATATTTAGAGCCTTTAACAGAACAGGCAGATCTCTAAATTAGTTCCCACCATGCACAGAGTTAAACCCTAATAAATTGTTCAAAACATGGGACGTAATCTGTACCGAGCTGCTGAGCATTTGCAGTCCAAAGGAGCCATTTGCCTCCTTTTCAGCCATCACATTTTTCACCTTTTTTTCCCACTTCATTTCCTTTTAGCACATTGTCAAGCACTGAGTATTCCATTTTTCTTCTGCACTCTCTTTTCCTTTCCTGCCTTCATGATTTTTGATCTTTTGATTTGGTTTGTATGTGAGCGTGTTGCCTTCGTTCCTGGACAAGCCATCCTCTGCTCCACAGCCGCTCTTGCTGGAAGTGTTATTTCACTGAGTAGACAGACAGGGAGGGGAAGGATTGACTGTGCATGTCTTTCCTATAATGCCACCATTTAAATCGACCTCGACACAGGAACAAAGCTACTTGCTATTTGCTTATAGAAGTTCTAGCTATAGGCACCTGTTGCATTCCTCACTGTCTGTGGGGCTTCACCTTTTCATCTTGTGATTTGGGACGAGGTTTTAGCTGTGGAGTAGATGAGCAGAGCACTCTGCATGATTGAGGCACCTTTTCATAGGAGACGTTCAGGAGTGCTAGGTTCACACGGAGGAAAATACAGCACAGCCCCAGTTTCTATGCTGCTTTTCAAAGTTTTGATTGTAATTGCTGTGACCTGTGCGCTGTAACAGGTCATCACGGGCAATCCTCGATGCGCAGTGCATGCGTGTATGCAGAAGTAGCGTTTGTTTCAGTGGTGGGGTTCACCTGTTACTTTCATGTGCACCCACAGACACGTCATTTTGGATGATTATTTCTCTGTCTAATTGCCTTGAATTTAATTTCGTGTTGCAAGATGTATATTTAGGCACAAAACCTTAGGTGAATATTATTCTACAAAATGGAAAATCCTGAGGATCCCCAACATGAACATTTCCTTCTAAAAAGTTGTTTTTGGTGGAAATGAATTCTAGAGCACAACCTTACCAACAAGCAAGCAGCTATACAACTAAATGAGCTGGTGTTAAGTAGGTCTGTAGTGATCTGTCCCTTGATTTTTCAACTATTTTCTCCTCTACTGATAAAAGATCCATGTTAATCAAGAAACAGTATCTTGTTTCCTGATTCTTTGTTTACCAAGCTTGCATGTTCGTGTTGTTCAAAGCACTTTGTTGTTTTGAAATGTTGTGCCAGAGGCAGTGAGAAATGTGCTCTGCCATGACTATTTTTTTTTCTGAAAACACAACAAAAGAAAAGAGGGAAAAAGTGACAAGAGAGCAGGTTGCTTTTTCAGTTCATTCTCTGATAGCTACATGTAGCTCCATCGAAAGCTGGAGTTGCTCAGGGGTCACCTAGAAGGCAATGTCAAAGGATGCTCTCTCGGAGTACATGTACGATTTCACTCAGTGATCTGTTGTTTTAAAACCTGTGCTGGCTGGTAGTACCAGCTCTGATTGGTTTGTCCACTCATCCCCATCTTTTTCCTTTTCTCTCTCTCTCCTCCTCTCTTTCTCCCTCTGTGTTTATTTCTTTTCTGGCTGAGGTTTCATTTTAATATGTATGAGAAACCTGACCTCATGACAGAGTTTGTTTAATGGAATATCCTACTCCTTTTTAAGGAATACTAATCAAACTGCTCAGCTTTACAGCAACTAAAACAGATCCCTTTCCAAAACTGAAGTTGCATATCTGAAGGTTTCCTGAACTGTGCCAACAAATAAAACAGATATCCTCAATTTAAAGGATAAAAACCACCTGCTGCGGGTGATTGATAGCCTTTCCTGAACTGAAAACTATGGCTGATATAAGGTAACTCAAAAGCATTTAGGTTCACATGTGCTTTGCCGTTGATCTTTTGGGGTCCTTATTTTATCTCACACAATAGGTTAATTTCTGATTGAAAGCCAGCTATGCAGATTTGGTTGCCTGTTTTTTTTAGCAGACTAATACAAATAGTTTTGCAGAGTATTTATTTTGTGTTCAACAAAACAAAATCTGAAAAGAAGTATTAGGATCTAGGGTATTGGTCATGACTTCCCTCTAAAGTTGCCCATTTTCCATGGAAGTAATTAATAGAGCAAGTCAGTTCCAACACAATACAGACAGCAGTCCCTGTGCTTAGTAGTTCACATCATAAATTAATATCAGCAATTCTTTTCAGCAGTTCTGTAGAAGTGAATTTAAACCACACAATATAATGGATCATGAAAATTAGGAAAACAAGGGACAGTGTTGAAAGTGAAAGTTAGGAACCATTTACCCATTTGCACATCCACGCAGTGCTGATTCTGAGAATAATTCCTTTAGTTTCATGTCCTCTCTGTGTCTTTCATGCACTGTGACTGTTGTCATTCTCAGCACTATCATTCCAATGCATAATCCACTATGGTTATATAGTGCAAGATAACTTTGGTAATGATAATGATTTGATCATTTTGACCCTCTTCGGATGCTTTTGCATATTCTGCTGTGTATGTGACATAAACTTGATTTCCAGTCGTTGTCAAAGAGAAGTCCCTGAACTTATAGTCTTTTTGCACATCACTTAAAAAAACAGGTGTTCTGATCACACATTATTTCACAGAATGATGTGGGAAAGGTCACGGATTAAAAGCTGTGACCATGTTAGCCATAATATCGTCCTGTTCCTCTGCACCACTTTATCTGTTCTTCTATGGCCATGCCCAAAACATTGCAAGTAAGGAAGTCAGTGTGTGAACTAAGATATGTTCCCTATATGCTGCATATGCCCTTTAAGTTTCTTAAAAGAAGCAGGGCACGCTGCACATGTACTAATATGACTAAAACCTGCTGGTCTGTCACTGCCACTCTGATTCATGGTGTAGTAATAGATGCTTTACATCAGGTGACATTTCAACAGACGAGATCACAAATTACTGATCAAAGAAAATAACAAACCCTTACTAAATAGTGACAATTGGAAAGAAAATAATGAAGAATATAGCAACACTTCATCTTTAAAATAGCTTTCCTCTCTTCCATACTGCTTTTGGAAAGGAGTTTAGATATCAATTGTTGAAACTCCTACAGTATGGTGAATGTATTGCGTGATGTGGGAGGGGGAGCATCTGATGTGTCTGATGGCCAGCCACAAAAGGGAAATCAAAATGCTGTTGCACAGTTGTTTATGCTATTAAGGTGGAACCTTTGCTCCAGAATGACTTGCAAAGACTTGCTTTCCAGATTCAATTCAAAGGCCCTTGGAAGTATATTCAAAGGCTATAGGAAACTTGGGAATTCTGCAGACTATCTCAGATTCCAACAAAAGTTTAGAGACCCTGCTGGGTATTAAAAAAAAAACTGTACTGAAAAAGTGCATGAAAATGTGAGTGAGTTAAGCCATTTGAGGGTTTGAGTAGTTTTTGTTTTAAAACACTACTTTTGGTATCAAAAGTAATGCAGAACCATACACAGAGAAGGTTAACCTGACCTGAGAGTTGGGGTTCCATTTCTTATTGAGATCTGCATTCATCTTACTTGCAGCTGTTTCAGTTCTTTTCAATTGCTTAATCCTTTGTATTCTCCCAAAGACCATTGTTTGAAGCTGAACTTAAATATTGTTTAGAAAATTAGGGTTTTATCACTTGGAAAAGTTAGTGTACCTCTGATGTTCAAGTTAGTATAGCAGCAGCAGATGTGTGCCACAGCTGCTTGAGATGCTCAGCAGTGAAACAGCTGACCATTTCACATGTTAAAACTCATAGTATCTGCAAAAATTGATACTTCCCTGAAATGCTGAGTTCAGCTGAAATTCAAGAGAACGATACTGCTTCGATCTCTGTTTGAAGAGTTCTAGTTTTTTTTAATTGTTTATGCTAAGAATTTTAAATGCAAGTTTAAATTCTGCAAAAAAAAAAAACCCCTAAAACACCTGTATGGGGAGCCCATCAGAAAGAAAATTCAGTCTTAACTATAGAATCTCTGTGCAGAATTCCCAAGGAATGTGCCAAACCTTTCTTATGTGGCTTTTGACCAACCAGACGATTCCAAATCAAAGATTCTGGTTTTGTTAAAGAAAAATGTTCTCAGAATTCATAGCAGAAGATAAATCCTGTCTATGAGTAATGTTTAATGAAAGCAAGATTATCCTTTTTCATACAGAGCTGTATCTCTCGGTCTGCGGTCTCCTGCACGCAGTGTTTTGTATTAAGTACCTGCCTTCTTTGATCATGATGAAGGATTACATTTACGAGGCTTTTATTCCTAGTCTTACTATTCTGTTGTTAAAGCCAAGCCAGTAAGGCCCTCAGACAAACAACAAATTCCTCTTGCAGCCTTTGAACCAGTTTCTCAACTCTTTTGTGAGGTGTAAAAGCTCTTTAAAAACACTCCCACAGTGGGGAAATTCTGTGACTGACAACATGACCCTATAACTTGAATGATCTTGAGGAAAAAGAGCCCCACAGTTCAAATGTTAGGGTGTTATTTCACCTAGAGTACAGGATGTCAGGCAACATGTGAAATAAGGCTGCCTTGTCTCCAACTGGAAGAAACAGTTGCTGGAGGTCGTATACAGCAACAAATAGTAGGCAGAGTTAGGTGGTACAGTGTGGGATCATCAAGGAGCTACAAGTATTGACATGTAATGGTAATAGCACAGAAATAACACTCTTACAAACCGCTGAAACCAAGCAGATGCTCAAAAATGGGGACTAGTTAGCAGAAATTACATAGAAATTGGGAAATTAAAAGTGTGCAGTAGATTAAACAATCGCATTTTATAAAACAAAGAGCAGTCTATGGGTGCAGAGCTGTAGTGTGAGCACTTTCGTGAGGAACATTAGATCAGTTTGAGGCTAGAGCACTTGAGCATGCCTTCAATTTCATCATTATGGGAAAATTACGGAGGTAAATTGAAAATCTATACAGGCGTGAATAAGGAAAAGAATATTAATTTAGAGGGAGTAAGATGTAGGAAAATTGTCTCCATGCATGTGAGCACAGGAAGAAATAAAATACACAGCTGTCTTATCAAGGAGTCTGGTATCCCTTGTTTCTGTACAACTGGAACTATGAAAAAGAAAACAATGCCATTTGTAGTATCACAGAATATTAGGGATTGCAGGAGACAGTGAGAGATCATCCAGTCCAGTCCTCCCACCACAGCAGGATCCCCTAGATCAGGTCACACAGGAACATGGCCAGGAAGGTCTTAAACATCTCCAGAGAAGTAGACTCCACAACCTCTCTGGGCAGCCCGGTCCAGGGCTCTGTCACCCTCACCAGGAAGAAGTTCCTTCTCATATTGATGTGGAACCTCCTGTGTCCCAGCTGACACCCGTTGCCCTTTGTCCTATCATTGGATGCAGAGCCTGGCTCCATCCTTCTAAAACCTACCCTTTCCATATTTATAAACATTAATGGGGTCACTCCTCAATTTCCTTTTTTCCAAGCTCAAGAGACCCAGCTCCCTCAGCCTTTCCTCATCAGGCAGATGTTCCAGTCCCTTCATCTTTGTGGCTCTGTGCTGGGCTGTCTCAAGCAGTTCTTTGTCCTTCCAGAACTGAAGGGCCCAGAACTGGACACAATATTCCTGATGCACCCTCACCAGGACAGAGCAGAGGGGAAGGAGAACCTCTCTTGATCTACTAACCACCCTGGTTCTGATCCACCGCAGAACGCCATTGATCATCTTGGCCACAAGAGCCCATTGCTGGCTCCTGGTCATTCTGCTGGCCACCAGGACTTCCAGGTCACTCTCTCCTCCACTGCTCTCCAACAAGTCAGTCCCCAACCTGTACTGATACCTGGGGTTGTTCGTGCCCAAGTGCAAGACTACACACTAGAGTGGTTCAAGTTGGAAGGGATCTGATAGATCATCTGCTTCCAACCCTCCTGCCATGGGCAGGGGTGCCTCCTAATGTATCAGATTGCTCAGAGCTCCAACGAACCTGGCCTTGAATATGAAAATAACCAAATTATTTAAAGTGATGAAACACTGATAGGAGTAAGACTGAAGTTAAACTAAGTTTAGCCTAGATGTTAGTGAAAATGTGGATAAACTGGTCACAAGATAACTTGACAAGGAAAGTAACAGCATTCTATTTAACACTAATTCTAAAAGAGAAGATTAAAAGTTAATGAATGTCTGCGAGGCCTCTTCTAAGTTAGCATGAGGCTTAGATGAGTTTTTAGTCAAGTTCTTCACAACTTTCCAGAGTATGATTCCAAAACTCCTCAACGTTGTCGTTTCTGTGATCACTGCTGATGCAGTGACACTGCTGGTGTGATGTTTCTTGCCGTTGGTGCCTTCTTTGAATCCTCACTTGGGATATCAAAGCAAACAGTTCTTCTGTCTCTAAACAAGACAAACTATGGGAGCACTGGCTGGGCATCATTTATGAGACTCTTGGTTACAGGTGTTGGGTGAAGAGCACAAACCCTGATCTGAGTAAAGCACATCTCTTTCATAGAGAGCTTTCAAAGCAACGTTTCTAGAAACAATTTTTGCTCTCTCTATTTTCTTCTTTTTAAGAATAATGCTTGATTTCTTAAAAATGCATTTTTCCTCTTTGTCTGAAGGGATTTCCTGGTTTGGACTTAATCCTTCTGGAAATCATCTTGCTTTAAGAAAGCATTTCATCAGGTGAAGAAAGTGCTGAATGCATATCGCTTTGAAGTGGTTCAGATTCCCTTAGCAGTGTTACCTAGAAAAGCAATTGAAGTACACCTTGCCAGGAAGGAACAGAAACGTTTTCACAGTATTAAAAAGACAGTGAAGAAAGAACAGCTGTACAGAAGTGTGTAATGGAGACAAAAATGAACACAGAGAAATGTGACACTAGAATTTTCCTGGAAGTGATATTTGATATTTCAGTGAAGAATTACAAAATACAAAATTTGAGATTGAAGGATATTCATGAGAGATTTTTTAATGAGTGCCACATTCTCTGCTCAATCCATCATAGTACCAAGGTCAGTGAGTGGTCACTAGTGATTTGTATGGAAATTCTTGCTGAGCTTGTATTTACCACAAACTTCTCCAAACTGCTGCACAGGTACTCATTTTGTTGAAGCCTAAGGAAGTTTTACTGGGGCTTCTGATAATTCAGTTCCCCAGCTAGAAAAAACTCACAAGGAGATTTTTCATGCCCATATGAGAACCACGTCTTTTGAAGTTTAATTTATCCGGCTGCTTTTACCTTCTTGTCGGTTGTCATCAGATTGTTATTAAAAGTTAAGGGAAAAAAACGCAAAATTAAAGATAATTGAATTGAAACAGACGATCTTTGAATCAAAGAAAGGATTTTCAGATTTTTTAGGAGAATATATTATCATTAACTATGAAATCCGTTCCTAATTATGTCTGAGTGATTAACAGAATAGAAAAACTGGTGTCTTGTAAAAAACAAGTGTTTTTTGAAGCAATCAAGAGCACTGTAGTGCTACCAGTTCCCTTGGGTTTGTGCCCAAGGCTCTCAGCGGCAGTCAGTGTCTCTCAAGAATCACGGCACTATGTGTTGCTTAGGGACATCATCTGCAGTCTTCTACTGACCTGTATCTGGCCACTCATCATTGAACTTTTCAAGTTACTCTGGTTTTTCATGCAGTGAGATTGAAGAAAATTACCTGTTGTCTCTACAGCTGAAAACACAGAGATATCTGGGGAAGAACAGGGCTTCTAATAGTGATTTGCTTTGTACTTTGCAGGTAGAACAAAACTAATAGTTTTTTAAATGTTGAGAGACTGGAAAAGCTTCATCCTAGAACACTTTATTGCCCTCAGGAGAGCGCTGTCAGTTATTTAGAGGAGGAAGGATTGATAGCTGTTTTGAAATTCATTAGCTTTAAGTATTTTGGAAATACAGTCTTTATTTTTTATTTAAAGAAGCTTCCACCTTAAAAGGCATAAATGTGGAGATTCTGAAATAGCTGGTCATGGAAACGTAATGATCCCCTTGCTACTATCTCAGTGCTGGAACCACCTATACAGAAAACCGTCTGAGACCCTTACTGTGCCACCATTTCTTTTTTAACAGTGTTTTCTTTTCCCCACTGCACAACCAGGCTCGGCTCCCTTCGTGCTCATCCACCTATAGTGTTTCTGAGGTATACTCTGCACGTGTTCTCTCACACAGTCGGCCTGCTTGCCCGTCACACTTTCTTTTTTGTTTTATTTAGTTGCTTTTTCCTTTTTTGCTTTGCACTGTGCAGAAGTGGGGAAAAAATCAGCTTGGGAGGGGCAAACTTTGCATGATCAATCTGCAACCATGTTCAGCGTGGTTTGAAATCACCATCATGCGCAGTTTCAGCTAGGCAACTGCTGTGTAAGATGTGGACATCACTTACATAGTAGAAGCACTAAAATAGAAATAATAAACTTAGAGATGTCCAGCCGGCAACACGCTTCACTGGTTAGTATAACTCATTTTCAGCCAGACCTTGTAAAGACAGCCAGCTCTGCAAAGTTTCTGGAAAGATGGCCATCAAATTGTGGTTATTAATACCTGTCCAGGAATAGGTGGATTTATGATATTTAAGTCCCTTATTAATTCTCAAAGCTCTGACTTGGGTCACCACCTGCACAAAGGCACGTACTGTTGTAAATACTTCTATATCAACTTCATTCTAGTGTTCTGTAATGAGATGCAGTACCATCTTAGGAAGAATTGGGAAGAAAAATAGGTTTAATTGTAATTAAGATGGGGGGGGAAAGGAGAAAGATCTGAAGATAAAGAGAATTCATAGAATCTCGTGATAAAAAGAGGCTCTAAAATGTTCTCAAATTAATGGCCTATCACACTGTACGGATTAGTCTTCAGCATCTTAGTATAGTTGTATAACTGGTTAAGTACCAACAAGATGGACTGGAGGTTTTCTGCAATATTGAATCAGTCGTGAGCACATACAGTTTTTTACTCTGTTTTAAAAGAATCCCTTAAGTTGACAAAGTCTCATAAAAAGATGACCGTTTGCTCTGTCTCACACTGTGGGCCAAGCTCTAGACCTGATGTGAATATTTTATTGATGAGCATCATACAATGTGCAAACATAGGGATCTCTCCTGCTCAATCACTTTGTCCCTAAGCACGAAGATCTGTGTAAGCAATACCTTGTTTATGCAAAGGTTTCGGCTTCTCAAGCAATGGGTCCTAGCACTTATCCTTTATGTGCCAGTTTTGCTCATTACTCTCAGGGTCAGAAGCAAAATCCAGGGACTTGTTATAAAGATAAGGAGTTTATTAACAGAAGAAAGGGTTTTATAAGATAGAAAAACTCAAGTAGTTTGATTCCCACCCTGGGAAAGGCCAAACTACCACACTTTAGTAATAGTTTTTTTCTAGTTTCAGTGTATGAACAGGTAAAAGATTTAATTTGAAAGTTTGTAAGAAGAAAGATGCTTACCAGTTTTCTGTCACAAATAAGTAGTTGCTGCCTGGCTTTGTCAGAAGACAAGTCCTGTTAAGGATAGTCAAGAATCACAGAATTATAGAACATTAGGGATTGGAAGGGACCTCAGAAGATCATCTAGTCCAATCCCCCTGCCACAGCAGGATCACCTAGATCAAGTCAGACAGGAAGAGGTCCAGGCTGGTTTTAAACATCTCCAGAGAAGGAGACTCCACAACCTCTCTGGACAGCCCATCCCAGGGCTCTGTCACCCTCACCAGGAAGAAGTTCCTTCTCATAATTATGTGGAACCTCCTATGTTCCAGATGACACTTATTGCCCTTTGTCCTATCATTAGATGCCACTGAATAGAGCCTGGCTCCATCCTCCTGACACCCACCCTTTCTGTATTTATAAACATTAATGAGATCACCCCTCAGTCTCCTCTTTTCCAAGCTCAGAAATCCGGCTCCCTCAGCCTTTCCTCATCAGGGAGATGTTCCACTCACTTCATCATCTTCGTGGCTCTGTGCTGGACTCTCTCCAGCAGTTCTGTGTCCTTCTGGAACTGAGGGGCCCAGAACTGGACACAAAATACCAGATGTGTTCTCACCAGGGCAGAGTAGAGGGGAAGGAGAACCTCTCATGATCTGCTAACCACCCCTGTTCTGATCTACCCCAGAATGCTATTGGCCATCTTGGCCACAAGGGCCCATTGCTGGCTTGCTATACATACGTGTTTGAAAAACCCTAAGCACGTGTCTTGATGTGACCTTCCTTCTGCAGACTGATTTGTGGACCCACTTGTGCACAGGTACTTTATAAAGTTCAGTCACAAGGTGACTTAGTAGCTTCAGCAGTAAAACCTCCTTCATTTGAGCAGCCTCCCATAATACTCACAGAGCACGCCTGTGGGCCTGCACAGGTGCCCAAGTTCCATCACAGACACCCACACGGGCTCACTGGGACTGGAGTCACTTCTGCTTGCTTGCTCTTGAATCACAAATGAAGGAAGCGTGATTCTAGCTGGATTGGAAGAGCAGAAGAGATTCCAGATGCTGTAGGATGTGTTCTCTTACAGCAAACAGATTTTTACTAGTCATATTGGCCACCGAGGGATACTTCTGGACGCTCAGCTGCAGCTGAGGTCAGTGCTGTACTTCAGTCGGGTTTTTTTAGCTGTAAAAGACTGACTGCCAGTTTCTCAAGAGATTCAGTTCCTTAAATAACTAATTAATCGTCTTTTTGCTACATCCGAGTTTTCAGCACCAAGCACTAGACACAGCTCTCCACAGGGGAAACAGCACCTCAGATGCATCTTACTGTTTGTCAGAGAAAGTTCTTACCACTGACTCCACACAGTCACACAACCTCTGACGTTTTCAGGTGTAAGTCGAGGGATTTCTTACACCTGCAGCGCTGTGCTTGGGTTAACTCTGGTTTGTCGTGCACCGCGTCTTTCCTGAAGCAAGCAGGGTGACTGTCAATCTGGAAGTTTGAAATCCAAACAGTTACAGGGCATGACTTTTTATTGCCTTTTCACTTTGTGTCAGTACTGCCAGTATAATCCTGCTGCCTTCAGGACACGTGTGAAGCTCAGTGTCCCAAGGAAACCCCTTTGTTTGAGGTGCTGCATGTTATGGGTTTACGTAGCCGGCCACCATAACAGGCTCCAACTCTAAGGTTCTGCTGGCAAAGTCCAAATGAAGGTTTCAAAGCTCAAGCTGGATGCCTCTGGAGAAGGACCCCTACCCAAGGTTGTGCCCTCCAATGACACCTGTACTACACAGCCGCAGTCTCCAAGTCCAAACCCTTAGATCTAATTGATAGACTCTTGATTTCTTACTTGTTTTCTTTGTCGCTTTGCCAGCCTTCTGAAAGTACCTCCTCTTGGATTTGTTTCGGTGGACCTTCTGTATTCTGCTTGCATCTGCTGGATTCAGCAGTGCTGGCAGCATTAGTTTTATCAAAACCATCCACTCTCTTGCAGCTTAAGGCTCCAGGTACTTTGCTAGTGCTAAGCTACGAGCTCTGATGAGGACTGTTAGAGAGAAGAATACAGTTACTCAGATTTATACTGCAGCGGGATATTAAAACCATCCTAGGCTGTGCAGGTTCTCGTCTTTGTGCCACTGGAATGAGGAACACAAAGTGAAACCGTAAAGTCATTCTGATGAGATTAGAAAGTCCGATGGAAGAGCAAGTTACTGTGACAAGAGCTGAGGTGGACAACGTGGAAGGCAACCAGCAAAGGGAATGAGAGCTAGAGTGATGAGAGGCAGACAGATTCTCTGCAGAGTTTTCCCTTCCCTCCTGCCTCGGAACAGTGAGATCTCAGCTCTGTGAGTAAGTCAACAACAGGAAGATCCCAGTGAGGACAGCCCCTCTTCCCAGCGTGGTGTGTTGAAGCATCTGAAACTAACTGAAAAATGTGACATCCTTTCTTTCTCTCCCCTGCAGGGAATCAGATGAGCAGTCGTCTGATGAGTATGCGCAGTGCCAATGGACTGTTGATGCTACCTCCAAAGACAGAGCAGTATGTGGAGCTTCACAAGGGGGAGGTGGTGGATGTCATGGTCATTGGAAGGCTATGATGTCACCAGCAGGAGCGAAGCTTTGATGCATGTCCACATATCATTGACTGTATCCTGTAATATGCAACGGCACAGCTAGTTTTTCTGATTTGGATAACAGTTGATCAGTATAGTCAACATCTTGAATTATATTTCAAATGGAATTTAAATAAATACCTTTTAAAAAAAAAAGAAAAAAACAAACTTTAAAACAAATCTTAACAAAGAAATTTATTCTGATTATATCAAAGCAACTTTTTCCTTTCCTTGCAATTGCTTTGTGTGTTCAATGCTAGTTCTGATAGCGGTAGCTTTTAGTAGACAGCGGTAGGTGCCTGCAGAACTTGTGTTTTTTCTCATCTTTAAGATACAACTACTTATGCTCTTAAAACAAGGCTGTCTGCTTATTTATACTAGCGTAGACAACACTTGGATTTCCCTTATTAGTATGCTTCATAACCGCTTCACAGAGAGCTTCTGCTTGTTCTTTATCTTGTATCTCGTGTTGATGTGCACAGTGCCAAAAGCAGAGTGGCTGCGCTGGGAACCCGTTGAAGCCCCGAGGTTTCGCCACCTCGCTGCGCATTCAGGGATGATCTCACCTGTCCCAGCAGCCACCCAGCTCAGTACTCTTGGGCAGTAACTGGATACCTTTTATTTCAACAAACAACAAAAATCGCTTCCTTAAGTGCTGACAGCCTTTTTAACCAATACATTTAAAAATGTACAGAACTAAAAACTAAAAAACAAAAAAATCAAAGACTGATCTTGTACAGATATTAGTGTTACCAGCATTCGTGTGGAAATCAAAGCAAAGAAGTAAAAATAATGTTAAACAACTCTGTACCATAACATTTTCTGTAATGATATTGAAACTTAAATGAATAAAAAAAGAATCCTCAATCATTATTTAAAACTTTGCCTGTTTAGCCCTCTTGTTTGAACACTAAAGTAATGGTTTGAGAGGGTTTTCAGGGTGGGGGAAGAGGAGAGGAAGGAGGGGAAAATAGCGTTGGGGTGTAGGACCTTCTCCCATCTGTGGTGCCGTGAGTGAACCGGAAATACAGAGTGAGCTCGCTCAGCTCCCACGGGACACAATGGGAAGCAGCTTTCCCGGGGGCTTTACAGCTGGACTAGCTAAAGCTGGAGGATGTGGAGCGGGTTTCCATCTAAATTGCACAGCAGGTGTAAGCAGCCCTTGTGCTGCACCGGGTGAGATTTGATTGAGGTTCTTTCGTTTCTTGTTCTTCTGGGCCGTCTCAGCCTTCGCAAGGCGCTCTGTTCTGGTCATTTCATATCTCATCAGGGATTAAGGCCACAGCAGTGCCCTACAGCACCCTGCCTCTTGGAGTTCAGGGGTACAGTGCAATCTCATCAGCTCTATTCACGGCGCCAGAATGCTTGTCTGCAGTATTTTTTGAAGACTTAGTCCAGGAGGACGCACGAAACGCTGCCTCAGTTCTGTGGTTCTGTGGTAACAGCAGAGGGCATCCCAGAGGCTGGATTGAAAACTGCTGTGCAACAGCCTAGGTACTCCCTGCATGGCAAAGGCTGAGGGTTAGTGCGGAGGCACCCCAGCACCTGATCCTTCAGAACAGTAGTAACCCAGCTCATTGATTTATTTGTTCCCGACTACATGTCCACATGTGTGATCTCTCTGTGTAGCAGCAGGGTGGCACCACATTAAACTCATAAATGCCTGTGTCTGCTGTGCCAAAACTGTACCTCTCAGAAGAGGGAGAGAGAGGCGCGGTCACACATCTCTGAGAAGTGGTGTAGAACACTGCTGCCGTGACCTGAAGGACCACTGTGCAGTCCAGAGCTGCTACAGGCAGCGCACGTGATGAAAACCGGAAATCTATAAAGGACATCAGTGACAACAACCCGAGGGAAGACTGTTCGTGCAATTAGAGATGCTAGACAAAGATAAAAGAGCCGTGTGGGGAAACCTAGCCAAAACTAGCTTGGGTCTGGTTCACGGTTAAAACCACCACTCAAAGCAAACGCGGCAAAGTGCGGTGCAGTGCGAGGCTGCCGTCAAGCCACAGCTCAGCACTGTAAGCAGCAAAGCAGTTAGACGTTCATCGAGATGATTTATTTCCTCATCGCTGATAGTAGAAACTGCTTTAGCCACCCTCCTGGGGCTTTTCTTAACGGCCTCTGCCCAGTGTTGGAAGTTTTGTGCAAGAAAACAAGCTTGGCACTTTCTGCAAGAGGCATTGAGCTCAGCCTTCATTAGCACCAACAGCCACAGCACCACGTTGGGAGGCAGTGCTGGGAACAGCGTCATAAATCTCGTGGAGTCCCCAACATCAGAAGGACACACAGCTCCTGGAACGTGTCCAGAGGAGAGCAACTCAAATGATCAGAGGGCTGGAGCACCTCCCCTGTGAGGACAGGCCGAGCAAGTTTGGGTTGTTCAGCTTGGAGAAGAGGAGGCTCCCAGGTGACCTTCTAGCAGCTTTCCAGTGTCTGAAGAGGGCTGTAAGAAAGCTGGGGGAGGGCTTTTGACACGGGTGATAGCGAGAGAACAAGGGGAAAGGGTTCCAGACTTGAAGAGGGGAGATTGAGGTTGGACGTGAGGAACAAAGTCTCTCCTGTGGGGGTGGTGAGATGCTGGAACAGGTTGCCCAAGGCAGTTGTGGCTGCCCCATCCCTGGCAGTGTTGAAGGCCAGGTTGGCTGGAGCCCTGAATAACCTGCTCTAGTGAAAGTGTCCCTGCCTGTGCAGTGGGGCTGGAACTGGATGATCTTTAATCAGTCCCTTCCAATCCTGGCATTTCTATGATCTCCTTATTACAACTGTGTTCGATTATCAAGCCTAAAATCTGAAAAATACACCTCGGTTGCTGTCACACAGATGGACATATATGTGACAAAAGTAGATAAACTAGGATTACTTGTTTTACTTTTAAAACTCCCAACAAACAGGTCCAGGGAAAGTTGGAAGCTTCATTTAAAAAAAAAAATCAAAGACAAACAGCCTCAGGTGTGCAGTTACTTTGGTTCATGGACTGAGGCTTGCACCTTGTAAGGAATATTTTCCCTCTTTATACTACCCCAGATACGGGGTTTGCACAATCCAAACAGTAACCTCACAACAAGAAGCAACTTTTCTTCTTTTTCACATTTTCTCCAGCACTTACACTTGGGGACAGTCAAGAGTAGAAACGCACACAGTGGGACTTGTGAGTGCCGGTTGTTGAGCTGGAGTAATCCTACGGTCACCTGCAAGATCCTACAGCAACTTTTGGACCCTGGTACCAAAACCTTGATCATATACCTGGGTATGAAACTTGCCTTAGGTTTTACCATCCTGCTCAAGCAGGGGGGTTGGACTTGGTGGCCAGCAGGATGACCATGAGCCAGCAATGTGCCCTTGTGGCCAAGATGGCCAACAGCATCCTGGGGTGGATCAGAAGCAGGGTGGTTAGCAGGTCATGAAAGGTTCTCCTTCCCCTCTACTCTGCCCTGGTGAGACCACCTCTGGAATTTTGTGTCCAGTTCTGGGCCCCTCAGTTCCAGAGTTGCTGGAGAGAGTCCAGCACAGAGCCATGGAGATTATGAAGGAAGTAGAATACCTTCCTGATGAGGAAAGGCTGAGAGAGCTGGGTCTCTTGAGCTTGGAAAAGAGGAGACTGAGGGGTGACTTCATTAATGTTTATAAATTTGTAAGGGGTGGGTGTCAGGAGGATGGAGCCAGGCTCTTCTCAATGTTATCTAGTGATAGGACAAGGAGCAATGGGTATAAGCTGGAACAGAGGAGGCTCCATATAAATATCAGAAGGAACTTCTTCATGGTGAGGGTGACAGAGCACTGGAACAGGCTGCCTAGGGGGGGTTGTGGACTCTCGTTCCCTGGAGACATTTAAAACCTGCCCGGATGTGTTCTTTTGCAACTTGGTCTAGGTGACCCTGCTGTGGCAGGGGGATTGGACTGGATGATCTTTTGAGGTCTCTTCCAATCCCCAATGTTGATTCTGTGATTCTGTGACCCCGGAGTTACCTTGCAACCTCCCAATGATCTGTGTATCCAAAAATGGACTGTATTCCATCAGAATAGGGTGGCTTCTTCCAAATATCATTTCAAGACTTTAATGACAGAAATGACAATGTTAATTCTGTTTTGATATTAAAATGTGTTAATCATGAAGTGTCTTTGATCCATAGGTAGGTATTACAGCTCTGTATGACCCCAGAGGTTCCTAATTAACACAGAATACTATGTAGTGGTTTTGATTCTCAAACCAAAGGGTTGCACTTAAAACTCATTACAACATGGATGCTGCTTAAGGAGACAACCTTGCAGGTCGTGTCTCTGTCTTCTCCAGCTTGACACTCTGCCCAAGTGCTAAAGGTCATCTTCTTCAACATATCCCAGTCCAGAAGACATGCTGCTTGCCTCATATCCCATAAAGATGGTCTTCAGGCCACAAGCAGTCTTCGTTTACCCCGCACTGATGTCTGAAGTGGAACTATGGTGGTGGATCCCTTTTCCTTCTGGTTGCCTTGGTTGCAAGTCTGTTGGTGCCGAGATGGCAAGTGCTAGCCTTGTTGCCTTCATGTGGCAGCAGCGATCAGGGCCTGCCTAAGGTCATGATCAGAAAGCTTTTCAGGCTGACTCTTCTGCCAGCATTTGCAGGTCTAAGACATCAGTGGGCTATCTTATTCTGAAATGCAGGGACCAGGCTAAGACGGCCCAGCTTTTCCTACAGCCCTCGGTTACTACTCAAAAAGAGAACCATCAGCTGAGCGGTTGGAGAGATGTCATGTTAGGTAAGAAAAACAGACATGAAATCAAAACAAGATCAACGTGTCATGGCTTTGTTTTCTTCTGCAAGTGCCAGTATTTGCAGGTGACACAGAGGAGCCAATTAAGGTCCAAATAGCCAAAACTTGTAAGTAGTGATTAATACTGAAGCCTGAAGGGAGTGGAACATCTCCCTGATGAGGAAAGGCTGAGGGAGCTGGGTCTCTCTCACTTGGAGAAAAGGAGACTGAGGAGTGACCTCATGAATGTTTATAAATATGGAAAGGGCGGGTGTCAGGAGGATGGAGCCAGGCTCTGCTCAGTGGCATCCCATGACAGGACAAGGGGCAATGGGTGTGAGCTGGAACATAGGAGGTTCCACATCAATATGAGAAGGAACTTCTTCACAG
>JAOXOE010000441.1:19237685-19267978 GCA_028565055.1 Phoeniculus purpureus | reverse complement strand
AATTACAGAATGTTAGGGACTGGAAGGGACCTCGAAAGATCAGCCAGTCCTATCCCCCTGCCACAGCAGGATCACCTAGATCAAGTCACACAGGAACATGTCCAGGCAGGTTTTAAATGTCTCTAGAGATGGAAACTCCACAACCTCCTTGGGCAGCCTCTTCCAGTGCTCTGTCACCCTCACTGGGAAGAAGTATCTTCTCATATTGATGTGGAACATCCTATTTTCCAGCTTACACGCACTCCCCCTTGTCCTATCATTGGATGCCACTGAGCAGAGTCTGTCTCTATTCTCCTGACACCCGCCCTTTCACTATTTATCAACATTAAGGGGGTCACTCCTCTGTCTCCTTTTTTCCAATCTGAAGAGGCCCAGCTCCCTCAGCCTTTCTTCATCAGGGAGGTGCTCCACTCCCTTCATTGTCTTTCTGGCTCTGTGCTGGACTCTCTCAAGCAGTTCTGTGTCCTCCTTGAACTGAGGGGCCCAGAACCGGACACAGTATTCCAGATATACACCATGTCTGTCATATTCACAACTTTCAGCTGATGAGGATCCTTTGCACTGTGCCAGATGTTAAATATATTTTTGTGTGTGTGTGTGTTTTATGATACCATACATGTATGTTGGCATTTCATACTCTCAGCTGTTCCAGAGCAATGAAAATTATTTGGAGGTGAACACCGAACTCCCTTGCAGTCATGCAAAATTTGCTGCTGTAATGAATTTTTAAAAGGGAATGCTCACATCTAATCCTACATCTAGCGCTGAAAGAATTCTAAACACCACCAAATTGAAACAGAAAGCTGCAGCCTCCAGAAAATGTCTTTTTTGCTCCTTGGAAGTGGCTGAAGCAAAACAAATGCAATTTTACTCTACAGAATGTAGTTGTTAAAGCAAGTAGGATTGCTGTGCACACCAGCCACTGTCCCCAGGCAGTAAGTGAAAACTTAAACTACCATACAGCACCTCTGTGTCTGTCCCCAAGACTTTTATACTGGGATCTGTCTTGCACGTCAAGGTGATTGCATTTGTGTGTGTGTCAGTTCTTTGAAAGATCTTTTAGGGTCTGTACTTTGCTTTTGGGGTCTGTGCTTTTTTTTAATGTATTCAGTGTGGTTAGAGAGATGGCAGAAGAACAGTGTTAGGGGTTCAGTATGAAGAATGATGTGTGGCTTGTAAAATACAGTATTTTTTGTAAGTATAGTTAGCAGAAAGGTATCTTAAAATAAAAATTATCTAAAGTTACCTTAAATTGAGGAGCAAGTTAACATGTTATCAGTGTCATATTTTACATTTTCAATTCTTTAAGGCCATTGTAGAGAGGGGCTTTTTTTTTTTCTTTAGTATTTGTTTTTCTTCATGTGCTTATTGAATTTGATGCACTTGGGCAGTAGCATTTTTCCAAAACTGATGGAGATGAAGATTTGTGATGCCTGGAGCAGACTTGAGGCTTCAGAAAGAACGCTGGGCTTAGGTTTGCAAGGGGGTCACTTGTTACGAGATTTCTTCTTTTGATTAAAGGAAGTTGCTCCAGCATTTCAGACTTGCAGCTTGCCTGTGCTTTTGTGGATTAGCAAGTAGGTACATGTGAGGGTGGGGATTTTGTGGAGTTGGTGAGATACTTCAGTAATGTGAAATTTGCAGGTTCCTGAGTGATACTTCATCGCTCTGATATTCTCTGAGCATGATTATTTTGTACTGCTTATTGTTGTTGATTGAAAATTCTTTCAAAATTCTCCTAAATTTTTATGCCAGTTTTCTGAATATACCTGTGACAGTGTGAGTGCAGGAGAACTCTGATTTTCTCTGACTGTAGTTTCTTTCTTCACTGACTCACAGGTTAAATACTAAAAGTGAACAGCTATTAGTATCACCACAGGCCATTTAGCCATCTGTTCCCAGAATTCCTATGCCCTTTGCATCTTGCATGGAGCTTATTCTGAAGATGTAAGCAATGTTACTAATTATGGCCTATTACTAAGGTTTACCTCAAACTGTTGTTGTTTCTCTGCTCTTCGGTGCTTACTAGCAAACTAAAGAAATTTAAGCTTTCTCATTCTTTATATAGACACATGAGTGCCCTTCTTATGACTTAACCTCAAAAGATACTCTTTGTCTTAGGTAGCCAGTACTTCTGAATGTGATGGAGGAAATGCAGCTAATCTCACCTCAAATATTTTTTATCTGTTATTAAATATTTGCCGTCAACTTCATTTTGTGATGTGGAGATTCTTGGTGTGATTAAGTATTGTGATGGTATCTTTGAAGCTGCATTTCACTTTTGGCATATCCTTAGATAGTGGCTTTGACTTCTTTAGTGCTGAGTAAATGGGTGTTACTCACTCCCTCCAATCGTTTGACACCTGTAGTACCCCATGGATTGAGGAATGCAAGTGTTCTCTCAGCTTGTCAGACTTAAAAAAGGATGACTGTACCTTTGGCAAGGCTCAGTGTTCACACAAGCTGTGGCCAGCACCATGGGTATGAAAGAAAGGTCTTTCACCTATAGTTAAGTTAGTGCTCTTCACAATGTACCCAGTGAGACTTCCTTTTCTGCAACTGATATTTCTGTATGTTGAAGTTGCCTTTACAGAAGGGGAAATACAACTTGGCAAGGATAATTTTGCTAAATCGTTATCTATTTCTCCAAATTTTAGACTTTTTTCTTAATAAGATGCATTCACACAGGGATATGTAAAGCTAGCTTTATTAGACTCGATTCTTTGAAAAGTTGTTGGCCACTAACTAAAAGTTTTACAAGCGCCGGAGTTCTGTGGTTCTTGTAGTGCCAGAACCACTACTGTACAGCTTTTGGGGGTTTTGCTGAATATTTTTTATTTAAATGTGGGAATGTTGCACATTGAAATAATGTATATTGAAATACTTACCAGTGCAGTGCAGTTAAGAATCTTTTAAAGGCAATAAAGTATTTTACTGCCATATAAATGCTTTAATGTTTACTTACTGGAAGATCTCAGTTAGCTGGTGAAGGAAATTGGTTTGATGTTGCTGCATATAGCTGCATACTACTCCATATGAAAAGAGAAAGCTATAGTTACTTAGAAGTGCAAGCTGGCAGAAACTTGTGTAGGAGTTTCTATTGCTGCTCCTCCAAAGCAGTACTATTGATATTTAATTTTCAACTTAATTGTAATGTAGGCATCTTCCCTTCCTCCTCCAAACACAAACATTTGGTTTAAGAAAGCTGGTTCAAGTTTTGTTTGCATTCTAGCTTCCAGTGTATAATAAAACATTGAGGTATTTTGTGGTGTTTTCTTTCAATAAATTAGAAAAAAGGAGTGAAAGCTTGAGAAATTAAATGGATCGCTAATGCTGTACACAACTCCTCAGTCATTTTATGACTTTTTAATTGGACATACTGAAGATAACGTGGTTGGCTTTGTCATACAGAAAGGCAGTGTGGTACAAGAGGCATTGCTGTATGTGTTGTATTTAAAAGCTGTGTTTATCGGGGTGGATATGTTCATTTCTTTGGCCTCAATCATCAGGAATAAGAAGCCAGACTCAGATATAAGGAGTGTAGTAGAACATCTCTGCTTGACTGCAGAAATCCATTATTGTTCTCTATCCAATCTGTACCTCTGTATTGCCCACACAAGAATTTTTAGTCTTGTATTTAATCCTTTCAGCTTTAGTACATACCTGCAGGAAGTACTAAAAGTAGCTGCTAACCACAACTGTGCAATCCTTATCCTACGACTTTATCCCTACTTGAAATTGTGCAAGTGCTGATCCAGATTGCTTTAGATAGTATCTGCTGGAAGAACACTGTGCCAGACCCACGTTTTCTGACCCAGGGATCAGTGTTTACACAGAAATGCCTCCATTTACAAACAGTAAATGCAAATACCTTTATTTAATCTACTAAATTTGTTGTGAAAGATTGTTTCTAACACGTTATTCCTATGTAGTGTTTGTAAGATCAGTGGCATGGTTTGTGTTGGAATTGTTAAGAATGAAGAGCTAAATTTAAACTGAATTGAAGGTTTCAGAAAAATGTTGGTTTAAATTGTGTGTGAAGTACAGACTCTCCCCTGTTTTGGTCAGGAAATGTAGACTTTAGCAGCAGTTCGAACATTGGCACCTGAAGTTTATTAAAGTATGTGAAACGGACATTTCTGAGGGTTCTACAGCTCTTAATGAGGGAAGCAGTACAAGGTAAATGTGCAGGGCAAGTTCAATTGTTCTGATACCTGAGGACCCAGAGAACTGTCCTCTGTGTTTTCTTATGAATGCATTTTTTCACTAATTTCTTTTTAATACCTTTCATTAGATTTTCTTCCTGGATGTTTCTTCAACTGTCTTGTGATGGAAGGGAAGTATTTTTGTTATAATGGATTTTACGCAACATCATAACGAAAACTGGCCCCATAGCAGCATTTCTGTTTGAAGAGAATAAGCATAATTGCAGATAATCATGACAACTTCTCATATGAATGGACATATCACAGAAGATTCTGACACCGAAACAAAAAATGTGGATCTTGCATCTCCTGAAGAACCTCAGAAGCACAGAGAAATGGCTGTTGATTGTCCTGGGGATCTGGGCTCCAGGATGATGCCAATGCGGCGCAGTGCTCAACTTGAACGAATCCGTCAACAGCAAGAGGACATAAGGCGCAGACGGGAAGAAGAGGGAAAGAAACAAGAACTGGACCTTACTGCTTCAATGAGGCTAAAGAAACTAGCACAAATTCCTCCTAAAACTGGAATAGATAACCCAATTTTTGACACAGAAGAAGGAATTGTTTTGGAGAGTCCTCATTATACTGTGAAAACATTAGGTAGGTAAATACAATAGAGAAAATGTTTAGTTGCTATTCATGTTTGGGGTAGAACCTAATTTATTTCATTCTACCTGTACAGATTTAAAGTCTTCTGGTCCTTTGGATTTGTGATGGGTTTGGGGTTTTTTAGTCAAGCATCAAGCCATGTGCCTCAGCAAGTGGCTTTTCAAAACCTACCCACTTGGGGAGCAGTGAAAGATAATTAGTAGATAACTAGTGAATTCAGTGGATGTTTCCATCCTCTTCAGGCTGGGGAAAAGCATTCAAGAAATACCCAGTTTTATTATGTTTGGTGAAGCACAGACCGGAATAAGCAATGAATAAAAGCTTATTGTCATGAAAATTTGTTGTGAGTTATTTTTGAAGAAATCGATTCTGAAATGGGTCATTTCATAGCTGCCATTGCTTTAACTGTGCTTGTGTAGGAAAAAAAAGTCTACCTTCTTCACTCATAACTGTCTGTGTGCAATGTGATGGATCATTGGCGTGAAACAGACTGGGAATTTGTACAAGGCCAATTCAGATTTTCATGTCTATACCTGTTCTAAGATGCAGACTGCTTTAAAAAGGTGTCTTTCAGAGGGGTTGCAATAAAGATTCTTGATATTCTTTCCTATTGTGTGGTAGCTGAGAACACAGAGTGAAAACTATCTAAGCAGATTTGCTTTGCCTTCAGTATTTCTATGCTCAAGCAACATTTCTGCTAAAGACATGTCTCCTAGTCTGTAACTTCTAGTAATCCTTCTTGTTCAAATCCCTCTTTAGGAAAATTCAGGCTGAAAGGGTTGTCAGGAAGTCACTCCAAGCAGCCTCTAGACTGCAGGGTCAGTTATGAAGAAGACAGGTGTACCTTGGTTTAGTGCAGGGCTCATCAGCTTCTGGCCAAGAGATCTTTGTAAGAAGCAAATTCTGTACTTTATGAAGTGTTAGGTATTTGATTGTGAGATTCTTGTCTGAAAGGAAACACAAAGCAGAAGATGCAAAGCTTCATGTCCAACAGTAGAAGTTGGGACTTGATTAGCCATAGTGGCAAAAAAAGCTCTGAAGGCTGACTACAGGAGGAATTGGAAACTGAGACAACAGAAATGAGGAGAGTGGAATTAGAAAGCTGAGGCTAGGTTTCGTGCCAAAGATGCGTGGAAACCAGTAGGAATGAGAAATGAGTGATGGATATGGGTCTGACAAGTTTGTGAACCAGTAAGTAGCTGTGGTAAATTGAAGGTATTTGAATGGGACAGACAATGGTGGAGAAATTACTATGATGACAAAAGGCTATACTGAAAAAACTCTCAGTGTGGGGATAAAGCAAGTGTGAGTTGCTGAGACATCATCAGAGAAAGAGACAGTATTTGTGAAAAGCTGGAAGGAGGAAACTGGTTTTGGCTCAGGGAGAATGTGGGAAATTGGGCAGAAGGGAAGAAAAGATTGTGTAAATACATGGTGTAAAGAGTGAAACACCAAACACTGGAGACAAGGTTGTTGTGTTTGTCCACAAAACTCCGCTTCTGTGATTGAAGTCTGAGTCTTGTAATTGCTCTGTGTCCACACATTGCTGTAAAAACATAGCAGTAAATGGCATTGCATAGTGCTTGCCCTCAGTGTTCGTATACTGTGAAAACAGGAAAACTAACCAAGTCCATCTCTACTCTGAATTGCAGTAAATAAGGCTTCAAAGTATGTGTGCAGAGCTGACTAGTTTGCCTAGTGAACATGGTCTGTTCTTTGAGCTAGGCAGGCAAGGAGCTTTAGGAGATGTAATTAGATCATAAAATCACAGAATCATTATTGCTGGAAAGGATCTCCAGGATCATCAAGTCCAGCCCTCATCCCAGCATCTCCCTAACCCCTAGACCATGGCCTGTAGTGCTTTATTGATTGGTTTTTTTAAACACCTCTAGGGACGGTGACTCCACCACCTCCCTGGGCAACCTGTTCCATTGCCCAAACGCTCTCTTAGTGGCTAGGAACTGGATATATCATGATATATCTGTGTTTGCACCAAGGAACTGAAGTAGGGCTTCTTAGATACCTTTTTCAATTAGAGAAGTCCTGACATGTTGTTGATAGGCATACAAACGTCCTGCTGTCATTTCCTTTCCAGACAGAATTATAATATGAAATTGGATCAGATAAAGATTTATGAAGAGGGGATTTACAGTAGTTTAGAACTCCTGTTAAGAGTGGTGCTTTCGATTATACTCAGCTGTGATGGTGAGCTGTTGCAAACTTGGAAGAAAATTCTAAATTAAATGCTGTGATCTCTTAAACTGTATGGCCTGAAAAGAATCCAAAGTCATTCATTAGTGCTGTCAAAATCTGAGTCGTGGTTTTAAATTGAACAAAGTGCTTCTGCAGGAGCTTGGCCTCTTCCAGCATTTTCTTCCGGTGTTAAACATGTCCTTTTTCCAGCTGCTGGATTAATCGTTCTAGCATCTGACACTAATGTTGAATTTCAAAAGAAGAATTTTGATTCTTTTTTCCTATTGTGAAAGCTCTCAGTTCCTGATTATTATCATCAGCAGGGTTTTTGCCTTCTAAGTATGTGTAGGCACACCCACAAAATAGTGAGGTTTCGCAGAGAGGGTTCGAGTCCATTAATAATACTTCTGCTTTTTTATTGAAGGCCTGGAGAGGCCAGATCTTAAAAAAAATTACGCATACAACTTTCTGGTCCCCAAGAAGTTTGTTAGCCCATGTCTTTGTCTGAAAAAATAGCTGCTCGTATGTGAAATGATTTGCAGTTTGTCTACTTCATTATACTGATCTACTGTGCTGCAGACTCTTTCCATCTTTTCACTTCTGCTGTCCAGGGTAGAGTGCTAGTGAATTATAGACATGTTCAACTACCATTATTCAGGCTTTTTGAAAACAGTGATTTCAGTTTTTAGGGGGTTTTTATTTAATTAGTTTTGCTTTTTTTGGTGTTAGTTGTGGGGGATGGGGAGATGTTGTGTGTACTTAATCCATAGAGCTCCTGGCTAAAGACAAACGTTTTAAATAAGAATATTGACCTGATTGTATTTTAGTTTTGAAAATGTTTCATACGTGCCAATGCCTACACTTTGCAGAATCTTAAAACAACAACAAAAGCAGACTAGATTAAACAAATTGGATTAAAACAGGAGACTTAATCAAACCAGTTTTAAAGGTCATGTTTGTTATCAAAACAGTATGTGATGTAGACATGCTCTCTTAATGGAAGTAAGTTTCTGCCCACCTAAAGCATGTGCATGAAGTATTTAACTGGCCTTTTCTCAGCAGCGTATTCTGTAAAATGCAGCACAGTTGGTTTTGTTTGCTACACTCCTGCTGGTTTAGTGAAATAAGTAACTGACGTTCCCTGTGAGTAAAGTTTTTGTGGCTACAGTGAAAATTATTGTGATTACTTTTTAGGGGACAAGCTGCTGCTTTTTTGGTTTCCTACCTTGGGCAAAACTTGTTTAGCAAAATGTTATAAATAAGCTTTCAGGATTACTTTTGGATAAAATAAGGCTTTCCTTAGCCCTGTGCTTCAAGTAATCTGTGGAGCACTAGAGTGCTAGTACCAGCACATAGAATACCCTCGAGATTTATTAAAAAGCCTTGGAATTAAGATATTTAAGGTGTAATAAGGCAAATTATCTCTTCTTAGATTTGCAGTTTGTAACTTTTCCTTTAAGGTGATAACCAGCGACTGTTTTCTTAATTTTTTAAACTAACATGTACAGCTGTGACTGTGGGTCCTCCCCTGCAGTTGCATGCTTGTGCCCCAGCAGTCTTTTGATTAATGCTTATAGTGCACAGTCTCACTCACATTCCAGCCATTTCATAGCCTGATGGAGAAAAGGCTGCAACACTTCCTATGAAAGAAGACTTAAAAAAATTAGTTGATTGCTCTCCTATCTGCAATTAAAAAAATGGACCTGTTCTGCAAAAGAACCCTGACTTGGTTTCTGTGAGTAAATGCAGATGTTAGCCTTTTACTGAACTTTTTTCCCTCAAGGCAGCCTTTTTAGTAGGAAATGTCTGGAGATGAAGTCTTTTGTTACCTGGCATTTATTCATTTTTTTCAAGACCAAAATCAAACCCAAAAAAATCCTGCACTGAACTCTAAGCTGTGATTTAGATTCAGAATCAGGAACCTAGAGAGAGGGTTAGGCATGTTGAAAACCAGACTTGTCTATGGTTTTATACATATGGGGGCTTTTAATTAAACAAGTGACTTTGAAATGGATTGGTAGCCTCTGGAGAATATCTCACTTAGCTCCTGTTCTCTTTCAGAGTTGGGGGGTGGGGGGCATTTGTTTGCTGTTTCTACTTGGGAGGAAATTGGTTAGTACAGGGCTTTTGCACTTTTGCATCCAGCACAGGTGCAGATTTGGTGTAAAAGGGAATTATACCTGGAGGAGACTACTGGGGTAGTTCATAAGAAAAAAGGGCTACACAGAAGGAAGCTGCAAAGTGCTGAAGAGAGAATGTTTAGAGGCATCTAGGAACAAGAGACCTGTGTCTATACGTGTTTGTGTCTCTATGGAGTATGTATTAGAAAGATATGTGTGTGTACGTAGGTATGTGTGTACCTATTTGTATTCCTAGATACTTTAAGAGGAAGAGATGATCTGGAAATAATGGAGTAAAGTGATTTATGCATAGGAAGAATTACGAGAAGTTAAGTTCTTCACTAATGCCTCACTATTTCTTTTTTTTAATCCAGTACTGGTAACAAATAGCAGCGTTTTGGGTTGGTGTTTTTTAACTGAGGAAGTATCAGTAGGAACTTGAACATTTGACTGTCTTACACTACTATTTTTTTTTCCTCAATGCTTGAAAATAATGCCCATCCTCAGACATGAGAGAGTCAGTTTCTGTGGTACTTTGGTTGTCTCTGTACTCCCCTAGACATGACATTGTCAGCTGGGAAAATTCTTATTTAGCAAACATTCTTGTTTGTAGAGTGTTCTTAGCCTTCTCTCCAAATGAGAGGCAGTATATTGTGTATACAGCTCCCCAGTGAGACACTGGCTGCCTTAATTGGTGTTGTGGGCTGTACTGGATTTCACCTGTGGAACATCCTGCACAGCAGGTATCTAAGACTTCCAAGCAGCTTTTGTACTGCTACCCTTTGTTTCCTTGGTGGCTACAGGAAGAAGCCCTTGACCTTTGGTGGGTAGGGTGTTTTTTGCATGGTGGAAATGGTTTTTGAGCGCATTTGTTGTATTATTTCTAGTGTCCTGCAGACAGTAAAGTACAAGAGTAGCTCTGGATTGTTTCCTTTTATTATACAGAAGATTGACTTGTAAACTCAAAATCAAAACCATGTTATGTAGGTATGCTTTGTCTGAAGTTAAAATCATTACACTTGTTTGAAATGCGTATTTGATTAAGTTTGATGATTTTCATGTGCCCATTTATTAACTGCTTTAATCTGGTGTTGAACAAGTGTTCAGTGTACTGGGAAATGTGAGGTCAGAAGTAGGTGAACCTCCTGACAGAACATTTCTCTGTTAGTGATTTTTGTCATGTAAAAAACAAAACTAAGCTGATGTCTTGGTAGCATTTTGCTTTAATGTCATTTATTCAGTTCACAATGCATTGAAGAAGGTTGCTAAAATTTAAGCCATAATTTTCAAAGCAAGGATTTTGATATCAGTGAGGGAAACAGACCTCAGTATCAACTGACTGCACTAAAATTTGCCATTCTTTGGTGTTCATTTTTTAAAAATACCAAGATTCAACATTTTAACTTATTCTAGTTTATTAAAATAAAATATAAATGGCCCGATTCTTGTGGCAGAAGAGGTTTTTTTCAGATAATGTATGGGGTTTGGTCAGCTTGGATAATGGATATAATATGCCATATGCATTATGGATATAAATTAATATTCCTTGGTTTAGGTAGTTTCTCAAATATTTAGTATTGAGAAGTGCCATACTTTGCAGAAATTCCAGTTGGTTTAAAAAAAGTCAATTTGTTGATAGTCTTTAAAAAGCCACCAGTAAACTATCAGTTTAGTTCTTAAAGCCTTGAGAGCATACTACATGTATAGTATTTTGCAAACATGTAGAAACTGGTTATTAAAATATGTTAAAATATTTTTTAGTCCAAGTGGAACCAATAATCACATCTGTAAAAGAAGTGGACATTCTTCTGGTGCAGAGAGCTTTCAGAACGCTGACCACAGACAATACTTTTTTAATCCTTTTTTATTTTAATGTGCTAAGACTCAGCGTAACTTTTTTGTCTTAAGCAAACGACTCTCCATTTCTAATCACACGCTCATAAGCAGTATTTAATTTGAGATAAATACATGTGTGTCGTATATGGCAGATACACATGGAAAGGTGGACCGAAGTAACAGTGAATATTTAGTGTTTCCGGAGTAGTTTAGCAAAGGAGTTATTTCCTTATTCCACAACAGTGGCTCTTTCAGATTTAGCTATATGTGAGCTGCAAATACTTGATCTTTTATGTATCAGTGGTTTCTTTCGGATAGAAACTGTTATAGCAGTGTGGGGATTTTAAGAGACTATCAGGTTTTTAGTGAATAATGCATTAATAAACTTGCATATATCGTGTCTGATTAAACAGTCAACTACAAAATAAAGTGTCTTAATATAAACATTTCTTAATTGCGAATCTTGTTAACTCATCCCTTGTTTGTATTTTGTTATTTCCTACCTAGAAGTGGAAGAACTATTAACCTCTCTTAAGCATATCCAGCACATATTGGTAGACCCTCAGAGCCAAGAGGATATCTCTCTCATTTTGCAGCTTGTTCAGAACAGTGATTTTCAGAATGCATTTAAGATACACAATGCTGTTACCGTGCACATGAACAAAGCCAGCCCTCCATATCCTGTCATCTCCAATGCACAAGAGCTAGCACTCGAGGTATGTACAGTATGCATTTCTGTGACATGTAGTACACCTATAATCATAGCTGTTGGTGAATTATGTACTTGTCAAGCTTGTCTGAGTTATTGAATGTTGAATATGAAAGGGATTATAATAGTCACTGATTGCTGTATCCGGTTTTTCCAGATATCCAAACAGTAACCAGAAATGTATTCTGGGAATAAGAACTCCCTTTTTGCATAGATCTGTAACAGAAAAGGCACTGTGTTTAAACAGAGGAAAAGGGAGTGGTTGTGAGTCTAACTCATTTACCTTCAGCATTCTTTATTCCAAGCACTCAGGAATTAAATCACGTTTCTCTGTTACTGTGACTTTCCTCTAAGTTGGGCCACGGTTCTTAAATTGGGAGACAACACCGAAAATCCAGCCATACTGGAAACAAGCATTTGGCTTTAAAATGAACAACAGATCCCTTAATACTTCAGTGTTTTAATGGTCAGATTACACTACTTTTTTGTCTGACAGATGACAGGTCTTCTGTGAGGTCTGATGTGTCCTTTAAAAGTTATTAAAATATACTTTTAGGAATTCCTTTGAGCAAGATTTTTAACTTAACTTTCTAGTCAGCTCTTAAATACTTTTACAGTTTCAGCCAGGTTAACTAACTTAAATACAGATGGGCAATACCTGTAGCTTTATAAGCATTAATATTAATTTACAGATTAGTCATCAGATACAAAGCTGCGGTATACGAAATAAGTTTTCACACATGGCTGGATGCAGCCAAGAGCTTCTGAGGAGCTACTTTAACTTTGTCTTCATTTTCCATGGCCTGGTGTGTGTATATATTGCAGTGGAGTGTGACTGTACGTTAAGGTATCCATGTGCTAACTTCAGCTGGTGTCAGTACCAGTACCGAGGGAAGCATGGCAAAGCCAGATCCAGAGGCTGAGTAAAAGCATTTAGCACCCAGTCTGCCAAACTTACCAGTTCAAAACAAGCTCAAGTACACCAGTTGGAGTGCTGGAGCCGGTATGTAGCCAATCTTCAGTTGCTCAGACGCTATTGTGGTTTCAGTATGGCAGCAAGTTTGAGGTTTTTTTTCTACCCACTTTTCTTTCAGCTTGAAGCAGGGTTTTTTTCATAGAATACCAGATTGGAAGGGACTTTAAGGATCATCTAGTCCTACCTATCGAGCTAAAAATACAGTTTAAATTAGCTGTCCCAGCAGCCTGTCAAACTGGGTCTTAAAACTGTCCAATGCAGGGCTATCGACCACTTCCCTTGGGAGATTATTCTAGTATTTAATTGTTCTAATGAGGAAGAATGTTCTTCTGGGTTCCAGTCGGAATCTCCCCTGACATAACTTATCCTCATCACTCCTTGTCTTTTTTCCATAGGAATCCTTGTAGAAAGGGAGTCACGGTCTTGTTGGTAACCACCAAGCAGTACCTGAGACATGGTGATAAGGTGCCCCCACTGACTAACCCTTCTCAAGGCTGAAAAGCTTTCTCAGCCTTTCTTCACATGTCAGGAGCAAATCCCACATTCCACATCACTCAGGGATAAAAATCCCCCACGACATTTTCCACCGGTTACAAGACGCACTTCATCAAAGGTGTAGACGTGAAATCTACTCTGAAAACAAGAGCTATAAAACCTCTCTTAGTTTATTACTGTGTTTGAACATCTACCCTAGTAAATGGTTCTCAATGAAAAATGCACAAGTACACACCAATCTCTCTGGCTTTCGCCAGACTCTGAAATTCACTGAACAGATCACCAGCATTCTGCAAGGGACATCTCTATAGTTCTCGGATTTTTACTCATAATGTCTCAAAATAAGGTTTGCAGCAGATCCCATTGTGAGCCAAAATCACTAGGCTGAACCTGCAAGGATGTAATATTTCAAGATTACTTTGTCTTCTACTTTAGACATATTTGCAGGTTCAAAGTGCTTTTATTCTGTGGATGTCTCCACATCCCAGAAAACTGCAATTACGATCAAAAAAATTACCAACCCAGAACTACTTCAGTTGATACGTTTCTATGACTTCGCCCAGCGACAGGCTTGTTTCTCAGAATTTTCTCAGAAAACAGAGATAACAGTGCACATTAATTTCCTTTGAAACTTGGGCAAATTTCTGCAGTTTTTTTAACAGCCCTTTCTAGTTTCCTTCCTTTTTTCTAGAGATTAACTTTGTCAATCAAGGAAAACAGCATTGTAGTGAGCTTGAAGTTCTTTTGCAGGAGGAATTTCTGATTCTTGAGGGACACCACTGTTATCTAAAGGCACAGTGTGTTGATTAAATGAAGCTCAGGATTTTCCTGTTTAAGTTTGTCAGCAAGGCTGTGCCAAAAGCAGGTGGGAGTGTTTTACATGTGAACTTCCCTCTGGCTTATTCATCAGCCTGCAGGCTGCTGCAGTATCCTCACCTAGGTTTCTCCCAACATCTGTAAGCCTGAAGGGACCTTACTAGTTAAATTCTGTTTGTAAACTACTTCCCCAAACACCCACTTTGCGCAGGCCTGCTTTAGGATTTCATTCAGATACAAGCCAGGGTTTTTCAACCTTCATTTATAATACACGATGTTAAAGATTTATCTCTGAAGAAAGCTTTTTTTCAACTTTGTGGATAATGAAGTTCTTTAATTTATGCTTAATAGAAGTTTCCAAGGAGAAAACATGCCTGGGAAAATTCTGGGTCTGTTCTTTGATATTGTAAGCATCCCATCTTCCCTACCTCTCAATCTTCCAGCACACTCATGTCTTTTTTCAGGTGAATCAGTAAATCCTAAAATCAGACCATGGTGCAAAGCCAGTTTTATGTCTCTTAACAATCCATGAGGAAGGTAAAAGTTCCCTGCACTCATTTCAATTCTTCATCTCCCATCCCTGTCTCGTCCATCCTTGAAATTCTTGAAAAGTCAATATTTTACACGTATTTGTTCCCATTTTCAGATACAGCCTAGCTTCTCAGTGATTCAGCTTCTGGTATATTTAAGCGACTTGTATTATGCAATATGTTAAGTAGCATCCTGAAATGATCAAGCTGGAAATTCAGGACAGAGATTTCTGTGACTGACAGAAATGTTTCAAGAAGAACACCTGGAGGCCTCCATTCACATAATTCTGGACTTCCTAGTTCTTGCTTGAATACAAGACCTTGTGTTCATTTTTCTGAACCTTTGTTATTTTTGGAAAGGAGGAAATAATTTCTGCTTTAGGAAAAGTTATTTTTCTTTCGAATTGTTTGGGTTTTTTACCTTGACAAAGTATCTATCTTGCATGCCCAGGTTTTTTTTCTTGTACTGTGATTTTTAGTTGTCTCTCTTGCTTTTTCCATCCCTGAACATAGACATGGGAAGCTCCTAACAAGGCTATTTATTCACTTCAGGGTCTTTTTGAAAAGACCCTTGCCAAAGCCTGGATTTAAGATGATGATAGTATCTTGGGGCTGTTTAGTTTGAGGAAGAGGAAGCTAAGGGAAGACCTCATCGCTCTCTACAACTATCTGAAAGGACATTGTAGAAACGGTGATGCTGGTCTCTTCTCACAGGTAATTAGAGACAGAACCAGAGGGAATGGCTTCAAGCTTCAACAGGGTAAGTTTAGACTGGACATTCAGGAAGAAATTCTTCACGAAGAGAAGAAAGTGGAATGGGCTGCCCAGGGTGGTGGTTGAGTCTCACCGTTCCTGGATGTGTTTAAAAGTTGCTTGTAGAGTTGGGGGATTTGGTTTAGGGGTGAACTTGTAGAGTAGGGTTGATGATTGGACTCGATGATCCCAAGGATCTTCTCCAACCTGAATGATTCTATGATCTTGAGGATAAAAGTCACAAGGTTTTAAAAGAGAGAAAAAAGGCAGACGTATGCATAACATGACTTTAAAATCGCAGGTAATGCTAATGTGCGTATTTTAGAGCACAGATCATCAGAGACACTCTGCAGCTCTGAGACTGTTCTGGAGTGCACATCCTAATTTAAAGCTACAGACATGTTTTCTTTGAGGGTTTATCGTGTGGAAGAGAACCTGTCCTAGGGCTCATGCTTCTGTAGCATGAAAAGACAGATTGCAACATGAATCATCTTCCTTTTTAAGCAAAAACGAGAAGGGAAAAATTAATATGGTACCACACTGCCAGAAGTGTGCTACTCTTTAATTGGTGATTTGCTTTTATAAAACAGTGTCTGTGTGAACAGTGTGTTGTGGAAACGTCTTTGAAGTTGAATTTTTAAATCATTACAATACATGAGAGTGGAATGGTGCATTTTTATTTTAGCAAGTTCTTAAAATTAGCAGTATGCTTGTACAGTTAACTTTTCCCACCAATTATGAAAACCAGGCATCAACAACTAGAGATTTCTCCTTTTCTTAAAAAAACCTGTAATTGGATTACAAAGATGGAGTGAAGTTCTTGAGCTTACGGAATTTATTTTAGAGAGCTAATCTTGATATAATGTGGTGTACTTCAAGCCTTAAATAAAAATAGCCAGTAAACATCAAGTATAGTTAAATTGATTTTCAAACCATTTAAACTTGACCATGATGGGGGCAAGGATTATGGGAACCTGATCTGAATCTTGACCTTGTAAGAATATTTGATGCAGCATTGAAGACAGTGTGTAATTTTTGGCACACACGAAATACTTCAGAGATGTTGTTACTATGAAATTTGCTTAATAGTCTCAATTAGTATAAACTATTTCTAAAGCATTTGAACTTGCCACTGTTGCTTCAGCACGGTCACAGAATTAGATTCAGTTACAGAATCACAGAATTATTGGAGCTAGAAAAGACTTCTAGGATCATCAAGTCTAACCCATGACTTAACATCATCACAATGTAGACCATGGCACTGAGAGCTACATCCAGGCTGTCTTTAAACACCTTCAGGGATGAGGACTCCACCACTGCCCTGGGCAGTCCATTCCAGTGTCTGATCACCCTCTCCGTGAGGAAGGGCTTCCTGACATCCAACCTAACCTTCCCCTGGTGCAGCTTCAGGCCCTGCCCTCTCGTCCTGGCACTGGTTGCCTGAGAGAAGAGCCTGACCCCCACCTGACTACAGCCTCCCTTCAGGTAGTTGTAGAGATGGGGAACGGTCCCTTATGAGTCTCCTCTTCTCCAGGCTAAACACCCCCAGCTCCCTCAGCCTCTCCTCATCAGACTTTCCCTCCATTCCCTTCCCCAGCCTCACTGCTCCTCTGGACCCACTCCAGCCCCTCAATCTCTTTCTTGAAATGAGGGGCCCAGAGCTGCCCCCAGTCCTCGATGGGAGGCCTCACCAGTGCCCAGTACAGGGGGTGAATTACATCCCTAGTCCTGCTGGCCACACTAATCCTGATCCAAGCCAGGATGCCACTGGCCTTTCATGTCACCTGGGCACCCTGCTGCCTCCTGTTCACCCAGTTGTCAGTCAGTACTGCCAGGTCCCTCTGCCAGGCTGCTCTCCAGCCACTCATCCTCTAGTCTGTAGTGCTGCATGGGATAATCAGTAATTCTGATTGTTTAATATCACTCCAGCCTGTGCCTCCAAACCCTAGTGTATGTAATCAAATTGAATTGATAGCTTTTGGGGGTGCTGCTTGAACACACCATGTTATTAACAATCAAAACCAGGCTGAAGAGTTCATGCTGTTATTGCCCCATGTTTAGTGTGGACTGCCTGTGCTAGCTGTAGTACGTCACTTCAGGAATGACAGACTACATTCAGATTTCTTAATCTGATAAATCTGTGATTCTTTACCACAAGTCAGTCAACAAAGGAATGTGCCACGAGGCAATGCGGGTGTAATAAATGGGTTGTGTAGCAGCCTGAAGCTTGCCCAGTGCTTTGTGACATAAGCAAATTGTAAATTTGTCTTTCTCTTAAGAGAGAGACGGAGGAAATATTAAAGTTTTGAATAACTAAATGACTCAAAGCAGAATTTCAGCCTGAGTAAAGATGCACACAGTGACTGGTTGGGCCTGATTGCTTCCTTCTCCCCTGTCAAATCCTCATCTTCTGACCTTGCCTTCTAAAGGTGGCTGAAGTTGCTGTTGAGTTTTTCCTGTCATAGAGCTGGGTAAATAAAGACTTTAAAGCTTCTTGTATCTTCTTCAAGAAAGGAACAGAAAGTCCCTTCAACCTCTATGAGAAAGTCTTCTGTTTAGAAGAATCTCTTCTTTCAACATGGAGGAGATCTGTTAGAGAAATTCTTTCCAGTTGTCTGTCTGTCCTGGGACATCCCAACATGCGGGCTAAGTCAGGGATAACAGCTTCCTGGCCAGTTCAGGGGGATGACTCAGGCCAGGCCTATGTGAAGCTGATTTTTTTCTTTCTTTTCTCTAGGATTTCAAAGAAAGTAGTTCAGCTTATATAAATCTGGCTTCTTGTTTGACTCTTCTAAGCAACGGGAGATTTGTTGGCCATGAGGCATGTTGTGAGGCTGTCAGAAGGAAGGCTTTTGGAGGTTGTGCCAGGTTTATTGCTCAGCACAGGAACCTGTTCGATTTGACAGTGTTCTGCTGGCAGCGCAGTCACCTGGCTCCATGGGAAGGGATCACTTAGTGCCTTCTGCTAGAATTTACAGTCTTTACTGTTTTCAATACTGGTAGCATGCAAGACAGTTGTAGGCATTTCTGTACGTAATCTTCCTTGGATAGCGATTCTTCAGACCTTTAGATACTGTTAGAGCACACAAAAAGCTTAAATATTTTCACTTTAAAGCTTGTAGGGTTTGGATTCTGTGTTATGTCATGCTATCTTATCCTTAAGATTAAAAAGCTCCTGAGCAAAACATTTCTATCCCATTGTTTAATCTGCTCTTGATTTCTCTGGATCCATTTCTGCTTTTGAATTTAGGTACCTTTGGTCAGATTCAGACACAGTATAACAGCTGCAGAAAGTGTCTTCTTCAGCCTCACCTTTGGGTAGGAAGGACTTTTCTGCTCCTCGTATGCTCTCAAAGCGCACCAGGATTTTCTAGTATTCATAGATAGATTACAGCAAGGCAAGTTTGGTAACTGTATGAGATGTTAGGCAACCGACGGTGCTTCAGCAAAAACTGCCCTCGTGTTTAATGTAGGTTATTGTTTTGGAACTGGCCAAAGCAACCTGGCTTCCTGGGGTCTTTTCAAGTTTTGAATAATATGCTTTGAGGCAGGGGCTTTAGAAAACACTGCAAAACCTGTCTTGGAAGCTTTGGGTTTGCATGTTGGTGGAAAAAGTTAGACTAAAATGAACCAACTGTTTTAAGGAAAAGGGAGGTTAGTCATGTTGATGAGAAAGGAGTCCCTTAGACCCAACATGCTCACATAATAAACTTCACTATGACTGATTTCGTTGTCCTGTCCCTTTCTAGAGTTTATGGGGCTTTTTGTGCGTCTTTCCAGGAGCTGAGCTCATTGGCAGACTCTGATACTAACAAATCTCTGTGAGGCACTGGAAACCATTTTAGGTTTGGTAGATATTCATTGAGGCCAGATATGCTGGAGTAGTCCTGTAGTCTCACCTCATATTTCCTACTACTGTGTACAGGATTACAGAATCATGGAATTATTGAGGCTGGAAAAGACCTTGAGGATATCCAGCCTAGCCCATGACCTACCATCACCACAATCACCTAAACCATGGGACGAAGTGCCACAGCCAGTCTGTCATTTAACAAATCCATGGATGAGGTTAAGTTCAATGAGCAGTGTCTGTGGATATACTTATAGGAAAATTGATAACTGCAACTAGGAGCTTATGCTTGATTAGGGAAAGGAGGATTGATAAATCACTGGCTGGATTAAGAGTTTTACTACTTGATTTCATTTTAGGTGCAGAGTGTTTTGAAACCCAGTCACCATAAGGATGGGCAGGAGCTTAATGCTTTACTGAATGCCCCTCACATGCAGGTAAAGCATGACATTTATAATCTAATGGATATATTTCTTGATGCTGTTTTCGGTATAACTTGAGCTGACTATGTAAGGATTAATGTTAATCTTCAACTGTGCGCAGATATTTTAATATATTTCTAGGATGAGGAGTTTCTAGTTTCCAGCAACTAATGGAAGTGTCTAGCCAAGTGTAGTACGTGATTGTGTTCAGCTCCTACTGCATTCTACGTGTATTACAGGGTAACGTGCACATAGACAATGTAGCACCAGATCAGTAGGTCAGGACAACACATGAGCTGCTTTGCCTGTCTATGTTTTTCTTTTGAGAGCTGTTTCATGATAACAGTGGGGTGCATAAAGGCAATATTGTCCTGTGGTGGTAATGTAAATCTGTGAGAAGTTTTCATTGCAGTAGCTTCTTTCGTCTGTATCCTCAGTCACATACTCACTTAACCAGTGTTTGTTTTCTCGGCAAGGAGAAGCTTTAAGTACAGTCACAGTCCTATGTTCAAAATAGCCTTTCTATTCATTTCCAATCTCAAAGGAAAGTTTTAGAAAGGCTGTAGCAGTAGGTGTTACATAGCTGTGGTAAATAATAATGGATCTGTACTATTGCTTGGATTTTTTTTAATACTCTGTAACCTGCAAAAACTGTTTAAAACTTAGAATTTCATTGAATACTGCTGTTACGTGAAGTGTGAATTTACCTGTAACTGATCTGTGTTGTTTAGGCACTTTTACTGGCTCATGATAAGGTTGCAGAACAAGAAATGCAACCAGAGCCTGTGACAGACGAAAAAATTTATGAGAATGTTGGCGTGTACGGAGGGGAGACGGTTAAAATAGTTCGCATTGAGAAAGCTCGGGATATTCCACTGGTAAGTACTGGTACTCACTCCCTTATATGTAAAGGACATAGCCTTTGTAAGCTTTTTTGGCCTTAGCCGATTGTTATCAAAACTTTGGAATTTGAATATGGAGATGATTAGCTTGTAAGCTTTCCTTCCCCTCAAAAGGAGAGATGGTCATAGATAATAAACTTGTGTGTACCTTCACCCAGCAGTTGCTATACTGTCGTTTAAAAGCTGTACCACTTGTGTCAGCTTGGGTTTGGACAGGACTTGTTGACAGAAGTCACTCTAAGCTTTGCTACAGGGCAGCTCATAGGCTTGTGACAATCGTGCTTGGTTTTTTTATTTCAGCCACTCATCTTCCGTAGGAATAAAAAAAATAAATCATGAAACAGTGTGGTTGAGCGATTCAGTTCTTCGCTATTTAGTGCTGCTTAAAAAAATCAAGCAGTGCTTTGCTTGTTGTTTTTTAACTGTAGCGCTGGGTGTATGCATCCAAGATGTTACTTGAGTTCTCTTTCAACGTACTTTCTCCACTGGCTTGGAATATGTACAATAGATGGCTTTGAGTTTCAGACATATAATAAATTCAGAATGTGTTGCTACTACACAGGGCGCTACTGTTCGCAATGAAATGGATTCTGTTATCATTAGTCGAATAGTGAAAGGAGGTGCTGCAGAGAAGAGTGGGCTGTTACATGAAGGGGATGAAGTTCTGGAGATTAATGGCATTGAGATTCGTGGAAAAGATGTTAATGAAGTTTTTGACTTGTTGGTGAGTTGGATGCTTCTTGTTTTCCCTGCAAAAAAACCCCCTTGTTTCATAAGACTGAAGCCTGTTGGCTCTGCTTGTTTTTTATGCACAGGATTAGTCAGTGTGTATATGAGGAGGGCCATTTCGTGTTGCGTAGTATGATCTTAGTAAGTTTTGATAACATACCAATGCATTAGCCGTTGCTGAACAGTACTTGCACAGTGTCAAGCCCTTCTGTTTCTCAGTCCTGCAAGTAGGCAGGGAGTGTGCAAGAGGTTGGAAGGGGTCAGAGGTAGGACAGCTAACCTGGATTCACCACAGGGATAGAGCATGCCATATAACATCATGCGGAGCAATAAAAACTGGGTGGCTGAGTAAACGTCTTGGCTGCAATAGCTTTTGCATCACTTGTTGGATTGGGGGTTTCTCCTTTGTTTATTAAACTGTCTTTACCTTGGCCCATGGGTTTTTCATGCTTTTGGATTTTGTACCTCAACCTACTGGAGAAGGGGAGCGAGTGAGGAATTGGTGGGTGCTCAGTTGCTGGCCAGGCTTAACCTACCACAGATTTAATCATACAGGACCTTTACACAGTAAGACTTTTTCCCTCCTGATAAAACTGCTTTTTTGTCTAGCAGTTTCCCAGCACAGATGTATTTGTTTGTTATACTTCTACAACTCATGGCATAGTTATAAAGCAGTTTGAAAGCAGCAGATCAAAACAACTGGTAAGGAATCCATCAGGAACTAGTAAATGCAGAGGTGCTCTCTCCCAAGGGGCCTGTGAGATAGAATGTCCAAAGCTGAGAATTATCCGTATTTTCTGTTGCCCAGTACTTCAGAAACAGAAGTTCCAAAACTCTTAACTTCTGCTTTTCCCTGGTACCTGCTGTTGACCAGTGTCCAGGATGGGACATGTGGAACCTGACTGTGAGTCTTTGCTCTGATTGCAACAGGCAAAACCATTTGGTCAAAGTGAGAACAGATGAGAACGACAAATTGGTTTTTTTCAAATTAGAAATTGGCCTTGATATAAAACATTGGAAATGCCCATTGGCACTTTCTTTGGGGAACAATACGAGAGTTTTATTAAATCTTAAAATGACTTAGTAGATCTGTGCACGCTAAATGACTCAGAATCAGGAAAAAGACCTGAGTTCTGCTGTAGGTTGTCTTATTTGAGGAAGAATAGGTAGCAGGACCTCTTGGTGAACTTGGCCCATCTGCAGTAGGACTGTTTTTTACTGGACCACTTCTGCCTTTAGTTGGATTTTTTTTTTCCCGAATGTTGCTCTTAATTTTTCAGCTAATGCAAGGAGTGAGGTCAAGTGGAAGGAAGTAGAGGCAGAAATGTGTGTGGTATAGGTTTGATTTCTTTTTTAAGCTGTTTAAAAAGGTTCTTAGAGTTGTTTGAAAAAATCTCCATGTGTTTTTGGGATCAGAGATAGGAGATTCTACATGGTCTGTAATTCATTGCCATCAAGTGTTTAGTGGTTTTGGTTTTTTTAATTCTTTTTAAAGCCTCCTTTAAGTCCTTTTACTTCTGAAAAGTGTTATCTTGACATATAATTCTACTCTGGCAGTTTAACTTGTTTGGCTCTTGATCACCTCTTGCAATGTAGAGTTACAAGAATAAAAGATGGAAAATCACAAGACATTAACAGAAGAGCAAATTAATTGCCAGAAAACACCCCAAAACTTCTGTGTTTGGGATTTTCTTTCAATATGTTTTTAAAATCATGAATTCAAAATAATATTTTGAATTCTTTATATGTTGTCTTTTGTATTTTGTGATGTGGAAGTGAAGTTTTGAAATGCTTCAGTCCCAAAAAAAGACTAGAACTAGCACAGGATAAAGAAATTGCTTCCCGTCTTAATTTTGCCTTCTCACTTGCAACTCAAATGGTAGTAAACTGCACATGGCTTTAGACAGGGCTATTTGCATGGTCCCTGTGAAGTTCTGTGCATTCCTCATGGAATGAAACGAATGGATTTTCCTTTAGCCTAACCATGTTACCCCAGTTATGTTTACATTAAGCCCTAGGTCTGGAGTTTTTGGAGATACATACATTTAGTTGGTTTTAGACAACATAAAGTGTTGTGTTATGGTTCATGGAACCATGGAAATGAGGCTCAGACACCTGCATTTTTTCTAGGTGTGATTTGTGTGTGCAAACACTGCCAAGACACAGGGATCTGTGCTGGGTCCAGTTTTGTTAATGATCTTGATGATGGGACAGAGTGTCTCCTCAGCAAGTTTGTTGATGACACTAGGCTGGGTGGTCTGGCCCATTCACCTGATGGCTGTGCAGCCATTCAGGAAGACTTGGACAGACTGGAGGGATGGGCTAAGAGAAATTTAATGAGTTTTAATGAGTGCAGAGACCTTTACCTGGGAAGGAGTAATGAGAAACATCAATACAGGCTGGGGGATGATCTACTGGAGAGCACCTCTGTGGAAAGGGATCATGGAGTTGTTGTGGACAATAAGTTCTCCATGGAACAGCAATGTGATCTTGTGACCAAGGTGGTTAATGATAACCTGGGATGGATCAAGAAGAGTGTGTCCAGCAGATCAAGGGAGGTTCTTCTCCCTCTCTACTCTGCCCTAGAGAGGCCACATGTGAGTATTGTCTCCAGTTCTGGACTCCCTGGTTCAAGAGGGACAAAGATCTGATTGAGAGAGTCCAGCAGAGGGCCAGGAGGATGGTGAGGGGACTGGAGCACCTGCCTTGTGAGAAGAGATTGAGAGACCTGGGAGTTTTCAGCTTGGAGAGGAGAAGGTTACAAGGTTATGAGGGCTGAGTGTCAAGAAGAAAGGGGTAATCTCTTTTCACTTGCGCCCTGTGGTAGGACAAGGGGCAATGGGTGTCAGTTAGAGCGCAGGAAGTTTCATCTCAACATGAGGAAGAACTTACTTAAGAGTTACAGAGCATTGGAATGGGCTGCCCAGGGACGTTGTGAAGTCTCCTTCTCTATAGACTTTTCAGACTTCTCTGGATGTGTTCCTGTCTGTCCTGCCCTAGACTCTGTGGTCCTGCAAGCAGGAGCGTTGAACTCAATGACCTCTGGAGGTCCCTTCCAACCCCTAGTGATCTGTATATGTACTTTCTTTGTTTGAGTGACTGCAGTATTGATAAGGCACCTTACAGATTCAGGATTGGAGTGTTGCTTAAACTTTTAAACAGTGTTCTATGTGCTTTAATAATACTAACAGCAAAAAAATTATAGTAGAAATGTTTATATTTATGTATAATCAAGAATGCTGGGGTTTTGAAACCTGAATATCGACATTCGGCTTTCTAACCTGTACTTTTAAACCAGTTAGGGGATTGACTATGTGCTGTTAGAAACTGGCTTTAGTGAGAATTTTGGAAGCATCTTCTAAAATGTGTTATTTATTAAAATTCTTAACCTTAAGCCGTGTTTCTCTACTGTGTATGAAGAGTCTCTTTTTCATCGCAGGCTGACATGCATGGTACTCTGACCTTTGTGTTGATTCCCAGTCAGCAGAGCAAGCCTCCACCTGCAAAGGAGACAGTTGTAAGTAGCGCTACAGCAGTTGTTGAGCTTGGTCATGCATACCTTGTTCCATGAGTAATGGGTAGAAGGTTCTTCTGTAGGTCATTGACGTTGTGGAACAAACCCAAACTTTAATTGCTTAAATTGGATTAATTGTTAACTGAGATTTGTTAATGATGTTATAAATTGTTTAGGCGAACACCTGAATTAGCTGTTGAAAATGGTTGATGGTGTTAAGCTGAAACTCTTAGTATTCTTTTAACTCAGTTTCTAAAAGAGTAAGGAATTAAAGAAATTACTGTGCTTCTAAAATTCTATTATGAAATGCACAATTTGTGTTATTTATATAAATTAAAATAATTGGATTACAACTATGCTTTGGGAAGAAGAGTTTCATTTCAGTATCTCCTGTATATCCAAAATAAGTTTCCTTTTTATAGAAAGTTGAAGGGTTTTTATATATTAGACCCCACTCCAATCACAGGAAGATGCTGTTGCTTCAGAAATCACACGTGGTTTTCTTCTGTTGTTACATCTGATCTCCTACAGATACATGTGAAAGCGCACTTTGACTATGATCCCTCTGATGACCCTTACGTCCCCTGCCGAGAGCTAGGCTTGTCTTTTCAAAAAGGAGATATTCTTCATGTGATCAGCCAAGAAGATCCAAACTGGTGGCAGGCTTACAGAGATGGAGATGAAGATAATCAGCCGTTGGCAGGCCTTATCCCTGGTAAATAGAGCTCTAGGAAAAGCTTAGCAGCCAGCTGTTCCCATAGCCATGGGTGCAATGTTCTGATTCTTAAAGACTTCTATACCATTAACTACCTTAAACTATGAACCTCTTGCACCATATATCCTGCTGATGGTTCTGCAGTTTACTTAAAAAATTTCTTTTGAGAGGAGCCTTGAGTTTTGAGAGGCTTCTCTGCGCACAGATGCTAAGTGTGGAGTAAAGCTGCTGCTTCTGCTGCACCTTTCAGTTCAACTTTCAAGACCAGCTTTCCTCTTCCTTTACTCCTTCACCTTAAAGTCTCTGTGGATTCACAGTTCCCTCTGTTGGCTGCAGCAGAAACTTCAGACTTCAGCGTGCTGGTCCTCTGGAGTGGAGAGCAGCTGTTAGGCTTCTTCACTATGTCAGGCAGTCCGTTGGAAAAACAGCTCTTTCATAGTAATTTCTCTGGATGTTTTCACTGGGCTTCAAGAGCTTCAGTTACCTGTGAGAGGCCAGCTTTCTTTCTAGCTGTTGGGGGCCTTTGAGTAACAGGTTTTCCAGAAACTGAGGCTACTGTACAATTTTGCATTGAAATTCATACTTCGCTCTAGTTCATTAAAGACCTGCTGAGCTATTAAACACAGTGAACAACAGACTCTTCAAAGTCTGTAGAGTATCACATTGCTACTTTAAAATATTTGAGTAAATAAACAGGAACGCTGATTTACATGGGAACTAATCTTCTTCAGGCTGATGTTTAAAAGGTTTAGTGTAAATAGAACACTTTGTAAATTAAATCAGTCAAGGAACCAGATCATCATACTGGGGAAGTTTTAATCTTTCCAGTTGTTTCTGTTTTCCAAGTAAACCTATCCAGAATAGTCCAAATGCTCTACAAATCTTCTCAGCAAACAGTAAAATGAGTACATCATTACAAAAAAACCTCAGAAGTGGGTTTTTAACTGCTTTTCTGCTTTCTTTTTTGTTTTTTAAATGTATTAAGGAAAAAGTTTTCAGCAACAAAGAGAAGCAATGAAGCAAACCATAGAAGAAGACAAGGAGCCAGAAAAATCAGGTTAGACATCCTGGTGAGACCACCTCTGGAATATTGTGTCCACTTCTGGGCCCCTCAGTTCCAGAAGGACACAGAACTCCAGAGAGTCCAATGCAGAGCCACAAAGATGATGAAGGGAGAGGAACATCTCCCTGACGAGGAAAGGCTGACGGAGCAGAGTCTCTTTAGCTTCGAAAAAAGGAGACAGAGGGGTGACCCCATTAGTGTTGATAAATATGGAAAGGGTGGGTGTCAGAAGGATGGAGCCAGGCTCTGCTCAGCAGCGTCCAATGATAGGACAAGGGGCAATGAGTTTAAGGTGGAACATAGGAGGTTCCACATAAATATGAGAAGGAACCTCTTCACAGTGAGGGTTGCAGAGCGCTGGAATGGGCTGCCCAAGGGGGTTGTAGAGTCTCCTTCTCTGGAGACGTTTAAAACCCACCTGGACATGTTCCTGTGTGACTTGATCCTGCTGTGGCAGGGGGATTGGACTGAATGTTCTTTCAAGGTACCTTCCAATCCCTAATATTCTATGATTCCCAAGGGGTAAAAAATAAATCTTACAAGGTGCTAATTAGTGATATCTGGAATTGATGGTATCTATCGTTATTGTAGAGAAGCGAGAAATTGTATTTCTCCTGTCATCACTCATCTGAAGTCCTTGGCGTGCGACATTTGCTCAATGGTTGTAATGAGCTGCAGAGTGTTACGTCTTTACAAAACAGCAGAATAAATTTCCCACTCTAAAAATCTCCAGAGTAGGTGAGATAGGAGGATTTTTGCTGTCTGGGTGTTTGATTTTGATGGGTTTTTTTGTTTTGCTCAGGAAAACTCTGGTGCGCAAAGAAAAACAAAAAGAAACGGAAAAAGGTTTTGTACAATGCAAATAAAAATGACGGTAAGCAACACCTTTTGCACAGAGTGGGCACTTACCGAGGGTTCTACAAATAGCTTTGTCAAAAGAATACTGACGTTTAGGATATGATCTTAGAAATACACTGCCTGCTGATGTTTGCTGTGGGGGCCATGAGTATGGTTTGGAATAGCATTTAGTGGAAGATGCAAAAGAGACGACAGCGTTTGTAGGGTCTTTTAGCATTTTTAGTAAAGACCAGAGGATGGGGTAAAAAAAGTAGATAGCATTTTAAGTGTTGAAGCACAATTATGAACCAATTTAGTGTGGTTTTGCAGTACTTGCCTCACCCTACAAAGTTGGGTTTAGTAATGGAGACTTTCTCCACAGAGGCTGTTTTGTACAATATTCTTTAAAAAATGCTTTGCTTTGGGATGATGGTTTTTGTTGCTGTTGTTGGACACAAAAGTGTTACTTCTGTACAAGAAACTTGTTCCATGGCAGGAAAGCAGTTCCCTGAGCTTATGGTATTTCTTACATGAGTAGTAAGTGGAAACACACTTTCTTTCTGCATAAAGAAAATGAAAGCCTCAACTTACTGGGCAAATTATCTTTGGGGTTCTGTTGCTTTGGTGACTCACAGATAGATGCTGGGCAGAGTCAGGAGCTGCCTGAAACTCGATGCTGCCAGGGAGGCAGTACATGCAGCGAGCAGGAAGGTATGCCGTGACTGTTTTGTTATTTCCATCTCAAGATTACGATAACGAGGAAATTTTGACCTATGAGGAAATGTCACTGTACCATCAACCAGCAAATAGGAAGCGGCCCATTGTTCTGATCGGCCCACAGAACTGCGGCCAGAACGAATTGCGTCAGCGACTCATGAATAATGAAGTGGATCGCTTTGCCTCTGCGGTTCCCCGTAAGTTTGATGGTTAGATATGATTAAGTGTTGTCCACAGACAAATCCTCTGGTGTTGAAAGTAGCAGTTAAGAGTTTGGGGGTTTCGAGGAGGGTTATGGTCAGCTCTTAGATAAAGGACAAATCTGGTTATATCTGGTGTGGCAAATAGTATCTTTGTTAAGTCAGCGTGAATGCAGTATCCCAAATGAGTTAGAGAGACATTATAAGAAATGCGTGTATTTTAGTTTAAATAAGATGGGAACGATTTACAGAAGTTTAAAACAGAAACTGGTCTGTCAAAGATTTGTTAACATCTTGCATAAATTAGGTGGCGTTAGTGCCTTCCTAAGGCAGATAATGTCAGTGAAGTTGGTTATTTTTTAATGTCTAATGTAAATTACAGACAGGTTAACTGTAACTTGTTATAAATAACTGAGAGCTTTTTTTAGATCCAGAATGCAGCTGCACAGGCAAAACTATTCCTCTCCTTGTTTTGTGGGGGTTTTTATCCTTCTAGGTAATGTAAATAAATACCCTCTAAACACAAGGTTCAGCTTTTGGTAACTTAATATATCCGGTGGTATTTATAGTAGAAAATGACATATGTGCGTTTCTTGGTTATTTCAAATATCTTGGTTTTTGTTTGGTTAGCAGTGTCTCCCAAGTGAAGTTCTTGGTTTTCCTCTTCAGTTCTGTAGGTGTGTCAATGTCTCCATTTTTCTGTGACTCTCGTTTGCAGATACTAGTCGGAGCAGGCGAGAGACTGAAGTTGCTGGCAGGGATTACCATTTCATTTCACGGCAGGCGTTTGAGGCTGACATAGCTGCAGGGAAGTTCATTGAATATGGAGAGTTTGAAAAGAACCTCTATGGAACTAGCGTAGACTCCGTGCGGCAAGTCATCAACTCTGGCAAGATATGCCTTCTAAATCTTCACACCCAGGTACGGTGGAGCTGGTGCCTATTCTGTTTTAATTGTAGCTGCTACTGTGAAAATCTCAGCAGCTGTGTTCGGTTTACATAAAAAGAGTGTATTTTCTAGGTCTGTTGTCATGTGCATCCTGAGTTGTTTTCAGTGGTGTTCAAGTGTTTACTTGAGTGTGTTACAAAGGCAGCTGCCTTGTGCCTTGATACACACATCTCCCAACTACTCTAAGCTCTGAAGCTTTTGAAGATGGAGAAGGGAGTTGGTTCTGATTATCCTTGGCAATGGCATTTTGGAAAGCCTGATGTAGTTCCACCTAGAGTCAGGATTAAAGTATATCATGTCAGCAACACCAAAAAGCTCGTTAGCTCTGACACTTTGATTACGGGCAAAGAAGATATGTCTACATATCTATGTCTACAGACCTCAACTTGGAAATTTAGTTAGATGTGGAAAGAATCAGCATCCTGGAACACATTTTGTTTCTAATACATATGATGTGTGTGAGAGCTGCTGATGTTAGACCATAGACTCACTGAAAGAGAGATTGGAAGGGACCTCGAAGATCGTCCAGTCCAAACCCCTTCCACAGGAGGATCACCTAGATCAGGTTGCACAGGAACATGTCCAGGTGGGTTTTAAATGTCTCCAGAGAAGGAGACTCCACAACACCCCTGGGCAGCCCATTCCAGTGCTCTGTCACCCTCACTGTGAAGACGTTCCTTCTCACATTTGTGTGGAACCTCCTATGTTCCACCTTAAACTCATTGCGCCTTGTCCTGTCATTGGATGCCACTGAACAGAGCCTGGCTCCATCCTCCTGACACCCGCCCTTTGCATATTTATAAACATTCGTGGGGTCACCCCTCAGTCTGCTTTTTTCCAAGCTAAAGAGACCCAGCTCCCTCAGCCTCCTCATCAAGGAGATGCTCCACTCCCTTCATCATCTTTATGGCTCTGCACTAGAGTCTCTGAAGCAGATGCTGCAAAAGAAGTCCTAAAACCCAGATCAGTTAAGCCTGGTAGTACTGAAGTAATAACTAACCATCACCAGGTGGAACCATATGATATGCTAATGGTACAGCTCATGGGTATCACAAAGCCATGTAACAAGCTGAAAACTCACCTGAAAATTGATCTGATTCTGTGGTTGTAGAAATAAATCTCCGAGACCAGTTGTTTGTCCTCAGAGGCACAGA
>JAOXOE010000441.1:19223816-19236123 GCA_028565055.1 Phoeniculus purpureus | reverse complement strand
ACTTTGGAGCTCATCCAGCCCAGCCCATGACCTAACATCACCACAATCAGCCAGACCCCAGGGTACTAGGGGCCACAGCCAGTCTGTCCTTAAACACCTCCAGGGATGGGGACTCCACCACCTCCCTGGGCAGTCCATTCCAGTGTCTGATCCCACTTTCAGTGAGGAAGGGCTTCCTAACATCCAACCTAACCCTCCCCTTGCAGCTTCAGGCCCTGCCCTCTCATCCTGGTGCTAGCTGCCTCAAAGCAGTGTCCAATCTCCACCTGACTGCAGCCTCTTTTCAGGGAGTTGTAGAGAGGGAGAAGGTCCCCCCTCAGTCTCCACCAGGCTAAACACCTCCAGCTCCCTCAGCCTTTCCTCATAAGACTTCCCTTCCAGTCCCTTCACCAGCCTCACTGCTCCTCTGTACCCACTCCACTACCTCAATCTCCTTGACGTGAGTGGCCCAGAACTGGCCCCAGTACTCAAGGTGAGGCCTCACCAGTGTCCAGTACAGGTGGATGCTAATCATAGCTTTCCATTATTATCGTGGTTCAGTGTGACTGTAAACTTTTCAGTAACTGGCAATCAGAGGTGAAAGTGTATGTAAAAGTCTCCTCAGCTGAGCTGTCAGCTTCCCATACTCTGTTGTCGTGGGAGAGAGCATCACACACTAATTCTGTGGTTTTGATTGCAGCCAGAAGAACTGAGAGAAATCATAGAGAAGACGAGGGAAATGGAACAGAACAATGGCCACTACTTTGATACAGCAATTGTGAATTCTGATCTCGACAAGGCGTATCAGGAGTTACTACGGCTAATAAACAAACTGGACACAGAACCCCAGTGGGTGCCCTCTACCTGGCTACGATGAGAGCAATTCCAAGGGATGAATGGACTTCAGTCTAGTAATCTGTCCAAGGACACTGTGTGTAGGTCTGCCCGGTTCTTAGTATAAGTGCATGTGAGACTTCTGTGGGTGCATCCTTTGCCAGTGAAACTGTGTGTTACTGAAAAAATGCACTAATTGGCTCATGGGACTTTTTAACTGATCTGAAATTGTGCAGGTTTTCTTTCTCTGTGGTCTAGAAACAAAGACCTTGTGAGTACTAAATTCTAAAGCTTTAGATAGATTTTTTTTTTTCCGTAGCAACTACTTTTATACATAAAACTACCTTTTTTTACATAGAATCACACTTACAGAAATCAAAGCTTTTAAGAGTGTATGTGTATATATACAGTTCATGCTGTCACATAGTTATAAATATGAATATTATTTAACACATAACTTAATGACTTTGTGGGACATGATGGTAGTTCAGGAGCATAATTTTACAGATCTCTGGGCAAATAAATAATCTACATTATTACTAATACATTAATATTAATGAGAAGTCTCTCCTGTTCATAAAATACACAGAATGAAGATGCTGCTCTGGTCTGGAGCTGCCCTGCAATGCTTGAGTTAATATTTTAAATCTCTAACATTCCACTTTCTAATAGCACTGTAATTGGAAACTGTGTATAATGTAAATATTTCAATCCTTATGTCTTTTTAGTCAGACTTTTAAAATCAGATTTGACTGCACATTACTTTTAGGTCCAATCAAAGTTGAGTATTATATTGATCTTTTAGATGTGATATTTTTATGGAGTTTTGTTTAAAACGTATTGACTGATTGGAGCTGCTGTTTTCCACAGATCTGTAGAGATATTTAGAAAGGCAGAGGTTATATTTTTGTGACAAATACATAGTTATAAGATGTGCTGCTTAAAAGCTCAAGTTCTCATGTTTTAGAACAGAATATGGACTAAAATAGACTGATGTGCTGAACATTGGAAGACAGTGGTGTTTTTAATATCTGGGAATGGTTCATCTTGTGGCTGTTGGTCTAATGGATAACTAACTGGAATTAAAATAGCTGAACGTAGCTACTGTGTTATCAGTTAGGCGTACGTTTCACTAACCAGCCTTCCTGCATTTGCTCAGTGCTGCAGTGAAAAGTATCGATAACACTGGTAACTGACTGAGGAGTCACAAGAAAGGGGAATATTTGTAGTGGTTAAACAGAAAACTTGAAACATGTGAACAAAAGGCAGGGTCTGTCTGTACACTGTGTGTTCTACAAAGTAGATCAGGACATCTCTGCATCCTCGAAGGATTCTGATCCATGAAGGTTTAACTGCTAAGGTTGCACGCCTGCAATAGGGCTGTTCTGTCACCAACACTAATGGAATAGTAGATTCTTGGCTGTTTTGATTTTAGGTAGCACAAAGAACCTTGACTGTGAAAAGCTCTTCATTTTAGCCATAGTGGTTTTGTTCCTGCAGGTAAAACACTGGAGTTACATCAATGTGTAGTTCACTCCTGTCTAATGTTGAAGACTGAAAAAGTAGTTGATTTTTCTCCTGATTCTGTCTTGCATATATTCTTTCTTCACATGCCAATGAAACAAATTCACACCCGTGGTTAGAGAGCTCAAAGTACACAGCAGATGGAAGTTGTCAGGTAACTATCCTAGTGACTGAACTAACATTCAGTAGTTTTGTATTGAAACATCAAATGCAGAGTGCATTCCTCTCTCATTAGAAAGCAAAATTATTTGCTGGTTTAATTAGTATTTAGGGATTAAAAGCAATTAAGCAATTAGTGGGGATAAGTAATGACTCTTCAGAAAGAGGAGGGGTTGGAAACTGTCTAAATGTCTTTAGTTTAATTTGGTGTTAGTATTGTGCTAGCAGATGGCCTAAGGACTGAATATGAAAAGCATAGGCTTTTGCCTCACATTGCAGGCATGTTCTCGCTTTAATCCGTAGTTTGTGACAACTGAAGTGTTCAGGTGTATTGAATAGCTGGTGTTTCGTAGATGACCAAATACTGTATTGATTTGACTCTTTTTTTAAGAAAGAGTGAGTTAGGCTTTTCAGTATGGACTGTCTCATAGCTGAACCAGGTGGAAAGCAGTAAACGTGTTTGTTAAGGGTAACCCAGCTCAGATACGTAGGTCCAAATTCTTGCAGTCAAAATCAGCTCAAGATGATTGCTGAACCCACTTCCCTGGCAGTGTCAGTCACAGTGAGTAACGCCATGAACATTTACGTCTCCCCAGCTCTTAGGAATGGTGTACAGTTTTGCACAAAGAAACCTTTGAATGTAAACTTTAAAAAGCTTCAGAGTGTTGCTTGAAGTTCAGCTCCACTCTCTTCATTCCCAAGCCACACACTATTTACCCACATCTATGTAGAGAGGGGCTGTCATAGTTTTTAACTGTTAGCTTTGTCTCCAGCTGAAGGGAAAGGCTTTCTTGAGCAGCACTGAGAAATGTACCTGGCTGTCCATCTGCTGCCAGCTTCGACCTGGAACAACTTTGTGTAAGAAATTACTCTGCCTTTAATGAAGAATGTGTGCTAACTTGCGTGAGAGTAAAAGAATATGCAAACTTCACTAGTGAAACTCTTACCCCACGGTTTTTAATGAGCTGGATCAGATTGAAATGGGGGCATCTGCATTTTTACCAGCCCAGATTTCATTAAAAATACCAGCTAAATCATACAAAAGAATCTTTGAATGTAATTCTGTGTGACTTTTTAAAATACAAGATGGGGAGCGTAATGCCTTAAATAATTAAGGTAACTTTACTGAGACCTATGGTTAGCCCCACGCTGTACTTTTATACGTGTATCTGCTGTCTGTATTTTGAGACATCATGAACTGCACACTAATGTACAAATGTAAAATATTCCTAGATTTAAAATAAATCACTGTACAATTTTACTTTTTTTAGTAGATCTTGGGAGTCTTCTTTCTGCCGTTTTGCTGAATTGTAAAGATTCCATGACCCATCAGTGCCTTAGAAGATGTTCGCAGTTCCTGACACCAGGCATCCACTGGCAGAGATGTGTCCACAGATCTAGTTTGTCTTTCGAGCTGGACCTTTACCTTACAAACAGAATGAACTTAACTGTTCAGCTGTGCTGCCTTTGGCTTCAATAGGAAGGAAATGGCTTTGTGAAATTACTTTCAAGAGGAGTTAATAGAAATTAATTTCCTTGCATGTGCCCTGCATCTGTAGTTAAGTGCTGGATCATGTTTAGAACAAGGTGCTTAACTTGAGGAGACGACTAGTACTGCTAAAGACAGTGAACTAGTATTGCTGCTCTGGCACCTGTTCAGTTTGCCAGTTGCAAACGAACATCTTTAGGAAAACAGCCCTTCAAATGGAGCAGCATTCCATGGCAGCCACCGTCTTAGACTCCCCTCATCAGCCTAGGACATGAAGAGCCAACAGCAAGGATGATCTACTGCATATCCAGCCCCATTTTGCTTGCCAGCCCATTTGCAATGAAGATGTGGAGTTACGTGTAGCTGGAGAGTTGCAGAATTGTTGTGTTTGTGCCAGGAGCCCCATCTCCTTGGTTAGCCACCTAAAGCAGTAAAGGGTAAGTGAATGTGTATGGGCAAAGGCTGACAAGAGAAGTGCCCAGAGCAGATTCTAAATTGGGGCTAACGCATGACATGAGGGTTTTATTTTCATTAGCATGACAGGCATTTAAGAGAACCATCTTGTAGGAACTTGAGCCAGACAGCAGAGACGGAACATTTAAAATTTGTACTTATTTCGAGCACAGACACTACACAAGTTGGCAGAACCTCTAATTAAAACCGTAGATGTTTTAGGCCAATGGTAACAATCGTGCAACAAAAATAAATCACAGGACACTGTGGATTTCATCAGCTGGTTAGAAAACTAGAGTTGCCTTTGCTGACCTTTGACTTCATCTGTGCAAATACCTGCTTTAAGCAATTAAGTTTTACTAACTACTAGTTAGTAGTTCAGCAGTGAAGGGCATTATATGCATCTCCGTTCCTCAGTCATATTTTCCTCTGCCTGCACTAGGAAGGGAAGCAATTAAAGAAGGATCTGATTAGGCAAATCCAGAACCATCCTGCAAAAACCACAGCTGTGGAGTCATGTCTACTGAGTGAGGAAACAGGCCAAACATACCACAGAAGGCTTTCCTGACAGTAAAGCACCTGACTCATCTCTCGTTTCCCTCCTATACTGTAGTCAAGTTCCCAGATTTCTAATCTCCTAGGAGAAATCCACAATCCATTCAAGACTTAGACAACTGAGAAGCCACATAAGTATAATTGAGGCATCATGTCCCAAATTACATTGCAACTGGATGTTCTGTTTTCTGGGTCCTCTGCTCCATGTACAGCAACTGTGCTGGGTTACTCAAAGAGAAGGTCTTCATCCTTCTCTTCTGCTATGAGATTGGCTGGTTCCTGTTCCCCACCAGCAGCCCTCCGCAACTCCCGTTCTTTCTCAGACTTTTCTTTCAAGACTTTTTTCTTTTCCTGTATCTTCTTTAACCTGTGAGAACCAAAGAGGTTTATTTGTGACAGTGTTTACATGTTTTCATAGAACAGGAGAGCAGGAAAGATGCCATAGAAATTGGACATACTAAAGCTGCCTGAAGTTCCCCAGGAGATTAAAATCCTGGAAGAAATGGCAGAAGGCTTTAATCACTCAATGCTGCCATTGAAAAGCTTCATCTCTGCAAGCTAATTCATTTCTTCAAACTATAATGTATATATATTCTTGATCTTCAACACTGCATTATAGTATTCTGCTCACCTTTAATGAACTCGATTCTCCTTTAATTAATTTCATGTTTGACATTTTTACTTCACATAGCCCAGAACACTGGCCTCTATGGCAGAGGTGTCCTTAAAGCAGAACAGCCCCATGTACTGTGTCACATCATTCCCTCTGGAAGCATGATGTTGACAACAATAAACACACTCATGGTAGGGATTCGTTTATAACTTTCACACAAGTAACGGTGGATCTCCAAGCACCCAGCTCTGGAAACTCCCCAAGCCATTAGAACCAGCTCACATTTAAGGTATTTGCTGACAGGTTTGGTGAAGAGTTCCCATAAGTCCCTTCTGAGGGTCTGCTTAAGAGACAGGTCTAGTCTCGTTTAGGACACTCACCTGTAGAATTCCTCTCGTTCTCGTTCATCCAGTTCCGTGATGATGTAAGAGAGAGTACGCTCAATCCTGGGAATAATCACTAAAAACACATAAACGAGGAAGTTACTGCGCTGCTTGCTGTTATATCTGCCGGGAAGTTACCCAATACAGTTCAAGACAGTTGGTTTAAAGTCAAGCTAGTCATTGCTTTTGGCTAGAGAAATGACATGTTTTTCATGGAAGGTGATACTATTTCACACGGATAAGGACACAAAACTGTGTTCTTTGAACAGGCTGCCTGGGGAGGTAGTGGAGTGACCATCCCTGGAAGTGTTTAAAAAACAAGTAGCTAGAGCACTTAAGGCCATGGTCTAGGGATTAGGGAGATGTTGGGATGAGGGCTGGACTTGATGATCCTGGAGGCCCTTTCCAGCCATAATGATTCTATGATTCCCTACATCTAGGAGTAAACCAGGACTCCAAACACCTTTTGAAAAATGCAGGAGAATCAGTAAGCACCAATCCCTGGCTGTAAGGTGCATTTTCCCTATGGCAGTGATTAAAAAACCCTCCTGCTAGATGTGGGCAAGACTTGAATTAAAACTCTTCTTCCATCACATTCTTTCAGACACTTCTGTTCAGTCTAGCGCTCTTTTACTCACAGAATTAAGATCTTGGTTTGAAAAAGCTGTGGTGCAAACAAATACTCAAATATAACACTGTCACAAGGGAAGAGAGATGTTAAAGCTTTAACACCCAACCAGGCAAGCTATGTGTCAGAAACACTTCTTGAAAGGAGAAATCTGGTATCAGCACTACCACAGTTATGTGGCAGGCTGTAGAGTAAACCCTTTTTGTAGTCAAATTTGCAGAATGGTAAGCAGCAGATAAGGCCAGCACGTTCAGATGAGTAAGTGCAGAAGATACTACTGAAAACAATGGTTTAGAATCAGGTACTGCAGTTCGGTACTGCAAGCATGCAGAGATGATTATATTCAAGCCATCAACAACTTGGAATGAAACCCGAAATGCTCAAAGCCCCTTGAATTTGTCTGAGCCAGAGCAATGGGACTTGACTTCCCAGCCTGCTTTGGGAGCAGCCAGAAGGAGGAGTCTTGGAGGGGCTTGCCTTCCAGTATTTAAGGCCAAGAGCTTCTAGGGAGCATGGCAAACAGGATCGTAACTGGATTATAGAGAGGCAGTTTGTGCGGCAGTTCATGCAGGCAGGGCAAGCAGGTAGGGAGGGCTGCAGACACCGTTTTGTGGTGTTTCCTTCTTGCTTTCAATCTTCTATCTACTATCCTTCCCCTTGTTAGCAATGGGTGGGGTTAAACGATTGAGGACTAAAACAGCTGCTACAAGGGATTCATTTGCCCAAACAATTCTCCTGACAATGGATGTGGCTGTTCAGACTCCTGACTGCAGGGAATGCCTGAGTCTTGTGCCACTGCAGGAGGGCAGCGCCAAGAACAGCTGCGTATGTTGTGAGCAGGTGAATGACCTATTCTGCATGGTGGCTGAGTTAAGGGAAGAGGTGGATAGGCTGAGGAGTATCAGTGTGAAAAGGAGATAGACTGGTGGAGTAGTACTCTCTCATCTCTTAGAGCTGCCCAGGAGTCAGAGGAGCCTGGTATTTCCCATCACCAGGAAGAAGGCACTCAGGAACTGGATGAGATCGGTGCTTTGCCCCACGAGGAAGAAGGTAGGGTTCTCCTTGATGCTGAGGAATGGGAACAGGTTTGCATTTGTGGGGGAAACAGATCCCTCTCCTGCCCCCCTCTGCCTTTCCAGATGCCACCTTTCCATCTGCCCTTGGAGAACATGTTTGGGGCACTGGATTTTGGGGATCTGGATGAGGAGGTTGAAGAAATTGTCTTAACTAGAGAACCCCCAAGGAGCACCCTTACTGAAAAACCCCTCAAAACCTCTAGTATGAAAAAGAAGAGAAGGGTGGTGGTTGTTGGTGACTCCTTTTTGAAGGGAACAGAAGGTCCTGTGTGTAGACCAGACCCTTCCCATAGGGAGGTCTGCTGCCTCCCAGGGGCCTGGGTTCAGGATCTCACCAGGAGGATACCTGAACTCATTAAACCCACAGATTATTATCTGTTGTTGATGGTACAAGCTGATAGTGATGAGGCTATTGAGAGGGGAGCCAAGACAATGTGGTTTAGTGTCAACCTTCTTATTTTACTAGTTGAACTCTTGCCTCCTGTACCGTTAGGTCTTGTTGTTGCTGGGGTATGCTGCTGACACACATCCTGAAGTGTAGACAGTATGTACATTTATCTTATTGTAATAATATCTATCATCAAGCTTCCCTCCATCTGTGTAATCTTTTATTTTTCTGTTAACTTGAGAGTGTCTTTCATGTGATGGAGTCTATAAAGTACAGTTTACCTTGTGCTCGGTGAGGATGTGTATGTTATGGCATTGCAAGTAGTAATAATAAATGCTATGCTCAGATGTGCAAAGAGGTATTTGAAAACTGATCATTTAGCTCCTGGTGATAGTGACCAAGCTGTAGGGCAGAAGGAAGAACAAGTTTCTGGAAATGGTTACTTGAACTGTGAGATTTGTAGTACAAAATTACTCCATTTGTGACAACACTTGGGGAAAAAATAATGATCAGTAATGATGGAATTAGAATAGCCTAAGTACACTGTAACAAGACACCATTTTAAGATACAATCTGAATAATTTTGTGGAATGTAGTGATCGTCACACCCGTTGCAGCCGTGTTTACTCAATGTGGAGCTAAGTCTTAATAGGTTATAAAGTATTAGAACAATTTACCTTGAGAACAGTAAGGAACATTGTCAACTGAATGGAAGCCTTAGGTAAATTCTGTGGCTTTTGTTATTTAAGTGGTCAGACTAGATGATTTGCAGCACTTGTGTAGACTTAAGGTCCACCAGTTTGTGTGCGTATGTGTCTCTATGTTTGATCTCTTTACTGTTAGATGAGGATGCCTGCTTGTCTGTGTTTTCTTGAAGCTTTCAGGACACTGTTGTCAGAGATATGTGGAGCTGCTGAGGTTTCCAAATTTGCTCATTTAATAAAGTTGACAGCATTCTGTAACACTTTTGATGATCTTTCCAAGCAGTTTACCTCTTGCTGCTTTTGGCAATATAAAATTGTTATGGTTCCTCTGATACTGAAACAACTTTTTTCACAGTCTCATCATTTTTGGTAGAGCCAGTCTCTTGGTAAATCTACCAAAGCAAAGGAAGAATTAGAGGAAGAGAAAGACTATTGCATTGAACAAGAAAGTAAGGTTTAACATTCAGGTAATACCTCGTTGGAGGCTTCAAAAGAAAAGCTAAAAATTGTGTGTCTTGATGGACACATTTTAAAATGTAAGCTCTTGGTTCATGTGGTGACTGAAAACAGGACCAATGTGACCTAAGAATTTGAGGTGAAGTTTTGAGCCTCTAGCTCAGGAAACTGATCATATGAAATCGGATCAGGCATGTTAGGAATGGAAACAGTGAAGTTCCAACTCCTACAGATTTTTTACCCATAAGAAAGCAGTGGGGAGCTGCTGTATGGAAAGCAGAAATGGGCTTTTATGTATTACACTGTGTGTGGAAAGTTCCTCTATCTTTGGCACTGTCACTGAAGTTAAAAAACAGATTATTTATGCTATACAACTGTGAAATATAGAAATAGGATTAGACGTACAGATTCTGATTTGCTTTAACAGGCTCTGCGGGTGCCTAATACTTGCAAATCATGCAGAAACCTGTGTGCTGCAAACCCTGACTTTGTGAGGACTCATACGTGTCTTTCTCACTGCTAATGTGAGAGAAACACCTTGGTTACACTCCTGAAAGCCATTTGCAAGTTTGCTCATCTCATGGTATGGTTTGTGAAGCAATTCTGAGATCAGAGTGACAAACACATCTACTCCTTTGGATTCACTGAATAGTATTTCTTCCTACCTACTGCAGATCAGTACAGTCCACATGCTAGAAAAAAGTGGAGTCAGCTTCTCCTCTCCACTGTCTTCTACCAGTAGAGTCAACATTTCCACCATTTAGAGATACAAAATAATTCTGGTAGAGTTTTAACTACCCTACTCTTAAGTACTTGCATTCAGAGAGTTTAGAGTCTCTTCAGGCAGTCTGTGCGTGTTAACTCTACCTTCACTTAGGTGTTATATTTAAGAAAGAAACAAAAACCTGACACAAAAGCCTAAACCTTTATTTCTGCAATTCTGTTCAGTACTTCCTGATCTGTTACTGGTGGCAGGGTTTGCAGCTTTATTTTTCCTACCTAGCAGCCACCTTTTGTGAATTTGAAAATTGATGTGTATCACCTCACTTGTATACTACAGTTTGTAGATGCTTCCAGTAGTGCTAGTCATTCTATCAGATTCTTTCCTGCAACAAATATGCAACATAAAGGATTACTAGTAATAAGCTGATGAAAATGGTGAAGGTTGTGATCTCACTGGTCTATTAAATTAATTTCTGAAGTCTTATTATTAGTTTTCCCATGACCACTGTGCGATTTGAACTGTTTCTTCCTTTTTCCGCACGTGAAAGGTGACTTTGAATATATTTTACATTTTACTCTCCTGCATCTCCTCCTTTGCTATTTAATTGTTTCCAATTATACGTGTACATAAACATTGTCCTGTTGTTGCTTTGTATGTTTCCTGGGAACAGTTTTAGAGTGGTTACAAGCACCCAACGGTAAGAGTTCTGCTTGGTTTATAAGTTCTTGTTCTCTGTGTGTGTTTACTGGATTTTTTTTTTTTTTTCATGATATGTTGTGCTCTGGATGACAGAAAGAAAGACTAAGGTAGAGTAGGATGAATTACATAGGTGTAAGTGCTTAGCAGTATGGCTTGTACCTTTGAAAAACAGTCTTGTTCAAAGGACAGAGGAAACAAGTTTTCTGATAATTCCTAAAATTGCTAATTCTAAAACGGTTAATCTGATACTATTTAAAAAAAAATATGTGGGAGTACACTGTTGTTACACTGATTTTTTTGTTTGGGTATTCTAAAGTTTATGTAAGAAAAGCATCATAGGCAACTTTATCCCTCAATCAAAGATTTTCGAGCACTGGGCTGAAGCTTGGTAGGTCTGATTTGGTTCCACAGAAGCCTCTGAGGAGCTGAAGGATGTGTGTTACATACTGGCGACGGAAGCGGTACTCCTGGAGTACAGAACTGTTTTAAAAGTGTGTTCTGGGAGCAAGTCTTGAGTCACAGAGTTGTCGTCCTCGTTTTCCATGTCTAGTAGTTAAAATTAGGCATTAACAAGAAGGCCTCGTGCCTCTAGGGTACACCTGGGGGAACAGGCTTCAAGAACTGAAAGCTTAGTATTTTCTAAAGGTGATAAAGAGAAATGGGGCTAGTCCAGGCTCTCTGCTGCTTCAAAAGGTCTGTTCATTTGTGCAGTTGTGGGATGTCTTTATTAGTTTTACCAAGTCACTTGGAACAGCCATAGTCTGCAGTTCCTTACAGATTAGAAATCAAGTTGTCCTTGGCAAATAAGAATTTCTGTTAATGTTATTCCTGAAACACCTTCAGTCCAGTAGAAACCTTAAGCAATGGACTCCATCTCTCCAGTTCACGAGAAGAATGTGGTAAAAAAGGTGTTTGGAAGCCTGGTTCATAAACTACTCACAGTTGTATGTTTGGAATTCTTGAACACAGTTGAGACTGGCTTTACCGTAGTGTGTTGTTTAATACCTGCCTGGACGTGTTCCTGTGCGACATGGTCTAGGTGATCTTGCTGTGGCAGAGGGATGATCTTTCAAGGTCCCTTCCAATCCCTAAAGTTCTCTGAATGTGTGACTCTGATGAGGTATAAATGATGAACCTTTTTGTCTGTGTCAGCATCATTGTGCTGTTACTATTTTTCAGATGTTAGAAAAAAAGATGTGATTTAAGGAGAGTTCCAAGCTGCACTCAATATTCACTTGGTAGAGCTCATCTCCCTGGAATTTACTGTGATTCTCTCCTGCATTTTATTGGAGGAGAGAATATTATTTACAAACTAAACTATTAGACAACCTCCACATGTCCAGTATTTTAACTGTATAGGTTTCCTGGCAATTGCATTTAAAAAAGCCTTATAAATTTGTGGGACTTGTGGTTGTGTTTTTCATGTAAGAGACATAAATAGTCTATTGGAAGGGGTGGGATCATAAACAGATGTTGAACCAGACTGGTCCCAGGACTGATCCCTGAGGGACCCCACTTGTCACTGGCCTCCACTTGGACATGGATCCATCCACAACCACCCTCTGTGTGTGGCCATCAAGCCAGTTCCTTACCCATCTAGTGGTCCACCCATCAAACCCATGTTCCACCAGCTTGGAGACCAG
>JAOXOE010000441.1:19184677-19223716 GCA_028565055.1 Phoeniculus purpureus | reverse complement strand
TAGGCTGGATGAGGTGCTGAGTGGCATGATCTAGATGTGAGATGTTAGGTTTACTTGGTTTATTTGGATTTAGGTTGCACTGATCTTTAAGGTCTTTTCCAACCTTATCATTGCTGTGATACTGTGAATACTGCAGCAAAACTGGGTTTAAAGAAATTGCCAGAAACAAACCTACAAACACTAATGTGAAGGAAATGAATTCAGATAAAAGATAAATTCCAGAGTGTTGACATTAGGACTATTCTGCTTGCTGTACTGTAAGTCTGAATAGGTTACCAAGATTTCTCTCTGGATGCTTACTCTGTAGTCCCATTCAAAAGCAACAAACAAGGCACCAGCTCTCTACTGGACACTGTGATTTTAAAAGCTATTAACCTATTGTAAAAAAATCAAGACTTAGAAACATCCTGTCTTTTGTTTCTAGTCAACAGACTTGACCGAATAAGTCAGTTACTAGCAGAGCCTGTTTGTGGAATTCGTTGTTCTATGGGTTCTCAATACAACTTCATGATTACTTTCCCATGTTTGCATATCTTCCTGTACTCCATTCCATTCTACTGGTCTTCAGTTTTTTCCTTACTTGCTCCACTGATACGCTTTCTGAAGAGTTCCTGAAGTTGTTAAGACAGAAATCCTACTAACAAGAGCAAGCTTGACAAGCAGTCAAAGAAGAGTGGCTTCTGTGACCCTGCTCCTCATCTTGCATGGAGACAGAAAAACAATGCACATCCCGAATGGGGAAAATACCCACCGTGTTCAATTGCATTCACACGTCTGTTTGTTATTTTAATGGCTTCATCCAAAGTAACAAAGGATGTCTAATGGAATGAAATTAAATAATCAGTACATAACAAGACAATTCCAGCATTTCCATCAATTCTACACACAAAACCAAAGAGCATGTGCAAGACAAAATCATTGCTGTAATGCAGTGCTATGGAAGACATTCGTGATAGAAGCAGAATCTTTTCTACTGGTGGCAGTACCAGGCTGAATACTGAATATTTAGCAGTGATAAATACCAGCATCCCAAGTATGAAGAAGTAAGACCACCTTTGAAGCAGTAATATATCTCTGGTTTATGACTAGGAAAGGTCTGCGACTTTACATAGCACTAGCACTAAAGGAGCTTCCCACAGCTCGAAGTACTAAACTACAAATGCTGACACTACGTTACTTTCATTTGAAAACAGTGAGAAACCAACAGTCCCCTTCTTTTCCTCCCACTAACCTGCAAGGAGGCCAGTTCCACGAGCAGCTCCACAGCTTTGGCATAGTTCCTCTTGAGCTTAGCCAGCTGCTCTCCACCTCTGGCCAACCCAGTTAGCTCATAGCCTGAAGAAGAAATCATCAATATTTGCTGCTATTGCTACTGTGCTACTATTCTTACTAGATAATACAATAGTACTTAGAAACGGCAGGGATACAGACAGCTCAGCAAGTCTGTATCCCCTTAGCTTTTGTCTGTTAACAAATAGTCATTAGAGTGGTTTATGTTCCTGCAGATCATTGTTGTGCAACTCCACAGTGAGACCTGTCACTCTCAAAACTTGGTAATTCAACACAAGCCTTCTCCTCATCTGAAAAACTCACCAGTTTAGCAAATAAAAATCCACTATGGTCCCTAATGCCTGTCACAGCAAGAGGGCAAAACTCAGAGGAAGTAAGTACACACACATCTATGATGTAAACTGAATTACCAGCAAGCTATAACCTAAGTATTTTCATACCAGCATAAAATAGGCACAAAAATGTGTAAGACACAAAGTATTGGTTGTACTTACTGTCCCCTCCTTCCTGGTAATGCTCAAAAACTGGCAAGGTTACACCTGACAGAAGCAAACAAGAATGTGTGTCAGAGACATAAAGGGTTATAGATTTATTACATAAAGTTAATTTTTACCCAATTTGCTTCTAATAAATTATGCAATCTCAGGAGCTACATTTCAAAAATCTTCCTACATAGCTCAGAATGATGAAGTTCTGCTGGTTCTAGTAGCTTAATAGCAAACTTCAGAAGAGAGCTGAACACACAAAATTTGAGGAAGCACCCTGGTTTATTCAGTGTTCAGTTTCATTAGGTTTCTATTTAGTATTGTATACCCCACACTTAAGCAGTATTCAAGTATTCAATCCTGATTTATCTTTTGTGTTTTCTTCATGCAGAATTACTGATACTTAATTTCCTGAAATGGATTTGACTTTAGATACCTGATTTCCTGATCTATTTTCCAGTAAAGCTCTGTGGAAGTTATGCTTGGTCTCAAGATCTATAAACTGGACTGCAGTTTACACAGCATGATTGAGGCTGGAAAAGACCTCTGAGATCTTCAAGCTCAGCCTATGGTTAAGCGAACTCATTTAATTTTGTAAGAGGCAAATATCTAAACATGATAAGCTGTATGAGGAAAAAAACAGTAAATTACAAGCGTTCCTGCTATCAGATGAATAAGGGAAAGAAAAGGAGACCATGTTTGGATACATTCCTGTACGTCAGTCTCCACCCACAATTCCCTTAACAATTTAATTAGTCAAGAGTCTGGAGAAAATTCACCTGCTACATTGTCTTTTTTAGCTCTGATCTTGACTTGAGCTTTATTCACGTTTTGAATCACAGTGGTACTGTAAGGAAGAAAACATACATCTTAGTAAGGAAAGCTGAAGTGGTTCATGAAGTCTTCATTCTATCCCAGAAGAACTAATTATCAAAGAGCCGTAAAGATTTGGACATCGTCTTCAGCTCAGTTCTCGGTGCAATCCATTGCACAGATTCTGAAGCTAACACAGAGGCTTTGAAAGAAACAGGTTTCCACAGTGTTTGGAGATGCAAAAGATGCAGAGCCTGTGAGATGTAATGTGTTAGACCAAATCTACAAGTAAACTGAAAACCAGCCAGCTATCTGGCAACCTGCCTTCAAGTATTTTAATCACACTGCTTCCATCAGTCCATGAGATTTTTTCCTAACACAAAGGAACTGCAAGGCTTTCCTGCAGACCAAGGCTAGGGTTTTGTTCATTTGAGCCTGTATGCATTTTTCTTTCAGAACATTTATGAGTTTGTTTACCCACTAACTCTATGATATTAACAAACTCAAGCTAGTACGCTTCATCCTGAAGAATTCTGACATGTCTCAAGGTCCTCCAAGGCCAACTCACTACAGCCAGCTCATCTATGCTGCTACAGTTTGCTTACAGGGTGGAATATGACTGTTGTTTATAGCTAAACACTGGCTGGTTAGGACAGGAAATTGGTCCATACCCACATGAAAGACTTTTTTCCAGCAGCACACAGATTACTGCTGTATCTGATCACCAAGTTCTTCCCCATTAACTGTCAGTATTATCAGCTGAATCTTTAATACTTTCCCAACTTTATTCCACAAGATCTTTGTGTGCTTCAACAAGTTATACAAACACCCTAGTTAGAACTGTAATCTATTAAAATCTAACTGAAAAACAGCCCACTGGGGGAAAAAGCCCTCACTAGTCCTAGTGAGATGAGGCTAGTGAGATAGGAGGAGAGAACAATTAGTAAAATCACAGTAGGACTTACTGGGAGAAAATAACACATCACATCCAGCACTAAAATTCACAAGAAAGATCAAAACCATAAATAGTCCAATACGCCACTATAAATTGTTTCCCTGTATTTTTTTATTCCAAGGTGCAAAAAAGCAACACCTTCTCAAAACAAGGATGTGTGTAAAGTCAATCCTGTGAATCGTTCCACTGTGTTTGGCCTTCAGTGGAGTACACACTGTCATCATGCAAATCATCTCTGTCCTGCGGTAATGTCTCCCACCTTTGCCTAATAGAATTCAGCTCATTCTGTCCTAACTTGGCCCTCTCTTTTCTTTTTAAAGTAAATTTAAGGATTTTACCTTTTTTTTCAAAAAAAGAAACCAACAATGTGTTGATCTCTCTTTCCCATGGCTACGGCATCCACAAGATCAGCAATCCTCACCTGAAATCTCCTGCTGTGAACTTGGCCTCAGCGAGTGAAAAGGCAGCTTCTCTCATCACCTCACCCATCAGCATCTTAGTCTGTTTAAATAAAGCCAGCAAATACAAAGCACATTGTTAGTCCTTGTCCAGAGTAAGTAACTAAGCATAGAGAGAAGAACAAGGAATGTAAGAGAGTGAGAAAGTCCTGTATGTGTGGGTTACTCTCAAACAGCAAGTTGTAATTCCCAGCTGACTGGCAAAACCAGAGGTATTTCATCTATTGTCGCTGACCCAGAGCAGCACTCACAGAAACAGCAACAGGCTTGTCCATCTTAAAAATTATCAACATCTACTACTCAGGGGTTAAATCACAAAGATAAAATGGCTTCATAGGAAAACACTTCATACTGGATCAGAGGCAGCTGAAGCCACTTTCTCCAGTACAGATGTACGTGGCTTTGTGAAGCTGCTCCTGCTCCAGTTTTCACCAGTTTTTACACGTTTGCAGACCTTGTAACTGAAAGCACTCTACTGAGAAAAGTATTAGTGTACAGGGTATAAGTGCTAAGAGCTTTTTCATAGCACAGAACAAAGCACTACTGCAAACCATAGATATTGTACCCATTGCAGCCAAAACAGCACAATTAAACCCATCTAGTGTTGTAGAAGAGAACAAGCTGCATGTCGTTCATGCTGCAAAGAAAAAAGCATGACTCAGTCTTTCTTCACATAGGAACGAGTTCCATCTGGACAAAACTTCTGCTTTCTAGGGTACCCAGTCATGTGGGAAACAATCTAGATCTGCAACATCCTCTCAAGCCAGACAGAACAACAAAAATGGGACTACAGAAGGACTGAGCAGCATCAGAGCAAATTCATTGTGATGTAGAAGTGATGAACTGATAGGGAACTGAAGTGCTGAGAACTGAAGCTGACACACAGATGATTCCTTTTTCCTGTTGAGAGACTGCCAATGTCCAGATTCTTGTGGGAGAGTGTGGAGAAAAATCTTTCCCCATCAGGATATTTCTGGTCAGAGGTGTTCTCCTTTGTCTCTGTGGTGAAGGGTTATATAAACTTATCCTTACACTATGCAGGAACCAACAATAAACTGTACTTTCTGCTGACGGCCATGCTCCTTGGGCCTTGTCAAAACACGAACGTAGGACACAAAATAAAGCAAAGCCTAGGACTCATTTGGAATAGGTGAAGAATATTAACTCAGAAAAGTTCTGTATCATTTGATCCAGAAGAACATCATTACACTTCACTTAAAAAAACAGGTTATCCACACAACGTTCCAGCCTACCTAACGAAGTCAGCAGAACAGGAATGTGTAACTGACAGACCAGACAGATTTCAAATAGACCAAATTAGAGGAAAATTCTCATTTACCTACCTCAATAATTTTCTTAAGGATTTGCCTGAATCGAAGTGTCAAAGCATCAGATTTTTTCTTCAAGAGGTTACGACCCGTCTGGGCTCCTTTCAAACGCGCCTTCATGATGGTCTGAGCCCTGTTAAACACAGGAGTAAATAAAAATGTCCTGCACCATATGAAAGAAAAAACTTGGGCAAAGTTTTCTGACATGGGCAAGACTTATCATTTCAGTGAAGCAACCAAGAAACACCATTGCAGCAAAACAGGATGGTCACTTTGGGATGGAACTTTATATTCCTGTTTAAATATCAAGGGAATTTATTCTATTTATGTCCATCAGCATACAAGTTTATCTGTAGAGAGAAAGGTCATGGAAAACTGACAAGTGAATTTTCAGTGCTTCCACAATAGCAACTAAGAGTTTTCATTTTTTCTTGATGACTTACAAGAGCAAATCTACACCAAAAGGTCACTGTCACTGTGGTACCAGCATTACTTTTAAGCTCTTTTACTGCTACATCATCTTCTCAAAATCAGACAAAGATGTAAATTCTTCATGTGATTGTAACTGTAGGCTCTGTGTTCTGATTTTACACAGCAACAAGACAGCTGCTCTATACTCAGGTGGAAAGGAAGTCAGACAGCACAGTGATTCCACAACTTCATGTACCAGGTAACTAAGATAATCAGAACCAGTGTTGGTTTAGAAGGGGTACTTCCCTCCATGCCGTGAAGTGTATTTTAATTTGAAGAATCTTTTAAAGTTAATTAGAGTAGAATCATCATAGAATGACCAGGGTTGGAAGAGACCTTAAAGATCATCTAGTTCCAATCACCCTGCATAGGCAGGGGCATCTTCACTAGATCAGGTTACTCAGGGCCCCAGCCAACCCAGCCTTCAACACTGCCATGGATGGGGCAGCCACAACTTCCTTGGGCAACCTGTTCCAGCATCTCACCATCCTTCCCACCCTCATAGGAAAGAATTGTGCCTCATGTCCAACCTCAATCTCCTCTCTTCAAGGCTGGAACCCTTTCCCCTTGCCCTCTCACTATGTACTCTTGTCAAAAGCCCTGCCCCAGTTTTCTTGTAGCCCCCTTCAGAGATTGGAAAGCTGCTAGAAGATCCATCTGGGAGCCTGTTCTTCTCCAGGCTGAATAACCCCAACTTGCTCAGCCTGTCCTCATAGGCAAGGTGCTCCAGCCCTCTGATCATCAGAGTTGCTCTCCCCTGGACACCTTCCAGGAACTCTGTGTCCTTCTGATGTCGAGGACTCCAGAACTGGACACAGGACTCCAGGTGGGGTCTCACCAATGCAGAGCAGAGAGGGAGAATCACATCCCTCAACCTACTGTCATTGCTTCCTTTGATGCAGTCCAGGACACGGTTGGCTTTCTGGGCTGCAAGCACACACAGTAGCAGGAGCTATACTAAAAAACCCACAAGCTGTGCTAAACTAAGCTGCCACTCTGTCCATACAGCCACTACACAGAAAGGACCACGCTCTATTCAGCTTCTGCACTTCCTCTCTGACCTTGGAAAAGTCAGTATAATTAAGATTCTGCCTACACAATGGAATCCATTACTTCCCGTATCTACTGGCGTGTGATGAGACTTGCTCCACTGATACCTTCCGAATACTCAGAACTGAAATGCATAAATGCTTTCTGAATGTTTATGATTAGGGAAAAAAACAAAAGAGGAAAAAGTCAACTTTACTTTCACAACAGGTAGCTCTCTGTCGCCACCCTGAACTAACTTGTTCACTCTGTTCACCAGTCGCCAGAGACTGGCTGAGCTGCTGGTTCAAGCAAGATTTCACAGGTTCTCTGAGTGCACTAAACAAAGTCTTGTTTATCATCAGGGAGACTGAGCAGCTCCTGCAGTTGGTAATACGCAGCACAGAAGAGGCTCATACCAGGCAGCCACTTCACAAAGATTAAAAAACCAAAAACAAAGAGCAAATGTGAAATCCTGTTGTGTCGGTTAACAAAATTAGTTGTGGCAAAGGCAGGCCAACTTTATTTTACCATTCTAATTTACATTCCTCTGAAATCAGCCACACCACCTCACTTGAAACAGGGCTCATAAATATTAACCCTTGTACATCACCACATGCTTGGTGCAGTGACATCATCCCACAGAATCACAGAACATTAGGGATTGGAAGGGACCTCAAAAGATCATTCTGTCCAAACCCCCTGCCACAGCAGGATCCCTTAGATCCAGTCATGCAGGAACATGTCCTGGAGGCTTTTAAACATCTCCAGAGAAGGAGACTCCACAACCCCTCTGAACAGCTCATTCCACTGCTCTGTCACCCCTCACTGGGAAGAAGTTCCTTCTCATACTGATGTGGAACCTCCTATGTTCCAGCTCATACCTCTTGCCCCTTGTCCTATCATCGGATGCCACTGAGCAGAGCCTGGCTTCATCCTCCTGATGAAGCCACCCTTTCCATATTGATAAACATTAATGAGGTCACCTCTCAGTCTCCTTTTTTCCAAGCTAAAGAGACCCAGCTCCTTCAGCCTGAGGGAAACTGAATGAAAAGAGCGCTGTCCAAGAGGAGTGAGCCCCCATGACTTGGTACAGGCAATCCCCTACTCCTGAACTAAGTTTCCAAACAGAACCTTTACCATGTAATGTAGAAATCTTTTCATATAAACTGTTGTTTCATCTGTCCTGAGCTCATACCTGGGGGAATAATTCATGCTTTACATTTAAGGCTTTCTGTCCTGCAAGGCACCTTTTTATGAGGACTACAGGTAGGCATCACCCCAAATTTATGCAAGAAGATTTGAAACAGCTTTTCACTTTAGGGCAAAATCCTTCTGTCCTGGACGGTTCTGAAGAGAAATGGAACAGCATTATGAAAACAATCATTTTATTAGCAGATCAGGTTCAGTTGTTTGTGTTTGTTTCAATGTTGGGAGCTTTCAAAGCCTTGTCAGGAGACATCTGATTTCATGACAAACAGTTTGCTGTGAGGATCTGGAAAATTCCTTGACTATACACTGCACTGTACCCATTCTACTTCCTCCTTCTTTTTTAACACTTTATGGTCAGCCTCTTGTATAGCAGGATCTATTAACAAGGGAAGCAATGGTTAGATTTGTGTGGTTTGGTGAAGAAGATAAAGGTTTGGTGATTGTCTGATTTTAAATACTCTTCCCACACACTGGAAGCTGCTTTCATCTTTGTACCGGTCCCTGTCAGCCCTCAGGGGGCTGACAGAGCTAATTTTGAGCATGAAAGGAGAAACTGAAGACAAGAAGATCTAACTCTGGCCTTCAACTGCTTACCCGAGTGTGCTACAAAAAAGCCAGAAGGAAATCACAGAATCGTGGGGGTTGGAAAGGACCTCTAGTCCAACCCCCAGCCAGAGCAGGATCCCCTTCAGCAGGCTGCACAGAAATTGGTCCAGGTGGGTTCTGAAGGAGATTCCACTACTACCTCTCTGGCCTCTGCCATCCTCACCCTGTCCCAGTGCTCTGTTACTCTCACAGTAGCAGAGTTTCTCCTTAGGTTTAGAAGGAACCTCTCACGTTCCAGTCTGTGCCCTCCGCCCCTTATCCTATGGGGGGGCCGAGCAGTGCCTGGCCTGGTCCTGCCGACACTCGCCCTCAGACACCTCTAAGCTTTTCTGAGATCTCAGTCTCCTCCTCTCCAGGCCTCCTCCCGACAGGCGCAGCGACCCGGGCCCGCAGCCCTGAAAGACCACCCGCCAAGAAGGAGCCCGGGCGAGGAGAGGAGCCCCGAGAGCCCTGGCCTCGGCAACCCGGGGCCGTCTCCTCTTCCCGCCCTGCCCGGTGTCCACTCACATGCGCGAGGGGAAGATCTCAATGCGGTCCTTGCCCGACATGGTGCTGGCGGCGAGGCCGGCCGAGTCGCCTGGGCCGCTGTCACCGCGTCGCCGCTGTCACGAGACGCGGCCGCGCTGGTCCCGCCCCCGTGCGCGAGGCGGAAGCCACCGGATGCCAGCGCGGTTGTCTCCCCGCGTCGCCTCGCCCGTCACTTGTGTCACGTGTCTCGCGGGGAGGAGAAGGAAGAGGCGCCGTTGGCCTCCTGAAGCTCTGAGTCCTCCCCGCCCGAGGGGGCGCCCTAGCCAAGGGCAGCCCTCTGCTTCGGCGGGCAGACTCTATGGTCCTGGAGGCGCGGCGCTAGCCAATCGCCTGCGGAGGGGCGAGAGCGGGCGGGGCGGCGTCTGCGCAGTGTGGCGGTGGAGCCCGGCGCACGCTGAGGCACGAGAAGGAGCAGCGCGCTATTCCGGGCCCACAGCACAGAGCAGGACCTCTCCGACGCTGCCAGGTACCGGCCCTGCCCGCTGCTCCCCGCCGCCGGGCGCTGTCAAGAGGGGACGCGGCGCGCGGCGGGGCCTTCCCGCGCTGGGGGTGCTTCCTCTTCCGCAGAGAAGGGGAGTCAGGGTGGACACAGGCCTCTGAATTGGGCGGCTGTGCGTGCGAAGCTCTCGACGGTACCGCCTTGATCTCCTTTTACACTCTGACACGGGCAGACGGCGTTAGCGCTGCTGCTGTTAGGAGCAAGAGTAGAATTTGCAAAGGGTGAATAGCGCAAGCTTGAAGGGTTCACGCAACGGAGACGCTCCTAAGCTCCTCTGGTTGTCTCTGAAACTCTGGGGCAGGACCTGAAGTGGTGTGGCTGGCAGCACTGAGCGTGTGGATTCGTCACCAGGACAATAAAGCCATTTCAGCTCTCCTTTTCACCGCATGGTTATGAAGCATTAATTTTCTACTGGTTTTGGTTGCATGGTGAAAGAATCTTGGTTTTGATTGAATTAGTGATACCTTGACAGGCGGTTTTTGTCCTTTTTTAGTGTTTTGTTGGTGTCAAGATGGTTATGTCTTCTGATGAATACCTTGGCTTACTGTGCTGACAGGCAGTCTCGGGAGAAGGTCCTACAGGGTCATTCCAAACACCTTATGCTGAGTGTAGAAAGTCATCTTCTGCTCCTTCTCGGTGCTGCAGCTTCACTGCACGTCTCACTTTTTCAGCTCTCTGATTACATGCATGCAAATGCCTTCAGGAGCACTGCAGAGTTCTCTCCTGGGCCCTTCTGTTACATTCTGACTTGAAGTTGTATACAGCCGCAAGAATTTAGGTGAAATACACAGTGAACAAGGTCACATTTTCACCACTCTCTACTACAGTGTGTTGTGTGTAAGGTCTGAGTAGCCAGATTTTTCTATGTTAATGCAAAAAAAACCCAACTTATCAAACAGTGGTGGTGCTCAGATACTGGTTGGTTTATTGTTTAGTTTCTATAAAAATATAAAGATTAATTGCACAAGCCTTATCCTGATTCACAAATTTTTGTGCCAGGACTGTGTCCTTATGTGTTCTTGCTGGATTTTTGCCATGTTTATCATAGAATGAATAATAGAATGGTCAGGCTGAGAAGGGACCTTTAAGATAATTTTGTTCTAACGCCCCTGCACAGGCAGGGACATGTTCACTAGATCCAGTTACTCAGAGCCTCAGACAACCTGGCCTTCAACACTGACAGGAATGGGGCAGCCACAACTTCCTTGGGCATCCTGTTCCAGCGTCTCAACAACCTCACAGCAAAGAATTTCTTCCTCATGTCCAATCCCAGTCTCCTCTCTTCAAGGCTGGAACCCTTTCCCCTTGTCCTCTACGCACTCAAAAACTCTACCCCAGTTTTCTTGTAGCCCCCTTCAGATATTGGAAAGCTGCTAGAAGGTCACCTGGGAGCCTCTTCTTCTCCAGGCTGAACAACTCCAACTTGCTCAGCCTGTCCTCATAGGGGAGGTGCTCCAGTCTTCTGATCGTTGTGAGTTGCTCTCCTCTGAACACATACAGGAGCTTTGTGTCTAATGCCTGATGACTCCAGAACTGGATAAAGTTTGTGGCAAAAAGCAGTGATGTACTGTGAAATAAAAACTTTGTATCTTTCTGCTCAAATTCCAGAATGCCAGGACTAAGCTGTAGATTCTACCAGCACAAATTTCCAGAGGTGGAAGATGTAGTGATGGTCAATGTTCGATCCATTGCTGAAATGGGAGCCTACGTCAGCCTGCTGGAGTACAACAACATTGAAGGCATGATCCTTCTCAGTGAGCTCTCCAGGAGACGGATTCGTTCCATCAATAAACTGATCCGCATCGGGAGGAATGAATGTGTCGTGGTCATAAGGGTTGACAAAGAGAAAGGTATTTGGAGATATTGTGGGCCATATCAGGAGTGAATTCACAGAGGGAAATGTTGATAAACTAGGTGGCTTGAGTATTTATTGGTTTTGCTGAGACCTTTTTCCTTAAGACAGCCAAGTAGACCATAATCTGGTACTTGGGATCGTTCTTTCATCAGTAAAGATTGGCTTAAGTAGATCCTCACCATCTCAATGTTTGGTCAACAGACCACAGTGAAGTGGTGTCTGTGTAGATTTTCTAAGTCCCATCTAAAGGGAAGGATTATCTGATACAGTGATAAAAAACCTAAGTGGTCAGCATTTAATATTCACAGTCCATCCTGTTCACACACAGATACATATACAGATCATTAGGGGTTGGAAGGGATCTCCAGAGGTCATCGAGTCCAACCCTCGTGCTCAAGCAGGACTATACAACCTAGGACAGGTCACACAGGAATGCATCCAGACGGATCTTGAAAGTCTCCAGAGAATTAGACTCCTTGACCTTCCTGGCAGTCTGTTCCAATGCTGTGTCACCCTCACAGTAAAGAAGTTCTTCCTCATGTTGAGGTGGAACTTCCTGTGCTCCGACGCCCATTGCCCCTTGTCCTGTCACAGAGCGCAAGTGAAAAGAGATTCTTTCTTCTTGACACCCAGCCCTCATGGATTTGTAGACAGTGATTAAGTCCACTCATATCTTCTCCAAGCTAAAAAATTCCAGATCTCTCAGTCTGTCTTCATAAGGCCAGTGCTCCAGCTCCCTAATCATCCTGAATCTTTGCTGGGAAAGAGATGCAAATACTCATTGTACCAGATGAATCGTGTAGTTACAAGTTGAGATTGTACCAGCAACTTTGTCTGCTCTGTGAGTGCTTGAATCTTATACTCTAAAGGGTTTTTTTAAGTCTTTTCTATGTAGAAGATGTTGGATTTTGATAATACTGTCCCATACCGTCCTTGAAATCTACATCCAGGTATAAAGTAATAATGGAAATAACCTCTGAGCGCATCTAAAAACCTCACTGTTGGCTGTGATGTTTCTCATACCCTTTTTTTAGAGTATTTCTGAAACTGCAGTTAACTCCGAGATTACGTAGTAAATCACAGATGAGAAAAAGCAGAGGAAAGACAGAAAGAAGAAACTGGCTTCAGATCTTTCAGGAGTGGATTGAGTTTCCCAGCATCTCTAATGGAAGAGTATTTCCTCTTAAAAATCCTTTTTGTTCTTATTAACAGAGAAACTCATGTGGAATTCACTTAGTGGTCTTTTACTGAATCTCTTGGGGAACCTGTAGTGTGTGAGAAGTAGGAGGAACACTTTACAAATTTACTTAACAGTGGTTTGAAAGAATTTTTTTCACGAAGCCAGAAGGGTATCCAAAGAGTTCAGAGTTTGGGACCAGGCCCAGTTTGCTATGAAGCTGTTCAGCACTAAACTGATCGAGTGCTGGTCTTGATACAAAGTAGAGCAGTACAAAAATGTGTATTGAACTCCATTCTTTGTATGCTGCTGTGATTTTTGCTAAAGCTGCCTACACTGATATCGCTGGTTGCTGAAATGTTATGAAAATTTCCTCTAGTTTGCAGAGAAAATGTGAAGGCAGTAATTTTAACCAATGCTGTACAAAGATTTGCTATTGTAAGTACTTACAGTTGAAAGAATCATTTGATATCCTGATTTGGATCACAGTTTGATCAAACCCAGGTGTTACTTTCTGTAGCTACTATTCTGTAGAGGAATAATGTAGACACACAGCAAATCCTGAGCCAGAGCATTCTTTGTGTTTCTCTTGAAGCAGTTAAAGTTGATTTGCACAATGCCTGACCCTTTAAAACTGTTTTTTCCCCAATAGGTTACATTGACTTGTCAAAAAGAAGAGTGTCTCCAGAGGAGGCAATCAAGTGTGAAGACAAATTCACTAAATCAAAGACTGTAAGTTGCTTTGCTATATTCAGGCACTGTGTTATCTTCAGCTTCTCTCCTGAGCAACCCAAATGCATTGCCATAAGATAGCATGGAAATAAAGGATCATTCTCATTTATTGGGCATATAATTAATTCTCATTTACCCAGGCAAATACATGCAACCAGTGCATCTGCCTGTGTGTGCTCTGCTAAATTGCTTCTTAATTAGTTAATAGATCAAGTAATATGTCAATTGAAAATCAGTGATATAAAGGGATGTGGTTAATTGATCAGAAATCCTAAAGTATTTGCTGGTTTAGCCAGCTGTAGTCAACTTTTTACTGAAAAGGCAAGCAGGTAGGTCTAAAGGGATTGACCCTTACTACCACAGGGTCTCATGCTTCCTGAGTAGAAGGCTTACCAGGAAATACTACTATTGATTGTGAATTTTTGTCTGGGTTTGGTATTTGTCTTGTTTTTCTAACGGACCTTTTGTATTCCAGGTTTACAGTATACTTCGCCATGTAGCTGAAGTCTTGGAGTACACTAAGGATGAGCAGCTGGAGAGTCTGTTCCAGAGAACTGCATGGGTGTTTGATGACAAGTACAAAAGACCAGGATATGGTGCTTATGATGCATTCAAGCACGCAGTCTCGTAAGAACAGCTTTTCTACTTCAGGGCTTATTTCAACTTGCAGAGAAGTGTTTCCTGGAGTAGATCCACCATGATCTTTTGATTTGTTGGTTGTTTTTTCTGGAACTAGTACGTAGAATGTACTGTTTAAGTAAACCATAAACTATGGCATCAGTCTTCTAGTTGCTTATAGGTTTTTCTGTCTTACTGCTTTCTTCAAGTTCCAAATGGTCTTGAGAAGGAAAGTTCAGAGATTACTAGTTTTTGTCCATCTTTGAGTCCAACACTTGGTGCATGACAGGTCCTCAAATTTGATGTGGAGAAATGCTGAGGCATTAGTGAATAACACATTTTGAGTATAAAATCAAAACTGGAGAGATTTCTGTTGCTACAGATGATCCTATGACATTTCTAACAGAAGTAGCAGCAGTGGTCTCAGTTGGCCTGTTCTTAGTTCCAGATAGATGTATAAAAGATACCCACCCTCTTAAGAGACTGACATGTCATTCCTTTCTTAGTAGTGAGGATCTGTCTCTGGGACTTTCACACAGCAAGATCCCTGTGGCAGAATCCTAAGTTGTATTTACCCTGCAGTCAGTAAAAAGGACCTATTTGTTGAATGCCTACCAAACACTTGTGAAAGTAACTTGAAGATTTAACAGGATTTGCATAACCATATCTTCTCTCAGATTATGCATAAGAATATTTAAATAGTACTGGAAGGTAACATTTTGTCATATTCCAGTTCAGTATGAATTGTGTATTGTTGCTTTGCTTGGCTCAGAGACCCTGCAATCCTGGATAGTCTGGATCTAACAGAGGAGGAAAGGCGAGTGTTGATTGACAACATCAACAGACGTCTAACACCACAAGCCGTCAAAATCCGGGCTGGTGAGTCCAGATTGAATGTTTTTTGCTTGAGCCCAGTTGGTCTGTCTTGTTGCAAACTATAAAATCACTTGAAACTGGTGGCTCATTGTGCTGGTATTTGAGCGCAGCTGTTCAGAATCAAGACACCTTAATCAAGGGTTGCTTGCAAGATGTCTCTGTGGGTGGTTTGACTTCTGAATCTGCTCTGGGTGCGTTTGTAACTGTTTAATTGCAAACCATTTTGCAGTGTGTGGTAGCTTGAGCCTAGCACATTCCTATCATGTATTCATGAAGTGTGCGAGATAGTCTCTTACTCTTTAAAGAGGAATGAAAAAAGCAACTGACTGCAGACCTTCAGGAGGCAGTCGTAAGTGGAGCATCAGCCTGATGAGAAAAGGCTGAGGAAGCTGGGTCTCTTTAGCTTGGAAAAAAAGGAGACTGAGCAGTGACCTCATTAATGTTTATAAGTATAGAAAGGGTGGATGTCAGGAGGATGGAGCCAGGCTGTGCTCAGTGGCATCTAATGATAGGACAAGGTGTGAGCTGGAACATAGGAGGTTCCACATCATTATGAGAAGGAACTTCTTCACAGTGAAGAAGCCCTGTAACGGGCTGCCCGGGGAGGTTGTGAAGTCTCCTTATTTGGAGTTGTTTAAAACTGACCTGGCCGTGTTCCTGTGTGACTTGATCTAGGTGATCCTGCTGTGGCAGGGGGATTGGACTGGATGATCTTTCAGGGTCCCTTCCAATTGCTAATGTTCTGTGATTCTTTAAAGTGTGCATGAGGTCATACAGCTCACCAGGTAGCCTAAAGTATGTTTGCCTTTACACTGATAACCACGGAGCAGAGTCGCATTTTTAACTAGCTTGGGAGACTGCCTGTGCTCCGCAAGGGTATATAGAGGAGCGTTAGCTTCAGTGGTTCCTGTGGAGAGAAGAAAAGATAAGCCATATCTACACGGCAGAAAAGTCAAGCACAGAGTGCAAAAAGCGAGGTAATGAAAAGTCACAAGCTAACACAGTCTTCAAAAGTAGGCTTTGATTGCCATGAAGAATGAAATGAGGAACAGACCTTTGTTAGTTTTGAAAACAAAGTTACTTGATGAGCATGTTTTCTTCCCTCATCTCGCCTGTTTTTCTGATGGTCTGAGCTGGTCTTAGTTCTGTCTTCAAGTGTGAGAACCTTTCCATTGGCTTGCAAACTCGTACTGAGGCTGAGTGGGATGTTGTTCTGTGAGTTTGTTTCTCATAACTGAGAATTAGCAGGTTGTTGGTCACCTAGAAGAGAGATTTAATGGAAGTTGGTGGTCTGCCAAGCTGAGTCTTCCACCATTGCTGCTTGAGTAAAGAAATGTTTGGCTTTAGAATAATCAGGGTACAACAGCAAAAAGCTGTGGCTGTCATGTTAAGGGTATGTTAATGTAAATGTCTTGGGTTTAGGGTTGATGGCAGACAGGGCAGATTCTTTTTACTAGGAGAATTTTAGAATAAGAGAGATTGGGCAACTGGAATAAAATGCTGTAACTTTAATGGAGGAAAGTAAGATAAATAATGAGAGGAAAGAGTGTACAGAGGAGAAAAGAACTAATGTACAGAGAAACAACACAACCAAGCTCAGTCTGGACAGCTTTCAGGCCAGCTGCGGTGTCAAAGTGCCAGAGGAGGGTGGTGAGAACTGGCATGGCAGGTGCAAAGGGGTGCGGTCCCAAAGCAACCAGGGCCAGTAGGAAGGTTGCAGTCCCAGAGCGGAGCTCAGAGGAAAACCAAAGCCAATGCAGAGTCAGGGTACTCAGGCAGTCAAGGCTGCGAGGGCGAAATGCAGGGCCAAAAGGGAAACACTCAGACCATGTCAGAATGGCATCTGGGCATCCTTTTTCCCTTCACTCCTTCCTTCCAGAACCCCCTTCACGCTCCCACCTTGCGCAGAGTGTCTGTGTTCCCTCAAAACCTTCCCCCCAGCAACCTCCCCCATCACATACTGGTGCCGCTGCTAAATCACTCCAGGTGGAGCAAGAGGGCAAAAATGGAGGGAAATATGTAACCTAAACATTAAGCAAAGCCAACCCAACACAGTAAATTACCCTTAACCAGTACTCCTCAAGTGGTGCCTCTGTTGCATTACCTGACAGAATTCCATTGGTCTGTGGATGTGATCTTTTTCAAATTTTATTTTAACTGATCTTTATTTTTCTCTGGTATCTGTTTTTTTAGTATCTTTATATCTCCATGCCAAATACGTAATTACTCCTGTTGAATATATTGGGTGAGAGGGAAGGGCATGTGGGTATATCATTTAGCATCTTAGCTTTTCAAAATGCAATATAAAAGTGTACAAGACTTCTGTCTCAACTTATCACTCAAGAAAGTGAAATGATTCTAAATAACCTTCCTCAATTCTGGGAGCTACCGAGATGCTCTTTGTGGACAAACATTGGATGCTGGAAAGCTTTAGGAAAGCTAAAATTAAAAAACTTTAAAGACTCTACAGCGTTTACTTACTTTAAAGTTTTATTATTTGTATTTCTCTGCCCTAGATATCGAGGTGGCCTGTTATGGTTATGAAGGCATAGATGCAGTAAAAGAAGCTTTGAGAGCAGGCTTGAACTGTTCCACAGAAAACATGCCCATTAAGGTAAGTGTCTGTCTTAACAGCAAAATTAAAAACGGAGCTTTGGGATGCTCTGAGGTACTGGTAGCTGTTGTCACAACCACATTGCTAAGGCTGGGAAGCTGTGCCCTTGCTGGAGTGAGCCATATCTCTATATGTGAGTGTTAGTGAACTCAGCCTGGGTACAGTAGCCACTCCGTCTTCCTGAGCTGTGTTAGGATATCGAGTGTGGTACTGAGTAAGTGTTTTCAAAAAACTAGAAAGTACTTCCTTCTTTGAAAATGATTTTGTAGAATGGTTCCAAAAAGGAAATGTTTACTTAATCAGACATCTTAAAACAAAAACACTGATTGTAATGATGAACAAAATGAATAATCTTCAGCATTTGTCTAAATAAACAGATTATGTAGAAACATACTGTAATGCTGAGATTGGAAACCAGGCTGTGAGCTTTGGCTGCTGTTTCACTCTGAGTTGTTTATGCTTCTAACCTCAAGTACTGGGGGCAGTGGTGGGCTCCTCACTGCAAGAAAGAGATTGAGGGGTTGGAGCAAGTCAAGAGGAGCAGCAAGGCTGGGGAAGGGAATGGAGGGAAGGTCTGATGACAAGAGGCTGAGGGAGCTGAGGGGTGTTTAGCCTGGAGAAGAGGGGACTGAGGGGAGACCTTCTCCATCTCTACAACTACTTGAAGGGAGGCTGTAGTCAGGTGAGGGTCGGGCTCTTCTCCCAGACAACTAGCACCAGGATGAGAGGGCAGGGCCTGAAGATGCCAGGGGAGGGTTAGGTTGGATGTCAGGAAGCCCTTCCTCACAGAAAGGGTGATCAGACCCTGGAATAGACTTCCCAGGGCAGTGGTGGAGTTCCCATCTCTGGAGGTGTTTAAGGACAGACTGGCTGTGGCCCTTAGTGACCTGGTCACAATAGTACTGTGAGTCGAATGAGAAAATATTTCTTCTATGAATTATACATTCAGAACAGTGTCGCTCACTTTGCTTCCAATGTTTTTCTTCATTTGTTTTTGTTACTGAATTTCCATTTCTTCTTTTCCTAATCCCTGTGATGGGGTAGATTAATCTGATAGCCCCTCCTCGATACGTGATGACGACTACCACACTGGAAAGAACCGAAGGACTGTCTGTGCTGAATCAGGCCATGGCTGTAATTAAAGAAAAAATTGAGGAGAAGAGAGGAGTCTTTAATGTGCAGATGGAGGTAAAGACACACAACATTTGCAAACGTTATTTTCCCCACAATATTTTTAAAGTAGAGCTAGATCATTAGCGCTAGAAGAAATTGTTGCCAAAAAAGGCATTAAACTATAAAAACACTAGAATTACTTCTGTGTCCTTAAATAAAAAAGTGATCAAAGGTTTCTTTATTTTCATTGTTTGGCCTCAGGATGGCTTTTATCTCTTGCTCTTCATGTAGAATCAGAATCTACAGTTACATTTGACGTTTCGCTGTTCTGGTTTACCATCTGGTTTGGTTCTTTTTTTTCAGCCTAAGGTGGTTACTGACACAGATGAGACTGAGCTTGCAAGGCAGTTGGAAAGACTTGAGAGGGAAAATGCTGAAGTGGATGGAGATGATGATGCTGAGGAAATGGAAGCCAAAACTGAAGACTAAATGTTCTGGAATATTTAGAAGACAGACCACATGAAAAATTAGAGACCCCATTGCAAGCGCTCTGGACTAAACATTTCCAGTATTGAAAACTTCACATGCAAATACTTGAAGTGTTTCAATGTTTTGAAAAGACCAAAATCTAAAAGGTTCTTCTAAATAACATTTGATACAGCAGCGTACAGAAACGGAATTCTTCTAAAGGAAGGTGCTTTAGTCAAATTCAAGACACAGGTCTGGCCAGAAAGGGGTTACAGCCCTGTGCTTTAACATTTTCATACCTAACAATTCCCAATTGGTGGTTGCAGCTCAGTGCAGCTGTTCATGATCTTTCCTTGGAGCATCAGAACCAAGGAATCTGAACAGTTCTGTGCAGAATGTGCGTGAGCAAATGTTAAATAAATTTCTGGGCAATGTAACATGAAGATTTATTTTTTCCCCTCTTTTGTCACATGGCTCAGAGTGGGGTGAATATAAAACCTGGAGGGCTGTGGTCAGTGTGCTCAGGTGGCCTAAAAGGCCAATGGCATCCTGGCTTGGATCAGCAGTAGTGTGGCCAGCAGGACTAGGGACGTCATTCTCCCTCTGTACTGAGAACTAGTGAGGCCTTCCCTTGAATACTGGAGGCAGTTCTGGGACCCTCACTTCAAGAAGGAGATTGAGGGGCTGGATTGGGTCTAGAGGCTGGGGAAGGAACTGGAGGGAAAGTCTGATAAGGAGAGGCTGAGGGAGCCTGCACAAGAGGAGACTGAGGGGGGACCAGCTCCCTCTTTACTGAACTACCTGAAGGGAGATTGTAGAGAAGTAGGGGTCAGGCTCTTCTCCCAGACAACTAGCACCAGGATGAGAGGGCAGGGCCTGAAGCTGCCAGGGGAGGGTTAGGTTGGATGTCAGGAAGCCCTTCCGCACAGAAAGGGTGATCAGACCCTGGAATACACTGCCCAGGGCTGTGGTGGAGTCCCCATCCCTAGAGGTGTTTAAGGACAGACTGGCTGTGGCCCTTAGTGCTTTTGGTCTGGCTGATGTGGTGATGTTAGGTCATGGGCTGCTCAGGACTGGATGATCTCAGAGGTCTGTTCCAGCCTCAGTAATTCTGTGATCATCGTGTGGTTCCCCATGAAGATTGAAAGGGCTTTCTTTAGTTGGCTTAAAGCCAACAATTGAGTGGAACAAAATGTTTTCCTTGCAAATGTTTTGATGCAGCCTTGTTTGAAAGAGCATTTCCTTTGTTTATTATCTGTAGTTAGGGACTGAGAACTGGAAAACCTTGAAAACAGTCTGTTACCATTCCAATAAATACAGCTGATAAATGGAAGATGGCATAGTTGCAGTTTACACCAACAGATGAATATATCAAGAGCTTTAATGAATTGGAGTATGTTTCAAACCAGGCAGTCCTGGCTTGTAAGCTCGCTGCTGCACAACCTCCAGGTCTGCCCATCCTAAAGCTCCTTTACGCTGCGCTCAGTTGTTCTCTCTAGAAACAAACCATTTCTCTTCTCAGAGAAGTGAGCTGTGTGTTGCACATAGGAGTATTCGCTGTCAGCAGGTTTGCTGATGACACAGAGCTAAGAGGAGTGGCCAACACAGAAGCAGGCTGCAACATCTGCCACCCCATTGATCGCCAGGGTTGATTTGGCTGATCTGGCTAGCTAGACGGGTCCCTCACCGCTCCATGTGTAATTCTTTTTTATTTTGTCCCCCTGTACTCAGCACTGGTGAGGCCACACGTTGAGTACTGGGTCCAGTTTTGGGCACCTCAGTATAAGGGAAACATTGAGGTGCTGGAGCAAGTGCAGAAGAGGGCAACAAAGGTGGTGAAGGGCCTGGAGAATAAATCTGATGAGTAGAGATTTAGAGGGGCTTTTTAGTTGGAGGAAGAGGAGGCTAAGGGGAGAACATATCGCTCTCTACAACTATCTGAATGGACATTGTAGAGATGTTGGTACTGGTCTCTTCTCACAGGTAGTGACAGAACCAGAGAGAATGGTTTCAAGCTTCAACAGGGTAGGTTTAGATTGAATATCAGGAAAAAATTCTTCACTGAAAGAGTGGTCAGATACTGGAATGGGCTGTCCAGGGTGGTGGTTGAGTCACCATCCCTGGATGAGTTTAAAAGATGCCTATATGTAGTGTTGGGGGATCTGGTTTAGGGATAAACTTGTAGAGTAGGGTTGATGCTTGGACTCGATGATCCTAAGGGTCTTTTCCAACCTGAATGATTCTAGGCTGTGTTGACATTCAGCAGGACCTGGACAGGCTGGAGAGTCAGGCAAGGAGATGCTGAATGAGGGGCAGTGTACACAAGGGCAGTGTAGAGGTTCTCTTCCCCCTCTACTCTGCCCTGGTGAGACCACATCTGGAATATCGTGTTCACTTCTGGGCCCCTTAGTTCCAGGACACAGAACTGCTTGAGAGAATCCAGCACAGAGCCACAAAGATGATGAAGGAAGGGAGCAGAACATCTCTCTGATGAGGAAAGGCTGAGGGAGCTGGGTCTCTAGCTTGGAAAAAAGGAGACTGAAGGGTGACCTCATCAATGTTTATAAATATGGAAAAGGTGGTGGGTGTCAGGAGGATGGAGCCAGGCTCTGCTCAGTGGCATCCAATGGTAGGACGAGGGGCAACAGGTGGGAGCTGGAACACAGGCAGTTCCACATCAATATGAGAAAGAACCTCTTCCCAGTGAGGGTGACAGAGCAGTGGAATGAGCTGCCCAGGGGGGTTGTGGAGTCTCATTTTCTGAAGATGTTTAAAACCCACCTGGCCATGTTCCTGTGTGACTTGATCTAGGTGATCCTGCTGTGGCAGGGGGATTGGAATGGATGATCTTTCGAGGTTGCTTCCAAGCCCTACATAGTGATTCTGTGTTTCTGTGAGAGCAAATACACACTGTTTGCTTTTTCTACAGGAGTTGGGGGTGAAGATTGTAGAAGTAACCTTTCCAAACTGCTGTTTTTAAACATTTCTGACAGTTTTTATTATGTTTCAAATTACACATCTCCTTTCTGCTTAGTGTTTTGCACTGCTGGAGGAAAAATGCGTGAAAAATGAGGCTTTAAGCCTCAGCTAGGAAGTCTTAATGCTCCCACAGTGCAAACAAACACCATTGCTCCATGGCTTTGCTATGAGAGTTATTCACAGCGGGCAGACATCCTGCTTGATTATCAGACAGCTCCCATCTACACAACTCTGATGCTCAGCCAGTTTTGGCAGAATGTTGGAAAATGCCTGAATGTGTCATCACAAAATGAAAAAACCAATATTCTCAAGAATTATTTTCTCAAATTGTTATCTTTTCAGAAGCTGTGCGTGACAGCCTTGTACTGACTTGGAGTGGTGACAACGCCTGTTTTCCGTTTCAGTGGCTCTTCCAGCGTTGCCCATTCACTGAAAGTGATTTGACTGCTGTTAAACACAGGGTGAGGGTGCTGGGGATAAAGAGCAAGGTGTCCAGGACCACATGAGGTCACCGTGTAAGCTGTGAGCCAACCTCTAAAAGGAGAGCACTGAGAAATGAGTTGTGCAGGCTTCTGCCTTGGGGCACTGTCAAGGGTTACTGTGTCTCCTGGAGCTGTTTCAGGGTGCTGAGGTGAGTGTTGCTGCTGGCAGAACTTTGCTGGACTTGTCCAGTAGAGCCTCAGTGTGCTGGTGAGTACTGTCTGGGAAAAGTTTGCCTGGAACAATGAACAAGATGGTGAGGGCAGTCACAGAGCGGGTGAAGGTACGTGTGTGACAAACACTTGTGACAATCACTTTTATCCTTGCAGGGTAAAGCTGGGCTCTTCTGTTTGTCTGGTTTTTAATACAGCGACGGTTCCTTGCTGTGTTTGCTCTGGTTCTGCCCCTTGGGGGTTTTTTTAGATGCGGTGGAACTGGCATTTTGTTTTTCATAGCAGAATCTACACTTCGGTATTTAATTCCAATAGGTTTTGTTCCAGCGTCTGAACAACCAAACAAGTGTTTTCAAACACTGCCTGTCTTCTGCAGCTAATTTTATAAATGCTGTGGTGTCAGTGTTTCTCTTTTCTCTAGACCTGTTTCATCCTTCTTTATTTTGATGTGGTTTGATTTCATCTTATTTCATCCCTAGTCCACTAAAGGAACTAAATATTTCATGGTGTCCTGCACTGGAGGGCAAAGTCCTGGCAGAAGCTGCTTTGCAAAAGCTGGGTCATGTAATCCCCCGCGTGACACAGTGAGTTGGGGCATGCAGTGGGGTTGTGCTTTGGGCAGGTTCCTCTTCATGAGCTGTTGGGGGCTTCTTGAGGGACTGACCCAGAGGTGCCAGCCAAGTCTGTCAGGTCAGCCTGCTGAAATAGCCCATGCTCAGAGCTAGCTGCTCTTGCCCTTCCCCTTAACCCTGAGTAGCACCTTCTGGTCCAGAAGCCTGCAGCTGGCTCCTCCTTCACATTGCTCATCCCAATGTGAAGTCTATAGTGTATGAACTATTTTTGAGTCACTGAATGGAGGAAAACATCAAACACTCAGCTTTGCTTTTTTTGTGGAAAAGCTGTGCTGTTAGATGGAAAACACCCTACAATGGATTGGAGGAAACAAACAGTCCTTCCTCTGGTGAATTTCAAATCCTATAGAAGACTTGATGTTGAGCTTCCTGGGTTTATAGGGACCAAAGTATGTTCTTCTCCAGCAGGGGAGTGCAATCCCAGAACTCAGCACATGTGTGACTGCAGCAGCCAACTCAGCTCTACTGACTAATTTTACACACTATGACCCTTGGAAGTTCTGTATTTACTCAACCTCAGGGAGGAATATAGGGGCAGTTTGTTAGCCTTGATGACTACAGGCTGAGGCAAGGGGAAAGGGTGGGGTATGTGAGTGATAAATACCCAAACCTATTGAAGTATTGAAAAAGGAGGGTCTTGATTATAAGAAGCTGTTGATGGACAGCCTGTTGTTTAATGACCAACCCCAGCAGGGTTTTTTCATCATTCACCATCAGTCTGACAATAAAGTTCTTTGTGGCTAGAGGTAGTTTTGCCAAGAGCTGCCTGCAGGGTTGTGGGTGGTCTGCATGCTGGAGAAAAAAGCTTGTGCTTCCATGAGGACTGACTGTGGTGCAGCTCTGAGATCGCTGTCTGAGCGAGAGCCCCTGCAAGCTTCTGCATGTCCTCACTAGCACAGAATTATCTCACCCACCTCATTCTGAATTGCCTGCAGTCACAAGCTGAACAATGTGGAGTCAAATCTCAAACAGTGCAACGCTCTCCCTGGAGCTGGCTGTGCAAAGGGTGGACATCCAGGAGCGGAACACAGGCAGCAGTAGTGTCTCCTGTGTTCCTAGGCTCAAGATTTCTTTTTTTCTCTGTTGTAATTCTGATGGGCAGAGCATTGTGAGCTGAGATTTAGTGTCTTTGTGTCTACTGACCGCATCCAGTATTTTTCCCCAAGATCCTGCTTCTGGGTAAAATGTTTGTCTGGTGTATGTGATAATTTTTTAAATTTAAAAAAAAACCCCACCCCACTCAGATAATTTCTGCCTTCTCTTAAGGCCACAACAGTATTTGAAGAAAACACAAGAAATTCCATTGCTATCTTTGAAAGTTCTACCTGCCCCCAGCAGAAAGTTACTCTTCTAGGTGTTCTGTTAACCTCCCTGCAGATGGACTGAAGAACAGACATAACCGGGATACGACGCACGTGGCCTCGGAGCTGATCCCTTTTGCAGTACAAAGGGATTTCAGGAGGAGAAAGCAGGTAACTTGCACATGGGCTGTTGGCTTTTGAAGTCTCGGACTTCACGATTCCTCTGTACACAGCTATTGGTTTTGTTAGCCCCAAGTAGTGTTCTGTCACCTCCTGCATTTCTCATGGTCTCTGGATTGCCTCCAGTAAACCCATCATCGGGTTTGAGCTGTTTGGTGTATTTTGTCTTCCTTGCTGCAAGTTATAAACCACAGTGTAAAGATTTTAAAACAAGCTTTTGATCCCGTTTCCTTGGTACTTGGAAAGTGTGGTCAGTAATTTATCCACTGCACAAAGCCCAAGGGCTACTGGAGTCCCTTTGTCTTACTGAACTCTGGACTCTTTCTACATAGCAACGAGAGCTTTTGTTTGTTTGTTATACTCTGCCTTGTGTTTCTTATCACAGCTCCTGGCTCTGCCCACAAGCACCTCCTTAGCTCTGGTATGAGTCAGTGGTTGCGTCTCATCGGGATTGTATGTGATGGAAGTGACAGACACGTTTCTCACATGCAAAGTCATATAAATGCAATGAACACACGAGCTTGTATTGAGACCCACACAGTTTATTAGGGTTAGAAGGGGCTTTCAGAGGCCAACAGGTCCAGCCCTCCTGCTCAAGCAGGATATAAATTACTGAAAAGCAGAACTGCCTAAAAAGCCTCAATCAACTCCACAAAACTGCATCCAGGTGGTCTGAAACATCTCCAGAGAGGGAATTCCGCAGCCTCCCTGGGCAACCTCTTCCAATATTTAATAACCCTGCCTGTAAAGAAGTTTTTGCTCAGATTGAGGTGAAACTTCCTGCGTTCAAGCTGGCATCAATCACCCCTTGTCCTGTCTAACGCCACTGAAAAGAGAGGATTCCTTTCTTCTTTACACCCAGCCCTCATGGATTTATAGACAGTGATTAAATCCTCTCAAAGCCTTCTTTTGTCCAGACTAAAAAGTCCCAGTGTTCTTAATCTCTCTTCATAAGATGGTTGTTCCAGAACCCAAATTATCCTCGTAGCTCTGTGTTGAACCCTCTAGCTGGTCACTACCCAACCTGTATTGATGCCTCTCATTATTCCTTTCCAAGTGAAGGACTCTACATTTGTTCGTGTTAAACCTCATTAAATTCCTCTCACCCCAACTCTACTCTCCATCCTGTCCAAATCTTCCTGAAGAGCTGAACAGCCACTAGGTGAATCAGCCAATCCACCCAGTTTGGTGCCATCAGCAAACTTGCTCAGTAGATGCTTTATTCCGTCGTCAATATCATTAATGAGGACATTGAGGTATTTCAGAGGTGCTCTTGAGTCACAAGAGGTCACTGCATGGTGGTCACGGCTCAGGCCGCTTCACTGAAAGCCCAGACTTTTGCTTGTGTAGGAATTGAGGGTATTAAGTGGACAATCTTGGTTTATATGCCCAGCCATCACTGGAATTGCAGTGGGGTTTAAAGTGCTTTGGGGCTTCTTTGGCAAAATTAATTTATAGCAAAATAAATTCTTTTAAAGGTCTGTAAAAGTCTCCTTATAATCACAATATTCTCTGTGTTACAGCTGAGCTGTTCTGATCTGTAGAACCCCAACGAGATGTGGTTATTAGATGAGAAACTTCAAGCAGTAGAGTTGATCAGTCTGAATTTTAGGAGGGATGAGATGTTACAGTTCTGCTTCTCCCTCTCGCGCAGCACCCGAGCTGTCATCGTGCGGCTGCTTACGTCGACCAGCTCACCCGGTGCTGGTTTGCTGGACTCGGTTCTACTAACTCCTTCTGAGATCCTTTTCAGACTTCCCTTTGGTTTACTCCCCAGAGGGCAGGGAATGTGTCAGAGCCAGCTCACTGTACCTAGTGTCTCACAGGTAGGAAGAAGGGGAGACAAAAAACAGGGAAGGGAGACTACGTCACGCAGGAGGAGGGCGGCAGAGGAGAATGAGCTTTCTTAGGCAAACAGCCTGTGGAGGCTCGACAGGGGGATCTGTTCTCTGCTGGCCATGATGCAGGAAGAAGCTGGAGTCCTGAAGGAAGGCTTCCTGGTCAAACGGGTAAGTGCTCTGCTTCCCCTTCGTGTGGTTCTGCTCAACGTGGGGTCTAGACCGAGCCGGGGCAGCCCGTTGGGTCTGAGGGGCTCCTGCCTGTTCCTGGGAAGGAGCTGCTCCAGTTCTGTGCTGATGACTGCTGCAGGTGTTCACTGCCCTGCCTTGAGGTTCCCCATGTCGGTGTTCATCCAGGGGCAAGGGAATTAACTGCAGGATTGCTCAGGTCGGAGCCAGAAGGCCAGAGTGTTTGCAGAGGACCCAGCTCTGCTCACAGAACCACCTGGCAAAGGGCTACATGGCAGCAGTGGGAGCAGCTGTGGGAGGATGGAGAGAGCATTTGGACCGTCTCTTAAGACACTTTGTGCCTCCAGCGGAGCAGGGTTTCCCTTTTCACGTGAGAGGAGTGAGAACAGTCTGTCTTCTCGAAATAGCTCCCGTCTTCCTGAGCAACCTTTTAGCCAAAATGTGCAGAAAATTGCTGAGAGTCACTTTCCAACAGGACCAAGGCAGAGGTAGATGGGGATGCAAGAGGGCTACTCAAAAAGGGGCATAAAGCTGCTTTAACACCCAGACCGTGTCTCAGTGACTGATTCGGTCCTTGGTTGCCCGCCCCCCCCCGCCCCACACACACACAAAAGCAGAGTGATGTGGCGGTTAGTTCACAGCTCTGCTAGGCTTCAGGAAATGCTTTCCTGCAGTACGTGGCAGTGCTGGTGCTAACATGAAGGTAATCCTGGTCAGGAGCTCTTCTGGCAGGGCTCCCAACTAGCTGCTGGCCACGTGGAGCTGTACCTTGGGCTAAGAGCTGCTCCTCATCCTCCCTCCTACAGCTCCTGCTCTTCTTCCTGCACTCTGTGTGTATTCTGTGGCTTTTAAGTGACTCTGGGATTTAAGATCACAGAATCACAGAACATTAGGGATTGGAAGGAACCTGGAAAGATCATCCAGTCCAATCCTCCTGCCACAGCAGGATCACCTAGATCAGGTCACACAGGAACATGGCCAGGCAGGTTTTAAACATCTCCAGAAAAGGAGGCTACATGACCTTGGGCAGCCCCTTCCAGTGCTCTGTCCCCCTCACTGTGAAGAAGTTTCTTCTCAGATTGATGTGGAACCTTCTATGTTCCAGCTTACACCCGTTGCCCCTTGTCCTATCATTTGGTGCCACTGAGCAGAGCCTGGCTCCATCCTCCTGACACCTGCCTTTTCCATATTTATAAACATTAATGGGGTCACCCCTCAGTCTCCTTTGTTCTAAGCTCAAGAGACCCAGCTCCCTCTGTGCTGGGCTCTCTCCAGCAGTTCTGTGTCCTTCTGGAACTGAGAGGCCCAGAACTGGACACACAAGAGTAGAGTGGGAGGAGAACCTCTCCTGATCTACTAACCACCCCTCTTCTGACCCACCCCAGGATGGCAGACAGGAAGCAGAGGCACCAAGTGTGTGAGAGGATTAGGTGACACTGAGATGCACCTGCCAGCAGTCTGTGCATCACTAACACAGGGGTTTTGTAGCGAGGAGACCCCAAAGACAACTGAAGGAAACTGAGGGAGCAGTGAATGGAGAATCCACAGTAAAACATGAAGGAGTTTGGGGTGAGCTAAACAAACAGAGCTGTCTTAGGCAGAGAGCAGGCACAGGGAGATTATTGAAATGCCTTAGAAGTGAAGGAATTCTCTGTTGTGATCTATTACAAAGGAAATGTGTGGAAGATAGGTGAGGACAAAACCAAACATGGCAGACAGCCTGCTGAGAAGGAGGAAATCTCCAAGAAGGAAAGGAAAGAGCCACAGCAAAGGACAGGCTCAGGTTAAATGGCCAAGGGACTTTACAACAGATGAAAAAAGCACCGAAGAAGGCAAAGGGCTGGAGAGAACGGACCCAAATTGGGCAAGTTGGATTCATTATAAACGAGAAGACATCTGATCTAAAGTGCCCTGTGTTTTAGAGACTCATTAGCATCCCTTTTCCTTGGTAATTGCTGGGTTTCCCCTTTACTCATAGAAAATTCATGAGCTTTGATCCCTGGCACAGCTGGACCTTGCATGCTCCTTTCTCCCAGCTGTGCCCACGTCTCCTGGGTGCCAGAGCTGCCCCTGCCTAGTGCTCTGCCTGCTGGCTGCAATTCCTCATCGCCTGTAGACATGCAAGTCAGATCCGCACCCTGGGGAGCTGGACCTGACGCTGTCAGACAGGACTGAGCCTGTCAGCACCAGCCCTTGCTGAGTTTTTCCTCTTGCACAGATGGGCTAAAGGTAGCTGAGGGCTGGTTACAGAAGGGAAATGAGGCATTTTCTGTATTCTGATGTAACCCAGGAGACATTCAACAGCAGCCTTCATTCAATCTTTTGCCAATCTTTCCTTTACAGAGGACAGTAGCATTTTACCCCAGGAGAGTGAGGATTCAGTAGGACAGAAATCACCCTCTCATCAGCAGTTGCAAGGGCTGTGAGGAAAAACCAAAACCTCTCTCAGAACCATCTGGCACCTGCAGCCAAAACGACAGAGAGCAAAACACACCAGAGCTCACCCAGCGTTACTGGAGAGGAGAGGGTCTGTCTCCACAAACCCTCACACGTTTCAGGTCTAGCCCTGCTGCTGCCATCACCTAGGGCTGCCCCAAACTATAGCTCTTTGGGGTGATTCACTGCTCTGCCAGAAACAATTCTCACCGTCGCGGAAGGTGTCTCTGCTGGAGAAAGAGCGAAGCCCCTGTAGCGGAGGAGCTGCGCTGGGCTGTGCGTACAAGTGCATCTTCCAGGGAGAACAGGGCTCATGGTGACTTCTTGTGTTTCTTTTCATACAGGTTCCTCTCAGTTTGTGGTTTTTCCACCAGAACCAAGAGCTTTTAATAGTGGTAATCTCTCAGTGCTTGTGTCAAAGTTCTCTGTGTGGGTTTCTTCCCCTATAGGGACACATTGTTCGGAACTGGAAAGTGAGGTGGTTTGTTCTGCTTCAGGATAAGCTGCTGTATTACAAAATTGAGGGAGGCAAGAAGGAGCCTTCTCCAAAGGGCAGGATCCTTCTGGATGGCTGCACCATTACTTGTCCATGCCTGGAGTACGAAAACAGGCCGGTACGACTGAGAAGTGTGTCCCTTTCCTATGACACTCCCTTTCCAACCTCTCTCTGGGCTTGTTCTCTCTTTCTGACTTCTCTGATGGCTGCAGCTGCAACACCGGGGTATTTCCAGAATCAGGCCCAGCCAAAGGCACTGGAACAAGGGAACTCCCTCGGAGCATCTCTGCTGTTTCCTGTGCCCAAATCTGAGTCACAGCTGCTAACAAAACGAAAACCCAATCCAAAACACTACAGCACAGTAGGAAGGATAAATGCAGCTGCTTTATCCCAGCGGTGCATGCAGCGAAGACGTGGATAGCTCATTAAAATGTGAGGAAGACAAGAGACAAAGGGAAATACCACCTCTGTTTAGTTGCCTTAAACCCTGTCTCTGCAGCCAGGCAGACTCCCTTTCCTTCACCAGTGGGGCATGCTGCTGTGGCAAGTTTCCAGCACGAGGGGAAGTGCCTCCTGTGCTTCTCCACTCCCGTGGGACAGCAGCAACGCAGCTTCCTCTCAGTGGGACTGGCAGGGAAATGACGGTGTGAGCTGCTATTTCAGCCCTTCTTGTGGCAGAAGGCGCCGGATAAGAGCTTGTGGTTGTTGAGACACTGGAGATGTGGGTGTGAACAGCCTCACAGTCAGCAGCACACTCCCGTCACTCAGTACCGGGTGGTCTGCTCTTAAGTATCGCGGGCTTCACGCACGCAAGCCACGTGTAACCCGGGTGGTGTGGGGGTGGCGGTGGGGGGAAGCAAAAAAGCCCAACCACACAGCTGTGTTCACCACCTCTATGACCACAAACTGCTCCGTGCTGCCGGAGTGGGATCCTGTGTCAGACTTGCCTCTGTTGCTTGGACCAGGGCTAAAAGAAGCAAAAAGCCAGTGGATGACAACAGCTAAACGATGGTCTTGCTTTGCACTTCATTCCCCACAGCTTCTCATCAAACTAAAGACAAAAACCAACACAGACTATTTCCTTGAATGTTGCTCCAGGGAGGAGCGAGACTCTTGGGCTTTGGACATCACTGGAGCTATTCATGCTGGTCACCCCCTGCAAGTACAAGAGCTGCACAGAATGAAGAACTCTTTCAAGCTGCTGGAGAATATCAGCCTGCAGTAAGTGTTGGGGGGTTCTCCTTGTGCTCTCTCTGTAGTTTGCAAAGCGTCTGAGATGATGGATGGGGGGGGTCAAGGCAAGCTTCTCTCTGCACAGATCCACTCTTTTGTGGCTGAAAGCCTCTCACCTGGCTGCTCTGCCCTAGATTTGCCCATATGGAACTACAAAACCTTTCAAGACCCCTTCCAACCCCTAACATTCTGTGATCCTGTGATATTTTTACCTGGGCACAGAAATGCACTTTGCCCTGGCCATTATTTTTGGGGAGTAGGTGGGTTCTGCAGGGGCACCTTGCTGCTGGCTTGGAGACCTTCATAGAATCACAGAATTACTGAGGCTGGAGAAGACTTCTAAGATCGTCCAGCCCAGACCATGATCTAACATCACTGCAGTCACCTAGACCAGGGCACTAACGGCCACAGCCAGTCTGTCCTTAAACACCTCCAGGGATGGGGACTCCAACACCTCCCAGGGCAGTCCATTCCAGGGTCTGATCACCCTTTCCATGAGGAAGGGCTTCCTAACATCCAACTTAACCCTCTTGTGACAACTTCAGGCCCTGCCCTCTCGTCCTGGCACTAGTTGCCTGGGAGAAGAGTCCGACCCCCACCTAACTACAACCTCCCTTCAGGTAGTTCAGTAGAGGAAGAAGGTCCCCACCTGAGTCTCCTCCAAGCTAAACACTCCCAGCTCCCTCAGCCTCTTGTCATCAGACCTTCCCTCCAGTGCCTTCCCCAGCCTTGTTGCTCCTCTGGACCTGCTCCAGCCCCTCAATCTGTTTCTTGAGGTGAGTGGCCCAGAACTGGCCCCAGTACTCAAGGTGAGACCTCACCAGTGTCCAGTAAAGGGAGAAAATTACATCCCTAGTCCTGCTAGCCACACTATTGCTGATACAAGCCAGGATGCCATTTGCCTTCTGGGCCACTTGGGCACCCTGCAGCTCCTGTTCATCCAGTACAGAATCACAGAATCATTCCGGTTGGAAAAGACCCGTGGGATCATCGAGTCCAGTCATCAACCCTACTCTGCAAGTTCACCCCTAAACCCCACTATATCTAAGCAACTAGGGATGGTGACTCAACCACCACCCTGGGCAGCCCAGTCCAGTGCCTGACCACTCTCTCCATGAACAATTTCTTCCTGATGTCTAGTCTAAACCTGCCCTGTTGAAGCTTGAAGCCCTTCCCTCTGGTTCTATCACTAATACCCTGTGAGAAGAGACCAGCACCAACATCTCTACAATGTCCTTTCAGATAGTTGTAGAGAGCGATGAGATCTCCCCTAAGCTTCCTCTTCCTCAGACTAAACAGCCCAAACTCTCTCAATCTCTCCTCATCAGATTTATTCTCCAGGCCCTTCACCAGCTTTGTTGCCCTCCTCTGCACTCGCTCCAGTACCTCAATGTCTCCCTTGTACTCAGTTGCCCAAAACTGTTCACAGTACTCAAGGTGTGACCTCACCAGTGCTGACTACAGGGAGAAGATCACTTCCCTGCTCCTGCTGGAAAACTCAATTCTTCAACTCACAGGTGGAGTTTCCTTACAGGATACCATTCTTGCAACCACAGAAGTCAACTAGATCTAAAATACTCCAAATAACCTGCCAAGTTTAGGTTTTTCCTTGTGTACCTGCATTTGAGAGTTTCTCTTTGTGCTGCACAAAGCCTTTAATTCTTGAGGCACTTAACTGAAGGAAAAAAAAAATACCTATCAGAAAGCGAATCAGAACTAGCTCCAGTACTGAGCCCTGGGGAACGCCACTTGTGACCAGCTGCCAACTGGATTTAAGTCTGTTCACCAGCACTCTTTCAGCCTGGCCACACAGACAGACAGTTTTTTAACCCACCAAACATTACAGTCATCAAAGCCTTGAGCAGACAGTTTCACCAGAGGAATGCTGTGGGAAGCTTTCCAGAAGTCTAGGCAGACAACATGCCCAGCCTTTTGCAATATCGCAGAATCACAGAACATCAGGGATTAGAAGGTACCGCAAAAGATCTAGTCCAATCCCCCTGCCACAGCAAGGCCACCTAGACCAAGTTGCCCAGGAACATATTGAAGTGGGTTTTGGAGTCATAATCTTCCACTGAAAACCACATTTCCTTAACATAAAGCCAGTCTTCAGTTTTGGAAAGTATAGAGTCCACTTGGTACTGTGAGGTCACAATTTAGTGCTGCTCTGTTCTGTAAAATAGTTGAGTAACACCACTCTCATCCTGGTCTGTGTATAGTCACACAACAAACTGCTATCGAACTCTAAATTTTCCACAAAGACAGCTGTCAAAAATACAGACAGAAATCAACAACAGACATGAGTCCAGGAGACTTCATGCGCTCTGCTGTTTCTCCTGACTTCTGTACATATTGCACATCAATACATTTACCTGCTATGCAGCTGATACAACCAACTGACATTGCAGACGCACCAGAGAGGGACCATTCTTTCCCTTTTCCTAACTTGCCCACCCCTGGGATGTTTGAATGATGAGACACAGCATCACCCGCCTGGATATGTTCCTGTGTGACTTTGTCTAGGTGATCCTGCTGTGGCAGGGGGATTGGACTAGATGAACTTTCAAGGTCCCCTTCCAATCCCTAATGTTCTGTGATTCTGTGATTTTCACTTGGGAGATCTTATTTTCATGTGAAGATTCATCACTCCACTGCTGAACAATTCTCATGTCCTCTATCTGCTGCTACATGCTTCAGTTCCACTCCATCAGCTGGGGGTCTTTCCCTGTGCGGGCACAGAAAGCATCCTGCATTCTCCTGTTCCTTGAAGAACTGTCCACAACCCAGATCTTGCACTGATCATCATTCCAGCTGTCTGCCTACAAGCTAAAAAGCTTTTCCAGATTAGTAAACACTGTACCCCACACCTGTCATGTTCCTGAAACAAACACTGCTGTGTAGATTCTCTTACTCCAAAAACCCTTAACGCTAACGTAACCGCTCCATTAACGCAAACTTTCTTATTGGCAAGTTATCGGTCAGCCACTGCATATTGCACACCCTGTAACACGAGAACACTTAACATTCTGATCCTTAAGAATGTGTTTGTTTTTCTCACTAGCATACGCAAACAGCAGATGGAAGTGGAAGGGGACACGTTTAGATACCGGGTATATACTAGCACCTCTTACACCAACTTACTGATCAATTAATATTTTATGACCTGGGAGCACTCTCCAGCATGATTCACTTTAATAGCTTCTATTTGCAAACAGTACTTTAAACATTAAACTGCCTCACACAGGGGTTCTATCCCTTTGCCTCTTCCTATAGACCAAGCATATTCTTTATGGGCTACAGACTGCAATTAAAGCCATACCTATAGCTAATTAGGCAGTTGCCGTGGTTCCCTAAGTGAATCCTTCACTGGAAGGTACCCTTCAGTAATTGTAGCTGGGCATACAAATGAGCTGATTATACTCACTTTAGCCAAAGTGTGTTATGTCTGCAGCAGAGCTATGGATTGCATGGATGGAGTACGTGCTGGGCTTGGTTTTCCAGTCCTGACACCAGCACATAACATGCCTTGCACTGATGTAACAAGTGATGAAAATGTTGTGCCATGAAATTTGACTCATAATGGGTACCCAACCTACTTGCAAACGAGAAAGAGTTCTGCCATTTATGTGACAGCCCTATGCTATCACAGAATCACAGATTCAGAACACTAGGGGACCTTGAAAGGATCATCTAGTCCAATCCCCCTGCCACAGCAGGACCACCTAGACCAAGTCAAATAGGAACACGGCCAGGTGTGTTTTAAACATCTCCAGAGAAGGAGACTCCACAACCCCCCTGGGAAGCCCCTTCCAGTGCTCTGGTCACCCTCACTGGAAACAAGTTCCTATTCAAAGTTATGTGGAACCTCCTATGTTCAAGCTCACACCCATTACCCATTGTCCTATCATTAGATGACACTGGCTCCATCCTCTTGACACCCACCCTTTAAATATTTACAAACATTAATGAGGTCACCCCTCAGTCTCCTCTTCTTCAAGCTCAAGAGACCCAGCTCCCTCAGCCTTTCCTCATCATGGAGGTGTTCTACTCCATTATCTTTGTGGCTCTGCACTGGACTCTATCCAGCAGTTCTGTGTCCTTCTTGAACTGAGGGACCCAGAACTGGACACAATATTCCAAATGTGGTCTCACTAGTGCAGAGTAGAGGGGGAGGAGACCTTCTCTCGATCTGCTAACCACTCCCCTTCTGATATGGAAAACACTCAAAGAACATACAAACCACTTTTATAAGAATCAGAATATTTACTGACTTGCAACATCTATCTTGGTTCACTGAAAAGTTGTCACATTGTGGTTGTCGCAAAGGCACACTGCTATCGAGGCTGCATGTCACAGCCGAAAATCTCACAGTATTCCTGTGATTTCCCTTAGAGGTGTGCTGTGCCACGCAGCAACCCTAACTGCAAAATAGCATCACTGATCCGACACATGGATCAAGCATATAGTGTTACTGGAACAGGTACAATTGCAGCAGCCATGAAAAGGCTAAGAAACTAGGGGAGGGAAGAATACCTACGTGTCTGCGTTGGTTAGGTCACACATATGGAGGATTAGCTCTGCTTGCCATGTGAACTTTCAGCAGAAGGCTGCTTATTTCACACTTGAAGTTATGTTAAGCACATACGTCTCTTATGTCTACTAAAGGATTATTTCAAAATCCCCTTCCTGATTAGGCAGCCAAGCTGAGACATAGGACACCACAGAGCCTATACAGAACACTCAATATCAGGAATGCTCAGGTTAAACATAGGTCATGTACAAGTACAAAGGAAAGGAGCAGCTGCAAATCCAGATCCCTCTTTAGACCTACATGGAAAATCCTATACTCGGCAGAAGTCAGCAATGAGGTTCCTATTCACGTCACTGATGCTTTAGATGTGTTTGTGTGAGGTCTAAGCTGATGTATCCAAAGCACCCAACTGAGAATGAACTGCAGCTATTAGTAAACCCTGGAACAATTCTCCACAAAGGCAGCATGTAGACAATTCATTTCTCTAGGGTCTAAGAACAGGGTAAACCAGATTATGGGAAAAAAAAAAAAAAAAAATCAAACTCCAAAACTATCAGTGCTGTGTCCTCTTCCTCCTAAATCATCCACACTGACAGCACAAAACACAGATTTAAGTCTTGAGAAGAGAAGGCTGAGAGGGATCTTATTAATGTCTAGAAGCATCTGAGGGGCAGGTATTGACTGGATGGGGCCAATCTCTTTTCTGTGGAGCATAGTAATAGGACAAGGAATAATGGGGATAAACTTGAACACATAAGGTTCCATGAGGAGAAACTTTTCACAGTGAGAGTGACAGAGCACTGGAAGGGCTGCTGTCGAAGGTTGTGGAGTCTCCTTCTCTAGACACTTTCAAAACCAGCCTGGGTGCAGCCCAATGTGACCTGATCTAGCTGTTACTGCTCTGGCAGGAGGGTTAGATTAGATGATCTCTGGAGGTCCCTCCCAACCCCTAATATTCTGTGAGTCTGTGGTAAGTATATCTTATACCTAATGTTAATACAGTCACCTTTGAGATCATCAATTTGCAGCCATCTGTAAAGACCAAAGGGAACCTCAAGCACAACCAGGCAAAGCAGAGCTGATGCACACTGTGTTTCACAGCTAACACCACCCCATTGCAGCTGGGGAAGTGTTTAATCAATTCATAACATTAGAGTAACAGAAAGCTCTCTAGCTGCTTACGTTCCTCTTAGTCTGCAAGTTCCCTGCCTTCCACAAGGGAACCAGGTACTGGGTTTCAGCCAGGATCATAGAATGGTTTGGGTTATACACTTTTTTCCTCGTCAACAAATTCTCTACTTTTGGAACAGGAATAGTATGTACTGCAAAACGAGATGATCAGTTCAGTGAAGGCATTTTTTTGTGGTGGAAGAGATACATAAAGCACGTGTTGTGTGTACACCAGTTAGAAATCAGTTGGGATACGCATCTGAAAAGGTCATTACCTGAAGCCTTCAGAGGCAGCAATGTAACCAGTGGTGAGAGTTTGAATAAATGAGGCTGCCAGTTAAAGTCAACTAAAAACAGTCTGTAAGGTCGGACTACTAAGACTTGCACATAGAATCAGAGTTATTTGAGTTGGAAAGGACATTCAAAGGTCATCTAAACCAACCCCCCTGCAATAAGCAGGGACACCTTCACCTAAGTCAGGTTGCTCAGAGCTCCATCCAACCTGACCTTAAATGTCTCCAAGGATGGGGTATGGTACCATTTTTATGTGCAACCTCTTCCAGACGTTTGCCACCCTCATTGTAAAAAATTATTCCGTGTATCTAGTCTAAGTCTATCCTCATTTAGCTTAAACCATTATTACTTGTCCTATCACTACTGGCCCTGCTAAAACGTTTCACATAATCACAGAACATCAGGAATTGGAAGGGACCTCAAAAGATCATCCACTCCAATCCCCCCACCACAGTAGGATCACCTAGACCAAGTCACACAGTCCTCCCCCTCTTTTGTGTAGGGCCCTTTTAAGTACAGAAAAGCCTCAATTAGGTGTTACTGGAGCCTTCTCTGCTCTAGGCTGAACAACTGCAATTACCTTAACCTTGAAATAGCAAGGTGTTTTCTCACATAGGTGTCTCATAATTGATGCTTCAATAGTTTACTCATCTACAAAATCCACAAGAAAAACTCTTACAAGGGCACGCTTTCAGGGAGTAGAAAGGGTGTTATTTATGGCTCCAGCAGTGAATAATACACCTGAAATTAAATCAGCAAGATATATTTGGATAAAGGACGAAGAGTGAGATTTCTCTGGTGGATTAATTTGAGCTACTCTCTTACATAAATAAATTAAATCTCACCAGTACTTTAGATTCATTTATTTTACTTTCCTCAGAAACATCAGAGTGGTTACTAACAGTGCCAGGACCAAATCTAGCACACCACAAAGCTGGTCTAAATGGTCATTCAGAAACCGCTGTTGCAGCAACTAGTTCTGTATTGGGGATTAACTTTATTCACCTAGACGCACATACATCTGACTTCAGCAGATTACTGCAAATAAGATGTGGTTTTAGCAATATTATTCTATACAATTTAACCTTATGCCATCAAGAGAAACCATGTTGAGCTTTAAATAATGAATTGGGCGCTCAAAATAGCATTTCATATGAAATATTTAGTATCTGCACAGGACAATCATGACAAGTGCTGTGCTCTGTGTTACATATGACTTTACAAACAAGACCCATGATTCTCCTTTCCTGGTTGTCAGAAATTCCAGTGAGTTCAACAGCTTCACAAGGATAAAACTGTCAGGTGATATCAGGCAACACAGCTGCTATAACGAGTCTGTTAGGAGAAGAAATAAAAACCCCAAGGTCCTCCATTATATGTGTTTGTATCTCAGCAGTGACAGGAGCCACCAAGGCATTGATGTGCAGATAAGTCTCACGTTAAATGCTGCGGAACCCTAAACAATGAACTGTAGTTTCACATGACTTAAACCACTGACTAGATATTATTTCAATACAAGCCCATACGTACCGCATCTCCTTAAAGTGACATCTGAGGACTCTGGATCAAACAACATCAATTACTGACTTGCATTTCTGGATTGTGAAAAAACAAAAGGTGAAAGCAGACTTCAGTCACTATTTTAAGTTGGCCAGCAGAAAGCAGAGCAGTCCTTGTTCTTGGGCAATTTAGATCTTTCCTCCTTCGTCCAGTGTCAGAGCTGCAGCAGCTGATAGGGTCAGCCTTCTAGAAGAGCTAGAGCAGCTTTGATTTGACCCACTATGGCTAATCACAGAACATGAGGGATTGAAAGGGACCTTGAAACATCACCCAATCCAATCCCCCTGCCAGAGCCAGACTACCTAGGCCGAGTTGCACAGGAACATATCCAGGTAGGCTTTAAACATCTCCAGAGAAGGAGACTCCACAATCCCCCTGGGCAGCCCCTTCCAGGGCTCTGTCACCCTCACTGGGAAGAAGTTC
>JAOXOE010000441.1:19133930-19181023 GCA_028565055.1 Phoeniculus purpureus | reverse complement strand
TTTCCATATTTATCAACATTCATGGGGTCACCCCTCAGTCTCCTTTTATCCAAGCTGAAGAGACCCAGCTCCCTCAGCCTTTCCTCAGCAGGGAGCTGTTCTACTCCCATCCCAACACACTTCACTCTGGCAGTGTCTGTGGGAAGAGCATCTGCTGTAAAAAAAATCTCAAACACTAGAAAACTATTTAAAAAAAGATTACTACTTTTAGTTGCTTTCTTATAGCAGTAGGCAAACCAGCAAGGCTTGTATTCCCATTGTTACTTCCAGTAACGTCGTCGTATCAGAGGTGTCAGAAGTGCATGTCAGGTTTATATTCCACCCCCCCAACCCTGAGCGAGGGATTTCTGCCTTTTGAGGATTTAATTTTTGTTGCTTTAGAAAAATCTCTCACACCTCAGCTTTCGCTACCAAAATACACAACTCCTTGCAAACAACCATTAGGCGGGGGAGCACATGGAGGATGCTCTTGAAGTTGGGAGAAGGAGGGAGAGTGAGATTTTCTCAGCTAGTGTGAATTGCCAGGGCTTCACTGAAGTCGAGGGAGCTATGACAATTTACAGCAGCTAGAGGCTCTGCCCCAGGGATTTTTAAATATTTAGTGTATCCTTTTATTTTAAAAGGACTGGCATCGATGAGTAAGTGCGGGAGCGAGGCAAAGGGAGTGCAGAAATGTTCAAACAGAGCTGCTAACCAAATAGGTCTGCTAGTTGTACCTTGTCCTGCTGGGCCATTTCAGCTTGCAGATAGAAAGTCTCTGGCACCCGCTGTAGCTGGGGTTGGAAATTTCTCACATCTGAAGAGTTTTTGGTTTAAATGCTCATTGTAGGTGTTGAGAAATGAATATTAGGTGTTTCAAGTAACAAACCAGCTACCTTGTACTGCTTATAGCAAAGTCAAGCATTTATTTAGTTTTGGTATTATTATTATTATTACTATTATTATTTTTATTCCTCTGCTTGGCATTGCTCCCCACTTGGGAAACTGTGGGACGCAGAGACTTTTGCAAACATGCTCAGCACTGATTGTACCACTGTGCAAAACCCTAAACAATTTCTTGATGCCACATCTGCAGATTAGAACAACCCCAGCAGAATGTGGAAAACAGAGTTTGGAGAGGCATCTTGTGGAAATGAAGACAGAGACTCTGCTCTGGTGGCTCTTGAGGAACACAAGACTTCTGATAGAGTCTGCTTAGGGTTTGGGATGTCTCCATCCTTCCCCTCTCATGGTTGGTTTGGTTGGATTGAAAGGGTGGGTGTCAGGAGGATGGAGCCAGGCTCTTCTCTGTGTCATCTAGTGATAGGACAAGGGACAATGGGTGTGAGCTGGAACATAGGAGGTTCCATATCAATATCAGAAGGAACTTCTCAGGGGCTCCCCAGGGGGTTGTGGAGTCTCCTTCACTGGAGATGTTTAAAACCTGCCTGGATGTGTTCCTGTGCAACTTGGTCTAGGTGATCCTGCTGTGGTGGGGGGATTGGACTAGATGATCTTTTCAGGTCCGTTCCAATCCGTTATGATTCAATGTGATGAAATAGCTAAGATTTGATGTATTCAGTAATGTAAATAAGTTGAAGCTTTACTGGCTAGCAACTTTCCCATTCTCTTGAATTGTTTCAGAAACGCATTCCAGTTGTTCTTCAGAGAGAAACTGAATTTTTATTGTTCTTGGAAGAATTACAGAAGGATGTCCCTGTGGAGGTCCTAAAGGTGAGCTACTTAATATGCCCCGCTACTTCTTGTTAGTCATGCAGAATGTCCAACTTCTGGGTTTTGGCATCAAAGTTAATGCTTCCTCCTAATTTAGTTGCCGAAGATGCAACTGTTCTAGGTAACTGGAAGAGACTGCAAGTCGGGTATCTTCTGGAAGTTAATCTAGTGTGCCTGCATATGATTTCTCTGACTAGAGAGGATGCTGTAGGTAGTCAAGGAACAAGCTTATGTAACACACTTCGGTGTTCTCTGCAGCTACTTACCTCAGATTTAGGTCTATAGACCCCTTCAGTAATCATGAAGCTAAAATCTGCTGTGAGCAAAACAAGTCATAGTCAGCAAACACATTTTAAAAGGATGAAATATTGAAAAACTCGTGTTGGTGAATCTGGAAAGAAAAGACTGAATGCTAATCATCATGTTCTTATTGCTTATGAAGAGACAATCACATCAGTGTATTGCTAAGAGGTAAAATACGGTAGTGCTTAATCCATCTCATAGGAGCTTGTGATATAGATAACATGCTTGTGAGCACATGGCCTGTATAGTGTAGCTGTGTATTACAGAATTCTTTATTTTGTGACATGCAGACATATCCACTCTTCTAGGAAGGGTGTACATGGTGGACCATGATTACTGTCTTTTCTAGGTAATATGATGTTTCTAAATTGATTTTTCTTCATGCCGTCAAGTTTCTTATGTTTTTGAAATACTTTTTCATATTTTACCCGAACCTGAAAGGAGTACTCTTTTTATTTCCCTGCTAGGAGCTGTTTGAAGCATTTGAGTGCCTCCAGAAAAAGCATGTTACTGAGAGAAGAGATGGCTGTTCTCGCAGACTCAGTTTGGATGTTGTTTCAGCTCTCCGGAAGCTTTTGCTCCGGGCTCCCCAAAGGGCGAAAGCCCTGCTGGATTTCTTCCAGGAGGAACAAGGCATACACAGTTCCTTGGTCCAGCAACATTGTTCTCTACAAAATATCTTTGTTGAATTTCTTCATGACTCCTTGAAATCACTGCAGAGGCTTCAGTGCAGTTCTGAGATTTCAGCAGAACTTGATAAAAAAGAACTAGTAGATACAATTTATGCTGCTCTAAGTATAGTGACTTTCGACGTGGAGCACCGGGCAGATGAAGTACGGCAGCTCTTCAGGGAGCTCCTGGATGTGTGCTTGACTGAGGAAAGCCCACTGAGGGAGGAGAAGCTACTAAGCTGTATGCTGAGGAAACAGAGCCATGGCCTGTTGAGCCTGTACAGCAGTGTTCTCATAGAAAGAACAAGAGAAACATTTCTGTTGTCAAAATCAATACAAAAAGGTTTGTCTAGTGTTTTTGCTTTAATTGTTTAACCAAGACATTGAGGCATTAAATGAGCAAGTTGTCAATCTTGGGCAGTGTTCTTGCTAAGGTACCTTAACAAGCTGTGGGAGTCTAGTCTCCCTACAACTGGCGTGTTTAGTTGAGGATTTCAGTTTGCTCTGCTCTGCTTCCTTGTTATCCAGTATCTGAATGTCTTAACAGTTAACATGTAACAGTTGTGGTTGGTGTTCCAGGAAATGTTTCTCAGTTTAAATTAACAGCAGTTTCAAAGGTACTCTTCTGTACTGGAAGGTAATCTTGCTGCCATGTTTTTCAGGTTCACCTGAGCAGCTGGATACAGAGCAAACTATAATGAACTTGTTCTCAGATCCCAAAGAGGCTCCTTCTTGGAAGACAGCCTATTTCTACTGCTTGAGCAGCAGCAAGCACTTTTTGGAACAGATTCTGGTATGGCCATGAAGTAATTGAGAAAAACACAATGTTGGCTAAAATCAGTCTGTGTACTGAGCATATCTTGCTGTGGTGCACAGAAGCATTTGTATTCAAGTACTGTTTACCAGGGTTCATGATTTATAGGAACAAAGGGGGTAACTGGTGATAACTCCTCTGTTTTCAGCTGTGTGATAAACTCAATGTCCAGTGATGTTTTGAAAAGCTCATCTGTATGCAGACTGAAACTTAGCTCTTCAGGATTTCTTAAATCCTGTGTTCTGCTCATAGTTTTATTGGGTATGCCACTTGATTTTACTCCATCACCTTGAATGTGTGGGTGTTTTGCTTTTCTGGTAGATTTAGGGCAGTGAAACTAGTTTGCACTGTAAAATTTATGTTCTAAAGAGCTTGAAGACCTGGCAAAATGTGCAGTGGTATGAATTAAGTTATTTGAATGTGTTTACATAGATACAAGACTTTGTAGACAGTCACAGTTAAAGAACATGGTTCCACTTTTAAACAATGTGGTCATTCAGGTTTCTATCATAATGCCCTTGACAGAGACATAATCAATAGAAAGAATGTAAAGGTAATGTGTAGAGGGGGTATGAATTGGCTCTGTAACGAGCACTCAAAATGATTATTGATCTATTTTACTGAAAAGTAATCTGATGGCTCGGTAAATACAGTTTTGGGGAAGTTCCAGATGCAGAACTTCACCCTTTTCATGAAGCTAACATTGAAATGGATACTCACAACCTTCCAGGCATTGTAGGTCTCTGTGTTTTGGGAAGATAAATACTTCATTTTGTTTTCTAGATGACTGCATTATCTTTGCTGAAAAGAGAAGACTACTCAAGCCTGAGCACTTTATTGAGGAGAGAATTCAACCCCCTTAGCCGCCTCTTGATATTGCTGGGATGGACTCACTGTCAAAGCTTGGAATCGGCAAAAGCATTGCTGCAGACTCTTCACAAAACTCAGGCAAGTCAGCAGAGAGTAAATGGTGATATTCTAGTGTGAATCCAGATTGGTTTGCAAAAATAAGGAAATAACACAGAGTTCCCACTGAGAGTATTGAGCTTTCTGAAAATGGAATTGCAAAAGCTAAGGTGCTACAACTGTGTGTTCAGAACATTATTGGACACTTGCCTGCATTTCTTCCTACTCTTCAGCTGTGAAGGAACTATAATTGCTCAGGAGATTCTGAAGGCTTCTTTTTCCTTACGTCAGCCTTTACTCTTGCCATCTTTTGCTCTCTTATGTTAACGTGATTGCTTTTGAAAGGAACTGGGGGATGTCAGTGTCATTTTGTCCAGTGAGTCGTTCCTGGATAGTGACTGACTCTGGTCACAACTAACCTGAGTTCAGCAGGGTAGCTTGGAAATTTCACATACCCATTTTCAGAGTGATAAACAGTAAGAAGCGTACCTGGCAACTCCACCCTGTTTGAGGAGAGTTTTCACCTCTGAAGAAGACAGAGGGTTCAAACTCTGTGGGTGTAGTTACAGTTCAGGTTATGTCTGCCTGTAGGCAAATTGCTTGGACGACAGAGGTGGGGAGACACAGCATTGCACCGCAGGATCAGTGGGGCAGATCTAGGCTAGTACTGCCTTAAGGGATTTACCCTCTATTGGTAATAGACTAAAGGTCTATTCAGTAGCCCCTGCAAAGTGAAAGTCTTATGTGATTTTTCTGGCAGGCATCTCTAGTTGAAAAGCAAGTGAAAAAAGAGGATAACTATCTGCTACCTAGTATATCTTCTAGTATAAGAGTAGTTCTAAAGGTTAGTGTCTTAGACTGTTAGTAGGAAGCCTTCATTAATTTGCATTTTGAGAGCTAACCTTGAAAAGAGATTTTGCTGCCTTTTCATAGTCTGTAGTTGTGTTGAGGCTGACTGGTGTTTTTTCTGAATAGCTGACTTAAACTGGCAATTTTCTGTGCTTGGAAGTTGCCATCTGGATATGGTCATTATGTGACACAGATTTGGTTTCTGCTGTCTGATTAGAGGGTTTGTTGTAAAGGGCTTGTTTTCTTTGTCTTTCCATTTAGGATCTGTGCAATGATTCAGTACTGAAAGATTTCTGTGATGGGCTGTGGGCTCAGGTTGAAGTTCTTGAATGGTGCATACAGCAAAACAGGTAAAACCATCAGAAGGCCTTTTTCCAGGCTATCTTGCCAAATCTGCCTGTTAGTCATGTTGTATATGCTAATAGAAATTCTGGCTAATCATCTCCTAGGGACTGTGTATCACAAGCTGTTGAAGTTGCTTCATGGGTGTTAGGTATTTGATTTTCTTTTTAATTGCAGTAATTTGAATCAGAATTTGCATTGGAGGATACATCTTTAAACACGGGCGAGAGACCTAACCACCTAAACCATCTCTTTGTTTTTCTCTTGCAGTATTACTATCCCAGGAAAGGTTCTTTTGCAACACTTGCACAGACTAGATTGCCACACTGCGGTGTACTCTCTTCATCATCTCACTAATCTTCTGGCACTGAATGAAGACAATGTTATTGAGCTTCTGCAAAAAGTTCCTCCTAGAGACCAACAGATGCAGGGTAAATCCATAGGGTGACGAGAACACATTAAAACCTGGATTCATCAAGTGTGCTCGGTGCTGCCTGGTATTTTCTTTTGACCTACTTCTGTAAATAAGGAAGATACCAGGTTATCAGCTCTTTCATGGAGGAAAACCAGAGAGCATGTGGAAATTATTTTAAAATCCTTTTGGGAAGTACACTGACTCCAAAGAAGGAGTTGTGAGATCCCTTTGGTCTCACAAGGACAGGTGTCTAAAAGAGCTGCTTCAGAATGGTAATACAGCTTTGTACATGCTCATGATATGTGCTACTAATTGTAATTTATGTAGTGTGCAAGACTTAGCTTGAAAAGTAAGTATAAGTGTTTTATTTTGGCCATCTACACACTTACATTTAAAATCAAAGGGCAGAGCCAGTTGAAGTTGACAGTATCTCAAACTAGAACACCTTCTTTTTTGAAAGAGACAAAATGTTTGGTTTTTTTCCCCTCCATAATAGTAAGTTTTACTAAATCTACTTTAATGTTAAAATCAGCCTTGCCTACAGGACTGTGTTTTCATCCTTCTTGTCTCACTTCTCTCATCTTCCGTGTTCCAGTTTGGTGCCTGAAGTACCTGAGATTGCTAAACCCGTTAGTTCACTTTAGAAGTGATTCTCCTCATACGCTCTCTTGACTGCACCCTGTATGGGGTTCAGCTACTGCTCTTTCAATGCTGTTTTCTGATAGAGCATCTTAATAATGATACAATCAGTCCTCCTGCATATACTAAAACCTAAGCAGCTGCAGTTGTTTTGTGTCTTATTCCATCTATGTAATGGAATAAGTGTGCGATTTCAACCCAGTTTGACATGGAAAGCTTTCAGGGATGGATCCTGTATGGGTGTTCCAGATTGTCTAGTGGGAAGCAGTTTTCTCCTTGTGTCATGCTGTTAAGGTGTTGGATTCCAGTCCTATTTTCACAGGTGATGTTAAAATTTTTGTGACTGGTCTTAGACTTAAACTTTCAAGCATTGCAAGTTTTACATAGATCTCCAGTTTCAGTGTCCTGCTTTCAGAAATGAATTGTTCTGTTGTTGCTGACATTGGGATTTTTAATCAGCTCTTATGTTTTAAGTCCTTTCTGCTTAAATTCTGTCGAAACCTTTCAAAAACAGGAAGAGGCAGTCCCATCCTATTGTCTGGGAGCTGCATGACTAGCAAGAGAGCTCTAGTTGTGGTTTCTCTTCTTCAGATGATGTTACTGTACCGAAGTAGTTCATGGAAGACAGCCCTCTCTTTCAGCCCAGCAATTATTGTAAAATTCAGATAATTTTGCAAACCCATTTTAATAGCATCTCCTTTAATTTAATTTGAACCTCAAAGGGAAATGAAGAGTCATGAAGTTTTGATTTGTCTGACTTTGGTCTTTTTCGCTGCTTGCCCCACATACTTCCTCTTCCTTCTCACAGACATCTGTCAGCCGCACCAGTGAAACTGCTGCTGTGTTGAGGCACCCTCTTTGTCAGCACAGAAGGTTAACTTTGAGCAGAGGGGCAGAAGCATCCTCATGATTTGTAGAATTCAAGAGTAATGTGTTAATGTTCCTGGTGTAAGAAAACAAGTGCTTAGAGATAGAGTAGTTCTTAAGTATTGGTATAAGGAAAAGGATTGGTTTAGATGCAGATCCTGACAAACGCTCACTGTGTCCAAATCATCCCACATAGGAGGCAAAAGTGTATTAGACTTACCAGTAGTAATCTTGCAGTATGTCCAACTTGCTATTTCTCTTTTTCAGACAGCTGTATTTATTAGATCCCTGGCTTCACCTGCTTGATGTCTTCTTAAGACAATAGTACTGAGAGATCTTTGGGTGCTGTACAGTAACACAGAGCTGCTGGTGAATTATATCAGTGACCATGTGGGTTATTAAAAGGATCCATGCTTGGATCACTTGTCTCTGCTGTCTGCATTACAATTTCCAACACGGTGTCAGTTTAGAATTGCAGTCATAGGAGAATTAATTTTAAGCTGTTTGTGCTCTTGGCTGTTCTGTCATTTTCAGAAATGTTCAGGCTGGTGTTTTTCTTTGAAATCATGCTCAAGCTTCATGGAGGACAGTGCTGAAACACTTTCTAGGAATTACTGTTCAGCCCCAGAGGTTGGATGGGTACATTAGTGGTACATCAAAATAGTGCTTTGTTTGGAAATAACCAGCTTGGATTCATAGAATCATAGAATGGCCAAGGTTAGAAGGGACCTTTAAGATCATCTAGTTCTGACCCCATTGCACAGGCAGGGACACTTTCACTAGAGCAGTTTACTCAGGGCCCCATCCAACCTGGCCTTCAACACTCCACGGATGGGGCAGCCACAACTTCCTTGGGCAAGTTGACCTGTTCCAGCGTCTCATCACTCTCGCAGCAGAGAATTTGTTCCTGATGTCCAACCTCAGTCTCTCCTCTTCAAGTCTGGAACCCTTTCCCCTTGCACCTGTGTTAAAAGCTCTCCTCCAGCTTTCGTGTAGCCCCTTTAGCTATTGGAAAGCTGCTAGAAGGTCACCTATGAGCCTTCTCCTCTCCAGACTGAGCAACCCCAACTTGCTCAGCCTGTCCTCGTAGGTCTGGATGTTTTTGTTTTCTTTTGAACCTTTGTAAGGTAGTTGGATAAGTCACCTAAGCCTATCATTGCACATTGCATTCCTGGGTGAAGGGAATGATAATGTGACTTTTATGTAATTTGCAGCTCTTGTGTTCCGTTTTACTGAGTAGGGGGTCATGTTTCCAGCATGTGACACCACCTTTCCTCAAAAACAAGTGGAAGGAAGGAGGAGTGGCTGCAGTATTTCTCTAAATTGGTTTCTCATAAATGTGTGAAGGAAACTGGGGTGCTGTACTATTTCTTTAATCAAGTGCAGACTGTACCCAGTCTATATGGCCAGTAGAATCAACCTTGACAGATATGTTAGTATAAATCTGTAGAGGCAGTGGTAATGTGTTCTTGCTGCGTTTGTAGCCAGTGAATGCTATATCCCTACTTACCTACTGAGTGCTAGAGTATGATATGCTAAGATGCTGGAATGAGATGGACTCTGTCCCTGTGTTGTAAATGCATCAGTGTAGCTTAACCACATATGTCTAACGAGCTGATTTTGGTCATTGTGTGCTCTAGCCAGGCCCTGTAACACAAAACAGCAGAAAATTTCTTTTTCAGAAGGGGATCCAGACCTGAATTTTTTGTGCCCATCTGTTGCATGGGTTGGTTTGCTTGTTTGTTTGTTTTCACACATTGTGAAGTAACAGTGAAACAGTGCAAAGCTAGGATGGAGGAGACATGGGGAAGAAACACTGGATAAATATTGTTGTGTGGGAGCAGGAGACAATAATTTGTTTTCTTGTCTACCTTTTGCACCCTCACTGCCCTTATTTCTTTCCACAGCAGTGACGCTCCCTAACACCCTGAGTCAGCAACGCAACCTAGCGCTCTTTCGAGCGTTCTGCGCCATGAAGTACGCTGTCTATGCTCTCTGTGTGAATTCACACCGGCATGCCAAGTGCAAGGACTGTGTGAGCAGCATTCTTGGTGGGATTGCTGAAGATGCAACTTACAGAGAGCCAACAGGTAATTGGTCTGCTTTCTCAGGTTGAGGAGCTTGTGCTTCTCTGCTTGCTGGGTTCTTATGGCATTTATTTGAGGTATTGTTACCTTTAGTAATAATAGATATGATTTCTAAACTTTTTAAAAAACATTTAAATTGTATTAAAATACGGTGCAAAAATAAGGTGACATTTAATACAGGATGGTAGTGGCAGGGATGCTTTTGTAAGAGCTTACGATTTTCCAGAGCTAAAACTGGTTTAATGGCTGTCATGAGGGTTTGCACATCGTTGCACAAGGCGATAATTAGCTTTACATGTAAAATGCTGGACACATATTTACTTAGTTTGTGCAGCAAAGATTAACTCTGAGCCACTGGAACAGCTCCACCTTCTAGGAGGTAGGAACTCCTGGAAAATGTTGTAAGAGCTGTTTTGTTTTTGTTTTTAATTCCACAGATTGCTCTGCAGTATTTCCTCAGTACCTTGTGAAGTGTGAGCTGTTCTTAAGGAGTATTCCTGCTCCTCTGCGCCTGGAGGTTTTGGAGAACATCTTCTCCTTGCTTTTTGTTTCCTACAGTGACCTCCATACTGAGACTCTCTTACCTGAGGACTATGCAGAGGATGATGATCTTGACAAAAAGAGTGCTACCGTGAGTGCAAAAGGCAGTGCTAGTCAGCGATCTTCCACCTCAGAAAGTCCACAGTGCCTAATAGATGCCGAAAAGAAATTAGAGAAGCATCTGTTGGGTGCTCAGACAGTTCACACAGATACCAAAGGTCTTCATGACTCAGTGTTAGATGGAAAAAGCTGTGAAGCTTCTAGGCTGAGTTACCTGGATCTGAAACATTTTACCAGTGGTGTTACAGGATTTTTAGTGGATGACATAGCCATGGATGCCTTCCTCACATTGCTTCTCAACCATCTGGAAGAAATTCAGAGATCTCTCCCATGGGACTCTAGTAACGTACTTCGTGAAGAGATGGAGCTTATGGAGTGCTTGAATCTCTCTGCAAGCAGAGAAGCCTTTGGAAGCCGTGTGTTACAGTTTTCCAAGTATCTTTCTGAAGCTCACTGGCGATACAGGGTGGTGATGAGTAACAGAAATACAGGTAGGGCTTGTATTTGGAATTTTCTGGTATATTGACACTGTTCTGCTACAGCTGTTCAGGTAGTGGCCTCAAGTGTAAATTCCCTGACCATCATACTGAGGAAGCACATTTTGGCACTTTGGGTACTGTGCTCAGTTTTGGGCAACACAGTATCAGAAGGACATTGAGGTGGTGGAGCAAGTCCAGAGAAGGGCAACAAGGCTGGAGAGAGGACTGGAAAACATGTTCTTTGAGAAGTGTTTGAGGGAACTGTGGTTATTTAGTCTAGAAAAGAGGAGGCTGAGAGGAGACCTTAGTGCTCTCTAGAACTACCTGAGAGGAGGTTGTAGCGAGGATGGTGCTGGTCTCTTCTCCCAAAGTACTAATGATAGGACTAATGATGCAACCTCAAGTTGCGTCAAGGGAGGTTCAGGTTGGATCTGAGGAAGAAGTTCTTTCTTGAGAGGGTGATTGGGTACTGGAACAGGCTGCCCAGACATGTGATTAAAAACTGAGTATCTAGAGCACTTGAGGCCGTGGTCTAGGGGTTAGGGAGATGTTGGGATGAGGGCTGGACTTGACGATCCTGGAGGTCCTTTCCAGCCATGATGATTCTATGATTCTATATTAAAAGAGTGATGTAGTTGGAGATCACTTGGTTCTTGCTTCATTAGGATAGGAGTGATCTCTATTCTAAGTGGAAATTTTGGATTTTGTTTTTCTATTTTCCTCTCTCGTTTGTGGGTTCATGCTACTCTGAATTACTGAAGAACCCAGTTGTTTCAGCGAAACCTTAGTGACAAATCAAACTCTCTCTTTCACTGTTTTAATTCATATTCATTGTATCTTCTTGCTAGCTGTGTTTGGACTGCACCTATTTATAGAATCATAGAATCATTAGGGATCGGAAGGGACCTTGAAAGATCATCTATTCTTCTGTAGAGTTAAGAGTTGTGGAATCATTTATGTTGGAGGAGTTCCTCAGCACTCATCGGGGGGGGTTGTAGAAGGTATAGTACATTTGAAGCAACATTAGATATGGATATGAAAAATGGAATATTGGGAGAATTGCATCAAAATTACTTCTGGATGTCTGTTTATTCTTACTGCAGGAGAGGTCTTTGCTGAGATTAACTGTGTTTCCTTGGGTGATCTGCTACCATAACCCTGTCTATGTGTTTGTGTTGATATATTCTTTAAGTTAAGACAAATAACTGCGTATGGCCTGTCAAGCTATTACTAATCTTTGTTTAAATATTTCACAGAACATCAGCTTGCAGCTTCCAGGAGATACTGCACATTAATTAGGTGCTCCAGCTTTAAGAAACGAAGTAGATCTCAAAGGTACAAGACAGGTGGGTTGAAAAAGTTACTTGGACAAGACATGTCTTTCCATGGTACTATCTAAGATGTGAATTTACAGGAATTTGTGGCTTAAAATGGCAGCCTTAGGAGAAAGTTTTGGGTTCATTTTAGCCTTTAAAATGATACATCTGCTTTTGGAGTGGGATGTTCCAAAATAAGAAGCTTTAAATATGTAACATGAGTCACTGATGGGCCACCCCAACATAGTCTCTTGCCTAGAATTTTCTTCAGCAGTTTCTGCATTTATCATACGTATGAATGGTGTCTCATCTGTGAGATACTCTTGAAAGTCTCTTGTGGTTGCCTGATCTGTTCTCTGCAGTAAGTTTTAATTACCTTGTCTAGAAAAAGTGTATTTAATGAGCTGGTTTTGATTTTTTTTCCATTTTAGATGGGAAAGAGGGAACTTCCAGTCCATCATTAGAAAGTACAAGTAGTGAGCTAAGCACCAGTACCTCAGGTATTAAGCCACACAAGTAGTATTTCTCTGTGTTGTCAATGTGCATGATGAAGCATTTGCCTGACTAATTAATGTGAGTTACTGCACTGTGCAGGGCAGAATTAGAACTTTTCAATTCTCAGAGATCCCATTTTTTACTTTTTTTTTTCTAATTAGAATGGGAAACACCTCTTCATCTGGAATGAGAAGATCAGATTTTTCTGGATATGTTTGGCTTGCAGGAAGCAGTATTTAATATAGTGATGTGGAACCCAGCAAAAAAGCTAGCACAACGGTAGTCATGTAACCTAAACAATGCTTAAGTGTGCTACACTGGTTTAATAGTTCCAGTGTGTAAGACTTCTCCTTTTAGCATTGTGTCTACAGTGTTACTTTGGAAAGAGATCCAAACTGAAATTTCTGACCAGATAAGGAAATGTTTTAATGTTTTTAATGTTTGTGTTGACCACTTTGTTCTAAACCTTCCCTTGCAACTCTGCTCCTATGTTCTTATGTTAAATACGTGTGGTGCTGTTGGTTGGTGAAATATTATTGCCGTAATGGTACACTGAGGATTGTTGTCTTGCAGAAGGAAGCACCAGCAATGTGTCTGGATCAAGTGATTCGGAAAGCAGGGTGAGACCGCATCAGCAAAATCTCCTCATTCCTATGATGCTTTCCCCACCAGAATCACTGTTAGTTTCTTGTGTTTTGAGAGGAAACTTTGTAGAAGCCCACCAGGTAAATGAGTTGCGTGTTTTCTGTGCAGTTAAAAACTGAATTTTATATTGATGTCTGTGATTGTGACAGCTGATAAAATTCCTGCTATTTCTGCATTAGCAAGCATAGGGCTGAAGCATCTGTATTCCAAGTGTGAGGGACACTTCAGAAGTAGAAGCAAGTGAAAGGAACAAAGATTTTTCCCAAATCTGGTGGTTGGTTGGTGGGTTTTATGCTTGTTACATAAAAATGCTTTCTCTAAACCTGGGCTCTCAAAGTGAGGAAGCATTTGGATAGCTGGCCAAGCTTAGTGTTTCTACTGAACAGAGAACACAAGAAGCTCACATGAAGCCTTGAGGGGAAGCAGCATGCAAACTGCTTACTTTAGTCAGTGAATCAAAACCGTAAGACCATGCCATTTGTATGCTTGGCAGGAACATGCAAATGTCTTCCTTACACTTTAGCTCTGCTTTGGGGTGATTTAGATTTAGAATAATAAAATGGTTTAAGTTAGAGAGGACCTTCAGAGTTCATCTAGATTCCGGTTGCTCAGAGTCCCATCCAACCTGCCTTGAACACTTCCAGGGAGGAGACATCCATGTCCCCATCTGGGGAACTTCACTGAATCACAGAATCTCTTCGATTGGACAAGACCTTTAAAATCATTGAGTCCATCTTTGACCCAGTGCTGCCAGGTCACCCCTAAACCATGTCCCTCAGCACTGTTTCGCTGCCTTTTAAATACTTCCAGGGTACCTGTTCCAGTGCCTCACCACCTTCACAGTGAGGAATTCCTTCCTAAGATCTAAGCATCTTATTTGAAGGATGTATATTTTGAGGCTAAATTTATGATAGTGAAAACAGGCAGAAAGACTTGAAATTCATGGTCTGCACATGACTTTGATCCCTCACAACTGTGAGGTGCATTGGTGACTTGATCCTCTGCAAAAGCAGTGACCTGGCTGGGTTTGAGGTAGTAATATCAGAGTAGCTAATATCATTTAAGCATTGCCTTAGCAGCAGGTTACTGCTCAAGTCACAAGTTCAGTTTGACCTCAGGTATGCCATTTCAACACTTGCCTGCTTGCTGGACCAGAAACAGCTTTTTATTTTCAGTATCACTAATGATAGAGAGAATCTGAGCTTGAATTCTTTTGTTGATTGGCTAACAGGAACTAGCACAGCTGCATTTGTCTACTTGGTGCTTAGTCCCGTCCAATCCTTAATGTTCTGTGGTTCTGTGTGAGTAGGAATATGTTTAAAATGGTTTGCTTTGGAGGCACATCTTCATAGATTTCTCTCTTTTCATGATCTCAATGCACTAGAGACATTTTGAAGGGTGTGGTTTAGGAAAATTAATGCAGCCATAGCTTTGCAACAAATAATTGCTGAGAATAATAAGAGATTGAAAATGCTTTTTAAGGTACTGGTTTTCAGGTACTTAAAACTGTCTAGGAAAAAAACCCTACCATTTCTGCCTGCTGTGTCTGTGGGAGCATTTCTTGGTTAAAGAATGTCTTTTATTCTATTCCCTCATCTGCTCTAAAAGCACAGGTTTTTGGCCTGTGAAGACTTCTTTTGATGTGCTCTGTAATTAAGCCTATTGTTTTTGAAAGGTGGCATTGATGTTTAATCTGGAGACTTCACCTTGCTATGGTGAGTTGGTTTTCATGGAGCGCTACCAAGAGGCAGTACAAGAAATGGCACGAGTGGAGCAAAACATTGAGAATCAAGCATCTGATGGCACTGGAGGCATCAGGAAATCTGGCAGTGGCTGTTCAACACTGAAGGCTATTGGGAATGCAGCAGCAGCTGGTAAGGATGGGATTTTTTTGAATTTTCATCAAAGGTGAAGTAGCAGAAAACGGGAAAAAGCAGTTTGCATGCTGTCATAGTGAGTGCAGCAGTTGTTCAGAGAAGTAAGTGGTGATTGTTTGACTTAAAGGAGTCTAAGAATGCTGTAATTTGCTGTTGATGCCCAGTTAGCTTAGTCATTCTACAAGGCATCTATTGTATTACTTGCCTAAAGAACTAGACAGTAACGATCAGTGAGAGGATGTGAGGTAAATATGCTGTTTAGTTAATGATTGTGTGTTTTGCTGACTTGTTTAGGTATGGTGTTTTATTCTATATCGGATGTTACTGATAAATTGCTTGCAAGTTCTGGAAGCCTTGCCCCTACTCTCCAAGAAAACTTCTGGATAAGCAACATCCAGCTGGAACATACTGATCCTCTACGGGAAGTCCTTGAGGACCTCAGTCCTTCAGCAATGGCGGCGTTTGACCTAGCTTGTACACAGTGCCACCTTTGGAAGACATGCAAACAGCTTTTGGAGACAGCAGAAAGAAGACTCTACAACAGTCTCGAAACTCAGGGTAGGCATTTGATTTCTGTGTTTATTAACATGGGCCTGTGAGCACAAAATGCCTCTCTGTGCTCTGTTGTTTGTGCTGAGTCTTCATGAAATCTTGTTTTGTACTTTCATGTTAGTTTCTCCTTTTTATGCTCCTAACTTTTATCGGTTCCCCTTTTGCATAATGAATTCACCAGGCCACCGTCCTGACTTTGTTTTACTGCACTCTGGTGGTGTGAAGGGTTTCCCAGCAGTTCTCCAGCAAATAAATAAAATTCTGAACTATTCCTGCACGTCTCAGGGGCAATCCAAGCAAGGTAGTGTGCTTTGCTGTTTCCATTTTCTGTTGAAATGTGTTTGAATCAAATTCTTGTCTTCTGTTGCAATGGACACGTGAAATTATGTAAAATGTGAAATTATGTAAAAATAAGTTTTTTAGCTTAGGGAAAAGGGGCGGTGGATGGAACCTAGCCCAAATTCTGAATAAACTGAAACAATGTGAATTGGGAAACTATCTGGGTTATAATTCTTGTTTTGGTGGGCATTTTTCTGTGCAAGAGTATCTCTGGCTTTTTTATAGTTGCTATTACTTTCTCTTTCGTAGAGGTCTCCGATGAGAAAACAGGGAGTCATTTTCGATGCAGTATTGTAGACCTGTTGCGAGCTTGCTACCCTGCTTTGACTGAAGAAAGTATTAATAATGAAATTGTTCTATCACAAAATCTGGATCAGATCCTAAAAGCACTGACATGTGTTGAACGTTCTGTGGGTAAGTTTTACCCTGTACAAAGCACTGATGAGACCTCACCTTGAGTACTGGGGGTAGTTCTCACTTCTTACATGTATTTTAACCTGAGAACTTACAGGTAATCCTTACTGTTGCTTGTTTTTTATCTCCTTTTTGTTAAAAAACTTAAACTATTGTAACATACTACCACCTTCTGGCTCAGACTAGCAGAGGTAGATCTTATTAAGAAATTCCTCCCTGTGAGAGTGCTGAGGCACTGGAGCAGGTTGCCCAGAGAGGTTGTGGCTGCTCCATCCCTGGAAGTGTTCAAGCCCAGGTTGGATGGGGCTCTGGGCAACCTAGTCTGGTGAGAGGTGTCACTGCCCATGGCAGGGGATTGGAACTGGATGTTCTCTGAGATAACTTCCAATCAAAAACATTCTGTGATTCTATGATATGACCGTTTAACACCTGTGTTTTTACATAAGTTGATGTTAATGACATACAGCTAGATACATTTTAGGCCTTCCTTTATGTAGATGAACAACTGATTTATTCTGCTGTGAAAACTTCTCTTGCTTTCAATAAAATTGATGCCCAGACAGGTCTGTAATTGCAGAGAGGAAATTAAACTAAAGCATTTTTCTCTCTCTCTTTTTCTTCATGACCCCTTCCTCCCACCATCTCTTCCCCTTTTTTTTTAATTTTGTATTTAACACTTGATTGAATCTTAGGTGTGTGTCTGTTCTCTTAAACCAGACTGTAAAGGGAGTCTTCTTGCCACCTTGGTGGAGCAGGCCTCTTTCAAACCTGTGGAGCTGGAGAAGCACCTGGTTTGGAATCAAACACAACTCCTGCTAAGAACTCTTGACCAACATGTCCAAACTATACCAGAGAGCAACAAGTCGACAAACTTTGTGAAGGCCTTCTTTGACTACATCACTACTCTGGCTGCTGTTGTGTTACAGAGCCTGAATGTAGAGCTAGGTAAGGAGGTTCTACTGGAAGGTCTGAGCCTAGGTGATGCTACCCAGACTGTGTAGTAGAGTCTGATTCTGGAAAGACATAGTGCAAAACTGTTCCCTGGTGAATGTGCCTACTACCAGTGCACAATCAGATTTTTAGATTTTACCTGAATTTTGTTTCTTAAAACCTACGCCACCCACAGCTAAGATAAAATTAGCTGGTGACAGCAGGTAAACAGAAAAGCTAACTACTGACTCAGGTCCTGCACTTTATTTAGACAAAACAAACAACTCCTGACCTCCAGAAATTCTCATCCTCTATCCTGTAATGCAAGGTTGACTTCTGTATCCACTGGATTAGTGTTCTGTTTCAGTTCCCTTAGAGGCAACCAGTGCCCTGCTGCTCCACAGGGATAAGGAGAGTGTGTAGAAGTCTCTGCAGAGGTAACAAAGCAGGATTTGTTCTTAAAATCAGAAGATGACAGTGGTCTGTCAGTACCATGTGCACCCTCAGCACATAAAGCTATCAGAAGAGCAGAACAACTCACTGTGCAAGGAGAAAAAACACTTGTCTGTGTTAAAGTTGACACTAATTGAGCTTAATATTTGTATTCGTAAAATAAGAGTGACTTGACATATTCAGCTAATGCATGTGTATTATAGTAAATGTTCTGTGGGGTTTTTTTCTTTTTTAAAGATACATCTGCAGAAGTAAAAGTGGGGAACCCTTTCATACTGTTACAGCAGAGCCCATCTCAGCTGCTCTCCCAACTTGTGTTTGAGAAACAGGTTCATCCTGACAGGTTGGTGCTTTTCAAGTGAGATACTTCTTAGAGGTCTTTTCCAGCCTCAATAATTGAGTGATTCTGTGGTAAGTTTGTAGTTAACAGTGTTGTGCTCTGTACAGTTTTCAATATTGAGTAAACTCTTCTCCTGTATGTACCTATAAAGATTGTTGGGGGCTTGTGTTTGCAAGATATAGGAAAATGTCATTATAAAGTACTTCTATACAGGCTAGATAAGTTTTTGTTTGTTTTCGATCTTACAGGCTTTCATCTCTCTTGGCTAAAGAAGAATTGAATGTGAATGTGCAGCAAGTTATTGTTAGCTGTTGCTGTGAACCACTGTCCTTATGCGGTGCCAGGCAAAAGAGCCAGGCAAAGTCTCTTCTGACAAACATCAGCAACTTAGCACACCAGTGTGCCTACCGCTGCCTGCCGGATTTAGAAATGCCTATTCATAATTCTGCAGGGACCTCTGAAGATAGCTCTACTCAGGCCTCATCCCCTGTGAATGACTTGAGCCAGTACACCCTCACTGCCTCCTCTCTGGATTTCTTAAAGTCTCAGTCAAAGCTCATGGCCACAGTAGCATGTCTAAGTGCCTCTAATATACAGAAAACTCCCAAATCAAGTTTGTCTTGGATGGAATTTCGGGGTAAACGAGAGGTGCCCTTAGGTTTGGAACAAATTTCCAGAGAGTGTGAGGCATTGTTGAAAGAGTTCCCAATATTGGAACGATTTCTTCTTACTCTGTTGGAGCCTGTTCAGAATCAGCAGGAAGAAGGTAGAATTTTGGCTACTGTTTTCTCTGGCAAGATGTACATGTCTGTGGTTCTCCTCGGACTGCATTCCACCACAGCTGTTAAGGTATTAATGGGAGTCTTTGAACAAGCTCTTGCTGCAAAAGATTGGGACAGAGCTCTGAACATTTTGGATCTGTACAGTCAGGATGCAGAGGAACTGGTCAGTGTGAAAGATGCTATCCTGAGCTGTGCTGCTGCTGAAGGTAAGAAGGATTAAGTCAGGCTTTTTTCTCATCATCTTTTTTTGGTTTTTTTTTTGGCTTTTGGGTGTTTTTTTTTTTGTTATGAATACAGCCTGGATGAAGGGGTGAAAATCCAAGTAGAGGTCCTTGAGCAAATCCAAAGGTGGAAACTGATCCCTTCCTTCATCCTAAATTTGTTTCCTCTGATGGCATATTTTCTGTTTTGCAAATGTGCAAATCCTGACCAGTTTAGTACAAGTGAAGTAGAATGCATCTACTTACTAGTGTAGTGATGTTTGTGTGAGCAGCTGAACATGTTGTAGGAGGCATTAGAGTACTGTAATAGGAACATCTCTTAAAGCAGAGTCAGTCAAACGTGAACGACATATCGGATGAAAAGAGATGCCTTGTGTGGTCTAAAGACAGTATTTCAGATACTTTCTGAGAACCTGGTGCTTGAGATTAGTCTTGCACAGATGTTTCAACACTATTTCTTTTGCAATTCACTGAGAATGAGGAATTTAATTTTCCAAATTACAGAAACTGAATCTCCAACTAGTTCTTTGTTTCCTCCTCAGGTAAGGATGGCTGGCAATACTTGTTTCCAGTAAAAAATGCAATGCTGAGAAGTAGACTGGCCCTGCGCTGTTTGGACAAATGGCCCCTTGATGCCTGTTTGGAAATCCTAGCTTATTGCCTTTCTGATTCAGGCATAACTGATGAGCTAAAAGCCAGCCTGCAGAGCCGGAGGAAAGAACTTCAGGTTTATCAAAAGGTACAAATTCATTGTGACTAACCAGTGAGATGAAGCAAGCAGCAGGGAGCACTTAGAAATAAACTTTAGTCCTTCATTCTTTTTTGATCCTAGCAGCTTTTCAAGTGTTTCATCCAGAACAGTTGTTTTTCAGTGCGGTAGTATCCAGTTAACTCTCTGCTTGCATCTCTGATAACTTTACTTCTGGCTGGCTACAGTTTCTGATAGCAGCCAGGATGTCACTGGCCGCTTTGGTCACCTGGGCACACTGCTGGCTCATATTTAACCAACTGCCAATCACTACTCCCCAGTCCCATTCTGCTGGGCAGCTTTCCAACCATTCTGCTCCAAGCCTACGATGTTGCACTGGGTTGTTGGTACCCACATACAAGACCCAGCACTTGGCTTTGTTGAAGCTTACACAGTTGGCATCAGCAGATCGATCCAGCCTGTCCAGATATCTCTGTAGAGCCTCTCTACCCTGAAGCAGATCAACACACCTGTCCAATTTGGTGTTGTCTGCAAACTTACTGAAGGTGCCCTCCATTCTCTTGTCCAAATCATCAGTAAAGGTACTAAAGTTAAGCCAGATTTGCTGGCCAGCACAGACTGAAAAGCCAAACAGTGCAAAAATAGGAGTTGTAAACCTCTACTCTGGTTTACAATCTCTGGTGGTGGTTTAGCTAGCTGACAGCTTGGTTACATCTCTGTTAGCACCAGGAATATCTGCAGTGTATATGTACTTTTTATCTATACTTCTTGCCATCTAGCCTCTTAAAACCCTTCCTTTATAAACATGCTTTGTAGACTCACACCTCTGAGAAAATTGCATAGTCTTTGTTTTTGGCATACAAGTGCATTACTGTCACAGTTTAACTGGGGCTGACAACTAAATGCTCTGCTGCTGCTTGGTCATTCCTCCCTGCTTTCATGAGATGTTGGAGGAGAACTGGAAATAAGTGAAACTTGTGGATTGAGATTAACAGTAGTTTAGTAACAAAACTATATATTCTATAATATTTTCATGTTTTATTAATAATAGTAATGAAAAGGAATTTAACAGAGAGAAAAATAAAACCGAAGGGGAAAAAACCAAGAAACAACACCACTGCTGCCCACTGACTGATGCCCAAGCAGTATTCCATGCCTCCCAACAACTTCCCCTGGTTCATATAGTGAGAGTGATGTTCTGTTCCACTCCTTTCATCATCTATGTGGAACTGTGCTGGGCTCTCTGGAGCAGTTTTGTGTCCTTCTGGAACTGAGGGGCCCAGAACTGGACACAAGATTCCAGATGTGGTCTCACCAGAGCAGAGTAGAGGATGAAAGTGATCAGCTCAACTGTTTTCTTAGAATCAATGATTGTTGTAGATGAAGCTTTAAAATTTGTCCTGCTCTAATATTAACTTTTTCAGATTTTGCATGCACAAAACGAGCCGTTGTGGGATGACTGGCAGGATCTGAAAAAAGCCTGCACTGATGACCCCCAGGCCGTCGTGAATATAATTCTGAAAGCAAAGGTTAGGCATCATTTTGTGAATTTTGTTGAAACAGAATGCATTAAACTTCAGACATAAATTGGTTGAATCGGCGTCTTAAAGCCCTGATCAATGAAGATTACCTTGGAAGGAAGGGTTCCCTTAGTTCTGTGCTGCAGAAGCACAAATATAGATCAGTGTTTAATGTCAAAATTTACATGGCAAGATGTTTTAATGACAGTATTCCATATAATAATACTTCAAAATAAGTTGCAGCTTAAGTTTTTCTTTTATCTTAGAATCTTGAAGACTTGAATATCATGCCTTTTGTCACAATACTTGCTTGATTATTGAATAAGTGCTGCAAGTGTAGATCTAGCTGGCTTTAACAATGTACCTCTAAATAGCCACATTGCTTACTGTGAGATGAGAAGGTATTCTTAATGCAGACTGTAATTCTGACAAAAAGGGTTCTGTTGTGTTCTTTTTCGTTGTCATTATTATTTACTGCTTGGATTTTTTTTTTTTAGGATTATGAATTGTGTGAAGAATGGGGATGCTTGTATCCTGTCCCAAGAGAAGACTTGATCAACCTTCACCGTGAGCATCTTCTCCACTTACTGGAGAAGGGAGACATGGAAAAAGCGTTGCAGGTAATAGCAAGATTCTTTCAGCCTTACATCTACAGGTTGAGTAAGTTGAGAACAGATTCCTTTGCGTTTTCTATGTGTGTTTTTATGGTCTTCTTGGTTTCTTCCTTAAGAAATGCGATTTGCCTAGATATTGTTTCAGAATACTACTTTTCCCCTATGTTGTAGAAATCCACTTTACAGAATCGCAGAATCATGGAACATTAGGGATTCAAAAGGACCTTGAAAGATCATTTAGTCCAATCCTCCTGCCACAGCAGGATCACCTAGACCAAGTCACACAGGAACGTGTCCAGGCAGGTTTTAAATGTTTCTAGAGAAGAAGACTCCACAACCTCCCTGGGAAGCCACTTCCAGCTGCTCTGTCACCTTCACTGTGAAGTAGTTCCTTCTCATATTGATGTGGAATCTCCTGTGTTCCAGCTCCCACCAATTGCCCTTTGTCCTATCATTGGATGCCACTGAGCAAAGCCTGGCTCCATCCCCCTGATACCACCCTTCATGTATTTATAAACACTAACGAGGTCACTCCTCAGTCTCCCTGTTTCCAAGCTGAAAAGGCTCAGCTCCCTCAGCCTTTCATCATCAGGGAGATGTTCCACTCCCTTCATCATCTGTGTGGAACTGTGCTGGGCTCTCTGGAGCAGTTGTTTGTCCTTCTGGAACTGAGGGACCCAGAACTGGATATAAATCTACAGAAGTGGTCTTCCCAGCGCGGAGTAGAGGGGCAGGAGAACCTCTCTAGATCTACTAACGAACTCCCTTTCTAATCCACCCCAGGATGCCATTGGTCCTCCTGCCCACAAGGACAGACTTTAGCAATCTAGTTGTTGAATCTAGTATCATAAATGTCACTTACATTGGAAAATCATAATGAAACTTTTGTGTGCCTGTGAGGCAGAAGAGCCAAAAGTGAAACTAATACCAGGACACGGTCAGTTGTGCATCAGTGCCCAAATTAGTGACGTGTGAATTCTTCTGTCCATAATAATTATGGAAGTGGTCCTGATAAGAGACTGTACAATAGGAAAACGCAGGCTCTTTGAGACTGTGTAGCTTCGAAAATGTTTTGGAAGCAAAGTGGAGAATTCTGATCACTACTCTCTTCCTATTCCTTAACTTTTTGCTTACTTTAAAAAAAACACTTGGATTTAATAAATGGAGCAAAAAGCAATGAGTAGTCTGTAAGTAGATTATTTAAATAATCTTTAACTTGCACAACTATCTTACACATCTAATTTGCTTGCTGGACTAATGTAGCGCAATAATCACCTGTTAGAAAGGCAAATTTCCAGGAATGGGGTACGAATTCACTATTTTGTTTGGTTTTGTAGCTTTTACAAAGAATTGAAGACCCTGGTATTTGCCTTGCCATCAGTGAACAGGCTCTTGACCAGCATCCAAATCTGGCAGCCTCTCACTTCTTGGCTGATTACCTGACAGATCACTTCTATGCAAATCTGACAACAGCACGCCGGAATGAAATCCAGGCACTCTATATGGGATCAAAGGTGAACAAAGCACCTGTGTTACGGGATTTTTAGCAACACAGAACTATAGAAGTAATTTTATAAGACCTAATACATAATGTGCAGTTAGTTGATTTTTACCAGAGCATTCTCACCAAATCAGGTCTAAGATCCTAAGTTTCAAAATCCAAAGGAAAGTTAGAGATGGCTTAAAACTTCTGTTTCCCTTCTCTATCTTTGCAGCTCTGTATTATGAAGCGGTTGTAACTCCCAAGATGAACAGAGCAGTCTTGAGTTTGAGTTGTAGGAAATGGAGGAATACACAGTCTAAAAGAGAGTAGTGGTAGAATAAAATAAAGTTGTGGTCACTGTCTTTTTCTGAAGTTAAAGCATTCTCAACTTACTCTGTGTCAGTAACCAGGTGTCCTATGTGTAACCCTCTTTGATGCTTCATGGCATGGTTCTCCAGAGTGCCTTGCAAAGGCAGGTAGAATCACTCCTTTTTGAACAGCCATTGACTTTACAGAAGTCATGCAGGTTTTGTGCTCAGCTTTGGGATAGGTGCACTAGCTAGCAGGGTTACTTCCTTTGAGTGCGTTATCTGTAAACAAAGTGCAGTGGTTTTAGTAATGTGTCCTTTGTTGTAGCACTGCGGATAGCAGTGTGTCTCAGAACAGTATTTTGCTAGACATTCTCTTTCCTTACTTGTCCTTCTGAAGACAGGATTTAATTTGGAAGTTTTCCATATTAACTACTCATCACTATACATCTTTAGGAGAATTGCTCGCTTTCTCCTCACGTGATGGAATTGGGTTAATATTCTTAGAAGCTTATTTTAGTGAAAGGATGTGCTCCACCCTGCTATGATGTATTTGTCATGGGGACACAAAGTGCTTTCCATTGTTGCACCACCTCTGAAATGAGACAGTGTTTTACAGAATGGACAAGTGGGAAGCTAAATACAGAAGTAGGAATAGGTCTGGGATGTCCCACTGCTGTTTTTTGGCCTCTGTATGTTAGTTCATTTTCTGCCTAGCTGTGCTAGTTTCCTGTCTTTAATGCCACACAGAATGGAGGGTGTATAATCTTAACGTGTGCTTTTTCTCTTGTGTCTTAGGTGCTGCTGACTCTGCCTGAGCAGTCCCGTGTTAACTACTTCCACCTCTCCTCCAGGCCACTGCTCATGCTGGAGCAGCTCCTCATGAATATGAAGGTGGACTGGGTAGCTGTTGCTGTGCAAACACTGCACCACCTCTTAGCTGGACAGGAAATTGGTTTTACTGTAGAAGATATTGACAATTTGCTCTCCAAGTATGCAGAGAAAGCTCTCAACTTTCCTTTTGCATTAAAGGAGAAGAGATCAGGTGACTGTCCATGAGAATGTTGTTTTTCACTTGGGAAAGAAGGGCCAATTGTGCCCCATTTTTAGACGTGTGTCTCCAGTCTGCCACTGAGAACACATTCTTAAAGTCTTCACCTTTCTTGTAAAGGTTTGCAAGTGCCAACAGCTTCCAAAGTTTCTCAGACTTTCCTTTATTGCTCCTTGTTGGAGTCTCTTCTTATACGATACCGTTCAATTTTACTTCATTACTGTTTAATGCAAAATCACTAACAACTTAAGCAGTTCCAAAACCTGCAGCCAGCTGCACCTTTCTCCAAATGGAATGGGGATTTAATCATCCCTGATCTTTCCTTTTACCACAGTCCTGTTTCTATTTTCACATAAAAGACTTTTCAACTTAGTTCTGTGTAACCTTTTCAGTCAGACACTGTTCTCTGGTTTGCCAGTCCCTTCTTATCCATGGTATCTTCCTTTCTCCTGCGTTTGGCTCTCTCCTTTCAGAGGTTTAGAACTAGAAGAGCAGAGGGTGCTGCTGATCAAGCTTGTATACTTACCTGTATCTATTTATACCTACTTATGATGCCAACCTGCCTTTTGCCAGTTTTGAAATGTTTAATGATTTTAAAGATGCAGCTCTTGCTAACATAAAAGTATCAGACTTATAAGTCTTTTCCTGCTAATCAACCTCTAACTTTGCAGGTATGTTTGTTTCACTGTGATTAGAAGCACTGAGTGTTTGGCACGAGCATCTCATGCCAAGTAGTTATTTTCACATCTGGTACTTATTTTCTGATATGTTATTCATGTGCCCATCAGTAGTCCATTGCTTTGATGAAGATCCCTTTATCTGTGTTGTTGTCAGGGATAGTCAGGAGTCCAGTGCTGTTCAACATTTTAATATTAATTATGGAATAAAGTGTCTACTCAGCAAGTTTGGTGATTATACCAAACTGGGTGGATTGGCTGTTCAACTCTTCAAGCAGATTTTGACAAGATGGAGAGTTGGGCTGAGAGGAATTTAATGAGTTTTAGCAAAAATAAATGTAGAGTCCTTCACTTGGAAAGGAGTAATGGGAGGCATCAATACAGGTTGGGTAGTGACCAACTGGAGAGCACCCCTGGGAAGAGGGATTTTGGAGATTTTGTGGATAACGAACTAAAAATGAATCAGCAATAGGCCCTTATGGTCAAGAAGGCTGATAGAATGTTGGGGTGGATCAAGAGGAGGATGTCTAGCAGATGAAGGGAGGTTCTTCTACCCTTTTATCTTTTATTCTGCTTTAGTGAGGTTGCACCTGGAATCCTTTGTCCAGTTCTGGTCTCCCTGATTCAAGAGAGACACAGAATTAATTGGGAGAGTTCAACACAGAGCTATGAGGGTGGTTGGGGGTCTGGAATAACTGCCTTATGAAGAGAGATGGAGAACACTGGGACTGAGGAAAAACATTGTTTATAGCCAGGGTTATTAAATATTGGAAAGCGTTGCCCAGTGTGGTTGTGGAGTCCCCTTTTCTGGAAATGTTTCAGACCTGGCTGGGTGCAGTTTTGTGTAGTTGATTGAGGCTTTTTAGGTGGTTCTGCTTTACAGCAATTTGTATTGTGCTTGAACAAGAGAGTTGGACCTGATGGCCTTTGAAGGCCCCTTCCAACCCTAATAAACTATGTAAACTATGTACATTTTATATGGGTTTGCATTAATTGCTGTGGCTAATGTTAATGAAAACACAGTAATTGTAACTGCATAGCTATCCTGTTTGGTGCTGACTCTTACATGTGGGTGGATTCCTCTAATCTTTATAAAAACAGGAAAGTGTGTGGCTGGTGTTATTCTCTGAATTAATTTTTTGTCTTTGTCTTAGATTCTTTGATACGTGTCCAAGAAAGCATCAACCAGATACTGGAATGTGAAACACTGTCTAAATCAGGATCATCAGAGTTATCTCCTCTCAGCTTTAGTGGTAAGGTTCAGACCCTGGTGTCATTTTCTTCCAACCTATTCCTATTGGTGTCATGCCTTGTGTACATGTGCACCACTGCTTAGTAGTAACTTGGGTCATGTTTGATACAAATTTGTAGGTCTTTGTAGTTGGGTGCTTTGAGCCCAATTAGAAGAAAATTTAAAGGGGATACAAGAAGGGTATGGCTTTGATTTGATTGTTGGTATGTAACTGCAAAATTCCTGAAGAACCAGCACAAAACCTTTCTGTTCCTGATCCTACAGAAAAAAAACCTCAAGCCTGAACAGACCATAGGAAGCACGACTATCTGCAGGAAGAATGACCCCAAACCAATTACCTCTTTGGCACAGCTAGGTTGATAGTGGATTAGTGGTGCTACAGGTTAATCTTCTTGTGTTTTGACTTCTGTACTCTTTGTCTCTGGGTATACAGGCAGAAATTATCTGGAAGCCTATCATCGTGATACTTATCCCCATCCTGTTCTTTGTTCAGGAATATTTTCTGCTGGATCTTAACTTTGATTTTACAATAGTATTCTCATTTGTGTTATATTTCTTCCATCATAGTCCTATAATTTGTCTTCTTTGAGGGTTCGTCTTGTGTCCTGAGGGAAATTGCACACCTTATATTGTGTGAGAGGCTTCACTCACAGTCCTCAAACACAAATAAATAGATACAAAATAATTTAAAGCCAAAACAACCAACACAAATACTTGTATATGTGCCTTTCAGCCTCTAAGTCAAGATGCATTCCTTGGAGGACATGTATTGTGAGAGATGCAGAGTCTGCTCTCAGGGACAGACTAGCAAAGGATATCCTCAACCCTTCAAGGCTGGTTCTCAGCAAGCAATGAGCTTGAACTAGAACTGTGCAGTGATATTCTGCTCTACCATTTAGTGTCTCTGAACTCTGGTTCTGTACTCTGAATTGAAGACTCTTCTTGCTCTGCTTACTTGAACTGGCAGCAGCATCTTGGTTTGGGCTGTGTAGCTCTTTAGTTTTTCTCATAATCACAGAATCATCATGGCTGGAAAGGACCTCTAGGATCATCAAGTCCAGCCTCCATCCCAACATCTCTCTAACCTCTAGATGATGGCTTCAAGGTGCTCAATCTACTAATTTTTTTAAAACACTTTCAGGGATGGTGACTCCACTACCTCTGCAGGCAGCCTGTTCCAGTGCCCAACCACTCTCTCAGTAAAGAACTTCAATAATGCTTAGCTTAATATATGTATGCTGTTAAAAAACTGGAATACATTGTCTTCTAGAGTTCCATTGCAATGCAGTAACTACTTGAATGAGTGTGTCTTAGCTTTACTGGAATGGAGATTTTTTTTTTCCTTTTATGGCATGCTGAACTTTTAAATTAACTTCTAGCTCACAGAATTTAAACTAAAAGCCAACTTAATATTGTAAACTCAGTTCAGTGAGTACTTCGCTGATAAGGCCAAAGACTTAAACTCTTGCCTCTTTGAACTGATTCCCCCCCCAGTAGAGTATAAAGGGGAGCTTTACACTCACAGAAGGGGATGCTGTTGCTAGCCAAAGCACATCTCTCCTGAGGTAACAAAAGTCTCAGTCTTCAGGAATGTCAGCACTGGGTGACCCTAAAATTATGTTTTGTTCATTGTTGCTGTTTGGTTTCCATATACTGAAGTGGTTTTCTTAATCCTCCTCTAAGTCTTTGCTCATGGCACAAGGACAGATGTTGACAAGTTACCTTACAAGTTATCTTACACTTCTGTAATTGTTACATTAAAGGTTTATCGGTAAGTGTGTACTCTCACCAGTATTGAAGTGCTGTAAGTTTCCAATATTACAACTTCAGCTAAAGCATATATATTCCTTACAGTGTTGTCGTACTGTGCTTGTATGAAAGATAATGGTATTGATCTTGTGAGCCATAAGGATCTTACAGTCTAAGAAGTCCATAGTGGGTTTTTTTATATTCAAGACTCCATTAAACAGCGTAAGTATCTTGTTTTTCTTGGCCTGACTCTATTTAAGGTGTCACCATATCTGCAAGTCCCAAAGACAGAAGTTTTCAGCAGAATTTGTTTTCCCAAGAATTTGTGCCTCCCGAGAAACCACCACCAAAGCAGCAATGGATACCCGATGACACTGAAACAATATGTATGGTTTGCAAGACTGAACGGTTTACTATGGTAAGGAGCAACAATGAAGCACAGATGTTCCTGGAGCTTCTTGCAGAGTTCTGTGAAATGATAGAGCCTAGGATGAAATCTGTCCATCAGAGAAAAGATAACCATGAGCTCTCACAAATGTGTGATAATAGCCACATTAAAACTTCAGAAGGCCTGCTGGCAGTCTGTTACCTTCTGTTACTTAGAGGCAGTACTGTTTTCTCAAAGTAACTCTCGCTTTTGAATTAGAAAATTACTAAAATGGTGTTCAGAAAGACAGTCTGCAGCTTCTAACCTTTCCAAGAGATGATCTAATTATCACTGTGATCGTAATTGGACAATTTAAACAGTGGGAAGCCAGAGAGTGCAGCAAACATGTTTTAAGTACCTGCCTCTGGATTTTGGTTTGTTTTTTTCCTTTGTTTTCTCTTTGCCATGCTATCTCTATGTGAGAATCATTCATTGTATAGTTCAGAAAAGCCTCATCATGCATGGTGTTCCCTGTCTTCAAATGGAGTACATTAACTCATAAGCAGACGCAGATATTAGAGGGAACACTAGTAAATTCTTTCTGTTGCTCATCGATGACCTCTTTTGCTTAGTTTAACAGGCGCCATCACTGCAGACGCTGTGGCAGGCTGGTGTGCAGCTCTTGCTCCACCAAGAAAATGGCAGTAGGAGCTTGCAGAGAAAATCTGTCTCGTGTATGTGATCAGTGCTATAGCTACTACAACAGAGAACATCTGCCTGGTTTGGTACCAGGCACTAGCATGTAAGTCCTTCCATTCTAGTTCTTCTCAATTTCATGTGCACAGCAGAGTACACAAATGGAATGAGAGAGAAAAAAGCATTGGACATTATCTAGATAATGTAACAGCTGGAGGCTGAAAAGCTGTTGGGATTTTTGTGTTTGATCAGTGCCTCAATTCACTGTTCATAGAAGAACACTGAAGAGCCAAGCTCTTCAAGTGTTCTTTCACTTGAATCAATTGAAGAATCAAGCATCAATTGATCATGAAACCTAGGAATCGCAAACTGCCACAGTGAGACACAGTTTCTAGCAGTTTACTGGGCTCCTGGATTAACACCATGTGTTGATTAGCTCTGTTGAATGTAATAATGTGTTCATGTTATTACATAAAGCCTTGATTGTGACTAGTTCATGATTAGAGTTTAAAATTGCTCTTAATAAAACGGACAGATAGTGTCCTGGTTTTAGACAGGTAGAATCCCTACAGGGCAGATTTTTTTTTAATAGGATAATTTTAGAATAGGAGAGATAAGACAATGGGAATAAAATGCTATAACTGTAATGGAGGAAAATAAGAGGGGTAGTGAGAGCAAAAGGGTACAAGAGGAGAAAGAACTCGTGTACAATGAAACAATACAACTCAGTCTGGATAGCTGCCAGGCCAGCGGCAGCAGAGAAGCGTGGGGTGGGGAAACCAGTGTAGCAGATATGAAGGGGTGCGGCGCCAGAAAAACTGGGGGCCACTGGGAAGGTTGCAGTCCTGGAGCAGAGCTCAGAGAAAAACCAAAGCCAAAATGGAGTCAGGGCACTCGGGCAGTCAAGGCTGTGAGGGTGAAATGCAGAGCAGGAATGGAAACATGCAGACTGCATCAGAAATGGCATCTGACCCTTTTCTCTCCATCCTTTCTTCTCAGAACCCTCTTTGTGCTCCTGCCTCACACAGAGCAACTGTATTCCCTTAAAACCTTCCCCTCAGCAGCCTCTACACTCGCCCACTAGCCTGGCTGCTAGACAACTCTGGGTGGAACAAGAGGGTAAAATGGAAGGGAAATACATAAACATCAATCAATGCCAACTCAACACAAGTAGATTTTCAAGATGTGGCCTCTTTAAAATGAGAATTGGGTGGAAATTTTTGTTGTGCCAGGTGGTTAAAAGTGCAGCTGAAAAGAGTTGTGCTCTGTGACCCTGTCAAGGCTGCTGATACTGTCATAGCTGATACTGCAATCAGCAGCCTTGACAAGGTCACAGAGTAAAACTCCCTCTTTTCAGCTGCATTTCTTTTTTTCCCTAGACAGCCTGCAGATAGCAGTATCTGCTATGGCATAATCAGCAGGCTTGCTAGGAAAAGAGGGGTAGCTGCAGATCTGAAAGGAAACAAGCAGTCTGCTCTAGCATAACCAGTGTGCATCAGAGCGGTTGCTTGCACTGCTGCATTAGGTTAGCAGAACCTAGCAGTGAGCTTGAATGCGATCTGTCCAATTTTAATTGCATAAGTGTCAGAGTGTTTTTAATACTTGCCCTATTTATGTATCAAAACCAACTAAATCTTCAGGACAGAGGCCTGACTGTCAAAAACTTGATTTTAGCACTGAAACATTCAGATATTTGGTAGTTCTTGTTCTCAGTGCCTGCTTTTTTATGTTGTGTCCAACTGTACTTCCCCTCTAGAAGGTTGTAAGAACTGATTACGGAGGGTTGTTGAAATGCAACGACGCAAAAGCAAGAGTTTAGATTTCCAGACAGGAGGGCTGGGGTCAGGATGATGGGTCAGAGAGGGCAAGAAGGGAGAGTGTTAGATTTTTACAAGAGAGAGTGTTCTGGAAAAGGTAGCCAGATTGGTTTCTCCTTTAAAAATATGCTTTCCCCAGTGTGCTGGAGTATGCATGATCTTTCTCTCATTTCATGTCTTTCTATCACTACAGCAGAAAAGACGATCAGGACCAAGAGGAAGGTAAGAAATGAAATAATGTTAAACTTCTTTGCGAAGTTCCTGGTTAGGCTGTGATACTGGTGGGAAGTGGCACAATAAGAGGATTACAGGTGACTGTTTTATGAGCCTGTAGAAACACCCTGCATTGTGTCCTTAGCCAAATTTGTTGCTTCTTGTGCAATGACTTTACCCGATGTTTTCTTTTTGCTGCAGAAACTTCTAGTAATGAATATTCTACAGTGGTGCGAATACCCAAGGCAACTGAACTTGAATGGATTTTTTCTCTGAATGAGGAAGAAAATGAAATTGTACGCAGTGAATTTTATTATGAACAGGTGAGGTTTAGAAGAAGAGTCCAATATAGAGTGCAGTCATAGAATCATAGAATCATTCCAGTTGGAAAAGACCTTTGGGATCACTGAATCCAGCCATCAACTCTACTCTGCAAGTTCACCCCTAAACCAGATCCCCAACGCTACATCTAAATGACTTTTGAAACACATTAGGGATGGTGACTCAGCTACCACCCTGGACAGCCCATTCCAGTGCCTGACCACTCTTTCTGTGAAGAATTTCTTTCTGATGTCTAGTCTAAACCTACCCTGTTGAAGCTTGAAGCCATTCCCACTAGCTCTGTTCCTAATTACCTGTGAGAAGAGACCAGCACTAACATCTCTCAACAATTATCTGTCTCTAGATAATTGTAGAGAGTGATGAGGCCTCCCCTAAGCCTCCTCTTCCTCAAACTAAACAGCCCAAACTCTCTCAATCTCTCCTCATAAGATTCGTTCTTCAGGCCCTTCACCAGTTTCATTGCCCTCTTCTGCACTCACTCCAGCAAGTTTTCCAGCCCCTTGGAGAACTGCCTCAGTACCCATGTTTGTCTGTCTTTCCTCTAATTGTCAGGCTCCCAGCTCTTCACTGTGCATTGCCATCCTTAGCCTGCACAGTGACAGCATAGCGTGTGGCCACCAACTGATAGAGCACTGCCGCAGGTTGTCCCAAGGGCTCACTAACCCTGAGGTGGATGCTGGTCTCCTTATGGACATCATGAAACAATTACTCTTCAGTGCTAAAATGATGTTTGTAAAAGCTGGAAGGAGCCAGGATCTAGCTGTCTGTGACAGGTATTGTGCAGACCGTTGTCTCTTTTTAATGGGGAGTGGAGAGCAAGAGAGTTGTTTTGTGATTGTATGTAGACATCTTAAACAACAAAAGAAGTTCATAGTTCCAATAGTAGAAACTCTGGTTATATAACTACATAATAATTACTGAGAAAAATTCACAAATAATTTGCAAAGACTGGAGTAAACATTTGCTTCTGGTACTGTGTGTCTGCTTTCAGTCTATATTTCAGTATAGGTTTTTAAACTTGCACTTCCTGAGAGTGTAGGATAAAACTTGAGGGCAGTGTAAAATGCTCAGAGTTTGAGGTGGCAAATTTAATCTATAGATTTAACATGCACTGTTCTGCTTTTGCTAACATACAGCTGGTGCTTGCAAGCAGTGCCTGCCAGCTTTTGCATGTGGTAAAAAACCCCAATAAAAATAGTCTGAATAAGATAGTATGATAAATAGAGAAACCTGGTGTGCTGGTTGTCTAAGAGTTGTCTCTGACCTAAACTTCTTGAAGTGTATTGTAAAAGAGAAAGTGTTTAATCTCTTTATTTTCTCACAGCTACATCAGCAAAGTGGATGTGTTGAATATTTTGGTTGCTGCTGCCTACCGTTCAATACCATCTTTGGATCAGATTCTTCTCCCTGCAGCAGTAACAAGATTGAGAAATCAGCTTCTGGAAGCGGAGTACTATCAGCTGGCCATAGAGGTAAGGGCAGTGGGCGGGTATTGGTGTTAATAGTGCTTCTCTAAGGGCTTGCATTTTCTCCTTTCTGAGTTCACATGGGTGTGATATGTGGAAACATATATTCAAACAGTTACAAACTGAGACTTTGATCAAGGTAGAAATAATTTTCTGAACACTGGAAAAGCTTTATAAGAAGGACAAGTCCTTCAGTTGTGGAACAGGCTGCTGAAGGAAAGGGAAGGAGACTTTTTCCCAGTACCATTAAAATTGAAATGGACTACCTGCAAGAAAGTCATTAATTGGAGGACTCTTGCATCCAGTAGGAGGGCTGAGACATTCTGTGTGGTAGGACTTTGTCTGAAGCCTGTGTCTTTGAGGTCATTTGTCAGTAAACCCACAGCAGACATGAGTAAGGCACCTTTTCTTTACTTGGAAATAACCAATGGTGGCAAATCTGTCTCTAGAGCTCATCTGATGTTATTTATCTTTCATCCTTCTGCTCCCTGTATTTCATAAGCCTCTATTTTATGACACCACAGTGTAAAAACAGGATTATGACCAGAATTTTTAAGGAGTAAAAAGCAGCATAACTAGATGACCTATTTGAATAACAGTTTGTGGTTAAAAGCAGCTGGTCTGCTACAGAAAATCGGGAATAAATTTGATCAGCAAAGTCATGTGAAATGAGAAAAATATTCCTGGTGGTTCATAAAGCATTTTCTGTCGCTTTTCTAAAAAACACAAACCTGATTAATTCTGCTTTGTAAAAAAATCGCTCTAGAAAAGCAGATGTGAAAACATCCCACATTTTAAAAGCACTGAGCTGACGTTTCCCAGGTGAATAGTTTCTTAAACTTGTATGATAAGAATACTTCCACACTTGGAGACTCTGGGTGTTCTGCTAGTTGGCATTTTGTGCTAGAAATATGGAAATAGTCAGAGTGGAGGGTTTTGTGTTTTGTTTGGATTTTATTGGGAAATGTTCTCTAGGTGGTTAAAGTTCACTATCACAGACTGTGAGAAGGCAGTTTTCCTGTTTTCTGTACTGGGACAGTGTCGCAATAGTAACAAACAATTGTGAATATAGGTCTCTACAAAGTCTGGGCTGGATCCAGGGGGAGCATGGCATGCATGGGGCATGGCTTGCCTTAAAGCTGGAAATTTAAGTTCAGCAAGAGAGAAGTTTAACCGATGTTTAAAGCCGCCTGTGGATCTGAACCAGCTGAACCTTGGTTCAAGACTGGTCCAGGATGTGATCCAGTACCTGGAGTCCACAGTGAAGCCCGTACTCATTGCGGTAAGAGCCTTCTGTTTTCTCTGAAAGGCTGTAGCAAAGGCAGTTAACAGTGTTTTAACACACAGCAATGCATCCTACAATAGGTTGGTTTTGCATCTTTTGTCATATTGCAACCAACTATTGTTGAGAAGTTTATCTGTTTGATCACAGCCAGTTCATGGTATTTCATAGTAACTTGAGTCATGCTTAGTGGAGGGCTGTCATGGTCTACCCCCACCAGCAATTAAACTCCATGCAACTGCTTATTTAGAACTTAAAATCATTATGGCTGGAAAGGACCTCCAGGGTCATCAAGTCCAACCCTCATCCCAACATCTCCCTAACTCCTAGACCATGGCCTCAAGTTCTCTAGCTACTTGTTTTTAAAACACCCCCTGGGATGGTGACCCCACCACCTCTCTGGGCAGCCTGTTCCAGTGCCCAACCACTACTTCAGGAAAGAATTTCTTCCCAAGATCCATTCTAAACCTCCCCTGACACAACTTGAGACCATTTCCCGTCATCCTATCATTAATACTTTGGTAGAAGAGACCAACACCAGCCTTACCACAACATCCTTTTAGTTAGCTGTAGATAGCAATAAAGTCTCCTCGCCAGACCTCTCTCCAGCCTCATTGCCCTTCTCTGGACCCGCTCCAGCATCTCAAGTGTCCTCCTGATACTGTGGCATCCAAAACTGGACCTAGTACTCAAGGTGCTGTCTCATGAGTATAGAGTATAGGGTCACCATCACCTCCTTACTCCTGCTGGTTACACTGGTCCTGATCCAGGCTAGGATGCCTTTGGCCTTCTTGGCCACCAGGGCACCCTGCTCGTTCCTGTTCAGCCAGTTGTCAACCAATACCCCCAGGTCCTTTTCTGTCGGGCAGCTCTCCAACCACTCTTACCCCAGCCTGTAGCTGCTGGGGGTTGTTGTTGATCAAAATGCATGACCCAGCCTGTCCAGATCCCTCAGCAGATTTGCCTCTGCCTCAAGCAGATGGACACTGCTGCCTAATTTTGTGTCACCTGCAAATTTACTGAGGATGCATTTGATCCCCTCATCTAGGTCATGAATAAAGATGTTAAACAAGACTAGTCCCAAAACTGAGTCCTGAGGTCCCAAAACTGAGCCCTCTCTCTCCCGGTTTATATACCGGACATGGTGTAGGAATATCCCTTTGGCTAGTGTGGGTCAGCAGTCCTGGCCAAGCTTCTTCTCATTTTCTTGTGTGCCTAATCACTGGCAGTGCATGGGAAACTGACAGATATTTGGCTTAGGATAAGCACAGCTTAGCAACAAATGAAACACGGGTGTGTTGTCAAACTTATTCTCACATGAAATGTGAAATAGCAGCTAGAAGTACCAGCAATTAGTAAGACAACTAACTCTATCCCAGGTGAAAGGGGGATAGAGTTATCCCTTTCCCCATGTCTGTTGGAACTAGATCTTTGAAGTGGCTGTTGGCAGTAGCATTGTGTTTAATGGCCTGCTGTCTATTCCTGGAAACAGCACCTCTGTTGATAGCAGTTTTCCAATCTAGTGTTTAGAAAAAGGGGTTTTGGAATCTCTCCCCTCTAAAGCAGGTTCTTTTTCAAGGCCCTGTTGAGCTTTAAGCAAGGCTTTGAGCAGCCTGATGTAGTGAGAGATGTCCCTGCTCATAGGCAGTGGCACGTTGGAATTAGATTATCTTGAGGGTCCCTTCCAGTCCAAAGCATTCTATGAGTCTGTGTATTGAATAGCAGAAATGCTTGTGGCTAAGTGACAAGATCTAACTGAAAAGTGTTTTCCTTTTATCACCGATCACTGATTCTGTGTTTTAACGGCAGGATGATGATTACTTTGCCACACTGAGGGAACTTGAAGCAACACTGAGGACAAAAAGTCTGTCTCTGGAGATGATGTGTGAGGGGAAGATTCAACACAACAGCTACTATCAGGAGTGCTTGTTCTATTTACATAGTTATGGCACTAATCTGGCAATAATAAGCTTTTACATGAGGCATGATTGTATGAGAGAAGCACTGCTTCACTTGTTAAATAAGGTGAGTGATCTAATTTGCCATCTACACTGAAATTGAAAAGTAGCTAAAAGGACTTCAGGGCCTGTCTAAGATGCTAAGATGCATCCTGTAGTGTTCTGGGTGTTTTTCTGAGGTTCTGCATGTTCTATGAACTAGCCAGTGGCTGACAAGAATTCAGTGACATAAGAAAATAACTTTCATCTTTACGTCTTAAATCTCTTTTTAATCTCTCTTCCTAGTTGAAGTGAAACAGTGGCTTCTACAGAAGACAAAGTGTTTTGTTTTTTTGATAGAAGTCCTGCATCAGCAGTACTTTGCATCTTTTCTAAAGAGCTGAAAAACTGAGACACTTGTCATACAGTTCAGAAGAGAGGAGGATATTTTGAGTTCCAGCTAGATGCTTTACTCTGCCACAGTGGCTCTGTCTCTCTTTATCTGTGCATAATAACCCATACACACTGATCATTAGGGGTTGGAAGGGGCCTCCAGGGGTCATAGAGTCCAATCCCCGTGCTCAAGCAGGACCATAAAACATAAGACAGGTCACATAGGAACCAGACGGGTCTTAAAAGTCTCCGTAGAAGGAGATTCCACACCCACCCTGGCCAGCCTGTTCCAGTGCTCTGTAACTGTAACAGTAAAGTTTTTCCTCATGTTGAAATGAAACTTCCTCTGCTCCAATTTATACCCATTGCCCCTTGTCCTATCACAAGGCACAAGTGAAAAGAGATTGTCTCTGTCTTCTTGACACTCAGCCCTCATGGATTTACAGACAGTGATTAAGTCCCCTCATAACCTTCTCCTCTCCAAGCTGAGAACTCCCAGATCTCTCAATCTCTCCTCATAAAATAGATGCTCCAGTCCCCTAATAGTCCTTGTGGTCCTCTGCTGGCTCTCTTAATCAGATCTCTGTCCCTCTTGAACTGGAGAGCCTAGAACTGGACACAGTATTCCAGATGTGCCCTCACAAGGACAGAGCAGATATTGAATCAGACATCCACATTTGCACTTCTGTAACTGTTAGAAGTGTAAGAGAGTAGAGGATCATGTCTGAGAGGACAGAAATCCAGAGAAGCCAAAAAGTGGCTTCCAGTTCACCTTTAGGAAAACTGCCCAGGGCTTAAGAGTGCCTGGAGAAAACAATTCTGTTGGTACTGAACTACAGTTAAACCTCTGTTATTCCAATGGGATTCTCACTAACGCATTAAGGGTGCTTCTTAGGCCATGTAGAGATGTAAAACCTTGACATCACAACAGCCTGAGATCTGATAAATGTGGGGATTTCTTTTCTTGACTTTTCTGTACTTGTGTTTGATATACTCATTTTCTCATTGTTATTTGAAGTTCTTCTTGTTTAGAATGTACAGTCTGAAACATCAAATTCCATTAACTTCAGTCTGCTTATGAGCTATCATAGAATCATCATGGCTGGAAATTACCTCCAGGATCATCAAATCCAACCCTCATCCCTACATCTCCCTAATTCTCTTTAGTAATAGAAGACTGTGTTGTCTTATCAGCTCAGCTTTTGCATGGTACTACCAGTCATTCTAAGTTCAGATTCTCTTCTGTATATTCAGTTTGCTTTTCAAATGTGTCCTTTATATCAGCTTGAATTTGCTTTTAATGAAAAGTTGCAGATTTTTACAATGTTGATGAAAGAATTTCACTAGTGAAGTAGCAGGTTGAAAATACTCCAGGCATACCCTTGGATGTGCAAACTAGAGAGGAAGTTTTTCCCTTTAAAGCTGTAGGGTGCTGATGAAACGTTTTTACAGTGGGTTGTTTGGAATCTGTTCGTGTAGAAGCTTTGTAGCTTTTGTCTTATTCTGAGATTTGAAAATCATTTCCATGTTGTGTCCTGAAAAGGTGTTTGTGAGCTGTGTTGTCACACATGCTTTCCAAAGCAACATTCATAAGCGAGACCGTTTTTTGTGAGACCAGAGTCAGAAAGTCCAGAGGACTGAATGTGCCCCTTAGCTCACTGTGTGTGAGGCTTCATCAGAAGCACTGTGCCCAGTTTTGGATTTGCTAGTGCAATGCAGACATTGTTAAAGTGAAGCTAGTCTAACAGAGGGCACCAGAGTGAAGCACGTGGTCTGTGAGGAGTGGGACAGAGCTAGGTTTGTAAAACTTGAAGAGAAGGCAGAAGGAGATCTAGGTCTTCTGGGGTTTTTGGCTACCAAGTGAGCAGTTACAGGGCAAATAGAGCCAGGTCTGTCACAGCCTTTTACTTTACACATGTAAGATAAGAGACAGTGGATACAACTTGGAGCCAGGGAAGTTTCTCCTTGTGATGTAAAGAGAAGTGAGGATATTTAGACATGGTAACTGGGCCCTAGAAAACCCTCCTTGGTTGTGCTCAGAACTTGACTGGACAGGCCCAAAGCAGCATGATCTAACTTGAAAACCATTCTTTGAGTGAGAATTGGAACTAAATAACTTCCTGAAATCCCTTCCAACCTAAGCTGTGTAGTAATTGTATTATTTCTGTCACTTAGCACTCCTTTATGTTACATAAGGAAAATCAGCAAGCCACAGTGGCTTCACTTCAACCTACCTCCTGATGTTTGTTTAGGAATCCCCACCAGAAGTGTTCATTGAAGGGATATTTGTTCCAAGTTATGAAAGTGGAAAACTGCATATGTTGGAGAACTTGCTGGAAACCATTGATCCAGGATTGGAGAGCTGGGGAGTCTACTTGATTGCAGCCTGCAAATACTTGCAGAGGAAGAACTACTACCATATTCTCTATGAGCTGCAGCAGTTCATGAAAGTAAGATGATTTCTTTCAGTATTGAATAGTATCAGACTTTGGGTTATTTACTTTGGTGTAAACACTGGCCTTCAACACTTCCAGGGATGGGACAGCCACAACTTCCTTGGGCAACCTGTTCCAGCATCTCACCATCCTCACAGGAAAGAATACCGTTAGACTTTGGGTTATTTAATTAGGTGTAAATCTGCATGATGGACCAAACACATTATTGCTGCTTTACAATCCTGAAAGACACACTAGAAGGCCTGAGCCTTGCTAAAGCTGACCTGCTTTCTGTTTGTAATGGATTTGGGGCATTGCCCACTTTGTGCATGTGCTTTAGTAGGGTGAGTGAAGGTGGTGGTATTCTTTGATCCATCTTACTGTTCAGTATGTTTCCTCTAGGATCATGTTCGTGCTGCCATGACCTGCATTAGATTTTTCACTCATGGAGCAAAATCTTACACAGAACTGGGAGGCAAACAGACATGGCTTCTAAAGATCAAGGACCATCTTAAAGTCTACCTGCAGGAGGTGTCAAGAAGTTCAGGAAGGAAGAAAATAGCATTCGCTTTTCGTAAGAAAATGTCTGCTACAGATGTGTCAAGGTATCTAGAAACAAGAAGCTAAGTTGCAAGAAAGGGAAATTCAGACTTTTGGGGGATTTTGTGTCTCTCTTTCCTTAATGGTAGTATTAAAGCTGTCTTTAGCTAACACAGTGGCTGTGCCTGATTCAAATCTGACTTTTATGTAGTTGCAAGTATAGAATTTCTATTATCTTTTCCCCTAACAACCCAACTTAAAAGGATGAGCAGTTGCTTCTACTAAAAATATCACTCTATCAGTCTATCTTTAATTTAAAAAGCAAACAAAAAAACCTACAGTGTGTGGAGAGCTTGCTTTTACTCTTTACATTCCTCTCTGTAAAGTGTTGTGGTGCTTAGCTGTCTGCCAGGGTTAACTTTGACACTCAGCTATGTACAAGTTACAGGTCAGAACTGGATCCCAGTATTCAAGTGTTGAAGTCTAAGTTTAGAATCATAGAATCATTAGGGATTGGAAGGGACCCCGAAAGATCATCTAGTCCAATCCCCCTGCCACAGCAGGATCACTTCACTGGAAAAGTTATAGAATCACTCTGGGTTGGAAGGAACCACCTGATCATCCAGTTCCAATCCTGCCACCATGGGCAGGGACACACCACCCTAGACCAGGCTGGCCAGAGCCCCATCCAGCCTGGCCTTAAACGGGCTTAACTAAACGGGCTTTTTTCATGGACTGGTGGCACCTTCAATGAATTGGCACATTTTGTTCTGTAGGTACAATTATATCAAGTAAAAATATCTTGGAAATGGGTTGAAACAAATGGCAACTTGGTTGTGCCTTTGCATATGGCTGAGGAGCATTAAATATGGGGAGATGTAGTTACTTCTCCCTAACATCAGTTGTTACTAGGTCCATATTTGAAGGAATCTTCACAGGCAAACTACTGAAAAATTGAATATATAAATCACTGAGCGGACTAGCTGTCTTGAAAAGGTTGCAGGAGTTGACAATATCCATGAGTCACCAGGTGATTTTCAAGGCATGGATCTCACCATTACAGAGCTTTATTATTAGCACACGGGTTATTAAGACATTGGGCTGATAATAAAAGTACATACGTTGCAGTTTGTTGGAACAGCTGTTACAGATGTGCTCTCGATGTGTGCCTGCACGTACACATCACTTGTGTGATGCTTGTACAAGCGTTTAAATGTGCACATTGCTGTAACCTTCTTCCCAACTTCCTTCTAGGGCTAACGGAGTGGAGAAAAATCCTCCTCCCGCGGAGAGGACAGAGAAATAGATGTACCTCCCCTACAGTTCTGCTTCCTTGCAGCTCTGGGGCAATGCTTGCTTGTAACAGCAGAAAGGTACGTGCCAGAGCAGCAAAACCAAAAGGGCTCTCTGTTAACCCTATCCCTACGTTTGAACACATCACTGCAGCCTGCACTGAAGAAAAGGGCACATGAACAAGAGAAATAGCGATGACTGGTCTGAAACCTTCAGGTCTCCTATGCTCAGTGTTTATATGGGCAAGCTGGAGACGGAAGAAAGAAGGCAATGCTGCAGGGATGGGAGATGTCCTTGCCCATGGCGGGGGGGTTGGAGCTGGGTGATTTTTAAGGTCCCTCTAACTCAAGCCATTCTGTGACACTGGTAAGACAAAAGAGCAATTCATAAAGCCCTACGTAAGGCAGGCTGCTGGATTTCAGTCTGGTAAGCGTGCACAAGCTTTGTGCTAGGCTGAAGTAAGGGTTCCTGAGCGGTATCTAGTTCCAATGTAAAGATGTCAGGGAACAGAAAGCCCATCACTTCTCTTGAAAAAACTTCCAATAGAAAAAGTTCTGCTTAACTCCTCATTTGCAACTAATGATGTCCATCTTCCGGCCCCGGTTCCTCTGTTCCCTGCAAGTATTTCAAGTTCAGTGCTGTTCTGCGACAGCCTTACAGACAGGAAACAAGTAATTGGCCAGGTTTCATTTAACCAAAATAAACACGTTAAGCTCATTAATTTTCACCTAGAGAAGAGTTTGCTTTTTCGCTCAAATACTTCTGTGGACTGGTACCAGTCATCGACAGATTTTACGAAGCAATCCTGGAAGGATGCGATACTCCAGTGCTGGGTTTATTTGACACGCAGTCTGACTGTGTCCACTAGTTATTGCCCTGAGTACAGGTTCAAATGTGATACTGCTTTTCTGTACATCCCATCTGTTTGTTCAATGCAGTCTGTGAATCACTTTCACAACCACTGCTTCTCAGGAGTTACTCTCCCATTCTGGATGTTCTCTGTAGGCTGTTACCGCCTTGTACCTGCACTTGCATGTGTAACTTTGCAGTTGGTTGCGTTCAAACACAGTTGAGTGAATTAAGGGCACTAAGAAGTCCTGATCAGTCATGTCATGTGCACATTCTTGTTTGTGGTGACTGTGCTGATCTGCAGTCTGACAGTCTGCAGGGAGCTCAGTGTCTGGATGAAGTAGTTTAATGGCTCAAACTAGCTTAACAGCCTTATGCTTCATAATACCAGTCAGTCCCGTTTGAGACAGCATTCATGCTTCTTACCTCCTCTTGGATTTAAGAACTTTGCACTGGTTGTTGTTTCTGCTCTGCAATCTGCCTTCCTGTTGGGATCCACATCATGAAAGAAGCCTTGAGTCGCACTTCAAGTCGTTCCTGGAGGAACCCGACATTGTCTGCTGCAAAGACTGATCACAGGCATAGGCAGATTCCTCTCAGACTGTCTTTAAGCAGTGTAGACATGTGACAAGGGGCTCATATGCTGCCTGCCAGCGGCACTGAGGCTGTACTGTCCCTTGAGAGTGGACAAGGGGGTGGAGTGTTCTCCAACAGCTTTAGCTGTGTTGACAAAAAAGTTGACATGGCTGTAAACCCACTTGCCAAGGGTTTAAACCATTCAGTTTGTGCTCTGCAACACAGAGCTGACTGTAACAGGAATGCCAGAGCAAGGTGAGTGCTCTAGAGAGTTTAAGCGGCAGATAGAATTACCTTTAGCAGTAGAATAGACACCTGGATCAGAATGGAAATATTAACATTTCAAAACCATCCGTGTATCAGCATTGCACCTTCTCCACCTAAAAACATGACTCTGCCATTGCCAGATTTTCCTTGCTGCTAGCACTATTGTCTTCTAATTTCTTCGTTTTTATGCATAATTTACCTTTTACATGGTGCTGTTTCCCTACTTTCTCCTTCTTTTTTTCATCAGTGTCTGTGTTCGTGTCCATTGGCTGATCTGCTCTCTCTGATATCATTTAGATTTCATATCAGAAATTACTTACTTTTGTCATTTGGCAAATCCCTAGAAATCCTCAGGGCTGATTTAAAGGAAAAAGTTGTACTAATTTTTATTGAAGAGGAAAAGCAATTTGAAGCAAGCTACTTCCAATTACTTTGCACTCGTGGTGAGGAAAAGAGTGCAGGCATCAAAGCACCCAGTCACTCATTAAGCACCATCGCTTACATCATGTTATTAAGGTCTACTTTGACAGTCAGTGAGGAACTCAGTAAAGAACTTCAGATGTTCAGCCTCTAAAAGCAGCTTTCTCATATTTCAGTAAATATGGTTACTCCTTAAAAATGGTGTTTAAAATGATAATATTCATATAAATAATATTCTTTTGCATTCCTATGTTACTTTTATATGTTAAAACAGATTTGAGCCTACATATGCCTCAAGTTCAGCTCTTAATTGGAGACTGGTGATTGATTCCCTGTGGAACATGTTAAATGACCACCCTCTCACAATTTGCAGTCTGCACCCAGCAGCACTGGTTGTGTCCAGTTAGACCTGTTGTCTCTTAAAGGGGAGATACAGAGATCTGAGGAGAGATGACTTTGGTGAAAACAGAATTCTACAGGGCTTTTAAGAGTACAGTATAGAGAGAAGACAGCTGGGAGCTTTTTATTGAGACAAAAAAGTATAAGCTATATCATGTGTTAATGATCGATGACTGATTGATTGATCATTGATTTAATGATTTATTTATTGATGATGCATCAAAACATTTATAGGCCAAATAATTGGTGCTACCAGGCCTGAATACCCTTTGCTTGCTGAGTGGCACTGACAAGAGGGCTGAGCATCCCATTGACTCTAATGAGAAGTGGGATCTCTGCTACAGGAACTAGGAGCCCACACTTGAGTAGCAGCTGACAATGTGTAATAAATGTGTAAACGGAAGGGAGTCTCTGTTTAGTAACCAACTGAATCCTGCTATTAGTGATAGGCAGAAGGCTGTAGTGCCCCGAGTTTCATCTCCGTTTCCATTTGTACTGCAATGCCTGGTCTCCACAGGCTCAGCTTGAGGCTTGCAGTCTGGGGCATTCTGTGGATAACAGCTTCTGATTCTCCTGCTCCTTTTTTTCTCTCTCTCTTTTATTCATTGTGCTTCAAGCCAAAGCTTGAGGCAGCAGATGGATTTAACAGCATGGGATCAGCAAATTCCTGTTATGATGAACTGAGAGAAAAACCCTAACTTAGCTCTATTGATGCAAAAGGGAATAATTGCTTGTGAGTCAGTGGAGCCAGGATTTCACTCCCTGCAGCAGACTCCCCCTGAGTACTTGAAAGTGGAGCTGGCAATTTTTATTATAGTCCTATGGAGGCTGCAGAAGATACTAATGAAGTAAAAATATTATCAAGACGATAATACTCAATTTCAATGAAAAATGGTATTAACAAGTGGTGGATAATTGTATTTGTAAAGCAGTGGAAAGAAAAGTAGAATAAGTCCCGATTGTGATGTCTGGTGACTGTCTTAAGGATTTGCAGGCAGTCTTTCTGGTCATTAGGAAAAGACAACTCTTGGACAAGGTCCTATGTAGGTGGTTTAGCATGTAGGTGTTGAAAGAAACAGTAGGTGGCCTCAGAACATCAGTATTGCTCTTCCTTGGAAGAGCTGTAGAGGGAGGGCAGCAACCCTGCTGATTCTCAGTGGCTGGGTACAGTTTCTTCCCTAATTGTATGAAACATGCTGTGATGCCTTTTCCAACCCAGCCCTATTGCTTTCACCTGGAACTGGGGCATGTGCTAAACCTCAGTGTTAGCTCATGCGATCTACTTTGGCTTCGCCACTTTAAAATATAGTTTGGCAGCTGGCACGTCTAGGTGTATGTACCTGGCATAGCTGGGTTGGAGTTGATCCTCCCCGTGACATCTCTCACGGTGCTGTGTTTGTGGTGGTAGCTGGAGGGGTGTTGATAACACACCAGTGTTTTGAGCACTGCTTGCACAGCACCAAGGCTGCGGGCTTGTTTTTCTTCCCTAACATTCTCCCCAACACCAAGCTGATGGATGGGCTAGGCCAGCTAAGCCAAACTGACCAACTCTATAACACACTATATGATATGAGCCCAGTTATAAAAGCAAAGGGAAAGAAAGAACTGGGAGGCTGTTTATTGATAATATTGATAGTATTTTGTCCCACTATGCGTACCGGGGCATATGCTTCTTACAACAGTGGCTCAACAGTTTCTGCTGATGGGAAGCAGAGAATAATCTTTGTTATTTGCCTTTGCTTCCACACACAGCTTTTGCTTTCTGCTTTATTAGACTGTTGTCATCTCTAGCCACTAGCTTCTCACTATATTTTTCTCCCCCCATCCATTCAAGAAGGGGTGTGATAGAGAGGCTGTGGCGGGCACTTGACCCCCAGCCAGGGCCAAACCACCACACTTGGATATTATAGCTGATGTGTTGCAGAGAAAATGAGAATTGCTGTTCTCGTTATGTGATGGGCACAATGGACATACCAGGAATCTGTGGTGGTGAATAAACACTGGAAAGTCCACTTGCTGTTTTACCGATAGCTTGAGCACCTTTCCTTTCAAATACCCAATGACTGAAGGTACCCAGTGATTTTGGAGATGATGACTGATTAACCACCATGAACTACTACAAGAAATGGCTTGTCTGCTTTAGGAAAGTTACTGCAGGTAATAAAGTGTCCAGATCAAACCCATGGGCTTCATGGTCCTGACAGTCTGCAGCCCTGGTGAACGTTTATCACAGAATCATTAGGGATTGGAAGTGACCTCAAAAGATCATCCAGTCCAATCCCCTTGCCACAGCAGGATCACCTAGACCAAGTCGCACAGGAACACATCCAGGCGGTTCTTAAACATCTCCAGACAAGGAGACTCCACAACTTCCCTGGGCAGCCTGTTCCAGTGCTCTTCGCATGATTTATGTATCTAATCCTAAGCATAAACTCTCACACTTCAGTAGAATCCTTGATTGCAAGAGTCCAGATGCTACGTATGTTGAAAGTCAGTTTGCAATAGCCTAATCTGCTCTATCAGTGCTCTTCCAGACTGCCACATCATTTCAGCACCTGGGAGAAGTCTCTTATTAGATCTTATGTTTAAATTTTTTTCATTGTTCACAGAATCACAGAATTATTCAGGCTGGAAAGAGCTCTGAGATCATCAAGCCCAGCCCATGACCTGGTATCACCACAATTAGCTAGACCATGACCCTAACTTCCACATCCAGTCTGTCCTTAAACACCTCCAGGGATAGGGACTCCACCACCTCCCTGGGCAGTCCATTCCAAAGTCTGATCATCCTTTCTGTGAGGAAGGTCTTCCTAACATCCAACCTAACCCTCCCCTGGCAGCTTCAGGTCCTGCTCTCTCATCCTGTTGCTAGTTGCCCGGGAGAAGATCCTCACCTCTCTCCGACTTCCCATCAGGTAGTTATAGTGATAAGGCCCCCCTGAGTCTCCTCCAGGCTAAACATTCCCAGCTCCCTCAGCCTCTTCTAATCAAACTTTCTCTTCAGTCCCTTCCCCAGCCTCATTGGTCTCGTCTGGACCCACTCCAGCTCCTCAATCTCTTTCTTGAAGTGAGTGGTCTAGCACTGCTCCCAGAACCCAAGGCAAGGCCTCCCCAGTGCCCAGTGAAGAGGGAGAGTGATGTCCCTAGTCTTACTGGCCACACTATTCCTGATACAAACCGAGATGCCATTGGCCTTTCGTGCCACCTGGCTCCTGTTCAACCAGCTGTCAACCAGTGCTCCCAGTTCCCTCTCTGTCAGGCTGCTCTCCAGCCACTCATCCCCCAGTCTGTAGCTGTAGGGGGTTATTGTGGCCCTGCACTTGGCCCTGTTAAACCTCATCCTGTTGGCCTCTGCCCATTGACCCTGTTCAGATGTATCTCTGCATCAT
>JAOXOE010000441.1:19117697-19133830 GCA_028565055.1 Phoeniculus purpureus | reverse complement strand
CTCTAGGGCTTCATCCCATGATACTTTGGCCAGCAGATCCCTGAAGCGATCAAAGTCTGCACGCCTAAAGTCCAGGGACGTAAGCTTAGAATACTTCCTCCTGGTTGCCCGGAGGCTCTTAAATTACTGATTTAGACACTCTTCTGTGAGGAAATGGTAAATTAATGGACCAGACAAGATTCCTGATACTGATTTCATTATATAGTAAAGGAGTTTCCACAAGAGACAAACCGAATAAAATAGAGCTGTCTGTAGATCCCCAGTCTTCCACAGTGGGATCAGCTCCATGCCATACTCTGTTTCATAATATGCTGCCACTACCTTGTACAACACACCTCTGAATTAGGTATTTCCAGTGAATCCTTGTTTGAGATTGTCTTGTTAGTTTACTGCACCTTTCTGACCAAGTCCTGACTGTCTTTTCGGTTTCAGATCCAGGCCTATGTGATGTGCAACAAGTTGCGTTCTGCCTATCTAGTCTCGGTGAGGCAAGAGAAGACCAGAGCGGTACAGCTCGTCCAGTATGTGCGACAGCTGGCTGAGGACAGTGGGGATGACATTGTGAAGGCCATCTGTGCCCAGTGGCTCTCTGTGCACCAGTCCAAAATGAGAAATCGTCTTCCCCAGGGCTCAAGGAAGTAGCAATGAATGGACATTCATCATACAAAAGGGGAAGGCTTTGAGATGGCTTAAAGGTTCAGCAATCTCTCAGTAAAATCAAGTCTCTAGACTGATGTTGGTAACAAATGGATGCTGCTCATGTACCTCTGGTGAAAGGAAGGGAAACTAAATTACAAGTGCCAGTCCTGTATTTTGACAGTCACTACCTCAGGGTATTTTTTGGGGTATGTTTTTGATGAGGGCGGGGAGGGCAGGGAGCAACTTCAAACTGAACAAGCTAAAATATGGCCGTACAGAAAAGAACACTGGTTTCTGGTGGATTTTTTTAATGTTGCTACTTTTAGCTTGGATTCTTTTGTTTTTGAAAGGCACTGAACTTTATGGTCTGATTTTAAAATTTTCAATCTAGAGAAGCTGTGTAGAGGACAGAAAAATCTCATTAATTCAGTGTAGCCTGGAGTATAAAACAGATCTTCTTTTACTGAGACTTTTACAAACACAGAGATGATTTTTACATGTCCGTACAAATAACTGTTCTGTTTTTTACATCCACACTAGCACAATGTGCCCAGTTTCTCTAGCTTGCTTGAGAAGGTAGGAGTTGATTCTTCATCACAGGTTTCTCCTTAGCAGTCACACTGTCTGATGTGTGCCGTACACACAGTACTTGAGACCTTACAAAGTAAAGGAAATTATCAAGGGCACATCGTGTAAGGGAAGCACAAAGGGAAAAGAATCCTTTAAAATAGCTGAAAAATCACGTGCTTTTTCCTTCCCTGTGGTAATATCAGTAAATTGGTGTGATGCAGCTTTATCACATAACGGTTGCCAGTAAACTTCTGTGGTTTTTCACTAGGAATAGCAGAAAATACAGATGGAGCAAGGGGTCAGTACCCCTGTCACACAGGGATTTGTTTGCTTCTTACCAGGGTATCTGTCCAGAACAATAGAATACATGACTAAATTAGACTATATGGACAGCTTTTGCTTTGGAAGTGGCATCTTTGTGTAATGGCTGTGCTCAGGGGTGCTGAGAAAAGCAGCTGCTTCTCTGCCATCCCGTGAGAAATGGAGAACAGCAGCAACCTGTCACAGGGCTTTTGGAAACAGAACGTGTTGGCGCTGAGAGCCTGTATCTGCTCTTTACGTATATTTCAGCACAAGGAGAAAAACTAGTTCACTTCTATATTAAGAAGTTTTGTTGATTCTTTAAAAAGAAACAATAGCTGTAAATAGTTTTAGAACTTCAAATAACTGAGGCTGTCAGTGAAGGGTTTTGCACTACCCTCAAGCTCACAGGGATGCCAGAACAGACTCCTGGACTTGATCCACCTCCTTTAGTGTTTTATGGGTAGTGCCTCACTGACACAAACACCTCTCTCATGGAGGAGCTCCCCTCACCAGAACAGAGCTAGAAAGTCTAAGAAATGACCACACTTAGCTTTCAGAAAATGCACGTCTGTGGTCAGGATAATCTTATTAATGAGCAATACTAATGAAAGCTGCTTTTGTTTTCTCGGCCAGACTGACCTCAGATGACAGCTGTAGGCAAATCCTCAAACATGACACTACCCACGTCTTCAGTCATTTCCAATTCTCTGAGGAAGAGGTTTTATTGTCTGTGGGTGTCCTTGAGTTCCTCCAGTTCTACAGAGCAGAGTGGAGTTTGCCATGCAGACCAGTTGATTCTGTACCTGCTTTTCTTCCTGACCTCTTTGCACTGTACCTGTTGCACTTTATATAGTGTTTGTTGTCATTTGATGTTCTTAACCTGGAATTGTAGGAATCTTTTCTCTTACCAGCAGAACTGAAATTGTGATCCTAACTAACTGCCTTGTGTCATGAATAGTGCAATTATCCAGGGGCTTTGAATTTTTGAGCATCAAAAAGGGATTGAGTACTGCCAGTTAAAGAACTTCTATATTAATGACCAAGGTTTGTTTACAATGGAAAAAGAATAAAGTATTATGATATTAAGACTTACTGTATATTGTTAACATAGATTTTGTTTGCTTTTTATCTTGGTGTAGCTGGTGTTGGAAGTGAGAGAAGCATTCGGTCATGCAAAATCTCTAAGTGTCCTCATAATTCAGATCAACTGGAGTATCGCATCTTTAGAAGTCCTCCCAGTAGCAGGCTCAGCCTCATACATGCACTCTCCACAGACCAGTAATCCTCTTTGGAGAGCTCTGGGAGTTAATATAACTCTCCCTTACAAGCCTCCCTTTAAGACAACCAAATGAGCTTTAGTTTCCTCATTTCACAGATCAGCCTAAAAGAAGGTATAAGCAACTTGCCCAAGGTCAGGAGTGGCTGTGTCTCTGTGGAAATGTGTCGCTTATGTTTAAGTCAGACTTCTATGAGAAAAGCATTGCCCTACAAGAGCAAAATACCACAGCCTAGAGCCACGTTCAAGGTCACAGAATCCCATATAGCAAGAGCAGGCCAAGCCTGCCATGCTACATTGTCATCGTGGATTCAGCTTCATGCTCAAGATGAAGCATAGAGGCAAAAATGTAGAGCACCAGGATGAAACACAAAGGCAAGCGTTGTCCAGACTCAGTTCTTGAGTTCTCTACATTAGTAAGGGCAAGGGCATGTAACTGCAACACCAAGTACACACGTTCAACGTTTCTGAAGGAAGATACAGGCTCCTGTTGTAAAAGGAAAATTGTTTTATTCAGTGTTGCTCAGAGGTAGCACAGGACTGATGTGCATAGATAGCATCCAGGCAGAAAGAAATCATCAAACCAGCATTTGTCTCCCTAGACTGGCAGTTGACTGACAGGCTAACATGCAAGTCCAAACACTTGCAGATTTGTTTTCAGAAGCAGACGCTAACCCTGTGACCAGTGGCACTTATTTTCTCACTGTGGAACTCTTTCAGAAATAATTTATGGTTTTGGATCATGCTCCAGCAGTGTGCACCGAAGCAGCACCAGAGTTCCAAGGGAGTGGTCTCGCCACATGAGGACCGATCCAGCTGCTTTTTGGCAGTGCAAGCTGTGATACTGCACGGCCAAGGCTGGCAGCCAAGCCAAGGTCAGTAAACACCAGATTTTTGCACAAGTCTTGCATATCTGTCCTGTAGCAAACTTGGCTATAATATCAAGATAGTCCTGAGCGGGTCTCAGCTGTTTAGCTCTAGGTAGTTTAAAGCTCGTCTCAACTGAAGTTGTTTCATGTTTTTAACACAGACGACACGTTCTTTACTCCTTTTGCTCTCTTTTCTAGGCTTTTAAGAAGTGCAGCTGGGGGGTTTACTGTGATGGGTTACACAGTCTTTGCTCAGTGCTTCACAGGAGAGATTTTAATCTTCCAGTGGCCTGCACTGAGATCTGTGTTCTCAAAAAGTATTGCAACCTCCTGTACTCCACAGGTGTTTGAGGCCAGTGGCTAGGGTCCAGCTTCTTGAAAACAGAGAAAAAGAATTGATTCCACTACAAAACTTTACCTCACACTTGGCACAAGAAGGCCAGCACCTGTTCCTGTGTGCTGAAAGCATTTGTATTGTGTGTTATTGCCAGACAATGTAACACCCTAAAGTACCTTCACTCTGCCAGGCTGAACAGTAGAAACTGAAAATAACTTATGTAGATCTTAATCTGAGAGTCCTACCTTTTTATTATTGCTGTTAGGAAAAAAACGTTAAGGTAATTTTTTGTCACCTCATAATCTAAATCTAAGACTGAAACCTCCGTTTCTATTCTAAAGTCAGAGAACAGCCTCTGAGTGTTCTGTGAGATACCAAGCAAAGGTTGCTCCCTGTGTCAGTGCTCTATTTCTCTAGCTAGGAAGGAAGACTGGTTGTTTACACATCTGTCCTTAAGTGTAGTATTTCAGAAATTCATATTGGATTGTATCCACAGAGCTATCATGAGGGCAACTGAATGACCAGCGTTCTTGTCTTGAGGTCTCTCTGCAGTGCTGTTCCCAGGTGGAGCATCGCTGGGCTCAGCCAGATCTGCGCTGCTCAATCCCACTGGATGCCAAGAAGCTCGCAGCTCACGTTCCAGAGCTTCTTTGCTGTCTCATCATCCCGACCCCGTGAGGACACATACGCTGGCTGGCAATCACTGTTAGGGTAACATTTTAAAAACATTTAAGTCAAAGCTTTCCATCTGCATGAATACACTGAAATTTTGTCAAGGTAAGGGAGGAGTTTTCATTCAGCCTAGTTTCTAGACCAGTTGAAGAAAGGTGGATAGCTGTCCAGCACACGAGCAAGAGCTGGTCCTAAGCCACCTTGCTTTCTTTCCAGCTTGCTAGGCAAGAGACTTCTCCCATGGCAGCTAGAACTGCCAAGCAAATGTGGCTCTGTTATCTCAATTTTTAAAGAACCCTGTCTGTGCTCTACTATAGTCTTCTAATTGCCTTCTTATTCATACTGCTAAAAAGGGCTAAAAACACCGAGTCTTCTTCAGGAGCACCTTTTCTAGCAAACACTACAAAAAAGGCAAACAGCCCTTCATTCATTCACTGCATGAAAGCAAAGCTGCCCCAGGACGGTACCCCTGCAATAGCCATGTACGGTTATCCCTTTTTCCCTTATCTTGGAGCCTTGGGGCTCCTTTATTCTCCTCTCCTGCCATGAGACAGCACTCTGTCTGGACTAGAGCTAATCTGTAATGCCATATGCTGCAGCAGCATGAGAGTTCAAGAGAACAGAGGAAACTGCATCTCAGAAGATTTCTGTCTGGTCTAGTGCTTTTAGATCCTCAAGACCAGTCTCTGATGTTCCTAACTGCCTCCGGTGAGCTCCACCTGTCCTGATGCAGCATGTAAATTCTCTGCTGAATGTCTGTACTTGAGCTTTATGTTGTGTTGCCTGGAGAGCAACAAGGACTTGAGGCTAGTCCAGTGCAAGTTATGAATTACTGCTGAAGCTATTAATTTCCCACCAAATCTAAAGCTCCTTTATTTGATCAGTGTAAAATCCACCACAGTTTTCTCTCTTTCAGCACATAAATGCCCCATTTCTATCCTGGGATAGATAGGAATCCAGGGAAGATTAAGACATCTATTTATAAATTCAAGTCTGATTAAGATGGTACAAACTCCCAAGTGAAGTCATTACAGAGACTAATCTGGTCACACATTACAAGAGGAAAGCTCTGCAAACATGCAAAGGCTCCAACAGTATCCCTGTGAGTGGTAAAAACTGATTTCTGTGTTCACTTTCCCCCCCAAAACAGTACTGTTACACTGCTTGACACCTAGAGAGAAGCTGGCAGAGACATCTGCATGAACCTGTCCAACCATCAGTCTTCAATCTAGGGTGATGCTAACCAGGAAGTGCTCTGGGCTTTAGTTGTGGCAAGGGATGATGGCACGATTATGCAGGGTCCTGGAGTGAGCTGAAGTCAAGAAACAACAGGGTTTGCAGCAGAAGCTACACAAGGCACTTCACAGGACAGAGCTATAAGCATCCCAGTAGGAGAATCTCCCAGCTGGTGGGTGTGTCAGACCGGAAAAATCAAGTTATTGCGCTGCATGCCAGACCTGAAATTCTCATCTCCTAGCTCAGTAGCACCACTGGCCCTCTCAGCTCCCTGGGACCACAAGGCACCTCTGTTCCAGTGGAGTGAAAAGAGAACCGACAGTGCTCTTCCCAGCATTGACTCAAGTGACCTCATTAATTAAACAGTTCTACTGAAAAGTCATTTGCTCTAGTCTCAGGCAGATCAGGATTAGGCTCCAACACGTGACACTCACTCTTGTAAGTAAGTGGGTGTAAGTACAGTGATACTCCCAGCCCTGGCGGGGCTGCCATTGTGGGAAGTATTGCACAGGTCAGGATCTGTTCTAAGGCAACATCCACTGCAACAGACCTGGGAGGGGTAATGCTCTGGTATTCGTCACCTTCAGCCAGCCCCTTACTACGTACCTTCTCAGTGAAGAATGAAAGTCATTCTCATTGTCCTCAGCCAACAAGAGGGCCTTCCACAGAACATCTCTGCACCTACCTGAAGTACTGTCCTGTCACAGATTCGAGCTCCTCTGCTACTGCACAGTAGATACTGGTCTGAGCTCCCTCCCAAGGTGTCTTCAAGAAAAATGAGAAGATCTTCCACAACCATGTCATTAGAAATGAGTGCCGGACCAGCTCAGAATGGACAGAACCAGGGTGGAGAGCATTTGCTGTGACTTTAGTGCCTGTGGCAAAAGAAAGCAGTCCTGAACAAATCTGTATGCATCGAACTGCCTTTAAGAAATGGGTAACATACCCCCAGATTCAACCTGCTGGTATTCTGCAACTTAGAGTAGGAGTACAGGCATGGATAAAGGGAGAGGGTAAGCCAAGTCCTCTATAGTTACTGCTTCCTTCTAAACACTGCAGTCACTATGAACCTTCTGCAGAGCAGCATGCTGGAGGGCCTGGGTGCTAAAAGAGCAGCAGTTTCCATCAGACTGTTGAGAACACCAGTTTCTGTCTCAATAAAGTCAACTACTGAAGTTTATGAAAAGGGCTACATAGCATGACCGAGGCAGACGAGTGAGCAGCTAGTTTTCAACAAGCACCCAAAAATAATGAAATATATTCAACTGTGCCAGGCTACTAAACTCCTCTGCAAAGACAGTGTTTTAAATCTCCTGGTTCCATAAACAGGAAATGCTGTCCCCCTGCAAAGGGCTGCCAGTGACCCTTGCCTCAAAGCATTTGATTTCTGCATAGCAGAGCCTGATGAGGAAAGGCTGAGGGAGCTGGGTCTCTTGAGCTTGGGAAAAAGGAGACTGAAGGGTAACTCCATTAATGTTGATAAACATGGAAAGGGCGGATGTCAGGAGGATGGTGCCAGGCTCTGCTCAGTGGCATCCAGTGATAGGACAAGGGAGAATGGGTGTGACCTGGAACACAGGAGGTTCCACCTCAATATGAGAAGGAACTTCTTCCCAGTGAGGTTGACAGAGCACTGGAATGGACTGCCCAGGGGTGTTGTGGAGTCTCCTTCTCTGGAGATGTTTAAAACCCGCCTGGACATGTTCCTGTGTGACTTGATCTAGGTGATCCAGCTGTGGCAGGGGGACTGGACTGGATGATCTTTCGAGGTCCCTTCCCATCCCTGACATTCGGTGACTCTGTGAGATAGCTCATTTCCAGACCTTTCTTCAAATCACTCTCCTCATCCATAGTGCTCAAAAGCCAAGCAGAAAAATGCTCTGCTGGCCTCTGGGACTTGCCTTGCAGCCGCCTTGCCAGCTCCCGGGTGAAGAGCACGTTCGCCAATTTGCTGTGACAATAGGCAAGGCCGCAATTGTAGCTCTTCTCACCATGGAGATCATGAAAGCGGATTCGGCCTCCGTGATGAGCAAGTGAGGACACGTTCACTATTCGGGCTGGGGCACACTGCTTCAGACGCTCCAGCAAGAGGAATGTCAAGAGAAAATGACCTAGGGATGAGAGGAAATGTCATCCTTGTTGGAAGGGTTTCCTTGCTGGAATTTCAATGTACTTACAACGTCCTACTCATGTGTTCTGTGTTACTGCTGCCTGCATTCCAAGTCCAGGGTAAAGGAAGTCCCTGCCTCCAGAATCAACAGCTAAATGTCTTTTGGCCATTAAGTTCTGCTACTCAGCTTCAAAAGCTGGAGCTGTCACACACTGCAAATGCCTCAGGTAATACATACAGATACTTGAACTGGTTCCACGATAAGCAAGTGCATTGCAATCCCAAGCAGGAACAATGACTAAGACAATCCAAAAGGAGCATTTTTCCACTGGCATTTTGCTGCAGACATTGCATGCAAACAGGACTCCCTTCTCCTTACCGAGATGATTGACTCCCAGGTGCATCTCAAAGCCATCAGCAGTCTTGGAGTAAGGGCACAGCATTACCCCAGCATTGTTAATCAGGATATGGAGTTCCTTCTCCTCTGCAAGGAAACGGAAACCAAACACAGACAAAAGGGTGGCACAAGTCAGCCAAAAACTCCTCCATACCTGTGTGAGTTGCAGCCACATAACTTCAATAAACTCTTGGCCCCTGACAAGCCCCTGCTGTGAACAGCAGCACTCAACACAGTACAGATACACAGCTCAGGGGTTTGACATCTGCTGGAAGAGTAGACACGAGTCCTCTGTGGAATATTCTCTCTAGAAGGATCTAGAGACCGTACCTGCTAGAAATTTCTCCGCAAACTCTCGGATGGACTTTGTATTAGCCAAGTCTAGTTTTTTCACAATGACCTGCTGGTTTCCTGTGTCAGCCCGAATTTCTCTAGCTGCAGCTTCTGCCTTTGCTAGGTCTCTGCAAGCAACAATCACCTTTGCACCTGCAGGAGGGGGAAGAAAGCAGGAACAGAGCTGAGCTCACTGAGGCACGCTGCACCATTAAAACTGACTGCAGTTTACAAACAGTGTATTGGTTTTGATCTCATTCATTTTTACAAGTATGGAAAGGGCAGATGTCAGGAGGTCTGCTGAGTGGCATCCAATGACAGAACAAGGGGGAACAGGTGTGAGCTGGAGGTATGAGAGGAAGTTCCACATCAATATCAGAAGAAACTTATTGCCAGTGAGGGTGACGGAGCACTGGAACAGGCTGCCCAGGGGGGTTGTGGAGTCTCCTCTGGAGACGTTTAAAACCTGCCTGGACATGTTCCTGTGTGACTTGATCTAGGTGATCCTGCCATAGTGGGGGGATCGGACTGGATGATCTTTCGAGGTCCCTTCCAATCCCTAATGTTCTGTGAAACTGGCATCACTCAGGGGAACAACTGACAGGGCCACAGCTCTTCCTACTATACTGATAGCTGCAGTCCAGCCCAAAGCTGTTTTCAGATCAGGAAAATGAACTTGAGTGCCTCTGACCTGGTTCTCTCAGATCAGGAGTGCAGAGCACAGGCACAACGGGGTCCTATCTGCCCCCATAATGGGAATGTCTATCAAGCTAGGAGCATATAGCGATACCTGAACTCCAGACAGGGTAATTTCTAAATGGATTCTGAACAGGTAGTTTAATGTCCTCACCAGTTATCCCAAAAGCATTAAATCAGACTAGCTGGAAAGGTGAATAACTAAAGCATCGAGCAGGGGGCTTGGGGTGTTGCTGCTCAGCTTCCCGCAAGCAGGAGGCAGCCACACCAGCAACTTCCCTAGTGCCCCCAGTACAGCTGCACTGTGGAACATCTTCGTGCCATGAGCCTTAGCCGGAGCTCAAGCACGAAACCAGCTGGGAAACTGGGGGCTCGCAGCACGGCTGTTACACCCTGTCCGAACAGCTCCGGGATCCCGGTCCCCCACCGGTGATCGCAAACCGCTGCTCCCTTAGGGCAAAGACTCGCCTCTCCGCGCCAGGTCTTTGGCCGTCTCCTTCCCGATGCCTGTGTTGGCTCCGGTGATCACCGCCACCTTCCCGTCCAACCTGGCGGCCGACTTGCAGCGGCCCCCCGCCACATAGCTCCTGCAAGAGAGGTGGCCCCGCTCAGCGCCGGCGGCAGCCCAGGCGGCAGCTCGCGATCGCGCCCGTCCCGGTGGGACCACGATTCCCATTGGCTGCCACCGCCCGCTCGGCCAATGGGCAGCGCCGCGCGCCCCGAGGAAAAGGCGGCTCCGCTCCGGCCGCCCCTTCGCCGAGCCCCGGCAGCGCCCCGACACCTGCTGCCAGCACGGCCGTGGAGGCGCTAGGCGGCCGCGATTGTCGCCCTGCCCCGGCGCGGTGCTCCCGTTAAGTGAACGGGCAGGAAGAGATGGCCGCCGGGGCGGGCTGCCCATCCCGCTTTCGGTGAGACGCACCTGATGTAGGGCGCTGCCACCAGAAGAAGGACGGGCACAGAGACCGCGGCTCCCAGCGCAGCTTCCCAGCAGCTGAGCATCGCCGCCGCCCGCTCTGCGCACACTGACGGCTCCCAGCCGCGGACCCACAGCGCCCTGCCAGCCCGGCTCCGCCCCTCCCCGCCTCGGCTCCTCCCGCCCCGGCCCAGAGAGGCTACAGCTCCCGGCAGACCTGGCGCGCCGTGAGGTCCCCTCTTCCCCCCCTCCCTCCATGGCAGTCCGGAGCAGTTGCCTGACGCACCGGTATAATAACCAGCGCCTCCGCTAGTGCTATGGCCGTTCTGCAGTCAGGCACCGCTTCGGGCACCTGGAGTGCTTGGGGACCCAAACTGCCGCCAATAGCGGAAGTGGCCGGTGAGGGAGCCGTGCTGCCCAGCGCAGGTGGTGGGCATGGCGACCCGCGGCTCCGGCTCCTCGGAGCACCTGGAGCGGCTGCACGAGATCTTCCGGGCGCTGCATGGGGAGCTACGGGGCGGCCTCGAGCGGCTGCGGGGCAGCGCGGCCGGTGAGGCGGGCCGTGGGCAGCGCGACGGGATGGGCTGTATCGGGAGCAGGGCCGCGTCTCACACCGCATCACCGGTGCCTGACCGCGGCAGGGCCTGACGGCGCGTTTTCCCCCGCGCTTCCCGGGGCTTCCCGTGGCGGCCTTTTGGTGGGGCCGTTGCAGTGGTGTTTGGGTCCATAGGCAGACTGGGGTTTGCAGCCGGGAGGGCAAAGTCCCTTCGAGAAAGCAAGGGGACGGAAGGAGTTTGCCTGGGCATCGCTCCCCTCAGGCGGCGTTGCTGCTGTTGTAACCTCGTCTCTGGATGTTGTGTCATGTTCTTTCTAGGTGAACTGCCCAAGAGCTTTAGCTTCTTTTTTTTGGTCGCTATTGAGCTCTTGTTTATAATCACACCAGCAGGACTAAAAGCAGTTTTTGTTACCACAGTCGTTTGCAGACTTCCTGGAGAGAATTTGCCCTGTAAATGACTGTTTTGACATTGTGGTTTGTGCACTAGCTGCACACAGGCTAGAAAAGAGTTCTGTCAAGCTACACACGGTTATATTAGAAGCGAACCCTGGTGGTGTGGGTGTTCATTGTGCAATACCAGTGGTGAACCACTCTGACAGAACACTTCTCTGTAAGAAGTGGCTTTGTGCTTCAAATTCCATCCTAATACTTGACAGTATTCTTAGAAATGGAAAGGGAAGTGATGTGACAGGAAAATTCTTACCAATCACACCAAATTTCTGTGATTAACTACTTCACATGAGGAACATGATCATAGAATCAGAATTGTTTAGGTTGGAGACGATCATTGAGCCCAACCGTTAACCTCACTGTAGCAAGCCCACTGCTAAACCCTGTCCTAAAACTCCAGATCTGCAAGACTTAAACACATCTAGAGATTTCAATTCAACCCCCTTTCTGGGCAGCCTGTTCATAGCCACATGACCCTTTCAATAAAGAAGTTTTTTCTAATGTCCAACCTAAACTTGTCCCAGTGCAACTTGAGGCTATTGTCACTTGTCAATCCTGTCCTGTTACTTGCGAGAAGAGAGACTAACGCCCACCTCTCTACACCCTTCCTTCAGGTAGTTGTAGACAGCAGTAAGGGCTCTCGTCCTCCTTGTCTTCACACTAACCAACCCCATCTCCCTCAGCCACTCCTCACAAGGTTTGTTCTCGAGACCCTTCACCAACATTATTGCCCTTCTTTGGACCCTCTCCAGCACCTCAGTGTCTTGTGTTGAGGTGCCCAAAGCTATTACACAGTTGTTATGAGCTGCTGTAGCTCAGCTTGAGTTTTGTCCACAAGGGTGAGTTAGGTCCATCAACCACATTGTGTAGTAGTCTAGTACAACCTCCTGGAGCTGGTTGGTTTAATGTGTTTACATATAAGGCTGTGACAATGGTTTGTTCAGGCTATGCTAGGTAACACAGGGTTAATGGTCTGTTTCTTACCTGGCTTTCAGTTGAATCTTGTCTGAAAATCAGGGTCAGTCCTCGTGATCGTAACTTCCACAAAACCTGGTACAAGTAGGATGTTCCAAGGTGCAACTGACAGCTTTCCAATGTTGTTTCACTAGTAGTCAACAAGAATGATAAGGAGAAAAGAAATCTCCTTTCCTGTAGGACTCCCTACTTCCTTGGAGAGAGTAGTTGGTTTCTTGGTGGAGACCCACAAGGATCAGTACTGGGACCAGTACTATTCAATATTTTAATTGATGATTTGGATGAGGGATTAGAGTGCACTGTCAGCAAGTTTGCTGATGACACAAAAAAGGGAGGAGTGGCCAACACCCCAGCAGGCTGTGCTGCCATTCAGCAGGACCTGGACAGGCAGGAGAGTTGGGCAGAGAGACTGAATTACCTGTAATAAGGGCAGTATAGAGTCTGGGCAAGAATAACCCCAGGTACCAGTATAGGTTGGGGACTGACCCGTTGGAGAGCAGTGCAAGAGAAAGGGACCTGGGGGTCCTGGTGGCCAGCAGGATAACGATGAGCCAGCAATGTGCCATGGTGGCCAAGAAGGCCACTGGCATCCTGGGGTGGATCAGAAGTGATCTGGTAAGTAGACACAGAGACGTTCTTCTCCCCATCTACTCTGCCCTGATGAGACTGCATCTGGAGTATTGTGTCCAGTTTTGGGCCCCTCAGTTCAAGAAAGACACAGAACTGCTTGAGGGAGTCCAGCACAGAGCCCCAAAGATGATGGAGTGGAACACCTCCCTGATAAGGAAAAGCTGAGGGAGCTGGGTCTCTTTAGCTTGGGTCTCTCTCCATTGGATAAATGGAGACTGAGGAGTGACCTCATTAATGTTTATAAATATGGAAAGGGCAGTAGTCAGGAGGATGGAGCCAAGGTCTGCTCAGTGGCATCCAATGGTAGGACAAGGGGCAATGGGTGTGAGCTGGAACAGAGGAGGTTCCACCTCAATCTTAGAAGGAACTTCTTCCCAGTGAGGTTGATAGAGCACTGGAAGGGGCTGCCCAGGAAGGTTGTGGAGTCTCCTTCTCTGGGGATGTTTAAAACATACCTGGATGTGTTCCTGTGTGACTGGATCTAGGGGATCCTGCTGTGGCAGGGGTAATGCTCTGTGATTCTGTGAAGTAAAGCTTTGTCGGGTCTCCATGGAACAGAGGTAGTTTGTACCAACTCCGAGTGACTGGCTGAAATGTAGTACTTACAGGCAGCAATTTTTGCGCTGCTTGTAGATTTATTTATTTTAAAAGATTAGAAATAATTACTAACTGATTTGTTTTTTTGAGATATGCTATGAGATTTATTATCACTGTTCTATTCTTGAAATTTCTAGCTGCAAAAATCCTGCTTGTGTTTTTGGAAAGCACTCTGAAGAGAATTCAGGATAAATCAGGAGTTTGTCTGTCTGGTGGAGGCTGCCCAGTTTCTGTATGTGTTTTTGTTTTGTTGGCTCTTGTATTTCTGGGGAATAAGGTGTGTCTCTATGTTTTGAGTTATCTGATTATGTTAAGGGGGTGATGCAAGATAGTGCATTTGTTTTCTTAAGATGATTGGCACACTCCCAAACATAAGGAAAGATGGAGTCTGTAGGCTCTTTCACTGTATGGAAAGAAGCTAACAAATTCCTAGCTCTAAAACCAAATAGTTTTCCTTCCAAATTTGTAAGAAGGCATTTTTAGCAGCCTTCAAGTATAGATTCTGTAACTTAATTGTTAGCTCCGCTTCTCAACTGAATTTGTTTCTAGCTTATTGGAAATATATCATTTACGTGTTGATGAGCACGTAGGTAATGCTGTTGTGGCTTAGGTGCTTTTACTGCTTTCAAAAGTTCTCTTAATGACCTTCAAGTCACATTTTAATCCTGAGTGATACAAATGAAACTGCTCTGGCATTTCTGTTAGCCACCATGCTTTCAAGACACACTCGCGTTGGCAGATAGATGAGTAAAGCACCAACCACTGCTACTTAGTTTTTGGAAGTGGTAATTTTTTTGGCTGCTTGTGTGTAAGAGCAGTGTTGTCCTATCCAGGTGTGGGCGAGAAGAACTTGCTCTTTCACTTCTGCACCGGCTTTTGAGTAGTTTGAGACAGCTGCTGTGATAACTGAGCACTGCTTTAATCAAATTAGGGAAGTGGCCTGTGTGAAATAAAATTGACTTCAGAAGGCTGTTTTCCTGCTGTTCGTACCCTGTGTTTCACTTGAAACTCAGCTACGCAAATAGTTGCGTCAGCACAATTGTACATGGAACTGTGGAAGAAACTGAGGACTGTGTAGTTAGGAACCTCACAGAAAGGGTGATCAGACCCTGGAATGGACTGCTCAGGGCAGTGGTGGAGTCCCCATCCCTGGAGGTGTTTAAGGACAGACTGGCTGTGGCCTTTAGTGCCCTGGTCTGGCTGATTGTGGTGATATTGGGTCATAGGCTGGACAGGATGATCTTAGAGGTCCTTTCCAGCTTCAGTAGTTCTGTGATTCTGTGAAGTCAGCATTTCCTCCTGAATAAACTGGCATATGAAGCTGTTTCCTGGTACCAGCTAGTGTAAAATATAGAAACAGACAGCATGGTGTGGTCTGCAGTAACACCATGTGCTGCCTGAGAGCATAATTTCTTGTTAGGTGATGGGTTTAGTTCTGCCTGAAGTTCTCTACAGTTCAGTACAGGTACAAGGATCTTAGAAAACTAATGTCTCAAACAACTAAGCTGTGTAGTTTTGTTGGCAGTTCCAAACAACTGGTGTCATTCCAGAGAAAAAAAAGTGTTCGGGCATTAACTCATGAGCCTGAGGTGGTACCTTGACAGCAGCTTTAATCTCTGGATACTCTAGAATGCTTATCCTGTTTTTCTTAGTTCCTTTGTGCCCTCTCTGCCAGCCTTCAGTGATGTTGCCAGATGTGTGCAAACAAATATTTCTAAATGATTTCTAAAATGATCAGAGGCCTGGACCACCTGCCTTATAAGGACAGGCTGAGCAAGTTGGGGTTGTTCAGCCTGAGGAGGCTCCCAGGTGACCTTTGAGCAGCTTTCCAATCTCTGAAGGAGGCTACAAGAAAGCTGGGGGTAGGGCTTTTGACATGGGTGCGTAGTGAGAGGACAAGGGGTAAGGGTTCTAGACTTGAAGAGGGGAGACTGAGGTTGGACATGAGGAACAAATTCTTTGCTGTGAGGGTGACAAGATGCTGGAACAGGTTGCCCAAAGAAGTTGTGGCTGTCCTATCCCGGACGGGTCGGGTCCGCTCTGCTCCTGTAACCGGCAGGGAGTGGCATGGACCACCCTGGCGCGGCAAAGACAGCCACGGCCCGGCGCAGAAGGTAGAGCCCCGGTCCAGACCTGATGCCACGGACCAGAGAAGCAAGACTTTGGTGGAGATCTACCACCACCACCCTCCATGGAGCAGCCCTTCAGCCTTCGTGGTGAGCTAAGGAACTCTTTCTTCCTCCTGGAGCTGAGACAGGAAGAGAGAGAGAGAGAGGAGAGGAGAAGGTCCTGGAAAACCCTCTTGGCCACGTGCAGAGAGTGGGGGTGCGGCCCTGCTGACGTAGCCGTGCGGTCGATCTCTGTCTTGGGTCCCGTGCGTGGCCAGGGCCCTGCGGCTGCCACCATTTTAGTGAGCCCTGGTCAGCAGGAAGAGAGACTGTTGGTCACTTCTGCTGCTGAGAAAGACTGGGGGGTGCTTGGTATTGGGGAAAATTCATCCATGCTTAGCTGAAGAAAGCAGAAGGACTTGAAAATCCTTAAAACCTTGGGCATGGAGTCTGGGATATTTGTTTG
>JAOXOE010000441.1:19088804-19117597 GCA_028565055.1 Phoeniculus purpureus | reverse complement strand
ATAGTTAAAGAGTTAATAAACCCTTTTCCAGTTCCCCTAAGCTATCCATTGTCTGGCAAATTTATCCGAGATCTCATGGAGACCTGACTGCTTTGTTTTCCTTTTCCCTTATCTTAAATTGTGGTCTTGATCCCACCACAAAATTGGTGCCGAAACCCGGGAGCAAAGCAGTTTCTTAGTTTTAACCCGCTTCATGTCTGAGTTCCAGTTCTGTTGTCACTTCCATGTCTGACATAAACCTTTTCTCTTACAGAGGAGAAGAAAAAACTAGTTCGAGAATTTGATGAGAAAGAGCGTGAAGCAAGTGAAACGGTAAATAGGAGTCAGTGCTTCTGGCCTTGCTGACTGGTTGAGATACTGATCCCTTAAGAAGGACAAGTACTTCCAAATTGTATTTTCTTGACAGATCTGATTCCATCCGGCAGATGTATTGTTAATGTTTGGTTAATTGATCGGAGAGGTGTGTGTGTACTTGTCAAGATTCTTGTATGTACCCAGGTACCTGTACAGACAGATACTCTGAGGTGCATTTCTTTTTCGAGTGTAGGGTTTGGATGTCAGCTTCTCTTTGTTGAACAAAGGAGAGTGATGGAGGTGCAATTTAAATTGCTAGAGATTGTAGGGAGGGCACACAGAGAATTTGCTGGTGTTCTTTCTTTTTCTTACTGACTTTTTTCATGTTGCTTTTAAAACATCTGATCTTTTGATAATAGTCAGATAGTTAAATAATATCTTGTGTACTTGAAACCTCTGTCGCATGGGCTTCCTGGGCAGCAGGTGACATAGAACAGCATGGAAAACCCGTTGTGACTTGTCTATTTAAGCAAGACATTATGCATTACCTTTCTTTTCCTATGAGCATCCTGTTAGGATGTTTTTGAAACCAAACACGATGCTTTATTCCCCTAACTTATGTGGTTTATTGTCCTGTACCTGTGTAGGTGGTGTTTGAGGTGCCACTCATCCTGTGAGTGAGCTCATACTGCCAAACAGCTTGAAGCTTTGTGAATTTGTAACAGGAGTCACTGAAGTGAAGATCCTTGCATCCAAAATCTCAGGGTTTACAAATCCTAGTACTAGTCACCAAGCCCAGATGATCAGAGTGTGAGTTTAGTGGCTGGGCTACCTACACAGTAGATTTCTGTTGAATGGATGTGATGAGAAGCTGGTACCCATCCTATAAATGTTTCTAGGAAAATGACAGCTGCAGATTTTGAAGCTATAGGGTGCTGTTTCAGAAGAAGAGTAAGCATTTGAGCTTGACGGTGATTTGTGTTTTTCCTTGAGGCACTGTGAATGTGAAAATCCATGTGGACTGCAGAGCTTTAGGCCAAGTGGTGCATTTGGTGCTAGATGCATTGTATAGGGTTTGGTGTTATTTGCCGTCACCCAATGACGTAAAGACATGTGAATCCCTTCATCTGGTGGTTTTTGAGTATAGCTTTTAAAAATGAAGCACATTTTGTTCTGTTAAAGCTGCGGGAAATGGAGGAAGAACTGAAGTATGCTCCTCTGCCTTTCCGCAACCAAATGATGAGCAAGATCCGGGCGTACAGAAGAGACCTCACCATGTTCCAGCGGGAGATGAGAAGCACAGATTTGGGAGTAGGCCCTGGAAGTCAAGGCGATATGAAATACGGAATCTTCTCCACAGAAAATGAACAAAGCGTGAGAATTAGATATACATTTCATTTAATTTTGCTGTGATTGTTTAAAAATCCTGTTTCAGATCTAATGTTTACAGTGTTTCTACTTTAATCCACTTCTGTGCTTGTGTAGCTGCCCCTATATTTCTCTGCACATAACGTGAGTAGTTCAGGGAGAGAATTGAGGTCCTCTGTTCTAAAGTGAGTTTAGTCAAGAGTGTGGAACTCCTTGAGTGCCATGTGGTTAGTAAATTGCACAGTGCTCTGTACCAAAGCGCTTTACTTAGGCACTTCCCCTGCAGTGAGAACACAGAGGTGATGCTGCTGATTGAGAAGAAATGTTCACTGATCTAATTCTGGTCTCCAAAACTAGCAAAGAGTGTGTATCCTGCACTGCACGGGTCCCTTGGTAGAATTATCTTTCAGGCAATCTCAGTGCAGATAATTCCAAGAAAATATAAGAAGTCGTCCTCTAGCACTTTGTTCGCAACGGATGTGCTGCTGCCGTGCAAGAAATACACCAGTCCCTTTGCTTACGAAATGTGTTTAAATATATTGGAGCTAGTAAGACTGAATCTGCTTGTTGTATTCAAAGTTCTGTCATCTGTAAAGCAAGAAAGTTCTTACAGACTGCTTTGATTGGAACCTTCAGAGGTCATCTGTCTAGTCCTCCACCTCCTGCAGTGAGCAGGGACACTTCCTTTAGATGCTCAGAGTCACATCCAACCTGACCTGGAATTTTCAAGGGAGGCAGCTGCCATCTCTCTGGGCACCCTGTGCCAGTGTTTCACCACCCTCATTGTAGAAAATGCCTTCCTTAAGAAAAATTCTTCGTTCTTCTCCACCTTCATGGTAGTGGGCTGTTTCTCTGCCTTAGCTAAGGAAGGTTTGAGGGAGGCACTTTCCCCAGTGTCTAGGTAAATTTTTGCATTTCATTCCTCTTGTTTGGTTCTGCTAAAACCTGAGAGAACAGGGTGGTGGAATAGACTTTGCTAAGCTTAAGAAAACCTTTATTTTTGAGCTACCACCTTTTGAACCCGGGATCAGCAAACATCTCTTATCCTTTAGTCCAGGCTACTGGCATGAAAAGAGGATCTTTGTTACTTAGCAGACCATCTGTTAGTGCTGTTTGTTCTTAATCCTTTTGACTGTAAACTCTTGATGGATGTCTGTGGCAACAAATTGTGAAGTAACCAGTAAGACTGAATGTAAGTAGGAGTGGAAGGAGAAGTTGGGAGCTGGAAAGCAGAGCTACTATTTTCATGTAAATGTACTTCTCTGGAAAAGTTAATTGTTTCAAAGGCAGTTTGTTGGGGCTGTGTTAACTCTTCAGGTGTGTGTCCTTTCTCAGGCTTTGAACAGATTTGGCCATAATCTCACAAGATGAACAAGAACTGTTTCCAAATGAACTGAACTAACGTAAGAAGCCTGTAGTGCTGATACAGAAGGGTGACTTACACAGTCACATCCTTTTAATAAGTCAGAAGCCTAATACCTATCTTTGTGCTTATATCGAGCATTCTTTATTTTTCAGACTAACCTGCAGTCTCAGAGGGTGCTGCTTCTCCAGGGCACAGACAGCCTGAACCGAGCCAGTCAGAGCATTGAGCGCTCGCACCGCATTGCTGCTGAGACAGATCAGATTGGCACTGACATAATTGAAGAGCTTGGGGAGCAGCGGGAGCAGCTGGAACGCACCAAGAGCAGAGTAAGCAGAAGAATTGTGGGTGCTGTATCAAAACAACCTGAAGTTAGCTTAATGGGAGCTAAGTAATTACTGTTAGAGGCCTCCCTAGACTTGGTAATCCAACTGGTGTGTCTGCACACCACATCCAGGCTGCCACATTCCTATGCTGTGCTCATGAGAGGAAAATAAGTACTGTAGAAGGGCCCAATGCACAAAGGCCAAATGTCTGCTGCTGTGTCTGTGCACCACTTTTTTTAATAGGGTATCCTATTAAAAAACCAGAGCATTACTGAGAAGATTGCATATTAAAAAAAAATGCTAAGGAGTTGCCCATTACTAGTGAAGGTCTAGATTTGAGAGGCAATTAAATTAAATCAAATTTAATACAGGTGTTATTTCTTAAAGACTACCCTTTCAATATTTATAGGTTAGCTAAGGAGGAGAGAATGGTGCCTGACAAAGTGCCTGTTTCTCATCCTTTGGTCAAGCTCTGCTTCTACTGTAGAAGCTTCAACAAGCTGTCCATTTGTTTTTTTAATGCACATTCAAAACTGAAAATTCTGTATTTGAGGTAACAAACTGATGGGGTTTTCTGTGTGCACAACCGATGCTGGGGATGAGGACGCTGAGACACTCAGCCAAAACAAAAAGCTTAACCCTTTTCTTGGGAGTTACTCTCCTCCTTGCAACAAAGCCTGTAGCTTTTTCATTTAGGCAGGTTTGTTTATTTCTGTCAAAATTTTATTTGTTCTGCTCTCAAATTTGAGTTGGGGAGCAGAAAAGGAAATGTAACCTAAAGATTTGTATGTGTAGTTTTCTTCTATTCTTTTCCTAGTAAGAACAGAATAGTCCTTCAAGCATGTCAATCTATCCACAGACAATTCATCATGCTGGGACTTTAACTGTGAGCCTTTTAGGCACTGTAATCCTGAACTGCATTAGCTACATGTTCCAAGTAGAAGCAGACTTTCTTCTCGCTTGGTCTTTCACAGCTAAGACTGGACATCTAGTGTGGTTTGAATGGACTTGGTTGCTTTCTTCCCAGCTTGGTCCAGTCCATCTCAATGCAAAGTAAAGCTCAGTGGAAAGCAGTAGCTTAAACTAGGGCTCTAAATGAGGGCAACAGCTGAAACTAGAGCTGTACAGGCAGACATCTGATGATAGGTGACCTGGCATACCTGCCACTCACCTTGAATGCTGACTCTTGTTTGTGAGACAACAGCTGAGTTGGCCCCAATCTCAATTATATACATCTTCCTAGCTAGCTGAGACATACCCAACAGTTCAGTTCTGAGGGTTACAAAGCTAGAACAGATTATCTATTAACAGTTCAGTGCTCAAACCACTGGGTCAGTAGACGTGTTGGTGTAACATGGTTCTTTCTTTGCTAGAAATGAAGCAGCAATTGGGACAGTTCCAGCTATGCGCTGGGGAGAACACATCAATGTAATTTTCTTCTTGTGTCATCAAGCAGAATAAAGAAGTGAAGTGGAATGAAAGGAGCCAGTGCAAACTTTCTGATATTTAGAGGTTAACTAAAGGGGCAGAACATGATCCTAAACTGCCTTTCTGTGTGTCTAAGTAGAGTCTAACTGCCTCTTTAGAAATGAGACGATGCCTCCAGCTTGGACTGTGTGCAGGGAGCAAGGTGGTGTCTCAACAGTTAGCCTTGCTCCCATTACTAATTGCGGTGTTTCCACCCCTCTTACTTCCAGGTGCATCTTTACACAGTTGCTGTAGATTTGTTCAACTGAAAAATAACGTTTCTTTCTTCTTAGTTGGTGAATACAAGTGAGAACTTGAGCAAGAGTCGGAAGATTCTGCGCTCCATGTCCAGGAGGTGAGCAGCATGACTGCTGTGGCACAGCGCCTCAGCAAGAGCGTTATTGGCTGCTGGTTGCAGGAAAAAGGAGAAAAGAGTATCCACTGGAAGTACGGGGAGGTTTTAGGGGGTGTCTTGTGCAGGTACTAATGTGTGTTTCCTTGTCTCAGGCACATAATTGAGCACTACTGCATCTCTGCTGCTCATTTAGGGTAGTACAGGGGGCTTTAACTATCCTGCATGAGAAACTGGTGAGGACATAAGCAAGACAGAACGGATTGCTAACTTTAGATGCAACTCCGTCAGGTTGAAAAAAGCTGTGCTGTAAATCACTGCTGCACTGAGTTAGATGCGTGACACAGACTGATCTGTTCAGCTGTAGTAATGCCCTAGAGCAGCCAGACCACCATAAGAAACTGAGCCTGAGTGTTTTGGTACCTGAGGTAATGGCTGCCTAGGTGTAACGTACAGTTTCTGAACTGTATGGTTTAACTGGCCTTGTAAATCAGTTCATGGAGTGTATTCCTGGTCAGTACTTCTAGCCTCACCCTTTCCTTTATACCTATTGCTAAAGGAAGGTATCATATAGCTGATTAAATTTCAGTACAATAAGTACGTTACTGTTTTGAGATTTTATAATTCTGCTTCTACTGTAAAGTTCAGAGTAAAGGCACCACAAGGTGGGTTTCTGCACAGGAGTTCAGCTGCTGTTTTCATCTTTCCTTAACTGAACAGGCACATACAGAGCAGAATGATCTGTGTTAGGCAGGGTCGGGGAAGAGAAACAGAACTGCTGCTGTTCAAGTACATTGGAGCAGAATTTTCAGAAACTGAGCAGGAAATGACCGAGGTTGCCCTTTCCTGCTTGCCAGAGCTATTTGAATCGCACTTTGGGGGTCTGTATGAAACAGGCAGTACACTTATTGAAGGTACAACAGTGATCAAATTATCTAGGATCTGCTTCTGTAATCAAGAAGGGAAAGTAATCTTGATTTGTTTTTAAAATTTTCTACTCTAGGATTACCACAAACAAGTTGTTGCTGTCAATTATCATCATCCTGGAACTGGCCATCCTCGGAGGTGTGGTCTACTACAAGTTCTTTCGCAGCAAATGAGTCTTCATCATCGAGATGAGCTTTTCCGCTGTTGAGGAACTGGATGGGCTGTCTCTCTCCTTTGACTGTCTGACGGATGAACTGTCTCATGAGACAGCACGTTCAACTGGAACTGTCCTGACAGTAGAAAGACAGAGAGTGGGAGCAAAAGGAAAATGCAGAGACAGACCTGAACTACTGGTCAGATTCCTAAGAAGGTAATAAATATTTTATTGTCTCGGTTTGTACATATTGAGCTCAATGAATAAACCTCGGTAGCCACCGGTCAGTGGAAAAGCTAGTTTATTTAAAAATTGGAAAGTTAACAGTATGTGCCAAGTGTTGACAATCTATCCACTCAAGTACCTCAGCAGAGGTCTACAATGTCCAGTGTACCCAAGACTTTGGGTTCTTAAATCCTCACTTGCTCTTCACTGTCAGATTCATCTGGAGAACTGGGTGTTGGGAGTTCATCAAAAGCAGTGTGTGCTCCTTCCCTTGTTTGCCCAAAGCATGTTGCTATCACATCAACTGCCAGACTAGCAGTTGCATTCACTTCCTCTTGAGAAGCTCCAAGAAGGGGATTGACTTCAACCATGTCTACAGCTGAAAGCATTCCTGTGAAAATGAATTAGAGCTTTGTTACTACGAAAATGGATAAATCCTCTAACAGGGTTTCTTTTGCAGCCTTTCAATCATTGCAGCAAGTCTAGCATGTGAGTTTGTGACCTATTGTGCCCCTCAGACAAGTAAAATTAGCTCTTGAGTGAGGAACAACATTAGCGTTCCTCAGGTGCAAGTTTCTGTTTTTCATTTCATTCTCTCTTACATGGTCACTAACTCACTCACTCACGATCTTATTAGCATTAAGGAAAAATAAGTTTGATGTTCCATATACACATAGGATAGAAATAGTCTCTCATTTTCTTTTTTTTATAGTCAAAAATTTAGGGGGATATAAAGTTATTCTTTGCCATACTATTAATAGTTCTGTTGACTGGGTTTGGTTTGGGTTTTTCCTTCTTTTACTGCAAATAAGTAATTTAAACACATTAAATAAAACTCCATGGTGTAAGGGTGAAAGTCCTCATAAATCAAGCCTTGAATCCAATAATAGAACTTACTAAGGTTGTTTGCATCCACATCTATATTCCAGATGCCCATTTCAGATCTCAGCTCACACGTTCACAAAGATGGATTCAGTATTGTAGAAGGTGACCAAGTCATCTGGGGCATCACTTGTTAACATAATAAGTATTTTATTTGCTTTTGCTAAGTTGTTGATGGTTAAGCTGCTTCCAACACCTGGGGAGCTGCCCAATCACAGAACTCTTTTAACCCATTTGCTGACAGCTGAATTGATTCTGTAGGCACCTTAGGTTTGACTGATTGAATATCACAACCAATATGAGCTCAACGTGGTTTGTCCCATCCTTGACTTAATCCAGTACTGCCGGTTGATTCCTACCTGTGTTGTGTATTTCCTCCGTGATGTACATGCCTTCTCTGTAAGTCAGTCCACCTAGAACAGGAGTCCCAGTTGCTGGAGCCAGGGAGGGATCAAAAGCATCAATGTCAAAACTCAGGTGAATTGGTCTCTGTCTCCTAAAATAGAATAAAACAAGAAAAGTACTTTCAGCATCTTACACGTCATGCCTTTCTTACTGTCCAGGCTGATAACCATAGCTCCATGATGCTGAAGGGCCCTCTAAGTTCTTATACCGTATCTTATACAGATTTGGAAATTTTAAACATTTCCAATGTCTTTGGACTCTGAAACATCTCTTATTTCAGAACGTTCTCCAGTGCACACTGGGGAAAACACATTTGTCTTTCTAGTTCCAGTGAGCACCCACCCAGGTGTGATTTGGCTGAGAGAAGTACTCTGGTTCTAGCGGTCTTATCACATAATCACAGAACATTAGAGATTGGAAAGGACCTTGAAAGATCATCTAATCCAATCCCCTCGCCACAGCAGGATCCCCTAGACCAAGTCACACAGGAACATGTCCCCAGAGAAGGAAACTCCACAAACCCCCTGGGGAGCCCCTTCCAGTGCTCCGTCACCCTCTCTGTGAAGAAGTTCCTTCTCATATTAATGTAGAACCTCCTCTGGTATTTGTCTCCTTAGCTGAAAGAGTATACAGAAATGCAGGATATAGTCCAGCTTTTTCTCCTTTTGCACAGAAAGCCAGGGGTTTGTTTTTCCTTTTACTGCAAATAATTCATTGTTTAAACACATTCTATAAAAAACTCCTTGGGATAAGGAGAGGCTGAAAGGCTGAATCATTGATTTACATGGCATCTAGGATGGAGGAACCACCAAGCTTAAGGATTCACAGACAACTCAGCAAGACATTTTTCAGGTCAGCAGTTGTAGGCTGCCTCCAAACTCTGCCATGTCAGCCTGGTTGATGGAGTGAAGACTAATCCCAAATCTAAACTGTTAGTTACTTACTCATGCAGCAGAGATACCTGGACCTCATTCTGCTTACAGGACTTTGTTCTACATGACCCTTCGTAACTGATCCTCTCCCTGGGTGCCTAAACTAGCACAGTTTGCTCCCAGATCTGGTTCCCCTAACTCAAACAACGTTTGCCAATACTGCAGCAAGGTTACAGTGAATTGCTCTGCCTGAACAGTGGCAATTGTCAGGACAGCACATGCCAGCATAGACTAAAGGAGAAAGCCATCAAATGCTTCTGACTTGAAACTGAAATGAAATTACTGTCAAGTTGCTGTATATATTTTTAAAACCCGTGCTGGTTTAAATATCTTGTCAGACTACAGCAAAACGCAGAATTCCTCAAGAAACAGAACAAACAGCACCATCAAATCATTAAGGTTGAAAAGGACCTCCAAGATCATCAAGTCCAATCTTCAGCCCGGCACTTCCATGAGCAACTAGACCATGTCCCAAAGTGACACATCTGCTCACCTTTTGAACACCTCCAGGGATGGGGACTCCATTGCTTCCCTGCACAGCCTGTTCCAATGTTTAACTGCTCTTTCACTAAAGCAATTTTTCCTCATTTCCAATCTGAACTTCCCCTGGCCCAACTTGTGGCCATTTCCTCTTGTCCTGTCATTGATTATTTGGGAGAAGAGGCCAACACCAGCCTCTCTAAAACCTCCTTTCAGGGAGCTGTAAAGGGCAATAAGGTCTCCCCTCAGCCTCCTCTTCTTCAGGCTAAACAATCCTAGCTCCCTAAGCCTCTCTTCATAAGACAGAGCCACACCTACAATGACTGTTGTAACCCATCCCATAGCCCTTCACTTAAACATCTCCCAGAAAGTGGATAAAAAGTGGATAAGAGTAGGTTAAATCAGAGAATGGTTTGTTACCTGCCCATCAGTTGTTCAAATGTTCTTTCCATAACTTTCTGAATTCCAAGGCGATCAATATCCCTCATGGAAAAGTATTGGATGTCATAGGTCTTCAAAATATAGCTGTTAAAATAAAGGTTGAGAATGTGTTTTAAAAATCATTAGTGGCCTTAGGTTAAGCCTAGCAACCTTTATGAATAGCAGATGTGGAAAGAATTCTTGCTTCTGAGTCCAGCCTTCACAAACACCCATTAATCTAAATCAACTTACTATTCAGCAGGGTCCACATCCCTCAACCCAATGTACACAATGTCTGATGCTGATAGGCAGGGCTTCAGCCAGGAAAAGCCAGGAAGTTGTGGTACCTGCAAGCAAAGGTGACGTATTAAATCAGTATCATCACGTGCCTGTAGTGACGGCAGTTAATGCTTTGTGTTTATAGCATTCTAACTGTCACTTGAGTAGAACTTCCTGATTTAAGGAGCCCTCACCTTTGTCACACCAACTTACACTAGTTGAATGTTAATGAAGTCTTTAACTTTTAAACATTTAAACAGTTTAAAAAGAAGGAATTAAAAGCCCAAATCCACAAGCAGTAGGTAATGAGTGTTCAGTGTCATTCAGTGATAGGGCAAGGGGCAATGGGTGTGTCTCAATAGGAGAAGAAACTTCTTCACAGTGAGGGTGACAGAGCACTGCAATGGGCTGCCCAGGGAGGTTGTCTCCTTCTCTGGGGATGTTTAAAACCCACCTGAACATGTTCCTGTGTGACTTGATCTAGGGGATCCTGCTGTGGTAGGGGTATTGGACTGGATGATCTTTCAAGGTCCCTTCCCATCCCTAACGTTCTATGATTCTATGATCAGTGAATGTAAGGGAGGATAAGAAAATAGATGTCAAGATGTAGCTGGCTTACACAGTGCATTTCATGGCAGTGCTATGGGACTTCTTACCCACTAAACCTTTCTTAAGCAAAGGAATAAAAACCAAGGCACCTGTATCTTTTAGAAGGATGTAAACAGTCATGTAAACTGTTGCAAAAGCATTAAATACCAAGACATTTGAGGTGGGAAGCTAAGGAGCAAGAAAAAGAAAGGAAGATAAATTGGGCCTCTTCATGAGGCTACATCATAGTTGTTTTTTTGACGTAGAACTGAAGAGAGCAGGGCTATTAGCACAACTGGCATATGATTATAAAAATTTCAATTAGTAATATCTACAAATTTCAGGAGTGCTTTAAGAAAACTCAGATTTCTCTTCGTCCTCTCCCAGCTCTGAAACTGGCTACAGCCAACACAATTGTGAAGCGGCAATACATGAGTGAATAAGGGCTAGGACTGAGTGTCTCAAAAACTGACCAGGGAAAGAGTCGGTGCTCCTGACTCTGTTCTCATGCAGTCATAGAATTGTTTGGTTGAAGATCATCAAGTCCAACCATCCCACAGAACGTTACAGCAGCTAAACTGAGTTGCTGGCAGGGAGGCATGAACAGTCTAAACAGATTGTGCTCCCAAGAAATAAGCACGCTGCTACTTGTTCCTCATGCCCTTTTGATAGGGAACAAAGAACAAAGCACCTGGAGATGCTGGAAGAGCAGTACCAGTTAGTAGAGCTGGACAGTGGATCAGGAAGATAAAATGCAGTCATGCAGGTTATTTTGATTTCTCTCTATAAAGGCCTCTTGTCTTTCTGTGGTTCTACAAAACAATCTAGAGAGGGAGCCAAGTGCCAAGTACTCTTCCTGAGACTACTAGGTCAATGACCAAACCTTGTGATCCAGAGACACAGTGTGGGTGAGGACACACATAGATGGGTCATGGTGTGAAGGGGATGCTCAAAACTGTTTTCACAGTGTGCCTGAAAGCAAGAAAGGCGATACAGGGCTCAACACTAAAATCTTCTCTCCTTTCACACTGTTCTGCCATGTACATTCTGATAGGACAGAAACCTTGAGGAACCAAGTGCAACTGGTTAGTTTGTCTATCACTGTGAGGAGGAAGTTACATTCAGTGGAAGTATAGGACTAAAGAAGGCTGCTTACTAGTGGCAGCCAGTTTTAGGATTCAAAAAGAATCAGTCAGGAAAGGACAGTACCTTTTTTTGGCCTGTTCTGGATGTGAACAAGATGTACATGTACCTGTTCACACGTGAGGGTTCCCTCCAGTTCCCAAGGTATTGTCACAGGCACATTCTACTACTGCTAACTGGGCTAACAGGCTTAAAAAACTTAGACTGTTGTGGAAGCCTTCTCGTACCAGCAGCACAGATATATTTGCTCCCTCTAGACAGGAATATGGTGTATGGCAGTCTGTTAGGTTAGCATATGTTAGGTTAGCATATATTTCCTATCCCATTTTCCCTCTGGAACTGATTTAGCAACCTAACTGAGGCCATCCTGTTTGTGTAGCTGCAAATACAGGTCATGGGGCTTGTATCACGCATGATTCAACCTAGACTTCCTGATACCTCAAATTCAGGTGGGCTCTAGGTACAAGCTCATAACCAGCACCATACCTGACTAATTCACCTCTGAGAGTAGCCCAACGTTATCCTTCCTTTACTACAGCTGCTCCTGTAGTGACCCCAGGAAGCTCACATAAAAAAATAAAATACTGCTTTCTCTGTGCTACAGAAAGGACTGTCCCCACCAGAACAGAACAGAACTGTCTACACAGGAAACCAGTTCATGCTTTTGTCCTACTGACAAAAGAGGAAAGCAGCCCACATCATTCTGCCTTGCTCCTCCTTCCTCAGCTGTCGGAGAACTTGGCTTTGTTCTGTTCTCACCAAGACAAACTGTTCACCTTAGATGAGCTTCAAAATTCACATTTTCTCTTGCTCTTCCTGTTTCTCCTGCAGAAGAGGGTACAGTTGTCCAAAAGAAAAAAGTATCTCCCCCTTTAATTTATGAGCAAGAAGCTAAAAATACAGAAACCTTTACTATTAACCTTCTTGTATCCTGGGGCTATTCCAAGAAGCCCCATGAATTCTGTGCTACTTTGGGAATGTTATCGTGCCTGTAGAGACCATACACATAGCGTTAGAAAGAAGGAAGACACACTGCCACCAGAACTGCACTCCCAGCGAGAACAGCAAGGAAAAAGGAAGGACTAGCAGTGCAAAGTGCCAGAGTTAAACACAGGTTTTCTGCAACTCCAGCATCCATTCTCAACCCACAGTTGCTGATCCTGCTCCAGCCTAAGCTTCAGCAGAAGCAGATTGTCATAGCTCAGCTCCTACTGCAAAGGCTTCAGCCTTTAACAGTGCACACTGCAGTGTCTCCAGGAGACAGATGCACCAGGTACCTGTACAGGGAGGTGCAGTCAAGCCAGAAAGAGTCTACAGGCCTTAGGGCAACCCGATGTTTAAGCATCTTGACAGCAGCAAAACCTGGCTGTGCACACTCTTCCTCTTCTAAGGACAAAGAGTCTCTATTTCAAAGCACCCTATAAGCAGGAACAGCTGTTCCCATTTGTAGTATTTGCTGGTGGAGCCAATTCTGGAGCAGCCAGTTAACAGAGATCATGCAGGAACAGCCCCTTCGGGCCTCAAGGTTGCCACAACACGGAAGAGCCAAACTAAGCAGGAGAAGCATGCAAAGCATGCAGGACCCTGCTGTTTCTGGAGGTGAGCTCAGCACAGCTCTCACAGGCTTTGCTGAGGGGAGATTCCTGCTGCTTAGCCGGCAGAATTGCTGCCACTGCGCAGCCTCATGAAATAGCACTGTGGTCAGCTGCTGCACAGAGCTCCTGTGAACTCGTGCTTACTGTGCCACCCACACGGGTGCCAACACATAGAGAAGCCTGTTCTGGTTCCTAAGCATTCGTGTCTATGTCTCTGCGTACACGTGTGTGCCTGTGGACAGACAGATCACACCTATTTTTGCCTCTACTCAGATAACATTTCCAGCAGACAAGAAAGAACCTCACACCAGGAAAAGCAAAATCTTCCAAGGATTTCAGTGTAGGCTCACAGCACTGGCAAGATACTTACTTTATCTTGAAGCTCTCTCAAGAGAAATGAGAGAGGCTGTCCATGGAGGCTTCCAGACTGAGTTGTAAGAGGGGTGTTGATATCAGCATGTGCATCCACCCAGATCACACCCAGGTGAGGGCACTGCCGTGCGTGGCCACTGACAGAACCGAGTGCCAAGCTGCAAGAACAATAGCAGAGATTTTAGCCACCATTTCTCTGTTGAAACAACTACAAGGACAGTGGGAACTCTGCAACTTCGGTCAGCAATGTTGTCATATTTCAGCACGAGATACTTGTGACAACAAAGAGGGAGTCCCATACTAACAGCATAATTCTAGGAGACTCCAAGTAATTCTACAGGACTATACTAGTCCTCACAGATGAGAAATAGCTCTTTTCTCCACTGTCACTCTTCCCACTCTAATCTTCACTTGTTCTAGCTCCAAATGGTCTCTTGGAAAATTTAGTGTGCTGACTCATGAGTTCTGCTCTTCACCGGTTTTATTCCAGTCATGACACCTTCCCCCACAATTCATTCTTACACACCCTACCTTCTTCAACCAATTCTCAGACCAAAAGTCATTGAAAACCAGGAGGAAGTTATTTGGATTATAAGCTCCATCACAAAATGGCCTGTGCACAGGCATTACAAAACCATCCTGATTGCTGAGGGGCAAGAGAATTACTAAACATTCAGCAATAAAGAAACTGCCACAGTTACAGAAAGGCCACGATCACACAAAAAACCCCAATCATACAAACCTCATGTGTATGTCTACAGATGCCAGAACAGTCTGGAACTAAGCAGATCAGATAGGTATAGGAGTCTTACATGTTTCACCAGAAAACCCCAGCAGTAAGATCAACATGCTGCTACCCTGTGGCATTGCCAGGAAATTATGTTGTTCCCACCATCCCCTTTTTTAATTAAATTCTAATTCTCCAGTGTCAACCCTGTTGACTAGTTCAGCTCACCTGTGGTCACCTCCCATAGTCACACAGCTGTGCCCAGCGGCCACCGCTCTGCTCACAGCATCCGCCAGGATCTGGCTGGCTAAACCCACTGACCGGGGGTATAAAATGAGGTTGTTGTACAGTTCATCATTGGGAACTTGAGTGAAATTCAAATCTCCGAAGTCGTACACTTGGCATCCTGGAAACAGCGGCAAAAGGAGAAAGTGAGTTACTTTAAAAAGTGCCCGAAGCAACGTTCAGAAACCAGTCCCCTCCAAAAGTCTGCTGGGCAAGTATCAGTGGAGTAACAGGAGTGGTTTCACTTCACTGTTTGCATGCCCTTGCAAGGAACCATGTTGCAGCTTTACCCATCAGAAAGCTTACGACAGTGTTGTTGCTTCAATCTAGTGATGAGCTAGGACAGTCATGGACAGTGACCTGAAAAATGGGTAGGTGTTTTGGAATTATTTCTTGGCAATTTTAACGTGAAGCACAGTTTGTGCTGCCAACTCCCTTCCCAGTTACGCAGACTCTACGCAGCTTTAACGAGCTCAGCTGCCCCGGGATGCCTAGGACCTCACGTGTAACTAACTATACCCAGCTCCTAACGGTTGTTTCCTGGTTTCAAAGCCCACAAGAACTTGGACACAAAAGTGCCAAGTTACCAATAACAGAAATTGCTTTACAGTACTGCCAGGCAATTTCGTGGAGGCTGCATTAGCGCTTGGTAAGAGAAACGGCCCATTTTCTCACTACCGGATGTTCTAGGTGACATTTTAATGTTGAGGCTTGACAACATTCTAGGTCTAAGACTTGTAGACAGAAACATGTTTTAGGAGAAGCTATTTAGCCTGATTCTGCAGAGATTAGGAAACAAGGAACCATTTCTTAGTGTTGCTTCTCCTTCACCAAATATATTGACTGGGCACATTTAACGCTGTTGGGGAGCCTGTCCTTTGCAGCTCTGCTGGCTGACACCATGGGCTTTCCTGACACTCCTTTAGAGTTGAGACCTTCTAACAGCATTTTACAGCCCAGAGCCTCTTGGTTTCACGCAGGCCTGTTGCTGCAGGCTTGTAAAGGCCATGTGAAGGTATTTACAGCTACACCAACAGTGGCTCATTAAGAGAAGACCACCTTGAATACCTGTCATGCCACGCAGTGTTCCCCAGCGCTCAGCACTGGGGCCAGTCTTGTTTAACACCATTATGAAGGAACCGGTTGAAGGGATCCAGTGCACCCTCAGGAAGTTTACACATGATGCTAAACTGGGCAGCCGTGTCACTCTGCTTGAGGGTAGGAGAGCCCTGCAGAGGGACCTGGACAGGCTGGATAGATGGGCCAAGGTCAGTTGTATGAGGTTTAACAAGACCAAGTGCTGGGCCCTACACTCTGGTCACAACAATCCCCTGCAACACTACAGGCTGGGGTAAGAGTGGCTAGAGAACCGCTTGGTGAAAGAGGACCCGAGGGTGATTGACAGCAGCTGAACAGGAGCCAGCAGTGTGCTCAGGTGGCCAAGAAGGCAAACAGCATCCTGGCCTGCACCAGAAATAGTGTGGTCAGCAGGACTAGAGCGGTGATATTCCCCCTGTACACAGCACTAGTGAGGCCTGACCTCAAGTATCAGGTTCAGTTTTGGGCACCTCAATACAAGGAGGACACTGGGGTGCTAGAGTGGGTCCAAAGAAGGGGAACAGAACTGGTGAAGGGCCTGGAGGACAGGTCTGTGAGGAACAGCTGAGGGAACTGGGGTTGTTTAGTCTGGAGAACAGGAGAATAAGGGAAGACCTTACTGTCTTTACAGCTACTTGAAAAGGAGATTGTAGGGAGGTGGGGGTCAGGTCATCAGTGATAGAACAAGAGGGACAGGCCTCAACTTGTGGGGACATTTAGATTGGACATCAGGAAAAATGTCTTCACCAACAGAGTGATCAGAAAAGGTTGCTGAAGGAAGTGGCAGAGTCACCAGCCCTGGATGTGTCAAACAACATGTAGTTTTGTTTTTGAAAATAGTTTTGTAGGCAGGGTGGGGTTGGGCTGACAGTTGGACTCAATCTCAGAGGTCTTTCCCAGCCTTAGCAGTTCTGTGCCTGTCCCACGTGTTCCTCAGGATCTGTTCCCACTTCAAAGCACCCAGTCTACAGGTTGACATTTTGCCTTTAACCATCCTGTGCCTGACAGGGCAATCAGAATAATAAAGGTCCACAACTCAAGATGAAGAAACAGACCAGTTAGGCTCTGGAGGTCCTGCTTGATCTCCATTGGTCTAACGCCTAGGAGACAGGCTCTGCTGAGGAAACTACTTGGTAGAAACAACCTAAAACACTTATGTCAAAAGGGGTTTTGCCTGGTGAAAAGAATGTGGCTGGGAAATAGGCAAACACGTTTTACAGAAGGGACACTGGTGAATGTTTGTCAAGGTGTTTGCTAGGAGAGGACATGGCAGCTGAGCGCTGCTACCTGACCAAGGATCACATAAACAAATGTAGGCTCAGCAGCACTGAGATAAAACACAATCTGCAGAGCCTAAAGCAGTAAGTAGGACCAGACATGGGCTGCTCCACACTGGGAGCTGTTTCAGTGACTTGCACGCTGCAGGCCAGCACAGCACACAGCATCGTGGAAAAAAGGACTGTCGTGTACATTTTCTTCTCTCACAGAACATACTAACGTACCACCGTAGTTTTTTACCCATTAAAGGGTGAAAAAAACCCAAACAAACCCAAGTTCTATACTTGGGGGTTATACACAGTGTGATAGCACTGGATGTGTTAATCACAAGAACCAGCCATGCCAGCTTTCGCACCACTTCAGGGAACTGGTTATGAATCTGCAGGTTATGAATCTGCAGGTTATGAATCTGCAGGTTATGCTCCAGGCAGGGCAAGCATGGCAGTTTCTAGCATGTTTGTTCTAGACAGATATCACCTGTAGGCAAATGTCACTTGTGTTCAGCAATCTTTCTCTACCTTGGCCTCCTCTCAGTCCCCACTTGTAAGTTAAAAAGGCTTGGTTCAGCTTACAAATAAAAAAAGACCTTCATTTCATAGGATCCCATCAGGTTCCTACAGATCACAGTGTAAGTGTGGTAGAGGCAAGCACTTTTGGGTGCAGAATCATTAGGGATCCTGAGATCTTGTTCATGTTTTAGACAAAGGGTACTCCATCTTCTCATTAAGATGCCTCTTTCTAATTTTATAGAAAACCTGAAAGATGCCTTCCATGTGCTTGCAGAGAACAGCTCAAGTTTTCCAGGATGATAGGAATGTTTTGAACCAACTACCCACTGGCTCTTTAAGATAGTTAATCTCAGAAGTACACACTGACCCAGTCCTTGGACATGAATCTCTTTTCCTCCTACCATTGTAATGTTGCCTAGTATTTAAAGCTATGTAACGATCCAGGACAGAAGAGCAGCATAGTGAATAGACAGTACACACATTCCCCCCCCACCCCAGATAAACCACATATCCTGAAGTGATCAGCAGTGTATGTGTGCACAAGTATTTTATTAGGATTGATCAAATTAAGAGGTTAAATTGCCACATACAATTCTCTTTATTTGCTGTTCTGTAAGCATTATGTGAAGTTATTGATGTATTTTTTAGCTTCTATTTGGAATGCCTACAACTTGAAGACCCAAACTGTTTACCATTTCATCTGCCTTCTTGCATGTAGCTTTGATTTAAAGAGATTAAAAAAAAATTTTTTCAACTACATTTTGGCCAACAGAAATTTCTCACAGGACAGACATGCTGTAGTGCTGTACAGTCTGGTGGATCTTGCTGTTACTTGGCCACTACCAAAAGACTTATGTAATCCACCAGGCAAAAAACAAAGCACACAAACACTAAAATAGAATCATCATGTCTGGAAAGGACCTCCAGGATCATCAAGTCTAGCCCTCAGCCCAACGTGTCCCTAACTCCTAGACCATGGCCTCAAGTGCGCTAGCTACTCAGTTTTTAAACACCTCCAGGGATGGGGACTCTACCACCTCCTTGGGCAGCCTGTTCCAGTGCCCAACCACCCTCTCAGAAAAGAACTTCCTCCTAAGGTTCAGTCTAAACCTCCCCTGATGCAACTTGAGGCCATTTCCTCTCATCCTATCATTAGTAATTTGAGAGAAGAGACCAGCATCATCCTCACTACAACCTCCTTTGAGGTAGTTGTACAGAGCACTAAAGTCTTCTGTCAGCCTCCTCCTCTCTAAGTAAACCCAGTTCCCTCAGCCGCTGCTGTTTTCCAGACGTCTCACCAGTCTTATTGGCATCTCTGGCCCCACTAAGGTATTAAGACAATATCTTAACAGATAATAGCTGTGAACAAACAGCTTTTAAGATCAGCACACAAAGAATATACACCATGTCTTCTAAAAGACAGGAGACCCAAGTTCTGAGATACGTGGGCAGACAGGAAAGCCAGTACACTCCTCAGAAAGCACAGTACCCACAGTATTTGGCAGGGCAGCACATCAGGTCTAGGCAAGGTTTAAGTTCTTTTTAAATTAAAGTGTGCTGTGCAGTAGTTACAGAATAAACACCATTCTGATAGTAGCTAAATATGATAAAAATAAGTCTTTTCCCCCTACTTTCAAGCTCTAATTGAAGTGACACTAAAATGAAAAAAGACATTCTGTTTGATCCATTAGTCTGTTATCAACAGCACAGAAAATTAACCAAGTCCATCCAGGAGCTCCATTAGAACTCTGGCTCAAGAGAAGATCATTTTTTGAAGCGATGAGAACCAAAACACTGGCTTGATTGATCTATTTCTGTTACAGGAACTTGAAAGATATGAAGGAGATAAAATGAATCAGCCTGAATACACACACACAGAGTACAGCTACGTCAGCAAGATCCAACATACACAACAGTGGTGCTGTTGGCAGGATTAGTGTGCAAAGGCTCTTCTATGGCTTAGGAGTGCAATCCTCAGTAGCTCAGTGACCCTCTCCCAACAGTTTCAGAGCTGCTTGGGAGCACATTTCATCCAAAAGTGAATAAATTATCTTATGAATAAATTATCTTGAAGTCGTTTGCACAGTAGATCTTCCCTAGGTGAAATTATTTTGAGCAGAACAAGGTAAGTAGAGGTCACAGGCCAGCAGACCAAGGGATAGAGAGCAGTCATTTATCATAGAATGGTTTGGGTTGGAGGTGGCATTAAAGACCAGCTGGTTTCAACCCCTCTGCCCTGGACAGGGACACCCCTCGTCAGACCAGGTTGCCCAGACCCCCATTCAACCTGGCCTTGAACACTTCCAGGGATGGAGCAGCCACAACTTCCCTGGACAACCTGTGCCAGGGCCTCATTTCTTCAGCCTGCACAGCCAGAACCAGAAGTTTGTCTCCATACACCAACAGAAATCAGTATTTATCACAATTAGCAGCTGCACTTGTATACATTTAACAAAGTTTCATGCAGACCTTTTCAAATAAGCTATTAATACAGTGCTCAGGCTCAACCTAGTGATGCTTGTAATTGGGATGGGAGATGGCCTTTAGCAAGCTGTGTGACAGTGGTGGTGGTCACTTCCTAGCATCCATTTATTGAGCACCCACAGCAGGTTGCTGTTACTATAACAAGCTATTTCCCTGTACAGACTTAGAGAAAATGTTCTGCTGGGCAGCAGCAGGGAAAGCCTAACATCCTCCTCTAACAGGACACTGCACCAGAGCCAGGATAAGCAACCTGACAGGAGGGAATTCTGCCTCCGGAGCGAGCACAGGCTGCAGACTGACGTTGTCCAATGGCAGCTGCTGTCACAATTCCAACAGCAGCAAACAGGAATTGGACAACAGCATCTGGGACAGGAGACAGAAATAACCCCCTGACACTGCCTGTTTACACTGGATGTTTGAACTGGGGATAAAAACAAATAATTCTAAATTAATGGGAAAATTCAGTCTTTCCTCTTCTGGGGTTCTAAACCCGGCTGAGCTACATTCAGAGGAATCTGGAAATCCCACAGCTACGAACTCTTACTCCATACTGTGTGTCATATAAAAAAAGTCACACGAAAGCATCACTCGAGCAAACTCTCTCAGATTACAGCCTGTTGAGCAAGTGCCAAGGGACACAGGTTTCTGGGCAGCGGTGTGTCCCGTGAATGATGTTGATACACAAACCCAACACTTCCTTCCTGTGAACAAAGGGCTACAAGCTGTTACAATCCTACTTTTCAGTATAGGCTCATTGGCTTATGGCACAGATTTGGCAATCCTTTCTCAAAGACACTTGCAAAATATTGCAGAGCAGCAAACAAGTAACCCCATTCATTATGGCCAGCACATTCTGAAACCTATTTTCAGACAGTTTTAACCCTCCATAATTATCTAGGGTGTGTGCATAAACCCACACAAAGTGCATACTTCTGTTTCACATGAATACAAAGTTAGGCTGCCAAAAGGCTGAGATTTCAGCAGCCTAGTTTAATCAGAGCCTTCCTGCTTGGAGGTTCATTATGTAGCATCTATTTCTCTTTGAATGGAATCTGCTGGAAGAAATCTATCAGAGACATTGAATGACTGGAATTCAATTCAGCTGTAAAATTGCACCTCCTAAAAGGCAAGTTCACATGTCAGGAACTTCCATCCTGCCTTTTGGCACTTGTAAAGGTCTGGTTTAAGACAGTTTCTGTGTCTGTACCTATTTAAAAGGCATCAGCTCACACCAGCGACAAGCAAGCACAATTCCAGTTGCTAACACCAAATCTGTAGTCTCCAGTTGTCTCCTGCATAAAGTGAGCCAAGAAATATTTTTGACCCCAAGTTAACAGCCATCTCATTTCCCTTTGATAACCATTGATAACTTTACTATCTTATGAAACCTGGTACACTTGACCTGAAGAGATTTCCAAAAACGTCACTATCGGGTGTTGGGAAATATTTGCACTGTGGCTGACATCAGAGAGGAGACAAGGGTGCAGCTCCACCAAACTCTGTACAAGTTCTAATTCCCTTCAAATCAGCTTAACCCAGAAACAGTTTCAAGTAGCAATAACACAACTAGGTGCTTACAGCTCCAGAAGTCCTACCAGCCCAGCTTTCCTCAACAAACATCTTGTTATTTCTGTAACAATCCAAACATTAGTTACTGGACTAGTTAACCCAGACCAATAACACTTTAGGGAGAGAGCAGAGTATCTCAGTTTAGTGAGGTTCTTTCCCTCTTATCAGCTGCAAGAAATTAAAATTAGAGCAGCACACTTCCAGTGAAAGAACTGATTTTTGTTTATAGCCAGTGCCTCCTTCCCTGCATTTCACCAGGTGGTTTCTTACAGCAGATATTTCCACCTTTCATCCAAACAAATAATCGTATGTACTGTATTTACATGAGCACATACTTGCCATCTTGGTCTGCTGAGTCCACAAGGAGATACAGGATTAAAGTTTCAACTGAGGCAGTACTCCACACAGCAGATCAAAACCCAACTCATCACCTCAGGTTTCCCCTGTCATCTCCCCTTGTGCCATTCCCCAGTAACTCCTCTCCAACAGCATTTATGGCAAAAAGTAAACCAGCATGTGACCCAACTTACTCCAAAGCAAAGATAGCTGAACTTCTGCACCCACAAAACTAAGTCCGATATCAAAACTAACTTTATAATACAAAATTATCAAAGGTGAAGGGTGTTACCATAACAGAGAGCCCAAGAGGTCTATTCTGAAGTCCTGAAGTCTAGTATCCCTTTACTGAGATATCAGGAAGAATCAGTTCAGGTTTCATCTGCATTAGCTTTTATTCTTTAAATCTATTTAAGCTGAGAGGAGGAACAATTACAATTAAAGCACCAAGTTAATTTTATCCCAAACTACCCAAGTTTCTTTGAAGTCAATTTATGGGATAATGCTCAGCCTGGAATATGCACCAGCCAGGACAGGAAAACCCAAACCAACCTCAAAATGACTGACAGAGCAAAACCAAGCAGACTGTCCTCCACCAGCGTGGTGAAAGGAAAAGACTCAGCATTGACCTCCTGCAAGGAACCTTCTGCCTATGTGTACTTTCACTGCTAGCATTTTTGTACTAACTCCTAAGGTTAGCTGTAGTCACACCAATGTCAGAGGGAAGCACATTCAAAATTATAAACCCTAACTGCTGTCAGGGTACACTCCCCCAGACATAGGAGTTCAGCTTCTAATGCCCAGGGTAAGCTGTACCAGTCTGTTGTGAAGAAGAAACACAGGAACAGTCTCAATGGAGGAGGTCTCCCCAAAGCCCTCCAGATCCTCAGGAGTGCTCTTTCTGCCTGCCTGGTTACCGGGGTCAGCTCCTGGCTGCCTTCCCTCATGGAGCAAAGCAGCAACTGGCCCTTGATGCCTTCTGACAACTGACATCATTTCAGACTCACTGCAAATGCCAGTTACAACCAGTCCCTTTGACTATGCTTTGTTTTTTGTCAAACCTGGGTCTTTGAAGCTAACCAGTCATGGCTAATGGACACGCGAGAGGTAAACAAGAACAGCAGTCCCTTGGATCACTACCTCTGTATAAATACAAAGAGGTCATTTATTCTAACTCCAGAAAAAAGCCACAGTAGAACATGAGCACCTTTTGCTGGCACTGCCCAACACAAGTGTTTTGTGTGCTTGGGTCTCAGGGAGAGAGAGAGGAAGACTGACATTACCTGGACATTTTTCTTACACAGGAAAGCAATGTTGGGGGAGAGCTTGTCTGGGTGAAGAACAGGCATTCCCATTTCTCCTTTGTGGAGCACAAGACTTAGCCATTAGACTAACATCTTCATGCTACCTTCTAACCAATTTTTCCTAAGAATGTTCCTCAAAAATCATTTTTTTCCTAGAAATGAGTATTGTGGCTGCAACTTTGGCCAGCAATCAACTATCCTCGCATTGAGGAGCTTTTCTCTAGTATTCAGCCTGAACCTATCCTTTCCCAGCTTGAACCTATTGCTCCTTGTCTTCTCTGTACAAACCCTCTTGAAAAGACTTTCCCCTGCCTTCATGTAGGCCCCCCTCAGGTACTGGAAGGTCAAAAGAAGGTCTCCCCAGAGCCGCCTTTTCTCCAGGCTGAACAGCCCCAACTCTCCCAGCCTGTCCTAATATGAGAGATGCTCGATTCCCCTGATAATTTTAGTGGCCCTCCTCTGGACATGCTCCAGTACAGAATACTATTCAACCTCCTCTTAAACTCTTCACCTGAGAAGATTTAGACTGAAAAAGAGACAATTATGTAGAAAAAGCCACTTCATGATTTACTGTTAAAACTAAAAGCAGTGTTTGGGAGACAGCAAAGCCAAATGGTTATTTTTGGCTGCAGATGTCAGTAGGAATCCAATGGTTTTGGGCAAAGCAGGAGTGTATCTCCAGCACACGGGAATTAGCAGCTCCATTCCTCTTTTAGAAGAGGTTACTCCTTTCTGAGTCACTACACCAACTTCCCAAATCCTATTACTGAAGAGTTTTGTTCCAGTCACACAAAAGACCCGTAATATCATTCTCTTCGACAAGTCCAGCTCCACTTCTCTCCATAAGCCACATGACTCTGCAGTCATCAACTTGCCACACCAGTGACTCAGATCCACAACTTTGTTAACCAGTTCTAGAGTAATCCACACTCAGGGCTGACTGAGCTCAGCAACCCAGCCGCATCCAGCTCCACAGCCCTTAGCACACTAACATTAACCTGTCAGAGAGGGTCCAGAGGAGACCACAAGAACGATCAGAGGGATGGAACACCTCTCCTACAAGGGTGCAGCCTTTCAGGACTTAAATGGGACTCTAAGAAAGGAGGGGATGATCTGTTTAGCAGAGTCTGTTCTGACAGGACAGGGGGTGGTGGTTTTAAACTAAGAGGAGCGATACAGACCACACATAAGGAAGAGATGTTTTACAGTGAGGGTGGTGAAACACTGGGACAAGCTGCCCAGGGAGATGGCAAACACTCCATCCCTGGAAACACTCTGGGCCAGGGTGAACAGGGCTCTGAGCAACTTGATCTAGGGTTCACATCCCTGCTCACTGCAGAGGTTGGAGTAGCTCACCTCTAAAGGTCCTTTTCAATCAAAAGCATTCTATATTCTAAAATCCTGCTTGAAATAAAGTAGGGGGAGAAAAAATTGAGAAAAAATAAATCTGTCACCATACAAGAATGAACACTTGGGAAGAAATTTTGTACTAACTGCTCAACTAATTGTGGAGGTGGTCTGTCAGCTCAACAGCTATTCACTGCTTGGCAAAAATCTGAGTGTAGTCCTTCTCTCCTTCAAAGGCAGCAGCTACGCTCTAGAGTTAAATTTAATCAGATTCTCTGCTTCATCTGCAGAAAACAGGAAGGGTCCAAGAAATTTTTACCTTAAGTAACTTCACACTCTGTACCTTCTACAGCTTAAAGGCATCTGTCACCTACCCTCCCCCTCCTTCCCACCAGAGGTCCAAGATCCTCCATTTATTATGGCTCCCATTTCTCTTCACTGACAGAGCAACACAGAGCCCTGCCAGCTTTGTACCCTTTCCTCCCCTATGCCAAGGAGGTAGTGTTTCTATTTTCATTCAGCACTTCTTTTGCAAGTTAAATTGCAATATTAATCTGTTAATACAGTCATGTCCCTTAGGGGAAGCAGCAAAGCCAAAAGACAAACATCCACCAAGGTGAATAAGAAGCCCCACAGGCTTAGTCTTTATTTTAAATTCTGCCTGCTACAGACTTGCACACCCACTGGTTTTGGCTCTGGAGCCTGACTCCAGGGCCATTAATTCTCCTCTTGTGTACACTTTAAGCTACTGCCGACACAAAAGAGAGAACACTGTTATAACAAGGGGGTAAAAGTCAAGCTCGTGGCTCAGATTCATCTCTGACAGTCTGGTACAGCCTAGTGATACCATCTGCCTCTGAGCTCCCTCTTCATATTTCAGCCTAAGCATAAACAAGCTGTTCAGAGCTTTCATTTCAGGCAGACAATTTATCATGCCATGTAGGTCTAGTCACAGTCTCTTTCAGGAGGGGATATCCGCTGGAAAAAGAAAACCACAAAGACTGGAGTAGCAGCTCAGAACACTGCAGTAGGACCACGGAAGAACAGTGGTAAAAGGAGTAATAAAGTTGCCTCCAGAGACAGTAGCCAGTGAAAGCAAACAAACAGACACAAACTCAAGGAAACAAAGGTCTAAGTTCTCATTTGATCTGATGTGACTTGAGCACTATCAGCAGAAGTCATTAAATCAGGCCTATTTGCTTGATATTTAAAGTACATACACAAAAGGCTAAAGCAAACAGACACAGGGCATACATCTTACTAGCTGAGTGCTACATAGAAGAGGCTTCAGTGGACCTTCATTTTATATAGGTTGAATGGAATACACAAATGGGAAGTGAACAAATCAGACCTTTATCATCTCAGACAAACAGGAGTCTCATCACCAAAAATACCTCTTCCACTTGAAAAAAAATGAGGGCAGTTTTATTGGAGCACAACTGTCAACACATAGGTCTAATTACAGGAACACTGTCCCTTCTCCCCATATGTACTTCCTCAGACAGCCCAGAATCAAATCCCAGTGGGGAACTGGGGCATGCAACAACCACCATCTCCTCCCCATACGCACACAGCCCCTACGTACACAAACACTACACAGGTAGCCAATACAGCGGAGAGAACAAAAGCCCTGTACCTTAGATAAACGTTACTCCTTTCTAGAGGAGAGTCAGCCCGCTCTGCTGCAGTATGAGTTAGCTGCTCTTGGAAACTGGAAAACAATCAATCAGGTCACATTAAAATAGCTAATTATTTTAATTAGCAGGTAATTAGAATATCCAAGTCAATTGTGAGACTAAGATTGTGGCTCTATAGCCTTCTTCAGTGTACAAGCAGGAAATTCATAGTATTAGAGAAAGGAAGAAAATCAGGTGAAGTTTTACTATCAGTGCAGTGTTCCACAGGAGCGCAAGCAATGGCACTATCACCTTCCTACCGACAAAACCCTCCTGCCAGACCAAGGAAGAAACATAAACAGCCCCCATACATACATAAGCATCTGTGAAGGTTCCAAATGGCCTTGCACAATACAAAGGCTACATGGCAGCCTCCTCCCAGATCTACCACCCTACCCTCTAGCAGACATTCTTTGCAAGACCAACAACTCCTTTGTATCTGCTGGCAACTGTCCTTGTTTCAGGCCCTCCAGCAGAGCTTCCATAATCTGTGTGCCATCTGAACCTGCCCCTAAGAGAGCTGCAGATATTTGAGCAGCCATACAACACTGTTCCAGTGGAACAGTCAGCAGTAGGCTGAGGAAGTTTTTTCCCTTTAAAACTGTAAGGGAACAGCAAGAAAACATCTCTGTGCATGATGAATTAACAAGTAACGAGTCCGTAAGCAATGAAACAGCGGAAGTATTCTTACCTTGAACTTGTTTTTTAGCCAGCTCCCTTCATTTTTATCCCCACAACTTTGCTACTACAACCCAGAGAGGTTTGCATTCTCTTTTCTACCTTCACCAAGTTTCATTGAAGTGAGCTTGTGTCATGCAAATGAGATCGGTTTTGTTATGGGTGATTGCTTAACAGAAGAATTCTTACCAAAGGAAGTATTTGAAAGGTACTTCCAAACTCTCCAGTATAAAACTGTCAATGATGTAAAAAATATACTGCTGTGGTAGTCTTGTCTAAAATAACATCCTCCTTTCAATCCCGGTAACCTGTTACAGAAACCAAGCTCAGTAACATCCAGACCTGCTTTTATTCCCGTATTTAAGATATGCTTTTGATTCCCTCTCCACATTTAACGTTTATAGAGGTTGTAGGTCAGACTCGCTAGAATTCAAACATTTGCCGCAAGGAGGGCAAATGACTTTTCAGCTTGTGAATCATAAGACACGCAGGACAAGTCTACAAGGCTGCACAGAACAACAGCTTCTGTTTTAAAGAGGGCTTATAATCCAGAATAAATTTACCAAGAGGGTTTAGGCAACAGTCTTTGCGTGCATCTAAATTCCACTGGCATTCATTACAGACAGAGCAGGCAACTCCACCCCCTGCAATCCATCCATCTCCATCATAGTTTTCATTAACAATTGTTAAAGAGTCTCCAAGACAGAGCTGAGCTTTACAAGTTTCTGTCCCTCGTGTCCTGTTTCTAATAAGAGAAACAGCACTCCACACGCCTCGGCTTGTAGAAGCAAGAGATGGGGACACTTGAAGCACAAGTGAGCACATAGCTTTACGTGAACAGCAATAGCGGTACCAGCAAAGAGCCCTGAAATTTTCAATTCACTGCCTTTTGTGAGCGCTTTCACATCAACACTTCAGAGCAGGCCTCACACAGATCCGAGGATTTCTCCAGAAGGTTTTGAACTCTCTAAATTTCATCACTTTAAAGTATTTTATGATCGAGCTAACCAGCTGGTAATGATGATTGAGGAAAACACACAAAGTGAAGTGAATGAAGACCGAGAAGCACAATCCGGGCCGTGACTTGGCCGGATGCCCCGTACTCGCATCACCTCTCCAGAGGAGATCACCTTCCCCTCGCTGCTCCCCAGGGCAGCCTCGGCGGGAGCCGGTCCGCTTTGTACCGGGGAGCCCCGGCAGGCGCCGGGACGCGCCAGGCATCGCCTCCCCCCGGGCACCGGCGGCCGCGATTCACTGGAGGGAGCCGCTTCCACCCCAGCCGCCCCCCAGCCCCCACACCCGGGCTCGTCGCAAGCGGCTGAGTCACGCCTCGCCGAAACGAGCCACCACAGGGATGCCCTGACAGGGGAGGCGGAGAGGAACACGAAGATGAGGAGGGCGAAGGAGGAGGTGAAAGCAGCCCCACAGCACCCGCTGTTCCCACCCTCCACTTCCCGCCCCACCGCCGCGCCTCACCGAGCCGGGCCAATCGCTCTGCCAGCCCCGCAGCGCGAAGGGTAGCGGGTCCGCGGTCCACTCCGCGCCGTTTCTGCGAGACAAAGAGGGACAGAGGGGCGGCGTCAGCCAGCGCTACCCGCGGCCAGGTGCGCGGGGCTCGCCGAGAGCCGAGGAACCGGCCTACCGCACCGCTTCACCCCACCCCACCGGTGCCCACCTGACCCCGGGACAGCGGGGCTCCCACCAGCGCCACCGAGTGCGCCCGCCGGTGCCCCTGGAACCCAGCATCCGCCTGCCTACGGAGGAGCCGCGCGAAGCTGCTGCGCAGAGCCATTGCCAGAGAGCCGCAGAGCGATAGCGGCCGCCGCCACCGCCCCGCTCCTTTTACCGAGCGCCAGCACCACCCTCCCGCCCCCGCCGGCCAACGGCAGCGCGCGCGCCCGGAGGTGTGTCCCGCCCCCCGCCGCGCACG
>JAOXOE010000441.1:19058827-19071387 GCA_028565055.1 Phoeniculus purpureus | reverse complement strand
GGAGGTTCCGCCTCAACACAAGGGGGAACTTCTTTACTGTGAGGGTCACAGAGCACTGGAACAGGCTCCCCAGGGGGTCGTGGAGTCTCCTTCTCTGGGGACTCTCAAGGCCCACCAGGATATGTTCCTCTGTGATCTGTGTTAGATAGTTTTTTCCTGCTCTGGCAGGGGGGTTGGACTCGATGATCTCTTTAGGTCCCTTCCAACCCCTAACATCCTATGATCCTATGATCCTAAGGGTAACTGGAGGAAGTGATGGGACATGTTTCAGCTTGTTTAGTTTTTGGCAATTTTTAACCATTTTTCTTTAGAAAAATAGGAAATTATGTGCCTGGTCTGAAATTTCTAAGACTAGATTCTATGGTATGGTGTTATCCATGTTTTAGTCTCTTCATGCATGGTTCTATTCACCACAGTTATGGAAACTGTCTTTACAACCTGTTGTCCTTTCAAAACGTGGCTCTATGTGAGGCAGAGGTAGACAATCATTTCTACATTCTGATTGTGAAATACAGTTCAGAGAAGCTTTTATTCTTAACTCAAATAAAACTATTTTGTTTGCCACAACTTGCCAAAGGCAAATTACTGGTATCACAGAACGAATTGAGAAAACACATTAAGAGCTGTGACTTTGCAGTGTAAGTGTGTGTGACTTTTTAATGACGATTTTCCTTATTTGCTCTGTACCTATTCAGTAAGGTCTGTTTTAACTCTGGCCTGATCTACTCACTTAATATTGCATCTGTGATAGATTTGAGAGTTATAGAATAGAATCATAGAATCGTTTTGTTGGAAAGCTTTAACAACTAAGTCAAATTTCTTCCTTGTGGCTATGGGCGTCTGGTACAAGTCTGAGATATAGGAAGCCTCCCCACCCAAGAATCTGTTATTTTAACCTGCAGCTTCATATTATTGTTATGGGACCACTGTCATTATTGTTAAAGGACCACTGGCTGTTTGCAGTACCTTGATCTTAGTAAGGAAAGTAGGGAAGAAATAAGAGATTTGGCTTTTGAGGGGAGTTGTACTTGTTTATGATGGCACTTCCTCATTAGCAGTCTGTTCTTGTGTGTCATAGTATGTTCTGCCATGGAACATTTTAGAATTGAAACTGGAAGGATTACTATCATGGTAGAAAGCAGAGTTAGAAGGTAGAAGTTTGGCGGAGAGTGGAGAGAAACTTAGAAATTTGGAGTTGAAAGAAATCTGAAAAGAATATCTAATCAATTCACCTGCTCTGAAGCAGCCAAAATGTGCCTAGAACTTCAATGGTAAGGCATTATCATTGTAAAATACTACAATGTTTTTCTTTTCAGAAGCCTGAAATACTTTTTCCATACAATCTAATTTAAATTACACTTACGCTTAAACAAACATGTCCTCGCTGGCCATTAAGGGTATGAAATATTTATACTTTCTCTTCTTTATAGGACATTTTTACAGCATATATGTTCTCTCCATCTTACTTTTCCCTAAAACAAATCATAACTTTTCTGTAAACTCTCTCATAAGATCTCTTTCTAAAACTACTCATAATGTCATCCTTTGCTGTATATATAATTTCTCACAGCTGTACATGTTCTTATTAAAATGTAATGCCCCAATCTAGACGCAGATAGTTGCTGAAAACTTGCATTTCATGATTAAAGAGAAGCAATTATTTGCTATGTATATGAATGACAGTTCTGAATGTCAGTATCAGTTGCTGTTTTGCAAAATCATTCCGTTGTATTAATAGTTGCCACTCAGTAGTGATTTCCTGTTTACACTTTTATTTTTCAACTTTTTCTGTTCCCAAGGGATTGATTTTATGTGCATATTATGGTGTTGCTTCCTATCTTATTCAGTCCTGGCCATGCTTACTTCAGCTAGTGCAGAGTAGCATGAAGAAGTGAATCAGGCAGGGCTGCCTTCACTTTGAGGTGAGGTTCCTCCCCACTGGAATGCCATGCTCCTGGCTAACTTCCTCCTTTGCTATACTGTTCCAACAGCAAAATGCAATGGCGATGAAATGCAGGGATAACATGTTGTAAGAAAATTGTCTGTACAACAATTTCCCACAGATATTAATTTGTTTGTTTGCTTTTATATCAAACATGATAAGGTGTTACTATTCAATGCAGCAAATTTTCATTTGTGGTCTTCTCTGTTACTGGAATCAGGAGACTGAATCCGGCTTTAAAATGAACCTTGCTAAAAGCATTACTTTTCGTCCGGATCAGCTCACTGTGCAGTCCTACATCTCACTCTGAAGCACAAGTGGAGGAGCAACACAGACTGGACCCTTCAACCAGGATTTAATAATTGCTTAAAACAACTCTGACAGAAATCTGGGCAGCTAAACCTGAATGTCACGACTTGTCTTCACTGATCTTGAAATGAAAAACGGGTTGTTTTTTTTTGGAAACCAGTACATTGTTTAGATCTTCCTTGCTCTACTGGTCATGCTCCAGAAGGATTTGGTTTTCAAATTCATGGAGCAGGAAAAGCCAAGCTTTGTTTGGTTATTTTTATCTCCCTGCATAGTATTTAATACAGTAAACAGAATAGTTTGTAGTTTTTTGTTTTGAAAATCCCTTCAATATGGATCAATGGAGCTGAAAGAGCAGCTTTCCATTACCAGATATAAGGAAAAACCACCACCTTCTTCTTATCACCCTCTATTTCCACTGTTAGAAAAGGGGCTGGGTAAACTTTGATTCCTTTTAAGGTTCCATAGGTAAAAAATATAAAACTGATCTCTTAAAATATAAAAATTATCTCTTAAGAATAATCTATCAGGGTAAAATTAGTGTCAGAGGAATGTGGATATATTTATGTGAGTCATGGGCAGTGCGAAAAAGGACAAAGAACCCCACTTGCCACTTACCTCTGTAAAGGTTTCATTGTACTATTTATGATTTGGCTAGTTTCTGACAATCAATTAATTAACATTTCGTCTGAAAACTGTTTATAATGTGACTGACAATCATGGCTGACTCTTTATTCAGACCAAATAAGAACTTCTCGTTCATAATTATCAAAGCACGGAGAGCAAGTTCTGAAATATTCCTACCAAATATATCTCCAATTCAGTCAATTGGGGTGAAGTCTGATTAGAATTTGGGGCAGGAGGCTAAGATAAAAGTCCTAACACCAGTATTTACTGGTGGTAAATTTTGGTTAAAGGAGGCTCTGAGAATAGAAGACATGAATGTAACCCAGACTTTTTTAAGGCAGGGTGTGTGGAGGATGGGTTGTTTATTTTTTAAGTACCAAGTGGAATGAAATGATACAAAGTAAAACGAGGGAGAGTAAATAACATCACAAATACCCATGGAAGACATGTAGTAGAGGTATCGCCACCTATTGGCTAAAGAATACAACAGCAGGAAAGGCCATTTTACCCACAACAGAAAAGGCACCAGGCAGCAGCGAGAGGTATAGAAGGCAAATTTCGGAGGCTATGCTACACTTGAAGGCTATGCTCTGCCAAATGTTGTCTGCTGTTTACCTGTGACAGCCCAAAATTTGATCCTGACCAACAGGAAAGATACTTCTTTGAGGGTTTTTTTGGGAGGCAGGGTGATGTTTGTGTTACATTTATTATATCTTTTTTTTGACTTGTGGACCAGACATCCCAGAGGACTGTTCTGAAAATAATGGAAACTATTGACTCAAAGCTGTTTGATCTGACCTGCTAAAGGTCAGTGGAATGCTGACAGACCGTAGTTAGCTATGACCTAATGACAGCTTAGCAAACTGTACTGAATATTTTGATAATGTCATTGCAGCAGGCAGGAATGGAGATCCAAGAGTTCATAATCACATTTCCTGAAATATCAGCCAAAACACTGGAGTTAAGGAGTTGTGGCCTGAAGGGAAATGACCTTGGTTCTCTTTTGAACGTTAGATGTAGAACAGTGACAGTCTACTACTGTTTAAAAAACAACCTAACAAAAAAACCCCAAATAAAAGAAAAAAAATCATCCTGTGATAAGTTTATGCTGTACAAGGGCGATTCTGATAAGTCAGTTGATTATTTATTTGTTTTACCGTGTTCCTTTATTTCTTGTAAACAGGTAAAAATCTTATTTTGTCCTGACATTTAAACCTCTACTTATCACTGCTAAAGATAGACAACATTTTAATTCAATTAGTATTTATTGCAGAAACTACTCAATTTGTTTTAAACCAGCAAAAAATGCTGTTTAAAGTACAGCATTTTATAGTGGTAAGGTATGAAATTACTAAAGTATGATTAATCTGTAGTCCCAAGTCCTTGACACTGAAATTAAAAGTGGCCTATAAGAAAGACAGGAACAGACTTTTTAGCAGAGACAGGTGGTGATGCTTTTAGACTCAAAGAGAGTAGATTTACACTGGATATAAAGAAATTACTTGTGCTCAGGGTGGTGGGACACTGACACAGGTTACCCAGAGACATGGTAGAGGCTCCATCCCTGGCAACATTCCAGATAAGGTTGTATGGGGCTCTGGACACCCTGATCTTGTTAGCTCATTTTTGGGAAGAGTGGTTTGCTTAGTTGATCTTTGATGGTCCCAACCCAAAACATTCTGTGATCCAAATAATCTATGTTTTACTGTGCTAATCATTGTTTTCTTCCTTACTGAATAATCACTTCTGTTTAAAGAATCATTAATGACAACATTTGGAATGAACTGCATCATAATGCATAATTCTTTCATAATCATCCACCATCTTAGTTGTCCCCTTAATACTAAAGCAAGGCCTTATAAAAATCATAGAGTCATAGACTGATGCTTTTAAGTGAACAGATAGAAAGACCTGAAAATCAGGTTTTGTGGTAATCTTATGTAATGTTTTTTCTAATTGGTCTCCTTTTTTAATTATAAATCATCTGAGCACTTTTTGCCAGGGACAGACAAGCTTTTTCTCTACTTTTGGTTTTGCAATATCCTTTTCCTAGTTTCTGGTTTACAGAACTATAAAAGGGGAAGCTTTTTTCTTTGCGTTAACCATGTATTTCTCTACCGTGTAGAATGGCCTTGAAAAGGGACGTCTTTTTCCCCAATGCATTATAGATCACACTATCAGGATTCTTTTAAAACCTCATGTGGAGAACCATGTAGACAGCATTGACAGCTCTAGTATGTTATTGGGCTGCCAGCTGCTCTTCGTGCTTTTCTTGCTGGTGTGTTGTTTTGCTCTCTGTGGGAAAGGATCTGAAGCAAGAAGCAAAGAAGTGTTTCAACCATGTTTTTTGAATTTGTCCTAATTGCTTTATTTTGTTCTCAAGTCTTCTGACTTGGTTCATCCTGCTGATATTATACCTCTTTTTATTAAGCTGGTGACAGTATCTTAAGCTACAAATGTACCTTGATGCGATACTTGTGATTTCATTGATCTTAAACTTCTTATTAGGATATATTTTGATTAATTTTATTAATAAAAATATATATTTTACCATTTCCTTCTTTCTGATCAATTTTCTTGCAGATAAATTTGAGAATTTATTGCATAATTCTATTAGTGTGATTAAACGAAAGCTTGGAAACGACACAGTTTCAAGGAAGTGCCATTCTAATGTAAGATTTCACATAAAACACAACTGGGGGGGTTTTGCATAGCTTTATTTATAAATTATATGTATGCCCAGGGAGATACTTGAGGTCTCATCCCTGTAGATATTGAAAGTCAGGCTTGACAAGGCTCACCTTGTCAACCTAACCTAGTTGAGGATGTCCCTGCTCACTGCAGGGGTTTGGACTAGATGACCTTTGGAGTTTCCCTTCCAACCTGGGCTATTCTATGATTCTATGAAATAAATACAATGAAAAGGTCACATCACCACTATGTCACCAAAAAAAGGCTTTGTCCAGTATCAATTCATTTTTTCACCTCTACACTACAGAGTGGATTTCCAGTGACAGGATACACAGTAGGAGAGGAAAAATTATGCCAGTATTATAAACATTTCTAAAGCCATTTAGTAATAAAAAAGGTCTTGTGGGAAAAGAGAAGAATCCCAAAAGACTCTGAAATAAAATTCTTCTTATAATTAGAAAAAAGATGAAGTGCAGATAGACAATGATACTAAAACTGTCTTGTCAGCTTGTTATAAGTGAATGGATTCCAACAACACTGTACCTATCTCCTTTAATATCCGGAAGTACAGAACACAGCATCATATTGCTCCAGGAGGATGGATGGAACCTGCTTCAGCTGATCCTTTTACTTCTGCTCATGCGACATTTCTGAATACACATGGATCAGCATGAGGAGATTTGTACTGGTGCTGAGCTTTGCATCATGTAGTGGCGGCTGAAACGAGAAGTTGTTTTTTCAGGGCTCCTTACATATAAGTATAAGCCACAGACTATGTAGTACTAAGGATGTGAAAATCATCCTATCTGAATATGTGTGTTCAGCTGTAAACTAATTTATTTGTAGTCAAGGATCTCAAAGCAAATATTTATTAAATATTCTGACAGTTTATTGCAACAGTGGAATTTTGCCAGATATTTTAGGTAACTGTTTCAAAGAAGTAATAAAATAGAGTAAAGCAAGCCTGACTGTACACAGAACAGGGAAGAACAGATAGTGCCTTTAACTAAACTGTGTATTTTCTTCATTGGTTTTGACAAAAAAATTTGAACCTTGACTATGTCATACTTTAACTGTGATAGCTCTCTAAGAGTGAATTATAAAGCAGATTTCCTTCATATTTATATACCAGAAATAAGATGCTTTTAGATAAACAAAGAGGTTTAACAAGGGGAGGGGAACAGACATAGTCTAAAAGTATGGACTAGGTGTGCAACCTTTGTATAGAGATAATATTGTCTTGTATTCAGGACATTTGCTGATTAATTTTTCTGTTTAAAGCAGTGTGCATTTAAAACTCAATAATGTTTTTTCTTTCTATTTTCAAAAGGTTATTAATATTTAGGTGACACCCAATTGTTGGATTTTTTTAAGTTTTGACATTAATGTAAATTGAAGTTGGCTTATTATGTGCTTATGTGAACAATAATTACCCTATAGTCTCCATGCTATTTCTTAGAACCTAATAAGTTTTGAATGAGAATATGTAAAATCTTTATGCCACATTCAATATGTAACTACTCCAGAAAGAATATGTGTTAGAAAAGTTTAAAATCTTTTTGTAGTCCTTTTTAAAACAAAGGGAGGCCACAAATGAAGTTTGAATATGGGCCAGATATTCTCTGAAGGTGTTACTCAGATTAGGCAACTCAGGAAGCTTTGCTAGAAGTCCATCTGTAGAGTCTATGCATGAATTTTGCAGTTCTGCAAAACTCAGAGAGACTAAGGTGAGACTAGCTCTGGGCTCACCGCAGTAACTATTGAGAAAATATGGCAAGAATTTTGAGGGTTGAATAGTGAAGGAACAAGAAAGATTTACTCTGTCTCACTACCTGCTGTCTCTTCTCATACTGCTCTTTCAGTATCTATAGTCTCAGGGCTGGGCAATGCAGCTCATCACTGACATTCATGTATTTAAAGACCATAATACTAGTCATAGCCTTCAAGCTTTATAGTGTGAAGTGCTCTATATTTATATATAAATTGTTCTTATTTGAGACCTACTGTAATATGACATGTCCAGGAAAAATTTATTGGTGATGTGTCATAGTGACATGAGCACATCAAGGAGAGAAATGTGTAAGATGTGAGGGTATAGCAGAAGGAGAAAGAAAAGATCAAAACTTAAGAGCCCTGTGGGCAAATGCCAGCCCACTGTAGCTGGGGTAGGGCAGGCTTCATTGCTTCTGTATTTGAAGCAAACCCCTTTTAGTTCTTTTTGCACATTGTAAATAGTATCTAGACCTGTATGCTAAGAAAGATATGAACCTGAAAAATCTGCTTTCTCTCACCAGTATCTAGAAGTTGGTTTTAATTTTGCTGCTGAACAGAAGTAGGACTTTTCTGAAGTACTTTGTTTTCTAATATTTAAAATTGAATAGGCTTTTCTATGGCATGGCCTCCTTTAGCAAATGGAAGTGGGTGATTGTGAGAGAATTATTTGCTGTCAATTACAAAATCTGAGTGTCATTACTGGGGAACCCATATAGACAATGAAGTCCCCAAAGCAGGAGAACATTATATTAAAATTGGCATCTGCCTGCACCAGATTTGTTCTGTTCTACCCTTCACATTAAAAATACAAAAGCACAGATGAATCCAATGAATTAAAAATAAGCTGCTCATTTGGAGTCAGAATGCAGATCCAATAGGTAATAAATTTCAAGAATAATTAGATGAAATTTTTTTCCAGTTTAAAACCTTAGGAAAATATTTCACATTTATGTTTTTATGGCATCTTAGCTCTAGCTGCTGTCAGATTAATGCACAAAGCACCTTCTTAGAGAGAAAACAAAAAAAACCCTGGTTGCTTACAGAAATGCTTTTTACTTTTGTATTCGTTTTTCACATATTGTATTAGTGGTATTACCATGATGAATGATTTGTCATCAGCAATGGAACCTTGTGCATGAAAAACCTGACTGTCAACTGCAGGAAGGAAAAACACTATTTAGTAGTTTAAAGGTATTTTTCTAGGTTTTTCTAGGATTAATTCTTCGTTACAAATTTCAATACCCAATATAAATGGGTATGATATCATTTTCTCAAAAACAGAGCAACCTCTTATTCCCAAAATCCACCGTCTAACGTAACTAAAAGCCCAGACCAAACATTTCAGAGAAAACAGAGCCAATTTTGGTTTCTAAGGTCAAGACAGTGGCGTTCCACTCTCCTGTTTTATTCTCCCTGGTCCTAAGAGACAAGGAATTGGCATGAAAATGTTTGATTAGAGAGAAACAGTCAAACAGACTATAGATTCATCTTGCTAGTGCGTAAACTGTGATTGGTTGAAGTGTATTCTTAGCCAATGAAAATGCGTAGCACTCAGTGCATCTGGTCAGTCCAGACTGGCTTCATCAGTCCAGAGGAAGGGCCAGCTATGCCTTGTAATTCACATAACATGTGATCATTAATATAGAGTGGAAAGATACTACCGCAGTAGAATATTCTAAAAATAAGAGCTATTGAAAATTAAACTGTACTTGAAGAAATAGTGTTTACAAATCCAAAACTGCTTTAGGTTCTTTAGCTGCTGTTTCAGTATAAAGCGCTAAAGACTTGTGTGTGACTGAACTAAAAAAGTATTTAAAAATAGGAGAAATCCTATGGGTTTATAGGATTGCTCCTGTTATCCCACCTGAAACTAGAAAATAAATTTCCAAAAGCTGAATGTAATCTTGGATCAAATTTATACTTTAAGGGCATTTGAATCACAGTCCATCTTCTCTCCTTGAGATTGTGTTAATTCAACATGAGGTGCTTGTTCTGGACTGAACCCAAAACTGAAATGTCCAGTTATTTTATCCACATCTACATTTTAATCTGCATAAAGGTCAACTGTTCCATTAAAGGAGTCATGAAAGTAAGAAATGTGCTATCATTACACATGATGAGAGATTAAATTCCTAAGCCAAGATAATAAAGGTATGTAACATCTATAAAAAGAAGGAAATTTGATGAGTTTTTGTCATTGAATCTGAGTTTTTTTCCACTTATTTCCTCAGTTTGGAAGATCTGTTTGTATATTAAAACCTGGATAGTTTTTACTGGGTATTTTCTCCTAATCTGTTCTAGTAATCTGTTCTAGTGAGTAAAATGAGATAGAAAAAAAAGCAGTATTTGGAGATACTGCGATTATACTTTGCTAGTTATTACCCAAGAGGAACTCTTCTTCATTGTATTTTTAAAATTCCAAACAACTGATTCTCATGGTAAAAGTAATGCTTTTGGATCATGACTTGGAAAAGTCAAAAGGTAGACAAAGACCAATAGACAAATTCTAGGAAAATCAACTGCAAAGTCGAATTCAAGTAAACAGGGAGGCTGTAATTCAATACAAAATGTGTAAATGATTTATCGATTTGGAACCTTAACTTTGGAAAGGAAAAAATGAAGGCTTGAGGTTTTGAGCTCTGCAGAAAAAAATCTTCTTAGGGATATCATAAGATATATGGTAGAGGAGGGAGCAATGCTTTGTACCATAGAAAGCAGACAAATAAATGTGGAGCACAATATATTTTTTAAAAAAATGAGTGGGGAATGAAAGATGGATTGAAACTCATAACTGAAGAAATGGGAAGTATGGTGGGTTCTTTATCTCTGGAGATTTTTTTAATTAAGACTGATTTGAAATATGTTATTTTTCTAAAAAGAAGCTGTGCAAATCACTATGGACTCCATAGCTGCAGAAATTCTAGATGATTATGATGGACCCTTCTGGCTTTAAAATCTGTGCTTGTGAACAAAGAGTATTTTCAAAGGTGCATGATTCACTTATTGCCATTTGTCTGTATAAAAAAATGCCAGAGAGACTTAACATTTATATGAATCTTAGAAACATTAAGAATTATACTGAACGGTAATAATGAGTCTTAGAAACACATTTACATCTTGAAACTTAACTCTCTGTGATCAGGATAGAAGCAAATTTAGACAAATAAATGAATTTATTCTTCATCTTGAAGAGCAGCCAGAGAACAGCGACTGGTGATATCTAGGAGCAGGGGTGTATGTATGTGTGTGTGTGTTCATGGAAGACAACAAGAGACAATAGTTCAAGGACGCTGCAGAATTCTTAAAGATTTCCCTTTATTTTTGTTAATGAATACAGAGCTAGACACTGCTGAAGACAAGATCCTAGATTTGATTAACCTTGAATCTTTTCCAGCCAATTCAAGTTGTTCCATTCATCAGATTACAAATGCAACAACTGTTGCCTAACTCAAACTTCTGTGATTTTGTCAAAATAATTAGAGTCTAAGAGTAAATCAGTCTGATAGGTTGAAATATTTAATTACCCAGAAAAACATTTTTTTTTAGTAAAGGTTGTGGACCTCTCTAATGCAATGTACATGACAGCATATTTAAAGCCTTAAATAAAGTGATTAAGTCAATATTTAAAAAAAGAAGCTACCACTACATTAGAGTCATTTACAGTCTTGTTTCCAAATAAGCGCTAACAAATGCAAAAACAAGTTAAAATGTTACATATGAACGCAGTTCAGAAATGTTCCCTTTTTAAGTGGATGTGCCACCAATGGAAAGAAGTGACAAGCTCTAAAAAAATCTCTGTAGTGGTGCTGCAGTGCTCCCTGTGAGCCAGAGCTTTGATATATGCCTACCTCTTTGAGGGAGAACTTGTGAAGCTGAGAACAATGACCTTTAGGGGAGATGGAACAAAACTAAAAAGATTTCAGACCACATCTATTCCCCATGTAGCATGTCCTCCCAGGGTGGGGTCTTTCCATCATTCTTGCTGTTGCTCCATCAAGTTTTATTAGCCCTCTGGGTTATAATAAACTTTGCAAAGCCCCTGTGGAAAGACCTCAGACAGAGGCTTTGATAATGCTGTTCTGGAAAGAGGGCTCAGCAAAGCAGCAAGGCAGACATCCTCCTGTTACTATTTCAGGAGCCAGCTTCAGAATGCAAGGTAAAAGGGGCACAGAAAACAAAACCAGTAAACATTTGTCTTCATTGCGCATATCAAGTAGAAGGGTAACATTGATATTTCCTGTGTGTGTTGATTGGTTCCTTAACTTTGATTCAGCAAAGCATTGACTTTAAATTTTCAGCCTGCTCAATTTGCAGCTGGGTAGCTCTACAATCAAAAGTAGTGCCTTTGTGGACTGAAAAAGGATTTATTTGTCTGGATATTGACAGTCTGTAATGTAGATAGACACGTTTTGAACAATGACCAAGTTTCTTCACGTATGTGTACCAAATGTAGACGTAGGCAATGGGGTGACACTGTAATGTAGCATTAAAGGCTGTCAATATAGTTGTCTTTTTTTCCCCTAAAGCTTAAAATATCTTGGAGCAAACATTTTCTCCTCTGCCATTTATGACAAAACAGAGTGGAAGGCATTGGTTTGAGCTGCAATTGCTACCATCTTTCTTTTCTCTTTGGCATAACAGTGGCAAGGAGTATGAAACCACAGTGCCCTCAGTCTGAGAACGCAGAATACACGAGTAGAAAGTCTGAAGTATTTCTACTGAAATCAGAGAGGTCAGGGTAGCAAATCTGAGCTGGGAGCAACCAGGAGTAAGATGAATGATCTTGGTTTGGGCCCTGGAGCTGATAGACCACTTTGAGGAGAGGTTGAGATCTCTTTGGTCTCCTGTTTGACTGCAAGAAATGAGGAGGAAGCCATCACTTACAATGAGTGTGCTGTAATGTGCTAGTGAAATGCTAAGAGGCAGATGCCTTTCCTTCAGCAACTCTCGAGTCTGCCTCTGTGAGCAAAAATATTTAACTGGATAAGGCACAACCTGTCCTTTAGACTGAAAAATAACTGAAGTTAGGTATTTCACAAATAAGGGAGGCAGTTGCTGGGCTCTTTGAAGTCAATACACGGCAATCAAATACTGGGCGGGGGGGATGTCTGGTTCTGTAGGCATCACCTTTTGCAGGTTTTGAAAGTAGAGGAACACCTGGCTTATGATTTCTCTCCTAGGGCATAAGGACCTAGTTGTTTGTCATGGATGACATCTT
>JAOXOE010000441.1:19032305-19058817 GCA_028565055.1 Phoeniculus purpureus | reverse complement strand
GCAAAAGATGTCATCCATGACATCTTTTGCCTTCAGATACTCAGAAGCTGACACATAAAACTTCTCAGGCTTTTCTAGTTGTGTAAAGTAAAACAGAGATTTGTTTCTTGGAAGAATTCAGAATCTGTTTAAATAGTTATGAAATTAGGTGAAAGGCTCTTATCTGTTTTTGGTTTAGACTGCTCTGATTTAGGTAAGACATTTCTGCTGTAGTTGTGATAACGACAATAAGATACTCCAGCTGTACTGTGGAAGAACTAATCTTCTACACTTACCCCAAGCTCTATAACTTTTTACATGAGTGAAACAACTTGTTCTTCAAAGATAATACTGTAAGGGAAGGACAACTGATAAAAATCACATCAAGTTTTAGCTTTGCAGGAAAGTTTCTGTTACAATAATAAAAAACCCTAAAATAATCTTTGACCCTTGGTTTCTGCTTAATAATCCTATAAATGTGGTGGTGTTTCATGAGCACTTTACTTGCTTCTGATTTGACCCTACTGTGAACCAGCTCAGAGGGCTAAACTGAGCAATGAAAAAGTGAATAATTTTCTGCTGTGCTAGGTTTTTTAACAGCAATCAGATGTTCACTGGTGCAAGAGAGAGGATGAGACCGTATCTTTTCCACAGTAATTCTAATGTGACTTTTCAGTCAAACATAGCATTAAATGAACCTTAAGTATGCTGATGCCCAACTACTTAAACTGTTTTTGCATTAGGGTGATCTTGAGTTGCATGTTTAACTGTTGCATGTTTAACATCAAGGAAACGTATTTATGTTGCTTATCTATTTACCTAGATTTTAAATTACTGCACTATTATTGGGTCAATAGTAAACTAAGTATAACTCTCAGTATAGATTCCTGGTAGAACAAGAGGAAATCTAGTATCTAGTAGAAGAGTAAAAAATCTTCAGGAAATAGATGGTTTTTGAAGAGGAAAGTAAAAAACTCAATATGGAGAACATGTTCAGCTGCAAAAGTTAAAAACGTAAATAACAGTGAGTTCCTTTTATTTCACAGCAGTAACAAGATTACATAGCTGTTCTTTGAAATTATTTTATGATTGTTTTCAACTTTCAGTGACATCAAGTTACCTACTATTGGAAGAAGGTATGAACAGGTTCTATTTCCCTTAGTTAATATTCATTCATTACAGGAGCTTAAAATAAGGATTAGCTTGATGGCTTTCCTATGTGTCTGGACTTCAAAAATTCAATATTTCAATATGAAACTATTAAAATGACATGTTTCTGAACTTAAACTTATTTTGTTGTAGCTCTCCTCATCAAACCAACAGAACATTTGGAATTGTGTATTTTTAATAAATCCCCACAAATTGAAGAGTCTACCACTTAAATTACTTCAAATGGAAGGGTTCTGCCCAGTATTCTATGAAATTAAATCACAGAATCACATCGTCACAGAACATTAGGGATTGGAAGGGACCTCAAAAGATCATCCAATCTGATCTCCCTGCCACAGCAGGATCACCTAGACCAAGTCTAGGTGATCCTAGACCAATTGTGTGAAACCTTTCACTCTCACACATGAAATTTGGGAAAGCCTTCCATAATGAGGTGTTTGGAGTTGCATCCAGACTGAGTTGTATATGTATTTTACTTTCACTACCTAGAAGAAGCAAAGGATTCCCATCCCTCACTATGTTATCTGACTCAATACTTGTTAATTATTATCTATTGTCATATGTGTCATAAGGTGATATAAATAAAGTATAAACAGCAAAAATAATGTATCTGTGTATCCCTGTTCTCTGTTCTCTTTCTGCAGAGAAGGACATTTCCCAGCCAGGACAAGAGTTTGGAAATCAGCAGCACATTGTGTACCTGCCAGAAGAAGCACCTTCCCTGAGCAACAGCAGTATTTAACAGTCCCTGGTGTGGCTTTCCTTTTGACATAGATTTATAGGGTTTTTTCTTTACCTCCCCACAATATTTTTGAGAGACTCTGCTCTTTTTAATCTTTTAAGGCCTTCTACTGTGCTTGCTCAAAGATAGTTAGTCATGTTGTTGAGGCACTTTAGATTCAGTATAGTTCCTTTCCTCTTCATATAATTTATAAATACAATAAATTCCCACAAATAAAGACCTTAGAGGCTATAAATGCTACAGCTTCATTAAGCTGCATTTTTGAAGCCAAGAAAATCTACTAAGCAATAAACAGAAAGTGCCATGTGTCCTGTAACACGGAATCGTAGAATCATAGAATCATTAGAGATTGGAAGGGACCTCAAAAAATCATCTAGTCCAATCCCCCTGCCACAGCAGGATCACCTAGACCAAGTCACACAGGAACACATCCAGGTGGGTCATCTCAGACCATATGTCTGATAAGAAAACCGCTTCTGATGCAAAAGATAGCTGCTTAGTTGAAGCCATTCAGCTGAACAGCTGAAGTCTCTGGAGGACAACAGGTAAGATTTCCACCCATAGCCATACTCACCTGAGCCATCAGAGCCACCATTTCCAGGGCTAACTCCTTATTCACAGGAAACCTTCCATTGGCTATTTCATTGCTGACTTGGAAGGCCAGTAGCAGCCGCTCACGATCTGTCTCACCTTTGGCCTGGCTCCGAAAATACAACCTACAATATAGAGAGGATTGCAAAGGTAAGAAGATACTGTGAACTGAAAGTAGAGATGTGAACTTTAAACAAGGTCATTAAGAATTACAGTGGTTGTGTGTTGCATGACAGGGATTTAGTAGCTGAGGTGCCTCCCTTACGACAAAGTTTTGGCAAGGATGCTCAAAATGCACTTTCTGGCTTTGGAAGCCAATTCAATTCTGTAAGCCAACCACTTCATGACAGCACAGCCTTATTAAGCTGTGGCAGGGGGACTAGACTGGATGATCTTTGGAGGTCCCTTCCAATCCCTAACATTCTGTAATACACAGTTCTTCGTTCACTGCCACTCAGAATTCCTGTCTGTATTATAAATCACAAACTTGTTCTGTGTTTCTGTTTAGATCTTTGTTTTGTGCTTCCTTTCCTTATCACTTAACTTCTAACATTTCCTTCCTTATAAAATTTGGGCACCGTTATGACATGCCTTTTCTCCAGCTTGTGCTATTTAGAGGACTGTTCTTGTCTCTTTTTCATTATTGTGATCTTGCACTCCATAGCTGATTTCAGCTTGTTTGTTTTCACTGGTGACTTAGCTCCCAGGTCTCTCTTCCTCTCATCTGACACACGTTATTTAATTATGTTTTAGAATCTAGGCAAATGAAATCGTGCCAAGTACATTTTGCTGTGCTACAGCTAGTTCTTACCTCATTAGAAGTCTAGTCTGCGATTGCAAAGTGGTTTGGGTTTTACCTCTAGGCCACAGTTTTGGCACTAACAGTGCTATAAATTCCTGGCCTTGAGCAGTGGTATATGCCGTCTAGAAATGCTTCATCAGCAGCAGCAGCGAGGCCAACCAGTGAAGCACAGTACCTGTTTTTATAGGTCAACTTCACAATTCTTGTGCCACCTTCATATTTCCCAGGATGCAATTCTTTTAAGGCTTGTTCCCATTTAGAAATAACATCACAGATCTTAAAAAAATACAGAGAGACAAACTGAGGTGAAATATATAGTCAAGGCTTAAGGGGAAAGAAAGTCAAGCAGGATGACCATGGACCAGCAATGTGCTCTTGTGGCCAAAAGAGCCAACAGCATCCCGGGGTGGATCAGAAAGGGGGTGGTTAGCAGATTGAGAGAGGTTCTTCTCCCCCTCTACTCTGCACTAGTGAGACCATATCTGGAGTATTGTGTCCAGTTATGGGCCCCTGAGTTCAAGAAGAGCTGCTGCAGGGAGTCCAGCATAGAGCCACAAAGATGAGGAAGTGGAACACCTCCCTTAAGAGGAAAGGCTGAGGGAGCTGAGTCTCTTTAGCTTGGAGAAGAGACTGAGGGGTGACCTCATTAATGCCTATAAGTATGTGAGGGGTGGGTGTCAGGAGGATGGAGCCAGGCTCTGCTCACTGTCATCTGGTGATAGGACGAGGGGCAATGGCTGTAAGCTGGGACACAGGAGGTTCCATATAAGTATCAGAAGGAACTTCTTCACAGTGAGGGTGACAGAGCACTGGAACAGGCTGCCCAGGGGAGTTGTGGAGTCTCCTTCTCTGGAGATGTTTAAAACCTGCCTGGATATGTTCCTGTGCGACTTGGTCCAGGTGATCCTGCTGTGGTGGGGGGATTGGACTAGATGATCTTTTGAGGTCCCTTCCAATCCCTAACGATTCTATGATTCTATAAGTATTGTGGAGCACAGAAGACAAACAGCCTGGGTCAGCAAAATTGCAGCCAAGAGAAACAACACAATTATTTTTTCTTTACACAGCATGCAAAAAGTAAAACTTTCCAACTGAAAACTCCAGCTCTGATCTGTAGAGGGACAAACGTAATTGGATTCCGGCCTGGTAACAATTCTGTGGCTATGTCTGTTAGCCATTAGCAAAGCCCTGGAGAAGCAGGTCTGCACAGGAAAACACCTGTTCCTCAGACTCAATGACCACACTACATGAGTCTCAGCGGGGTCCTCCAGACTAGCTTTAGTCTGATAAAACAGCCTGAACACCCAATTTGTGCGTTGGATCACATCTTGAAGTCCATATTTCTCATTCAAAGTATCCGTTTCATGCTCTAAGGTTGCTCTTTACTGCCAGTTAAAACATGGTTAACAGGAATGATTAGTGGGTTTGCTCCAAGCATCCTCCTGAGCCAAATGAAAGCACTAATGTATCTTGTGTCTACAATTCACAGCTAAACCAAACTCTTGGATCTAAATGCCCAAACACTGGGGACATCTGATCCTGGTCTCCCACTTTGTAACACAAACATACTTTTAGCAATAGCACGGTTAATTCTTTCACCCCATTCAGTGTCTCTTGGTTATTCCAGTCCTTTTACAAGTGGTCAAATAGCATCTCAATAAGAGGAATGTGAACATAAGAAGTCACATGCAGTACATAATCAGATATCCTAATTCCCTCTTAAGATGTTACTGAGCTGCCTTGGCAAGTAAATAATTATCAGTTAATAACCAGTCAGAGTGATGTCTTTGATTGTCTCAGGCACCTTCCTTAATATCTCATCTCTCCAAATGGTGGTCCAATTACCAGAACAGCTCCAGGTTATCTGATCTATATCAGGCCTTGAAAGTGGAGTCTATCAATTTGCACCGTTTGTGGTAGTTTTCTCTTCAAACCATCTAATTTAAAGCTATTGGTATCTCCTCCTTCTGTTGCATGATGTGAAATTTTACGCTGTGTAAAACTGAATGTTTACGTTTCTCAGAGCCACTGAAGCCTCTTCAAAGGTGCTGCAGCCACTGTTCCACCATCAGTGCCAGACAAGAAGTTATTCTGCCAGATCTGTACCAAAATCTGATGTGTCTCATTCACAGCTGCTAGCCTGCTCATTTAAGGCAGTAAAAATCTCCACATGAGAGACACAAGTGTTAATACTCTGTTTTCCTTTTGCCTTGGTCTGAGGCACACCTCCCTTTTTTTTTTTAAAGTGAGAGCGTAGCTGGTAGAGCTTTCTCCCTCAGGTACAGTCCAAAGCAATAAAAAGCCTGAGTTATCTGGAGACAGCAAAGAGATGCTTGGTAATGTAATAGATGGGGTTTATACAGACATGCCAAGAGATTCACAGCCCAGCATAAATTTCTCTCAATTAGGAGTGTCACATCTGATGTTTGTTGTGATATCTGATCATGCTAGAGCTGTCATTTTCTTTACTTTCACAGTCAAGACAAAGGAAACTTTAATATATGGTGCAATTTGAGTTAAAGGCTTTTAAAAAATGACCAGTTCATTGCCTACAAAAAGAGAATGTGCTTTGTCTTGGCTGGTATCTTAGACTAGACTGAGCTAATCATTTAGGTTGGAGAAGACTTTTAAGGTGATTGATATCAGTCATAAGCCTAACACTGCCAAGTCCATCACTGAACTGTGTCCTTCAGTGTCACATTCCTGGGCAGCCTGTTTCAGTGCTTGATTACCTGTTTGGTGGAGAAATTTTTCCCAATATCCAGTGTAAACCCCCCCTCGGTGCAACCAGTACCTCAGTGTCCTTGTAGTCAAGTGCCCCTCACTGACCCCAGTACTCAAGATGTTGCCTCACCAGTGCCAAGCTGAGGGGGACAGTCAGTTCTCTACTCCTGCTGGCCACACTATTTCTGATACAAGCCAGGATGCCATCGGCCTTCTTTGCCACTTGGGCACACTGCTGGCTCTTATTCAGGCGGCAATCAGCCAACACACCCAGGTCCTTTCCCAATGGGCAGCTTCGCCAAGCCTGTAGCATTGCATAGGGTTGTTGTGACTCAAGTGCAAGGATTACTAACTCATATTTGAATATTCATCTAAATAGACAATACCCAAGTGTATTTGATTTTGGTGCATCAAGACAATTTATCAACCATTCAGCAAAGATGTGTACTGAGTGTAGCAGAGGCAAAAACCAGAGAATTACCTTCATGCTTCCCTGCAGACAATGTTCCAAATTCCTGGCAGAAGGATCATCTGTGAACAGAGAAAATCCCATATGCGATGGTTTCTTCATTCCTGTTTCATGGTTCAGTCGTTGGATGACTTCATCAACTGTTGATGAACCATCAAAACCTACAACCTGAAACGAGAGGATGTAATTGAGGATAACTCTGAAGAAACACTACATTGAGGGGGATCACAAGTAACAAAGTCTGGTTTCCTACAGACTGGTGTTTCAGGATTGATTGTCAGTTCCAGTAACACATTTGCATGTTGTCTCCATGTTGCGTTCTTGATCTTACTGGGACACTTAGGACATCTGTCCCTTTTCCCCAGCTACCTTGTCTTCATTAGACCTGTAGCTGAGGGTTGGATTCCTTTCACTGTCTCAGGAAAAACGGTTAAAACGGCAAGGAGGAAAAAGTGTTTGTCCCCCCACAGCTGACATGTACAAACACCACGGTGCCACCCACCCACACAAAAGAGGCAGTACAGTCCTCTAGTGCCTGGAAGGACAGTTGTGGTGGCTGACCTGGTATGTTCCATTCATGAAGTGCACTGGGATGCTGAAGGGGAGTGAGTGGTGGTAAGGATTTCTCAGCAGGATGGACACAATCTCCATTCGGGAGGGCTTGGCTTCCCGCTCACCAGTCTGCACAGTGCGGTCTACTGATCGCTGGCAGTAGATGGCATACTTGCCTATCTCACTCCTAGGCAAAGAGGTAGAGATAAGCCACAATCATGCTTTCAATGCCATGACCTCTTCTATTTGCCATGCCATAAGGACATATTCCTCTCTCAGGCGCACACACACTCCTCTATGCAGATTCCCCAGTTCATCTAAACAGATTAACAGCTCAAGTGAAAGGCTACAACATGAACCTGAGTTGCAAGGATCTGTAAAATTATGGTAGACAGATTCTGAGAAGTGCCAGAGCATCCTCTGCTCTTAGATGGACTGAATACAGTATAGCAATACCCTCTTCAGTACCCTGTCACCATCATAGTATTCATTAAACCAAGACTACTTTACCCTCAAATTCAGTTGTACCAGTGGAATTTAGCTGCTACCCTGTCAAGTCCTGATGAATATTAAGTTGCAATGCATTAGTCTCACAGTGTTAAATGTTTAACAATACAAATCATATGTTTCCATATATTAACCCTACCTGCCTATCAAGAAACTTAACAGAGGTTCAAAGCAGGCTCCGATTGGTTCAATACAATCTAGGGGTCATTGAACAGCACCAAAATTATGTGTCTCTAAAGCAAAGCAAGAGCAGTGAGTTTTCCCTTTTGTAATAATGTCAAGAATGTATACACTGAGCAGTCTCTGACATGGAAGGATTTATATGGATTTAACACCACGCCATCGCTTTGCAGGGCAAACTATTCCATTCAGGGTGCCTTCAGGAGCTCAGAATAGGACTAAAACTCCAATTAAATTCCTGCAAGCAGCATAGAAGGCAAGAGCTCTTGCTTTTTGCTGCAGCAGTATATTGCTCACCTCCCCAGTAAAATGTTTGAACAATATTCAAATAAATACTCCTCCTTCAACGAGAAGCTGTTGTGTCCAAATTCCAAATGCTCCTGAGCCCTGAGTCTGCTAATACAGAACTGTGGCCCACATTTTTACCTCTCAGTGATTTCATATATCCTTTAAGGTCACCTTTCATGGGAAAACAATACCTAGAATGAAGATCTAGTGTAGACTCACGCACAGGCAGAAAGTTTCATTTAGCAACTCCTCTAAATCTCACTTGAACTGCAGATGAATACAAGCACAGGTTGCTTTAACTTCTGTGTTTTTCCTCTAGCCCTAACGATAGCTTCATAGCTGCAATTTATGGTGACATGTGAGAAGTAACAGTGGGTTGGGAGGATTTTCATTAAAGGTTAATAGATTAATGGGATGTTCAATGAACTTTAGCAGGTAACAGCAAGCTGCTTTGGAATTGTGTTTCGAATTGCGGTATAGCTTTGTTTAGACTAACTGAGCCTGTAGAGAACTCCTCAGCCTTGGAAAGAAGAAAACAACGAGCTTGCACAGCAAGAATCTTTTACTCTCTAGCCCCAAAGGTGACAAGAGGAAAGTTCAATGTGGAGAAGACAACCCCCCACCCCAAAGATCCTTTTAACCTTAATACACACACTCTATCTGGGAGGAGTTTACATAAAACTAATAGCATATGTATGAACTTTCTCAGAGACGGGGTAGATACACAAATGAGGAACTCTATACCTAGCGAATGGTGCTGCAGAACAGGGCTCTTGCAAGGTCCCATGTCTTGCCAAGCCAAACACTGCTCTGTAAATAAATCATTTCACTACTTCACAAATGTTTTGCCTCTGTAATATTGAAGGAGTCTCTAACATGACATTTCCTTTTTCCTTCCGCCTGAAGTTTATTTGTTGATAAAGTTACCTGTGGGCTAAGAACCTGGCAGACTATTGGCCCAATAATGCTTGAAACTGCTGCATTACATCAGTTTCACAGAACCCAGCACAATCCTGTGAAATTCAGTAGTCCCTAACAGTAAAGCAGCCCCATTGCCGAGTTGAATGGGCCAGTTTAGGAGCTGGTAATGCACAAGTTTGAAGAGACAGTTTCTAGTACTATCCAGAAGATCCCCAAAATGTTGCCTTAGCCAACAGAGAGAGAGCCTGAATATCAAGGAGTGCCTAATAGCTATATTTTTGCTTCTGAAAAGAATAGCAAATGTAAGGCAGCACGTAAGAAAATAAGAAAAACTTAGTAGTTGAAAGGTTTCCTCTGCAATACTAGGGAAACTTTAACTTGAGTATTTTTAGACTCATTATTTGAATATAGAGTCTTTCTTTGAAACCAACCCAGTCTTTTACCCATGTCCCAGCAACAGACAACTAGACAGCTCTGGCAGTGACCTCCCTGTCAAGGACACAGCTAGATGTGCTGCAGACCAGATCACCATGGAAACCAAGAGCACAGCATGAACACTGGAGAGCAACTTATTGCTGTTACAGTAGATCTTGAACTCTTACAGGAGAGAGCATTACATGCTAGAGACAACAGAAAAATTGTACTAGAATATTTTGGGCTAGGTAGTTTTTCCTAGCTTTGTGTGGTTCCCTGAGAGGTTGTCTGTCTCACCTTTGTTGTGGCACATGCCTGCTAACCCCACAGCAGGACATAATCACCTCAGATTCTAATGACTCATTGTAAATAATTACTTTGGTCTGCCCTTTCATTAAAGGAAAATATCTCAATTAGCAAAACCTCCTTATGTAGCTTGAGCTCTATCAGCAAAGAGTTTTTTTGCCAGTATAGGCCACTCAGTTTTGTGAGCTAAGCAACAAACCAGCATGAATGACTTCAGTGGGACAACTTAATACTTTTGGGAACCTTCTGTCCCCTCCCTCAAATTATTTTTGCTGGTGTGAGTTACAAAATTGCCTCCATCTTTACCCATAGTGGGTGCAAACGGCAGTCTGGCAGAAGACAATGCTGTCGCAGTCTTTACCTGGGGTCTGCGTGTCGCTGCAAGTACTGCTTGATGTACCAAAGGAAGTGATGTTGAGGCAGGAATAGAGGAACACACAAAGCCAGGAGCTGCCAGCACTGTGAACACAAACCAGGCATCATTCCTTCTCTGGTTTACAAAACCTATCAGGCAAGCAACACACTGTGGGTGGCGACAGGGGTGTTTGGGAGTGACCATTTTCAGACATGTAGTCCCAGATGCTTCGAAGGGTTATGATGGTCAGCAGTCAGACTTCTCGTCAGTAGCTCAGCCCACCCTCTGAGAAGAGATGGTTCTAAATGTTTTGGCAATTGGAAAATTGTGACTAGTGCAACCAGAGCTGGTTGAACGGTTCAGGCTTAATACCCTTCTCCTACTTGCAACTGCAAACTGTATCAAAGGGTACACTAAGGAATTTTGGTTCAAATTAGACCCGTTATTCTTCAAACGAGATTCTCTTTTCTCATTTGAGCAGGGAATATTATAATAAATTATGTACATTAATGCTATAATGTATTGATTTGACTTGCCCAGTAACTACACTTCAAAAAATCAGATTTCATGCTTAATGTCAACATTCCTGATTTTTGTGCTATCGACTAATTAAAATGGAAAACAATTAATACCATGTGACAATTAGAGTGAAGCAAAACCAGCTATGACTTTTGATTCTGAATAGACCATTTGCCGCTGGTAAATGGTTAAGCTCAAACTAAAATCTATTTTACAAGTAGTTCTTAGTGAGGGTTTTTTGCACATTAGTGCTGAGATTCTCTGTCTCCAGCACAATTTTAGCTTTCGCATTATTTTCCACAGTATCACACAGAATCACAGAACGTTAGGGATTGGAAGGGACCTCAAAATGTCATCTAGTCCACAGCAGGATCAGTTAGATCAAGTCAGGCAGGTTTTAAACAACCCTACAGAAGGGGAGAGACCCCACAACCTCCCTGGGCAGCCCCTTTCAGTGCTCCGTTACCCTCACTGTGAAGAAGTTCCTTCCCATATTCAAGTGAAACCTCTTATGTTCCAGCTTGCACCCATTGCCCCTTGTCCTAGCATTGGATGCCACTGAGCAGAGCCTGACTCCATCCTCCTGACACCTGCCCTTTCCTTATTTATCAACATTCATGGGGTCACCCCTCAGTTTCTTGTTTTCCAAGCTAGAGAGACCCAGCTCCCTCAGCCTTTCCTTATAAGGGATATGTTCCACTCCCTTCATCACCTTTGTGGCTCTGCACTGAACTTTCTCAAGCAGTTCTGTGTCTTTCTGGAACTGAGGGGCCCAAAACTGGGCATAATAATCCAGATGTGGTCTCACCAGTACAGAGTAGAGGGGGGAAGACAACCTCTTCCGATCCACTAACCACAGCCCTTCTAGTCCAGACCAGGATGCCATTGGCCTTCTTGGGTACACTGCTGGCTCACGGTCATCCTGTTGTCTGCCAGGACCCCTAGATCCCTTGCTCCTACACTGCTCTCCAACAAGTCAATACTCAACCTACACTGGTACCTACAGTTGTTCTTGCCCAGATGCTAGACTCTACACTGCCCTTGGTAGCCTGCCCCTCCTTCAGCATCTCCTCGTCCTACTGTCCAGGTCCCACTGAATGGCAGCACAGCCTGCCCCAGCCACTTCTCCCAGCTTTGTGCCATCAGCAAACTTGCTGACAGTGCACCTAATCCCTTATCCAAATCGTTAAGGAATATACTGAGTAAGTATTGGTCCCAGTACTGACCCTTGGGGGACTCCACTAGATACAGGCCTCCAACTAGACTCTGTCCCACTGACCACCACCCTCTGGCTTCTATTCTGTAGCCAGTTCACGATCCACCTCACTACCCAATCATCCAGACCACACTGGACCAGTATGAGAACCAGTACCATTGCTAATTACTAAATACATGGAGTTAAATAGAAAGCATTTGCAGAGTGAAAGTGAGAAAAGAGGAGCTGACCTGAATGACTGAGTGGTTTTGAGGCTCTCGGCAGCTGGTCTGTTTAACAAGCTGGCAGTAGATCTCATTTTGCAGCTCAGTGTGTGTCAAACAGACCTGCAGTGCTGTCTGGGCAAGGGACACATGGTAATCAATAGAGGCTGCCTCCACCGGGACATTGATGAACAGCTGGCAGGACTGTAAAAGGTTGAAAGTTAGTGCCATAAATACAGTGACTCTTCCTTGGTTCTTTCAAGGTCAGGTTCCCCAGGTGTGTTACAGACAATGAATTCTTCTAAATGACCTTGAGAGGAGGAAGGAGAATAAGTACTAGAAAATGTGCTCAATTTCCCCTAGTTGAGGAGTTCACAAGTCAGTAAGAGGATCAAGGGGAAAACTTGCCTCCTGCTTTCCATGCCCATGCTTTACCTTGCTAAGGCTGTCCAGCCTTACTACTGATCTTACACTTGTAGAGTGCATCTACCCATCTGTCACCAACGGCTTCACCACTGGTTGTTCTGACACAACTGAGGTTACCAGTAGGTTTGTGTTTCATCTAAGTCAACTAACTGTTGGAGAAGAAAGAGGAAGATAAGGCTAACTTAGAAGCATAAAGCCTGTAGGTGACATTGCTCCTAAATCTGGATTCCCTACAAGGAAAAGTTAACAGAGAATGAATGATATCCAGTATCTGACTGGCCTATTGCCATCGGGTGACCCAAGAGGCCTGTCTGAAACAACCAGTGGTGACAGCAAATGTGACCAACAGCATGACTAAACAGTGTCCAAAGAACCCAAATACAACTGAAAACCATGTAATGGCCCTTTAAATACCTTAAAAAGTTTCAGAGCTTCAGTCTGTAGAGCCTCCGACGGCAGAGTGGTGAGGGATGTGTGCAGGCCATCCTTACTGTAGCACAGCATGGGATGTTTCCACAGAGGAGAACCTGAGGAAGCAGACAGGCAAACACATGCCGTGTCAGTAACATGACAAGATAAATAAGCAACAGTGGTCACGTTGGAAAGCAGCCTTGCAGAAATGGCAGAGCACCTAAGGTAGCAGCACTGCACAAAGCCACCTTCATCTTTAGTGTCACTCAACGCTTTCAGCAAAGCCAGCCATGAACCAGTAGTCCCCAGCAGCATTAACCACCAACAGAAAGAAGTCCTGCCATCCTCAGTCCTGCTGTGCCAGAGCTGTGTGTTCAAATGAGAGACCCAAACTGACAGGGGATATTTGTCATTGCAAGTCACTACTCAACAATAAACAAGGTTCACATAAAGAGCTAGGAATACATGACTGTGCCGTAAACAAGTATTAAATACACGTGTGAATGTTCTCAAAGAAGTGAAAGCAAGTAGCAAAGAGGAGGAGGAACAGATGAACACAAATGTAAGTGGGAGGATTTGTACATGCAGGTGGAAGAACAGATGTGAAGATGTATGAAGACAGAATTCACTTGTATGGTCAAGACTCCCAGGAAAGGGAAATCAGGGCCAACAACAACAGGAAAAGTTAATTCAAATTAAAGTAAAAACCAGAAGCTTTAAGAGCATGGACGTTTCAGACAGTTTGATAAATAATGTGTTAATATGATGGATTTGTGTAGCTTTGCTATAATGCTTGTACCTTCTCTGAATCACAGAACATTAGGGATTGGAAAGGACCTCCAAAGATCACCTGGTCCAAAACCCCTGCCACAGCAGGATCCCCTAGATCAAGTCGCACAGGAACGTGGCCAGGCAGGTTTTAAATGTCTCCAGAGAAGGAGACTCCACAACCCCTCTGGGCAGCCTGTTCTAGCGCTCTGTCACCCTCCCCATGAAGTTCCTTCTCATATTCATGTGGGACTTCTTTTGTTCCAGCTTACACCCGTTGCCCCTTTTCCTATCACTGGATGCCACTGAGCAGAGCCTGGCTCAATCCTCCTGATAACCACCCTTTCCATGTTTGTAAACATTAATGAGGTCACCCCTCAGCCTCCATTTTTCCAGGCTAAAGAGACCCAGCTCCCTCAGGCTTTCCTCATCAGGGAGATGTTCCACTCCATCACCTTTGTGACACTGTGCTGGGCCTCTCTCAAGCAGTTCTGTGTCTTTCTTGAACTGAGGGGCCCAGAACTGGATGCAATATTTCAGATGTGGCCTCACGAGGGCAGAGTAGAGTGGGGCAACAGCCTCTTTCAATCTACTAACCACCTCCGTTTCACATCCATCCCAGGATGCCATTGGCCTTCTTGGCCACAAGGGCACATTGCTGGCTCATGGTCATCCGACTGTCCACCATCCTGGTGGTCCATCCAGGTCCCTTTCTCCTCCACTGCTCTCCAACAGGTCAGTCCCCAACCTGTACTGGTACCTGTGGTTCTTCTTGCCCAGATGCAAGATTCTACACTGCCCTTGTTAATAGTTCATTCAATTTCTCCCTGTCCAGCTCTCCAGGTCCTGCTGAATGGCAGCACAGCCTGCTGGGGTGTTGGCCACTCCTCCCAGCTTTGTATCATCAGCAAACTTGCTGACAGTGCACTCAATTCCCTCATCCAAGTCATTAATGAAGCTGATACTGTGAAACTAGTGGAGAAGCACTCTGTATCAAATGTTGTTTTACTGAGAATTCCCTTCTCTCACACCTGGCTGGATTGAAACCGAGAATTTAAATTCCCCTCCCTTATGCTTTGCTACCACAGAAGACAGTTTGTCAGTTTGTGGTTTCTACTCACTAGGGTCTCCTTCTGCATCCAATAGTTTTCCAATGAGTTGTTCGTACGATGTGCCCACTGTGGTATTACTGCTACCAGCTGCTACAGTCAGATGGTACAGCCAGGTATTCTAGGCAGAAGGATGAGAAATGAGAACAGTATGAGTCAGTCCAGACCTTGTTTCCTACAACCAGATTCAGTCTGATATCAAAAGGACACCTGCTCTCCAAAGAGACTGCCTCTTGTACCTTCTCCTGTTTGGTGCGAATGAGTAAGTACGTGGGACTTTGGTCCTGTGGGTGAATCACCAGTGTACAGTGGGATGAGAGAAGTCCTCCACCAGTGGCTTCATAATCTTCATCAGAGTCACAGGAACGGTCTACTTCTTCCACTTTGGACCCCCGCATAGAGAGATGCCCGAGGGGACACTATAAGGAGGGGAAACAAATCAGTTAAGTGTAGCTCATCCCCCACTATGGACAGGGAACAGAGAGGATACGGAGGTCAAAATGTTAGCAGTCCTGTTAAGTGTAAGGAATAGGCTACATTTTGATGCCTAAAGTAAAGGAATGACATAAGCTTGCGTTGCTAGATCTTCCCTCAAACTACGTAACTACGTACGAACAGTGCACCTACTGTTGTTATTTTTCTTCAGAGTGCATCTATAGGCCAGAATGAGAACACACAAATAAAACGATGGTCTTCCCCACAAGGTACTGTTTGCTTCCCATTATATTTGTCAGTTGTATTCACAGTATTGGTTCTGCAAGGCAGGCCAGTTGCTCAGTATCTTGAGCCACTGTTCTCTGATCCTGGTCAGACTTTCTGCTAACTACTGGAAAATAAGCACCTTTAGAGCTACATAAATAGGTAGATTCAGACAAACAGAGGCTACCTGCTGTGCCAACTCTGGAGCTCAGAGTCATGCATGAGCCACCTTATTCCATGATAATCTAAAACTTGGGTTTCAACATCTTCAAGACAAAGTAATGGAGCATTGGGTCCAACTTCCAGAAACGGAAGCACATTACACTGACTGAATTGCTTCTCTCTTAGCATATTGTTGTCACCATTTGTTTTCACAACAGCGTGCAAAATGTATCAGCTGTTGTGTAAAAGTCTGCCTGAGGTCTGGAAAACAGGCCCTATGAGGAGCGGCTGAGGGAACTGGGGTTATTTAGTCTAGAGAAGACCTTATTGGTCTCTACAGCTACCCAAAAGGAGGGTGTAGTAAGGCTAGTTCTGCTCTCTTCTCCCAAATTACTAACCATAGGACAAGAGGAAATGGCCTCAAGTCACGTCAGGATCTTAGGAAGAACTTCTTTCTTGAGAGAGTGGCTGGGCACTGGAACAGGCTGCCCAGGGAGGTGGTGGAGTCTCCATCCCTGGAGGTGTTTAGAAAACGAGTAGCTAGAGCACTTGAGGCCATGTGATCTAGGGTATAGGGAGTTGTTGGGATGAGGGCTGGACTTGATGATCCTAGAAGACCTTCCTAGCCATCATTATTCTGCAAAAAGCTCCACAAGACCAGACAGAGAATGCAAGAACCAAGATGTGAAGCAGTATCAGGGAGAGCAGTCACTCATTCTCAAGTCATGGTTTTTTGCTTTTTAGGAAAAAAAGAATAATCAAGGAAAAATGTGGATTCTATTTGTAGAGCAAATGGTGTTAGAAGAGGGGAAGTACAGTCAGGGAAGAGCTTGAAGTGGGAGACACAAGCAATGAAAGGAAAGAAAGTTTCATGAGAAATGGGAAAGGAGGGTTCCGGAAAAAAAAAAAGGTGGTAAAGGAATTACTTTATCTTCATGATTTCTGTAGTAGTAGAACGTTTTTCCAATTAGTGCACACCAGACCAGCTTGGAGTGACCATGCTTGACCTGTAAGGAGGATGAAGAAATACATATTTTTAACATCGGCAGTGTTGCTAGCATGAGTTTCTAGGATTTCAATTCTCAATTCAACGCTCCCCGAAAACCTTGTATATATTATTTGTTCTATGTTAGTATGAGCTCTCAAAACAAAGCAGGAGAGTGCACACAACCTAACTTCAAGAGAGAGACTGAGGTACCAGAGCAGGTCCAGAAGAGCAATGAGGCTGGTGAAGGGGCTACAGGGAAAGTTTGATGAGGAGAGGCTGAGGGAGCTGGGGGTGTTTAGCCTGGAGAGGAGGAGATTAAGGGGGTACTTTCTCCCTCTCTACAACTACCTGAAGGGGGGTTGTAGGCAGGTGGGGGTTGGGCTCTTCTCAGAGAGGGCAGGGCCTGAAGCTGCCAGGTGAGGATTGGGTTGGGTGTTAGGAAGCCCTTCCTTACGGAAAGGGTGATCAGACATTGGAACAGACTGTCCAGGGAGGTAGTGGAGTCCCCATCCCTGGAGGAGTTGAAGGCCAGACTGGCTGTGGCACTTAGTGTCCTGGTCTTGGTGATTGTGGTGATGTTAGGTCACGGGCTGGGCTGGATGATCTTAGAGGTCTTTTCCAGCCCCAATAATTCTGTGATTCTGTAAGTAAACAGGACACTACAGCTCATAGAAACAGCTTTAAGACTGTGAGAAGAATTTTACTATTGTATTTCAAGATACAGAAATGAATAAGACTAATTTTTAGATTATAAAACCATATCATTTATTCTCAGCAGGAATCCAGGAGTCCAGGGAGCTGTTTCCTTTTGCACATGAACAAGCTTCAGATGCAGGTTGACTTGAGCCATCGTTAGATGCTGACCAGAATTGTATTTAAAAATAGCAACTTGTTAGCTTAACTAATCTATGGAAACAGCATGAGGCACAAGAATTTTCAGCCCTTCTACTTTGTACTAATGCAAATGCAGTTTGTTAGGGTGGAAATAGGCGCTAAGTTAGAATCAAACAAGTGATTTATTTTACACTTTCCTCTATTACCGGTAAGATATTTAACTGTTTTTTAAGGGGTATTTTTTAGATTCTATTGGAGAAAAGCATACAGAAGCCAGGTATCTGTACTGCTATTTGATAAAGTCAGTGTTCTCCCTACTGAGAGACACTGCCTTGCGTTGCCCATTTAAAACCTGCCTGGGTATATTCCTGTGTGAATTAGTCTAGGTGGTCCTGCTCTGGTAGGGGCATTTGACTCAATGATCCTTCAAGGTCCCTTCCAATCCCTAATGTACTGTGATACTGGGATTCCTTGACGCTTACACAAATGACCCTTTCTCTGAAATACAGAAACCTAGTACCGCCTTTCTTTCCCCACTCTTTTAAGGAGTGCTAAAACTCTATTTTCTTGCTGGCATTTACTGTGCAAACCAAGAAGCTGGTACACTGTCGATGCTGAGATAAACTGAATACAGCAGGAAAGAGAATTTTACCTTGGTGAGCCAACCTTTCACAGTAGGTTTAGCATCACTATGAGGAACACCAAGAGGACTGGTCACTTGTACTCTCAGTATACTCTGTAGGACATGAATCCATTCCTCCAGGATGTTAGGAGAGTCTGCTGTCAGGTAATAGGTTCTCTTTTCTGTCACAAGCTGGAAGGAAAAAGGAGTGACGAAGTAGATAAACTTGCACGCCTCCAAGTCTGTTTTTCCAGCTGCTGAGTTTCATTGGCCCATATGGATTTTTTTGGATGGTTTAGGAGGGATTTTCTGGGGGTAAGAAAAAGGGTGCTAACCCCTCAAAGCCTACACAAATGAACTGAGACTCAGACTGATCAAACTCTCACAAGCTCTCTTAATGTTTCTGTTGGTTATTATGGCTTTGTGTTCTCTCATCCCTTTGTTTTTTCTCAGTGCTGCTACTGATTTCCCATTTTTGAAGGTGCCTACATAAACGAGTGCTTTTTGCTGCCTTCACTTTGTACCACATGCTCCCTTCAATATCTGGTGTTTCAGAGGAAAGATGCTAAGAGTTTAATAACATTAAGCTGCAGCAACTTGAGTTCCATAGGTGCAGAGGGTAGATTGCATGTCAGGTCATGCACTTTTCAGCCAGAGTATGAGAGAAACTTTAATGCCACCTTTGTAACAAAGTCCTCTAACAATAACAACTTAAAACTGAACCCCCATGAGGAGTTTACTTCTAACACTGCAGAAGTCAAACTCTAACAGGAATAGAGATTTTTTTTTTTAGATCTTCTATGATTCCATGATCTTCCAGCCATGTCAAGTCTTGTGTCTCCTGTGAGAAGAGTCTTCTTGAAAGAAGATACCTGAGGTGCTACCCGGGTTTAAATGCCAAAAAATCATTACCCCCCAAAGGATTTCAAGCTCCCAGTTCTAACTGCAGAAGAACATGCTACGCTGTACAACAAAACAACAATAAGGAGAATTTATTTAAACTACAAAAAGTTGTACTTGGGCTACTCTTTAGTTCTTTCCCCAGTATTTGTTAAGTTAACTGCCCTGCTCAAGCACACCACACGGGCTAGACAAAGTTAGCTCCTATAAATTGAGAAATACAGTGCCACTCAGCCTGCAGTAAGTGCTCTCTTACCCAGGGACTGAGTGCGTGGCTGTCTGCAGGGTGAAAAAGTAATGCCCACCTGAAATGTTTGGGACCCTTCACCTCTGACAATTTGGCATGAGGAATTCAGTTCCATCTGCCCTTGTGGTTTGCGGATAACATCACTCTGAGGAAAGAAAAGCAAACAAGGGTTTCAGTAGGAACATCCATCAGATGGGTCTTAGAGTACTTCTGTACAGCATGACACGTGTGTGCAGTTGGCATGCGTGTTCATGAGCAGGAAAGGACAGCTGAAGGTTGCCAGGCTAAATACGAGACAGTGTGATCCCACTACCATGATGAAGCAAGAGTCCCCTCAGTAGTGGCAGACAAGGTAACAAGGGCAATGGTGACAAATACTGTCTTACAGAGTTTGGATTCGACATTAGGGAAAAAAAAAAAATCCCTTTCTCACTGGGAAGGCAACACAGTGCCCTTCTCTGGCCCCGCTCCAGCACCTCAATGTTCTTCTTATACTGTAATGCCCAAAACTGGACCCAGTATTCAAGGTGTGGTCTCATGAGTGCAGAGTACGGGGGCACCATCACTTCCCTACTGCTGGTTACACTGTACCTGATCCAGGCAGGATGCTGTTGGCCTTCTGGGCCACCTAGGCACCCTGCTGGCTCCTGTTCAGCTGACTGTCAGCAAACACCCCCAGGTCCTTTTCTGCCAGGCAGCTCTCTAGCCACTCTTCTACTTGTCAAGCTTCTATCCTTGTGAACAGCCTTTGACCTCCCCAGAACTGCCACCACAAGGAGATTGTCTGCCTAAGCAGAGGCCAACAATTAAACCTGTGGGTCAGACACAAGGCTCTTTGGCAGCACCTTGTGGGGAAAGCTGGCCCATAGCTGCCCAGTCTGCTGATGGTATCAGTTTGGAACTGGTTCTCTAGACAGCCTCTTCAGAAGAGTAAATAGACACACACCCCCACACCGCCCCACTGTGACTCACTGGAGACTTGTAGTACATGATTTGTCTGTTTCTTAGGACAAACCATCGTCTCTTCCACATCTTCACCTGGCTGCCCATTTTCAGCAGGTACCCTGATTTCTCCATGGGTTCCTGGAGGACAGTGAGCAAAGGGGAGAGGAGGTTTGCACCTCAAAATACAAATGCAAGAATGCTGACATCAGGCTTAGACATTTGCTGTATCTTCAGCATTTTCTGCTGTACTCTGCCTAATGAGAGCAGCAGCCATCCAAGGTCAGTGTTCTTTGCTCAGCTTGAAGAGAGTGCTACACTATCCGTGTAGCTGAAAATACCACATGGTGGTGTTTCAGTAAAGGTGGCATCTAAAGGCAATTTCATGGATTTTTTGATGCACTGAAAACTTATTTCTCTTCCTACCATCGCAGTGATTTTTCCAAACAAAAGTAAAAGCTGGCTCTGATTCATCTCCCTATTCCTTGTCTGCTCAGTCTGTTACAGTCAAGAGCACAGAATTTGATACTGTCTGGTTTTGAGGGCTTTTCTCTGGGACAAAATATTCTATCCTTTCTCCTTCCTTCCTATGAATTTCCAAACTTCTTTTGTCACAAAAGTGTAAGGACATCATGAAAATAAAACGACTACAGGAAACCAGTACTGGTGACCAGGAACACTTTGATGCCTTTATCAAACCACAACAGAATTCACACATTCTTCTGGGGCATCAGGTAGTGTCTTTTGCTACAAGCCCCAGCTGGCCCACCAGCTCAGGCTGCTAGAGCATCACTGTAGGGGATAGCTCAGTACACTGTAGCAATGCATTTTCTCTCTCAAGGCTGAGGCTTGGTTCATGTGCCCCGCAACTTCGAGGTAGCAAGACTTACAGTGCAGACTCCACCATCAGTGGAATAGGACGATGTCCGCTGTAGCTTATGTTCTGGCTCCGAATAGTCACCATCCAAAGAGTAGGCATCAGGAGGGATGGCATAGTCACTCTCAGAGCTCAACGAGGACATAGATACACCTGTTCAAAACAAAGGAGGAGAATCATGGCTGAACAGGAGCAGGTGCTGAATACTCTGCTCTCTGAAAAAGTTTGAATTCACTGTTAAGGCTTTTTTGAACATGTCAAGTTAGACTTTGAAAACTCAAACCCCAATGACCCAACTTCTGAGACCTTTTCTTTTCCCATGGAAGATAAGTAGTGGGTTAGATACTGACAGGGAAATAGATTTGTTGCTGAATAAACAGATTTTTTTTAAAAATGTAAATTTCCAAAAGAGTAAATCAACAGGACCCAAACTGCCTGATGCCTTGCCCAGATAGGAAAGGTTTCCTTACTGATCAATAAACTATCAGCTGGCAGCAGAGACTAAAATACTTTGTCTTTACTGTGTCAGAATTAGCTTGTTATGAGGAGAAGCCACAGAAAAGGTATGGATGGATGCATAATAAATTTGGGACATCAATCGTTCCCATAGTCCTGCCACAGCAATTGCCTGGATGGAAGTCTACAGCAGTAAAAACCCACCTAAGAGGACAGGTTTCTGCTGAGTAGCGATTGATGCCTGCACACACTCTGGGAGAACTCCTTAACAGCATCATCAAGGCTGAGCATTTGCCTGTCACTGATGGAGCTGTTCAGGATATGTTGCCTCACCCACAAACACAAGAGTGGACAATAGTTCACGCTGCTCGGTAGCAATGCTCCAGCTTTACCTCTCTTCACTGCACGGGGGCTGCCTGGTGTGCTAGCTTTCCTGCTCTCTGACCCAGCAGCAGAAGTCCTGAAGCTAGCATGGGAGCCACAGTCATCATCAGAGCCTGAAGACTCATCTAGGAAAGGCATGTTGCTGATCTGCGTGGCTTTCTGGAAAACAGACTGCTATGGTCATCACATGAAGTAAGTTTGCCCAGGACAATCTCTGCTCAATCAGACAAAAGCAATCAATGCAGGCCCTTCATTTTTACACTGCCTTGCCCACTCCTGTCCTCTAGGGATTCCTCACACTCCCCTAGGGAAATGAGGATCCCTCTTTTTCTCCCTTTCTAGTAAGAGAGCTTCCATCTTTGACTTCATAGTCTGATCTGTTTGGGTCTTTTCTGGTTACTGGTTACACTCTCCTGCTGTTCCAAGCGTTTCCCCATAAGCTCCCAAAAGCCCTCTTCCCTTTCATGCTCTAGGCTACACCCACTATCATGCATCAATTTCTACAGCCTCACATTGCATGCTGCAGCTTCCTGGATCAAAACTTCCTGCAGTGTCCTGTGTTCCTAAATACATTTATCATCTGCTACTGCCTCTGCATTCATTTGGGGTCCAGTCCTCCTTGACATTCTCCAATTCTCTTTCCTTCACTGCAACGCTCCATTCTGTTCTCTCAAGTCTCTCTCAAACCACGCTTTCCATAACAGGAAAAGTGAGGCAACTCCTTACCCCCTTCAGCGTAGTGTAGACTGGCACTGTGACATTCCTGTAGATGAGGCAGGTAAATGGCCCAGAGGTTGAACATGAGAAACTGGGAACTGGGAAAACAGAGTGAGTGCGAGAGAGCAAACATGAATTGCTGAAAAGCAGGAGATTTTAACAGAGAGGTACATGTACCTGGGAACTCCTGTGGCCTCTTAGAGCATCAAAGAGCAAAGGACTGTCATCCTGGGCAGCCCGGCTTCAGAAAGGCCAGTGTGTCATTAATCACATACAGCTCCCAGAGCCAGCTGCAATGCTTCTGCAGGAAATATTCACCCCACGCTCCCCAAGTACAATGACTGTCTGGTCTCAGTCATGTTAAACAGGTAAAAGCCATAAAGGGAAAGATGGTGGTGAAACACAAGATTAAAAGGACACTACAGACATGTAAAGGCAGAACAGTGTCAGAGAAACAGAGATAATGGAATCCCTGAAGATCATACTGGGTACAGGCTCAAACAGCCCAGCACCAAGCCTTCCTTTCTTTATCGTGGCTCACTGAAATCACATTTACTTTGAGAAGAAGGAAATGAGGCAATGTGAACAGCTAGACGCTCAGGTTCTACACTGTCACTATAAACTCCTTTTAAGAATGGATCTTGCCTAGAACTCACAGCAGCTGGAAGTATCATTCACGGTGGCTGCTTCAGACAACCTCATGCCAGACTTGGCCACAGCATAGATTCGACTCTCCTGAAACAATAGTACCATGGTGAGGAAAGGTCAGACAAAAACGTGATTCCTGCAACGGGAAATGCTCATGTCACAGAGCACCACAATCATACTTCTGGGCAGAAAGGAGCTGCCTTCTAGGAAGGGCTGCTCTGCTCCATGAGATGTTGTGTGACATGTGGAAATAGAGAGACGACATCCACAGACTGGAACACCTACAGGCAGCTATCAATAAATTATCATTGCTTGAAAAAGCTGATCTTTTCACTTCATGAAAAACAAGGATTCCCATTCTCTGATAAGGGAATGACACAAATGCCTGGAATGACCTTGATAAACCTATGTCTCAGTTATGACAACACAGGGAGCTTTCAGATCAAAGGATCTCAGAGTACTTCACAATTTGTTAAAAATTCCAAGGGGGGGGACCCAAATGTGCTGTTACAACTGAGACAAACAGTCTACAATGGATGAAAATCAAAGCTAGGAATCCTCCTGCTGCTCCTTAAAGCACACAATCACGAGGAGATAACACCACAATACACACCCCATATGGCAAAGCCAAGCACACCAAGACACGCAGCGACGGGATTTGTGTTTTCAGTAGTTACGTGCGTTGTCATTCAGTCTCTAATGAAATATGATGGGCATTGTTTTTGCCTAGACACTTCCTTTTCAGGGCACATAATGGATTTCACTGATTAAGCTGCTATTCAATATTCTATTCATGCTTTAGTGTTTGATGTACTTCAATGTGTCCTACATGGGTACACTTATTTGACTCTGGTCTGAAGACAAAGGAACAGGTTTTTCATGTCGTGTTGCTGACTGTAGTACTGCAATGCTTCATAAACATTCGTTAAAAGTTTCACAAAGAACCTTGGGAGGGACATTGATAGGTGCTGTTGCTGTTGTCCAGAAGAGGAAGTCAGACACAGGTTCTCTGAAGTATCCCATACCTTTGGAGTACCCAATTCAAGATACTCAAGACCTGGCTTTTTGAGAATTCAGCATCATATGACCATATGTGTAATGAAAAAATTGAAGTTGCAGCAGAGAGGGGCTTAGCACTTCTCTAATTAAATTTACTTGCCAACCCCAAATCAAGCATTCAGAAGGTATTTCCCTTCTTCCAAGTAAGTACACTGCTCATAACTGTTTTTCTTGCTGCAGAAGTGAAAAAGCTGAGTCTTGAAAATGGCAATTTCTTTTAGTCCTATCCAGCTTCATCCCCAACACAGTTCCATATGATGGATTGAATGAACACAGGACTCCTTTGGAAAACCAGCTGCAATTATACTGGGGTTTAAAATGGTATCATAAAGGACACAGTCAGAGATGACAAATAATGTTAAATTTTCAGAGGAAAGATAGAAAACCCCATAAATATTAATTGGTGCTTGACGTGGCACTTTCAATAAACCACGTGTTCGCCGATGCCCATAAAACAGCAGACCGAAATGAATGCAATTATCTTTTCACACTACATTTGATTTCCACCAAGTTTACCAGTTTGCTGAGTTGTCAATCTAACAATCCAACCACCTGAACTCATGAGTAACTGAAAACTTAAAGTGATAATAAACTTCTCTCTCATGTGAAGTAAGCAACAAGTGCACATATCACTGTATCAGTGGTTTTCTCAACATTTTCCTGACAGCATAAGTACAGTATGTGATAGGAATGCTGAGATCTAATCCAGCTATTATAGCATTCATTGTTTCAGAGAAGTAGTCAAGCATTTTTTGACTCCAAAACTATCTTGTCTGGTGCATTCACTTGCATTTGTGTCTCACTTTTCTATCTTAAACACACAACAGAATTAAATGTTAACTTCTGATGAGAGGTCCCTTCCAACCCCAGCACGCTATGTTTCTATGACCTATAAGGTTAAAGCATGATGTAGCAAACCTCTTGACTTTAACTCTTATTCCTATGTTTAATTGCTAATTTCATCCAAGATTTTTTTTTTGCCTTCTTTTAAGGGAAAAGAAGGAAAAAAGTTGATGGAAACAGCGTGCTCCATGATCTGGAACCATCACACTAGGTGGTTCTGGAATGTGACTGATGTCTACAGGATACCACAACTTGAAACCAAGAGCTACTGTAGTCTAACTCACTACTCAGAGACAAGCAGTGCTTCTCAGACTGTTGTCCTTGTATTTCTTACCCACGATGGAAATCTGTGCAGTGGTGGTGTGGGAGGTTTACTTCCTGGGTCAAGCACACCAGTCTCAGAACTCACAGCTTCTCTTTGTGCTGCAGGCAAGTAGCTGATTTCCTCACACAGCTCAGCTTCTTCCCTCACTGGGACGTGTTCTGTCTCCATCTTCTCCAGTAGCCCATCATCGTCTATGTCTGTCTCCTTCACTTGTCCACAGAAGGCTGGAGAGTCTGTTATGGGCTGAAAGGTACAAGCCTCTAAGCTCATCACATAGTGGAAAGAATTAGCCCCTGAATGTGGCTGGCTGTAATGTCTCTTGGCTAGCTGGATGCTGTCTCTTGGTGTATTGGGAGTTCGTATTTTTGGAAAGGTCATACTACTGCCAAGGCCGTACTCCCTCCTTGGACAGAAGGAATGTGCTGTAACAGCTGATGCTGACACAAGCAAGGGAGGCTCAGCGGTTTGAAGACGGCCTTCAAGTATGCTCATTATTTCTGCTGAGGAAGATGAGTCCAGCTGGTGGGAGTGGAACCTGGTACTGAGATCATCACAGAAGTGGGTGTCATCCAAAGCTACTTGTTGCAAGGTACTCACAGCATTAGGGTTTCCTTCCAAAGATGATTGGAAAGTTAAAGCCTCAAGTATTCTTGTGGCCTCAGCTGGGGAGTCCAGTGATGTGGGATCATTGCATCCCAGCCTGTGTACAGATGTTACAGCTGGGAATACATCTTTTTCTGGTGACAGATTCCAGGTTGATGGATCAGATATGAGCTTCAGTGTGCTCTGGGAAAGCAGAGATTTATTCTTTCCATCCTCAGTAAAAGTGTCATTGGCAAGGACTATGTTTGCTGTTGAGAGGATGTGTTTGGCAGATCCTGTCTGGCACACCTGTCTGAAACCTGGTGCAAGGAGCACAGATTTCTTGTCTGTCTTCTCAGCAAAAGAGGCCTGTGATGCTCTGGGCTTAAGAGAATTACAGCTCCAAAGAGATTCAAAGGGAGGAATGCTGGTCATATCTACGATGGAGAAAAACAAATGGTTAGGGCAATCACATACATAACACTGCCACACACAAATTCATAGAATCATTAGGGATTGGAAGGGACCTCGAAAGATCATCTAGTCCAATCCCCCTGCCACAGCATGATCACCTA
>JAOXOE010000441.1:19013567-19030889 GCA_028565055.1 Phoeniculus purpureus | reverse complement strand
GGAGTCTCCTTCTCTGGAGACATTTAAAACCCACCTGGATGTGTTCCTGTGTGACTTGGTCTAGGTGATCCCGCTGTAGTGGGGAGATTGGACTGGATGATCTTTGAAGGTCCCTTCCAATCCCTAATGATTCTGTGATTCTATGATACAGTTGTTTAAGCAATGAAATAAGTTGGTGTGGTTCCTCCCATTCCCAGGAGCTACAGGCTCCCAGCATATATACAGAGACCATTTTAGCCATCAGACTAGTCAGTGAGCTTACTCTCTTTTCAAGAACTAAACTAGAGCTTTTTGCTATCCTTTAGCTCTTTATGGCCCAAGCAGTGCTTTGAAAAAGTTTCTCTCTATAGATCAATCTCTCTGTCTCTCTCTCTCTGACAGACACTGTGGGCATTGCTTAACCATTAATGAGATTTACAAAGAAGGAGAAACAAACTGAAGGTCCCTGCTGAGGGAGGAGATGATGAAATGTGCTCTTGGAAACATAGCTGAGAGAGATAATCATGAGAGCCTAATCTGGCACTGTGGTCACAAGGAACTGAATTCTAACACAGCTAAACCAAACATATAATGCTCACATGCACAAACCCTGGCACAGATTCTTCCCTGCCCCTGAGGTAAATCATTACTGTAGGCTGAAGAGAGATCATTCGTTCTAAATATTAATGACATTTTTGCAGCTTCCCAGATGTGACAGGAAATGCAGCAGAGGAAGGCTGCTACTACCAGCATGTCAAGCAAGAAAAGCCACTCTTCAGAGGCCTCTGAATTCAGCCTGGCACAGTGAAACTAGTGGGGGATAAGAGGAGAGGGCAGAACTGTTTACTGTCCAGAGAACTAGGATCCAGGGAACACTTAATACCAGATTATTAACGCAGCTTACCAGTCATTCTCTTCTGTAACAGCCAGAGCCAGAGGGGATGAGAAAAATTCAGTCATAAAGCATTTAGCTAGGTATGTGGTGGGATTTAGACGGAATTTTGCCATATTCTCTTGCTGTGGAGTGACAGGAATGCCAGAAAGACTTCTGCAGGAAATAAATACCCCCTGCCTGCATTCCCAGTGAAGTTCTAGAAACTAGCTGATCTTACTGTGATAAAAAAGAAACCAACAAAAAACCCAGGAAGAAAACAGGTAGGAGAGAATTTCCTCCTCAAAATATATTGTGATGAAAGATGCTTATTTCAAGGCCTGGAGAAGAAAACTCACCATCTGTCCAGCAAAGAAGGATCCCAACAAGCACAAGCACCATAAGCAACTTTCTCCAACCAAACCTGGTAGCACAGAGGAACCAGCCTTGGCCCATTCAGTTCCCAATCATTCAGCTCACAACAGCAGATGTTCTGTGGGGTTATGCATAATTTCTATGTGGAGGGTAAAGTGAAACACCTCAGAGACTTGCACCCTGCACCACAAACTGAATAGTTTCCTGAGGTATTTCAATGTGTACTTCTAATTCAGGAGCTTGCTGGCTTGTTGTAGTAGCAAGAGCAGGCTCAGAAAAAGCCCTCTGTGTTCAATCACTGGTGGGAAGTCAATTATGAGCTTTTAAGGCAGGTAAGCGCTGCTATTCCTGTCTTAACAATGGGCCCACTGGAGAACAGAGCAATTCTACTGCTTGCTTGTGGTCAGAAGTGCTAATTTCCGACAGTTATGAATAAAACCCAGGAATGCCGACTTCCAGTCTTTGGTGGTTACCAGGCTACAATGCCAAGAGAATACATTTACCTTGCAATGTATCCTGAAGGGCTTCGACTTGCTCGGTCAGTCTCCGATTACAGTTTTTCAGGTGGTCATTTTCTAGCTCAAGCTATGAAAGAACAATAATAAAAACTGAAAAAGAATACAAACCTAAATGTGGGTGTGTTCCACAATTCGGAACACATCTTTATTACAGTCAAGTGTCTTAAAAAGAAAAGGAAAAAAGGATGGGTGAGACCAGTCACCTTGAAACCCTTCTACTCAGCAGCTTCACTGGAGAGCCCACTTACTGAACAACTCTTTACTGTGCTTTCTCAAATAGCGTCCATATGTAATATTCACACCTCTCAAATGGGTCTTTTAATTTCCTTTTCTCCCACTGTTTATCATTTACTGCAGCTCCAGAAATAACTATAATTCAAGAGGCCATAAAAAAAGTTACGCAGGAGGAGCACTTTTCCCTCTCACTGTGTGTGTGGTAAAAGGAGATACTTTGGACCCAGGGGACCAAAGGAAAAAAAACACAAACTAAAATCAACATTAAGGGTGCATTTACATTTGCAGTTAGGGCACAAGTGACTCTCTGCAAATACACCTTATGGTTTTGCTTGAAGTACCTCAGCATATGTTTTTAAATGCAGCAGTGATGAACCCAAAGAGGTTTCCCTCCTGAAGCAATCCAAGTTGGAACTGTACTCATGATGCTGTCTAGAGCAACCTATTTGCAGCACAGATGCAAAGTCCTTCAGATGGCAGTGGTCCAGTTGTGCTTGGTATGCAACTAGAATCAGCATCTGGTACCAGACCTGTTACCAGTAAAGGCACAGTGCAAATGTATGGTCCTGGTTTCACAGCAGATCACACCAAGACAGCCCCCATGCTTCCTCTTCTGTGCTGCATCAGTCCAGTAATGCAGCTACACCTTAAGTTGCCTTACATGGAAAATGTGAAGTCACCAAGCTGCCACGCTGCTTTATCTACACAATTGGATGAGATTACAGAGTCACACCACAACAGAGTCAGTGCCTACCAACACTGTTTCTTCCAACTCCAACAAAATCCCTTTCTGGCAAAAACTGAGAAACCACAGTTTTAAAACTTGGAGTATAAGGAAAAGACCAGACAGTCTCTCTCTCGGTTGTGAGCTGTTACTCTGTCTTTGAAACCGAGTGCTGACCCATTGCTAGCTCTCAGTTTTTCGAGAAGGTATTGAATTAGGCCCAGATAGAGGCTGAAATCCACAGGATGGGTAGGAGGGACAGAGGAGACATGAGTAGGAAAACAGCGTTAGTCAGTGAGGGCAAATTAAGGGTTAGTGAAGAACACGTTTAGGTCACAGCTGCTTTGTCAGGGGAAAAAAAGTAGTGAAGACAGAAACTGCACTTGGCGAAAAAAAGGGAGAGGCAGAGGAAAGCTAGGTGAAAGCCACTTGTGGCGAGTAAATCTTCTTCACAGACCAGTATCAGACATTGGCAACTTCACAGCCTTTACGGTTTTAGCCCAAAGCAGTTAATGGCTCTCACTAAGACGGACCACCATAGCTCTGCAACAAAGCGTGTGTAGGGCCAAGCAAGCAGAAAGCCCCTACAGCAGCTTGACTGTCCTTAGACAGGAGGACATACACAGGAGCCCACTGGCAGTGCAGCCACTGTACCCACTCATAGGCCTTGAACATTGGCATCAAGGTAAAGGCTCACCTCTCTCAGCTTAAATGTTACCCACTCTTTGATCTTGGCAGCTTTCTCCTGAACAATTTTGGCTTCCTCAGTCCTCAGCTGTTTCTGTGCCAAAAAAAGAATGAAGTGCATTAAGAGTGCGTGACCAACTGTTTGTCCTCAGTAAGTTAGTGCATCAGGAGCAACCTAAATGTTGAAGCTCCCACTCCAGATGTAAGATACAGGACTGCTGTTTGGATATCACTATTTAGCTAAGGAAAAAAAAAAATAAATCAAGCTCTAGTTGTCTGGCATGCTCTCTGGAGATAAATTTAGAGGGTTGTTTAAAGACTTTGCTGTATGATAGCAAAAACCAGCTCAGGTAATGATTGCCCACCTACCAGAGTTTATTTTGTGTAGGGTCTGCAACTTTTTCTTGTTTACATGGTTTTGCAACGATGCTGTTTGCTGCTGAGCATCTGCAGCCTTCCCTCAGCTTACACACACAGACACGTTGGCTGAAGTTAAGAATAATTAAGGACTGCCTGTGAGTGACTTATAAAACATTGCAGTGATCCCAAGATAAAGGAATTCAATTGCTGTAAGCACAGATGTCTGGAATAGTCTTCAACAGCATGAGACTGACACTAATAGCAGCAACACAGGCATCAAACGATACTCTTGTGGAGGAAGTTAATTAAAAACAAAGGACAGCCAACTCAGGATGGAAAAAAAGACAGCTCCAACTTGACCTTGAAATACTAGACCTGCTAGGAGGTTTTGAGACAGTGTAGGTGGCTGCATGTTTACATACCAATTAAAACAGGTTCTAGTCCACACAAAGATGTTGTTTGGAACACTGTTGACTTGCACAAGGAACGTTCCCCAAGTATCTGCTTGGGCAATACAGCTACATCATTCTTGCAGCTGTGTTTTCTTAGCTGGGGTTCCTTTTCTCCCCCTTTCTGGGAATTTCCTTCAAAAGATGTTGGATTGATACTACAATCACCTGAAGCTTCCTGTTAATCTCCTGTGAGTGTCGCTGAAAGGTCTTCTATCTACATAATGCTTTGAGTAACAAGGAGAAATCCGTCCCAGGAGCAAGGGAGGGAGAGGGCAGATTCAGCCCCACTTTCTCTAGTTAAATGGACAAAGACAGTACCTTCTGGTGACAGCCAGCGATTTGTCTGTTAAATATTTTTATTCAGAAGTGAGCAAGTACCAGTAATTATGATAGTAAAAGTGTCAGTGCTTCTCTGCTGCTCCTTTAAAGCTTTTTGCACTGCAGAATGTAAGTTCACCAAATAAACACTACGGTACGCTGCAGAAAATTCTGCACATCTTCACAATGCTTCCAATTGCCAAGTGCTATTCATCACCACAATTGCACATTTAAAGGCTCTTACTCAGAGATGCTTGTCAACTTTAAAAATCGGCTTTTAGAACACTATGGGTAGCAGAAACACTTGTAGCTGAGCATAATGAAATAGAAGTAATCAAATCTGACGCTTCAACAGGAGGATTTATTTCGGTTTTGTCCTTTAGTATGGCTTTGTGCGTTCCTAGTTAGCAGGTACCAGCCTTCGTATTAGACATGGTACTGGTCTGCAGTGCTCAGGCACACACAGAGAGTCTTCTGAATATCCATTGCATGGGTAATGTCTTTGAATCCCTATGTGACCTGAACTTGTTTCAGGTCAGGGCCCAAGAGGTAAAAGATTCAGAGTATTGCTATGCTACACAGGGATGTGCATACCAAGATGTTATTTATAGTCTTGAAGTAGCATAGTGACACAAGAGCAATGTACACCCTGCCTCTAAGCAGCGACAATTTACCCAAGTACAGCACCTATAGACACAGTTATTGTGCTTTAAGATCCAGAAGCAGTTAGAGATGTTTTGTATCATAATCTATCTCTCTACATCCCAGTGAAAATAAGTAGGATGCCTTAATGGAACCCTTACTGACCTCTCCAGTACTGCCATCATCCCATTCTGAGACTAAACCAGTGATCCTGATAATTCTCTTGTTTGAGATTGTCAAGTTTTTGCTTTCCTTTCTAGAATCTCGTTTTGCCTCTTGTAGCTAGAATGAAAACAGTATTTTTCTCCCTTATATTTGTTGATTTTTATGAAATCACACTTCATATTTCTTGGTGAATCAGAATTTCTTCTATCTGTGATTGGGAGAGCTGCTTCTGGACCTTGATCACTATTGTTGCTCCTTCCCAGCTTCTCTATCCTCAAAATGCAGAAAATTCACATACATTTGTGATTAAGCTAGCCTGGGGAAGTGACCTGAAACCTAGAGTACTACAAAGCAGTGATGCCTGACCTCCACACTACCCTCAATCTGAGTAAGTTCAGACAGCTTGCCAGTTAACTTTGCCCTTAAATAGGTGACAGTTAAACATAACTCTGTAATTTGAGTTACACTTTATTAGGTACTTTTGTGTAAAATTCTGGTTACCTATTTCTACTTTGAAATAATTTGTCTTAGCAAAATAGAACAATACCTCACTCCTTACATAAAATCCACAGTGCGATGTCTTTAGGCGAGCCCAAACAGAAGCTCTGCTGTAGGTGTAACTCCTCTTCCACCAACATAATGGAAGAAACACTAAGAACTATCCATACTGGGACACAGCTGCTTTTTTTATAATGAGGACATCTGACAGGAAATGAACTATGCTAAAGGATTGCTGATGACTGGGAAAAGTCTCTTCCCAAGAATCAGCACATGCTGAATCAAGGATAGGCTATACAATGATTTTGCAAAGCCATCTATAAGCTAGGAAGCCAGAGTAATACCATAACAGATTCTAGCATTATGCTTCAGGGTCTTAACACTGATGCAATGTTAACATAAAGGCCCTCAAGAACATTCACCAATTTCCTATAATGAAGAGACAAGAACTACTGAGGCTGAGTAGAGGTTTTTGTCTGAACAGAGAATGGAAGGAGTGGATTTTCGCTGAGAAAGACACAATTTCACAGCTGATCTGAAAGCAATGGAGAGGCTAATATGTAATGGAGTCATAATCCAGACCTTTCAAATGTATGCCCTTCCAACTCATGAAAGCTACATGTCTCCCTGTAGAAAATATCACTACCTGCTTGGCCAGCTGTGTCTCCAGTCTGTTGATTAGATCTTCCTTTCCTTGTACTGTGCCCATCAGCTCCTGGTATTTCCTGTGCAGAGTGCTGTCTGATTCACCCGTCTTCATATTGGCGAGTTTCATCTTCTCTTCCATAACTCTGACCTGTAATGACAATCAGCAGGAGATAAAGAAAATCTAAACAATGCAAATGAAGGAGCTGTTCGTTTAGAGTTAAGACCCTAACTGAGTGTATTTGTGGGTTTCATATGTTTTAATTTGGGAATCACACAATCACAGAACATTAGGGATTGGAAGGGACCTCGAAAGATCATCCAGTAAATCCCCCCGCCACAGCAGGATCACCTAGATCAAGTTGCACATGAACATGTCCAGGCGGGTTTTAAATATCTCCAGAGAAGGAGACTCCACAACTCCCCCAGGCAGCCTGTTCCACTTGGTCTGTCATCCTCACCATGAATAAGTTCCTTCTCATATTGATGGGGAACCTGCTCTGTTCCCACTGACCCCATTGGCCCTTGTCCTATTCATGTGGAACTTATGTTCCAGCTCACACCCACTGCCCTTTGTCCTATCATTGGATGCCACTGTGCAGATCCTGGCTCCATCCTCCTGACACCCACCCTTTCCATATTTATCAACATGAATAAGGTCACCCCTCAGTCTCCTTTTTTCTAAGCTCAAAAGACCCAGCTCCCTCAGGCTTTCCTCATCACAATGTGGAACTCCATCATCTTTGTGGCTTTGCCCTGGACTCTCTCAACTGAACACTGAAGTTTCACTTATCCCCAGCACAGATGATGTTTTGGCGACTTCTAGCTTTATGACTAGCATTTTCTAGATATTTCAGAAGCTTTGCCTATCTTTGAGCTCCTGCCTGTGCCAACGCTTGCTCATGCCAGCAGGAGAAGCACGAGTACTTCGCCATAGACAGTTTCAATACACTAAAATCTAGCTGCTGCTGAAGCCCTTCATATTTTAGCAAATATTCTACAACCTCTTTGCTCTCTTCAAAACCAAAGTGTCTTGATATCGCAGCCTGTTTTGTCATTACCTCATCCTATCGCAATGGATTATAAGACTTCATTTCAAACATGAATGAAATTCCATCCACTTAATTCAAATCTGCTAAATGCAGCATTTGATGGTCAGCAAAGATGCAGTTCCAACAGCTTCTAGAGAGAATCAGTCTGCAAAAGAAACCAACTCCAGACACCATTAATTTATCACGAGTTTGGAACCAGGAAGGCAGGATGCAGGAAATTACCTGAGCACTTCACAGAATCTGTGCAAGAGAATTCCTCATGCTCTGTTGAGCAGTCTACACTTCATACTTGCAGAAGCAGTGTTTTATTCTCCTGTCTGCCTGCATTAGGCAGAGAAGCAAACTGCCTCTTCCTCACACTGAATCAGAAAGTTAGCCTTCCAACATCCCAGCCAGAAAACTAAGCCTGCTGAGTCGGATGTGTTTTCATTAGAGTTTAGGGTGATTATAGTAAAAAGAAATGGCCCCTCCTTTCTGTCTGATGCCCAAATGCTGACTCTGTACTAGAGGCTCAGAGAGGGGACTGCAAACATGTGATTTTCTTAATTGAGGTTGGCAGCTACAGGGAGCCCATTGAATTAACAAATCCAAACACCCAAACTCCTGGAGAGAAAGATAACAAGGGGATTTTACACTTGATGTGGAGTTTTCTCATTTGTCGGCTGATTCTCATTCATGGTGAATATACTTGTTAGTGGCAGGGAATGGTCCTGCTTCTGTGCTGTTACTTCTTCAGGCTGCCAGACAGCAATCAAGTACTTCCCTAGGAACACTTATCTCTGGAATCAGATAAGGTAAACTTTTAAGGTTGCTAGGCTTTAGGACCTGCCAGCATGTGGCAGCAGAACTAGTGAAGGCAACCTTTATTTCTGCTAGTGGCAAGTGAGTGAAGGCAACCCTCATTTCTGTTGGTGGCAGGCCAGTGAAGGCAACCTTTCATTTCTGCTACACCTTCCCTGCCAAGTTCTCCCTTTCTTGACCACTTCTGACCTGGATTTGACTTGTTCTCCATCTGCTCCTTGGTTGTCATTGCGTCTTACAACCACACTTCCTGCTGGAGCTGTCACAGTGCCTGTCTTGATTGAGTGTGGACTCACTCTCAAGAAAAGCCATTGTTTTTGGTCAGCAGCTGCTGATAGAGCACAGAGGCCAACAGCACAGTGACTAGACACAGCATCTTTCCTGTATGTAGGCTGATCAGAAAAAAAATCTTGATATAAAACTGGCATGGAATACTACATTCTGCAGACAGAATAACTTGCCAGATACTCCAAGTTCTCAATTCCTAGAGAATATGCTTCCCAGTGCTTATAACACTTGCTTATGCAGTCCTCCACTACTGAGGCCATCTTTGTCAGCCATTTGTGGCCATCTTGCAAGGCTTTTGCCTCTGTACTTTAATCTCTACCTCAGTGCTCTTGTCCAGCTGGAAAGAACTGGTTCAGTTCAAACCTTCCCTTCAGTTGTGGTCTGCAGTGATGCAGGAGCTCAGACTACCTGGCTCTTTTGCTTTTATAATATTCCTTACAGAACAGTCTGCTTCCCAAAGCTCCATCACTAGCCTGTTCACAAGCTCAAAGTTTTCTCTCCCCTTCTCCATTATCCAAGAAGCAGAGCAGGACTAGCTTAGACAATATGTCTGATGTTCAGATGGTTACAGTAATACGCAATGAATCCAGCTCTTACTGCGTTTTGTCTGAGAGCTCTTGAGCCAGAGCAGTAATCACTGAAAAGGAAGTCCAAACCAACTGATAGGCTTTGCAGGCACACCCTGACTTCTTCTGCAGAACCTTCTCTAATTGTAGTCAAGTCCTTACCAGCACTCTTAAGTATTCGTTATCTGAAGAGCTGCCTGGCAGCTCTATCTCTGCACTTCCATCCTGATGACATACAACACCCCCTTCTTTTTCTGTGACTAACATGCCTGTTGTAAATGAGGTGGGTGAAGGTGTGACACTGAGAGGCAGATACAAGGAGCTGGTTTTCACTTGGAGTTGAACATATCCAGGCACCTGTTCATACCTCAGGCTCAAAGACTGGAAGGACACCAGAAAATCCATGTAAATCAAGTCTCACTAGCACAGCACAGACTGCGTGTGCTAGACTAGAGGGAATTCAGAGTTAAGCTGCTTCTGGGCTTGTACCAGAGCAACCGTAAGAAAGTCTCTTACCTGTTTTTCTGCATCCTCAGCTCTTTGCTCTGCTTCTATCATTCTCTGTTCCAGTTCCTGCATCTTCAGAGCCAGATGAGAAAGAGGGGAGGGAGGGAGGGAGAGAGAAAGAAAGAAAAAAAAAACCAACATTACTTGGAAATTCACCTGTTTTACTCAGAAGTCTTCCATTTCTTGTGCAAGTCTACAGATCTTTGGCATTTTTTGGGTTAACTGCACAGCTTTGACCAAGAGAGAAAAAAAAGTCTTTTACCTTTTATAGTCTTCTGCCCTACTTGGATCTTACAGGAACTGTTTTCTCATTAGTGGGCTTCATCATTCATTACATGGGTCAAGGGAACAGACTCAAAGTCTTGACCTTGTCTCTACAATTTACACACCACAGACTTTCCCTGCAAGAAGCCTGTTTGGATTGTGCTATTCCTTCCTGATTTTACTTCAGCTAGGACTAATTCACAGTGGTAAACAAACCTACATCTTGGAAAGCTCACAGCACATTCTCTATGATGCCATCTTATAACCAATGAATACTTTGCTTTAGATTCAAAGGCTCACAACCAGCAAGATTAATAACCATCTTAATTTTCTTTGCATCGTAGAGTTTTGCAAGCTGACAGCTCCAAGATTCTTTATCTGAGTATTGCTGCCATTGAAATCTAAGTACACAGATAAGAACCTTATTCTTGTATGTACACCACATAATTCTCAGTGAAATGCAGATGTGCCTGGGATTACTGTAACAATTTACTACTTGATCCCAATATCTTGGGTTTTTTCTTTTTAAATAGTAGCTAAGGATCTCATTCAGTGCTTGCTATTTATCTTTCACTACCTGCCCTGCTTCAATGAGTCTCAGATTCAAGCCCAGTAATATGAAGTCAGTGACACCAAGTTTCACCCACTAAGCTGAAGCATTCCTCAAATTTTGCAGAGTTTTCAGTGTTTAATTTTCCTAATGAAGACACAACACAGAAGCAGCTTCAAAAGATTGAAGTTATGTTTCAAGCAGAAGATAAATTAAAAGGGGAGCTGAGCTCTTTTTCTCTCCAACACATCAACAATCTTTATGAATCTTGATACAAAACTGGAGACAAATACCCCGGCTAGTCACTGAGGACAAAACCAATACTTCCAAAAATGAGACTTATTCCTCTTGGGCTAATCATCCAGAATGAGAATGACAGCAACCCCATATTTCCATTTCTCCTCCTTCAGATGGCAACAGGACAACTCTCCTTTTCCTACGTACACCTTGGTTGCAAGAGCAGACTGACACCCACTGGCAGACATACTAGAAAGGTTCATGTATGCAGACACCTCAGCAACCACGTAACTAAAAAAAAGCCATGCCATAACAAACTCAAGCCATAAAGATCAGAAAGTGCCACATTACCCTCTCAGGTTTACTTTTTCAGTGGAGCAATCAAGGACAATACAGTCTATGGAGCTTAACAAAGTCAAGGACACTTCTTTGGCAGAGGAACAGAGATGTGGCAGAAGATTTCACAGAGCCAAAGCTACTCTGACCAAGGACCCAGTCTCTGGGAGTCTTTGCTGAAGCAGCTCAAGGCAATCTGACATGAGCAGAAACAGCCTGGGTTATGATACGAGTGTGTCCATCAGGAATAGTGATCTGCCCATGCATTTATCTGTTGGTCACTGGATGGTCACAACCCTAGACAGGTAGCATCAAAACATATTGTTGAAAGACAGGCACTAACCTTGGCAAACATTGGCTGTTTATGATAGTAGCTTTAAAGCCAACAGCTTCTGCCACTTTTCTGATCAATTGACAGGATCTGCATTCCCAGCACAGACCCGAGATGAATCTCTGGGTCTCTTTCCCTTAGACTGATAACTCAATCCTCCACAAAGTAGATGATCCCCAAGGAAGACTCAGGTTATTTTAAGATTACAGCACTGCTTTAACTTAAAAAGTCCTTGCTGTCCCAGCCTTATAGCAGTTTGTTTTGCATTGCTAGAAGTCCTGAATCCTGATCAGGACAGAAGATGCATGTTGGGACCATTCCTGATCAATAAAGCATTATGAAATATCTTGTGCAAGAATGGTGACCTGGATAAATTCCAGTCACATCAATTACTTTTGCCACCCTAATTCCTTCCATAGCCTTAAATGAACTTGTACTTTTCTTACCTGGCTGTACTACATTGTTGGGTTGTCCTACTGTGCATGAAGTCACTGGTGTGTTTTTCATGCACGCAGTATGATTAATTTATCCATCCCCAGTGCCAGCTGTGCATCCAGATTTAAGACATCCATACCCGTAAGGCTTTTTCAAATCCTTCAATTAAGAATAATGCTTGGTACTTACACAGGTTCCTCCAATCAAAGTGCTTTAGAATTTGACAAATGCCACTAAGCAGTAACATAAAAACTTAGCGATCAAAGCAGATTCAAGTTGCTCATCTCCCAAACATTAGCCCAGACTGCTTGTATGGAGACAAACAAATCCAGCTGTGAAATCAAAATGCTTTGGGTTCAAAGGGACTTTAGAAAGTCAGCTAGTCCAACTCTCCTGCACTGAGCAGGGACATCTCCAACTACAGCAGGTTGCTCAGAGTCTCATCCATCCTGATCTTGAAAGTCTCCTGGGATGGGGCATTTACCATGTCTCTGGGCAAGGTGTTCCACCACCCTTGCTGTAAAGAGATTTCTTCTTATATGTAGTTTAAATCTCCTCTCTGTTTGAAACCATCACCCCTTGTTTTGATGAGACACCTTGTATAGCCGTGCTTGCATGAGACAAAGATTTTTTCTCCAAATGTTCATTGTTTATTGAAGTGAGACAGAAGAAAGTTAAAAGTTGACCAGATGGCCTTCTAAAAAACTGCAAAAGATCATCCTATCAGCTACTGACCCAGGCTTTCCCTCTCCTGATGCTCCAAAAATAAAATTGTGTGAAAAACATTGCTGCATGTCTCAGACTCATTTTACTCTTGTTCTCCTCCAGAGCTTACTCTTATCCCAGTCATCTTGCTGCCAAGGCAACAGCTTGCTGTGTCACTCACCAGCAGAGGGATATACCTTTGTGTGTGTACAAGAGAGAGTGGAAACAACCGCCTGTTTCCAAAGAGACAGGATCCCTGCTGATGTCCAGAGCAAGGAAAGACTCAAGGGTCTCATGTCCCAAGGGGGTCCACCAGGATGGCAAAGCTTTGTTTTGGAGGCCAGGGCTGCGGTCCCTGCGCCATACACAGCCAGGGTCTGTGCAGTGTGAGCAGCACTGCTCGACAGCCCAAACTAGGCTGCCAGTCTGGAAACTCACACCACATGAACTAGAGCACTGGTCATTGAAATGTTTGGTTTTAAGTTCCTCGTGTTCCAAGCAGTGATTTAGATTATTCAGCATAAGAGGATTGTAAAACTGGAGTATTTAACCTGTTAACGCACTTTGTGCTACCAATGCCAAGAATGAATAGCTGGAGGTTTTTTTGATAATTAAAATAGTAAAATCTGCCTTAAAAACCCAAAATTGGCTATAAAGACTAATTGAACACGTGAGGGGCAAGCTGTTCAGGCCTTTCAATCAGCAGCTTCCAGATCTCCAAGACAACCTAGCTGGTGAGCAAGTATCACACCACTGTTAACACGGTTCTTCACTTTCAGTGGCAAGTCGCTTAATTTTCCTATTGCTACAAAATACACTAGAGGATCTCGCGGGCAATGCTTACCACAAGGAAGCAATGCACCTTCAAACCGTGCTCGCTTCAGTTTTCAAGACCTTCTCCCCTCCCCAAAAACCTCTAACCGTGCAGTACTCTCTCTGCTAAGTCTAGATTCCTTCATTCTCACAGGCAGAACTGTAAGGAAGACAAAACCACAAGTCACATTTATAGAAAAACCCCATAAAAACCAACACTGTGATAAACCCCCAAAGCTGGCATCACTATGCACAAAGTACACACCTCTACTTTAGTCCTGCAAGACTGCCCATCTGAAAAGGAGATGGATGCAGCACGGACAGGAATCTCAGCTGCTGTGACTGCTGGGAAGCCATGTGGGTATCTATCTCTGATCAGGTTGTTGCAAGGTGGTTTAGAACCTGAGGTACAGGACCACTTCCCTACAGCAGTGTTCATAAAGGGTCATTAGGGCTTGGAACAGGCTGCCTACAGAGGGGACCGAATCACCATCCCTGGATATGTTTAACAGTCATAGAGATCCAGAGCTGAGGGTCAGAGTTTAGCGGCGGTCTTGACAGAGTTGGGTTAATGGTTGGACTTGATGATCTTAAAGCCTAAACGATTCTACAATCATTGTGCATAGAGCACCTGCTCTGGTGCCTCACTACACCCATGCCAGGAAAACCTGCTAGAGCTGCCCCACAGCCCCTGAGGCTCTTCTCTTCCCACATGACATTCAGAGCAGGGAACTGCAAACCTGCTGGCACTTTGACCCTTCAAGTAAGCCTACAACACTGCGGTTTGCGTAGTTACAGAGTAACCTGACCACTGAACCAAGCTGTTCTTTCATCTTAAGAAAGGGAGCATCACTTGGACTGGAAAGCTGGATGGGTTAATGAGGAGCCCCCGAAGCACATAAAGCCATTCTCTGCCATTGCCCACAAAGCTCTCTATTGAGACAACTAAAGCTCTCTGACAAGTCTGTTCTCCAAAACCAAAGTTTGTTTTGCGTGGGCTATTCTGCTTTCCCAAAGCAGAAATTAATAAAGCCTGAGGCTACAGATATAATGCAGCAAATAGAGTACCGAATGGTCCTGGTTGTCTTCACCAGACTTGCACTACATCTATACTGCATGTTTTTAATGCGCCTTTAGCTAAATGGTGTTCAGTCACCTTCCATGCTTTCCGTAAGTCAGCAATCACTGAAGTCCATCTTAGAAGTTACATTGGTAAGAGGAAGAGGGTGCTCGGGATTGTGTAATTTCTTAAACCACAAAGGGCAGAATGTCTCCTTCAGTCTCATGGCATTAGTAGGAACAATTACACTGAGAACAAGGATGAAAATTGCTCCACTCTGAAGATGTCATTTAGATGTTTTTACATCCAAAACCAACAAACAAGAACATACACATAGAAGTTACGCAACACAACAGTGAGTTTAGAACATATCTGTCAGCAGGTACAGCTTAAAAGCATTTGGAGTAAACTCTAGTCAGTTGTACAGATTTTAATGTCATTAGCAAACTGAAAGAAACTGTTCTCACTTTCCAATACTAATTGAATATCTGAGCATTCCTGGATGGGCCTGTAATATTTGTAAGACATGTTTTGAAACAAAGAAGGAGCCCCATAGCAACCTACAAACTTGGATTAATGCAAAGTAGAGGTTGGTGAAAAAGCCTCAATCCAAATAGGAAAACAATTCACTTTAAGGTAAAGAAAAAAAAAATATCACTAAAAATCCACGCCATGATGGAAAGTGTCATGGGCAGACACAAACAAAAAACCCAACCCAACAAAACCCTCAAATCTCTGCCAGCCCTCTCCCCTAGGGTTGCAAACAAGACCACATCATGCACTTGGAAAGAATTAACAGGAGATACCTCTGAAACCACAGACACCATTCAAGTTTCTAATATCTAGATGCCCAAGTATCTCAGTCCTGCTCTTCAGTATCCCCAGAATGTTTTGTTTGGATATGCAACATTATTCCAACTCTACAGCAGTACATGTCCAGTCTTCTAATGCTACAGCATAATCTGCACTCTTGTAAGCCTTGCTACTGCCAGCCAAGTCCTGATCCTGCTGTTCTTAGGCCAAACATCCCTTGCTCTGCAGTTATTAAAAACCTAGCTAGAAGATTATTTTCCAGCAGAGTCTGAATACCTGGTGATTTTCCAGTAAATGAAACCCAATTCCTATTTTCACTAATGCCACTTAAATTACTCTAACAGGTACATCTCTGTATCACAAGTGATCCAAACACTAATCAAGGAAGATATCCTCACTGATTTTTCTTTCCTTTCATATAAAGGTGTTTCTCCTCAAAGATCTCATTTTGCAGGACTAAACAGAAGCAGTTCTTTCAGTCTCAAAGGAAAGTTCACCAACTCAGTGCAAATTAGAAGTCATCACCTCCTCACCTTCTCTGCTAACAGCTCTCGGATCTTGCTTGCCTGCAAGCGGAATTTGGAGAGCTGAGACTCCAATGCAAGGCATCGCTTCTGCCAGTCTGTACAACCGCCATTCTCCACTGCGAGTTCCGTCATTGTGAAGTTAATCATCCATTCAGGACGTCGTCTGAGGTGCTCTAAAAATCCTATAGAACAAAAGAGAAAAAAACCCCTATTTTAGATGGGCAAACTTTTCACCCCTTGTGCATCCCCTTCCTTGGTCCATATTACAGGACTGGTAACAAAGACCATCCCTTCTGCAAGCGGATGAAGTGCTACTATCCCAAGTTATTGATAATTGCCCTCTGCCAGAGGTTACTCTTTTAATGGATAATAGATAAATATTCAAATAAACTTTTACCTGTAGACTAAGTAAATAATTTACTAATGCATTGTACTGTATATTCCACAAACAGCCTTACTGCTATCCTTACAGCCTTGCTCAGCACCTACCTGTGGTCTAGAAGTATTGTCACTCCTGCTTCCTTTGCACCAGCATGGCCATGAACTCTCAAGTCACTAAAGACTCCAATGTAACTCAGGTTACACATCCATTAACAACTTGGGGCACCAGCACCTTCTCATACAGACTGCATTAAGGAGATGTGAAGTATGAAACAACAATCCTTCACACTTAATACACTCAGTCCACAACAATGCCAAAGAGTAGATGTTCTGCAGTATCTAGACAATGTCTCTTAAAACAGAGATCCCAGCCAATAATAAGCTAGGGCTGAAGACAAAACATGCAGATCTGCTGAAATCCTTGCAGACATCAAGAGATGTACACAAAGTGGAAAAAGCTTTGGTTTTGAAGTTGTTTTCTTACTCAGTAATTGTTCAGACAGTTTGGACACTGTGTTCATTTTAAAGATAGGTAAATTGTAGATAATAAGCGTGCTTACCCAAATTTGGGTACACTCAGAAAGTTTAGAGCACCAACTCAGTGCATGCAGTCCTGCAGCCAATTGTACAGTAACAGACCTACAATAATAAGTGTTTACAAAGCCAGAATAGTTGTTTTCTCATACTCAAAAGGAACTTCTCACCTGCTCACATGTAAACACGGTGCTTTCCTGAAACAGGACCAAAGGAACAGACCAAGATTTGTGAGAGAACAGTGAAGTTGCTCAGCCTCATTGCCTTAACGTCACCTCTGCAGGGTGGAAAAGCTTAAGACGCCCCTCTTGTTATATCCACTTGCTCATATTTTCATAGAATCATTAGGGATTGGAAGGGACCTCAAAAGATCATCTAGTCCAATCCCCCTACCACAGAAGGATCACCTAGACTGAGTCACACAGGAACACATCCAGGCGGGTCTTAAACATCTCGAGTGAAGGCGACTCCACAACTCCCCTGGGCAGCCTGTTCCAGTGCTCTGTCACCCTCACTGGGAAGAAGCTCCTTCTCATATTGATGTAGAACCTCCTGTGTTCCAGCTTACACCCATTGTCCCTCGTCCTATCACTAGATGACATTGAGAAGAGCCTGGCTCCATCCTCCTGACACCCACCCTTCACATATTTATAG
>JAOXOE010000441.1:18981828-19009143 GCA_028565055.1 Phoeniculus purpureus | reverse complement strand
TCCCTTAGCACAGCTGAAGACCATTTCCCCTCATCTTATCACTGGCCACTAGGGAGAAGAGACCAATCCCCACCTCTCTACAACCTACTTCCCAGTAGTTGTAGAGAGCAATAAGGTCTCCCCACAATCTCCTTTTTTTCCAGGCTAAACAGCCCCAGATCTCTCACACATTCCTAGCAATATATGTAAATAGTTTCCTGTTCTGGATTTTGTGAAGTCATGTTTGCTTATGGTATTCCTGCATCGAGCTCTTTTGCAGCATATAGGGAGTTAACTCATCACCACTGTGGGGTCGTTTCCTTTTCCCTTCTGCACACAGCAACAGCATGCACAGTACAGGGGGAGAAGACATTGTGATGGGAAAGTGGAGAGGTGGCTGCTGCAGGGGACAGGTTGAGCATGTGGAGTGGGCCAGACAGATTTTGGGGTCCTTATTTGGGGATAGGGTATTTCTTTTCCCCTCCTCTTGGTACCTCTTTCCTGTTTTGTGTGTCTTGGGAGTCTGGTTTCTGTTTCGTTTTTGCATGGAGCAAACTGAGGCCTCTCTTTCCCTCTTCTGCTTCACACCACTGCCCCCTACTCCCTTCCTCTCCTTCTTTTTCCCTTTCCCTTATCTTCCTTATCTGTTATCACAATCCCTTCCCGTAACTTAGACCATATCATAGGAAAATGCTTAAATTGACTATTTAAACATTGCCTAAGGGATTCCCAGTCTTTCTTTTACTCCCCCCTTGTCTGTTGCCTTTAGCATTTGTCTGGAATTAAGGGTTAGCAGGTCTGAGCCAAGGAGAGGGGTGGACTGAGTGAGGAAGAACACACTTTTTTTCCTTTTCCCCTTTCCCTTTTCCCTTTTTTTTTTTTGGTTATTCCTTTCTACTTAATAAAATCTTTAATAAAGTTCAATACAGTTTAATATTTCTAGTTCTAGTTTCTAGAAGTGTGTTTGCTTTACCTTTTTTCTCCCCGCCTGGGAGGTGGGAGGACATTTCCTTCTGCATGTTTGGGCAGAATATAATTTTGTGGGCTAACCTGGTGCTAAACCATGATGCTAAGACAAGAGTTTAACTCCTTATATGCTGGAAGATAGTTTGATGCAGGAACACCATGAACAACTATGATTTCACCAAATTCATAACACAGGCAGAAAAAGGAAGAGACTAGCATGGCTGACTCAAGAACTTCTGGTGGAAATAAAGAACAAAAGAAAATGCACACACTGTTGAAACAAAGACAGGTATCCTTAGATGAATACAGGAATGCTGCCTGGTTATGTAGGGACAAACCACAGCTAAAGCTAAGTTTAGAGAGGGATGCAAAGAAAAGCAAAAAGGTATTCTATAAGTATCTAAATCAGAAAAGGAAGGTCAAAGGTACACCCTCTCTGATGAGAAATGATGGTGAATTAGTAACAACTGATGAGGAAATGGCTGACGTACACAACTTCTTTGTCTCCTTTTGCACTGGCAACCTCTTGCCTCACAGCCCTCATGATAGTGAGTCACAGGACAGGGACCAGGCTGACAAAGTCCTTCGCACTGTAAGAAAATACAAGGTTCATGACCACCTGAGGAATCAGAACATAAAAAGTCTATGGGACCTGATGAGATGCATCCCAGAGTATTGAAGGAATTAGCTCATGCAGTTGCTGAGCCACTTTCCATAATATTTGAGAAGTCTTGGCAGTCAAGAGTAGTCCCTAGTGACTGGAAGAAAGAGAATATCATGCCCATTTTTTAAAACGGTCAAAAAAGAAGATCCTGGGAACTACCGACCTGTCAGCCTCACCTCTATGCCTGGGAAGATCATGGAACTGATCCTTCTGGAGAACATGGTGAGGCACATGGAGGAAAGGGAGGTAATCCTAGGTAGACAGCATGGATTTACTAGAGGCAGGTCCTGCCTGACCAACATAGTAGCCTTGCACAATGAAGTGACTGCATCAGTTGATAAGGGTAGACCTATGGATGACATCTATCTGGACTTCTGCAAAGTCTTTGACACGGTCCCCCACAACATCCTTCTAAGTTGGAGAATTACGGTTTCAATGAGTCGACTGTTCAGAACCAGCTGGATGGTCTCATACAGAGAGTGATGGTCAATGGCTTGATGTCCAGATGGAGGAATGTGTTGAGTAGTGTCCCACAGCAGTCTGTATTGGGACAGGTGTTGTTCAATATACTCATAAATGACATTGACAGAGGGGTTTCATGCATCCTCATGCTGAGGGATGTAGTTGATATTCCTGACTGACAGGATGCCTTCCAGAAGGATCTGGATAGACTGGAGAGATGGGCCCAGATGAACCTTATGAGGTTCAACAAGGCCAAGTGCAGAGTCCTGCACCTGGGCCAAGGTAAGTAGCATTATCAGCATTGACTGGAAGAGGATTTACTGGAAAGCAGCCCTGTGGAAAGGATCTTGGGGGTGCTGGTGGATGAAAAACTGGACATGAGCCACCATTGTGCTATCATAGCCCAGAAGGCAAATCACATTCTGGGCTGCATCAAAAGAACTGTGGCCAGCAGATCAAGAGAGGTGATTCTGCCCCTCTGCTCTGCCCTGGTGAGTCCTCATTGAAGTATTGTGTCCAGTTCTGGAGCCCCCCAGCACAAGAAGGACATAGAGACATACTGGAGTGCATCTAGAGGAGGGCCACTAAAATGATCAGGGAGTGGAGCATCTCTTATATGAGGACAGGCTGAGAGAGTTGGGGATGTTCAGCCTGGAGAAAAGAAGGCTGTCGGGGGACTTTCTTTTGACCTTCCAGTACCTGAGGGGGGCCTACATGAAGGCGAAGGAAGGTCTTTTCAAGAGGGTTTGTACGAACAGGACAAGGAGCAATGGGTTCAAGCTGGGAAAGGGTAGGTTTAGGCTGGATGTTAGAAAAGGTCCTCAACAGGAGGGTGGTTAGTCGCTGGAATGGGATGCCCGGGGAGGTAGTAGAGGCCCCATCCCTGGAATCATTTGAGGCTCCGAGCAATGTGACCTAGGTAGAGTTGTCCCTGTTTGGGAATGTGGACTACATGACCTCTAGAGGTCCCTTCCAGCCTAGAACATTCTATGATTCTGTGATTCTATGATTGTAAGGCAAAATCTTGTAAGCTCTCCACGTGTTCCAAGGCGAAAGTCTTTCTCTCCGTTCATCACTGTGTTTTGGGTTGCTTTTTCTTGGTAAGCTATGATGTGCAGATTTTTCTTCAGTCTGCTAATGCAACATGCTGAGCTCAAGCTTTCAAAAACAGCCATGAATTTTGATTGCCACTGCTCTGGAACACATGGTTGAGGTGAAGGAGCTCAGCTTCCAAGAGCTTATTGGGTCAGGATGTTTGCTTTCTTGGAACTCGAGGTGCTCAGACCTAGGCTAGAAGCTAAGGGCTGTAAGCTTGCATCAGCTTTGGAAAAGCATATTCTAGTAACTCAGTTCTGATCTCACTGCAGGGAATTAAGTCAATCTGGACTTCTGTACAGATTATGATAATAGTAAATCCAGCCATCATGCAGTCAAAACTGGAGGACAGTAGATACAGACAGTCAGGGCAGCTGTACCTCCCTGGCCATCCTATCTCCTTGTGGGCCCAACTTCCATAGCACTGGCCCCCTCCTCTGCAGTGTTACTGGGAAGCTCTACCTGCCTCTACAAGGGGATCCTGGCTTCATAGTCCCTTCTTTGGGCTTCAAAGACACTTGACCCTTCCCAGACACTTGTTTTAGAGCTGTAGTAGCAGCAAATGTTGGGGAGTTGAGGTGGCCTTCCTAAATGGGAGGGCAGTGGGTAAGGCATAAGAGTTTTCTACCAGCAGGGTGTGACTTAACCTGCAAGAGTTGCTGGGGAGATTTGAGGATAATTGTGCTAGATGCGGAGTTTGGATTTGGTCATTTTTCCACAGATTTGCCCAGAAAGATTAGTGCTGCTTTCACTTTCAAGGGGTCTTAAAATCTCCCAGGGTCATAGGAGACATCCTTCTTGATTACTCTAAGTAAAGAGCTGCTGCCTTAATTTCTTTTTTGGATTGGAGTGGTTCCTGTGGCCTGAGCTGTGTTCAAGTAACATGATGCAGTGTGTGAGGCAGGACATGCAAAGTATCAGCTTTCTGTTCTTCTGCTGCCCTTCATGAGATCACATTAGTCAGAAAACTATCCTTTAGACTAACAGTCTCTATGTGTTTTCTCTTTGTTCTCCGATTCTCCCTCTCCCCTCCTTAGAAAACCCTACTTTTGTCCTCACCATTGTGCCTTCCGGGCAGCCCACATGCAAGCATTACTGGTAAGAGCTACACTTCCCCATCCCTTTGGCTTAGTCTGGTAATTGGATTAATTTAATCTCCTTCTGTCGTCATTCTTTTTTGCTGTATTTCCAGTTCTCTTTGGAACAGATGTGAAAGATAGGCAGGGTTCAGAGGCTGTCAGCAGGTACAGAGTGAACTAGACAAGAGACCGAGTAGTGACAGGGACATTGTGTGGATTTTAAGGGAAAGGAGCTAGAGACAAAAATGAGGGGGAAATGCAGATGGAAAATGGGGTGTGCTTTTTTACTTGCTGTCCGTGGTGATACATGTAGAGACAATGTACATCCTGATTGAGGTCAAGTCCAGAAGAGATGCTGCAAACCCACATTATTAATACATTCAGAACTGACCAAAATCCCATGGCTCCAGATCCATCCTGCAAGCACTAAGAGTAAGGAGTGGGCATTAGGTCTGTGTTTGGAGATGTCTGTCTATGCCAGGCTTTTAGCTTCAGTGCAGGGCCTGATTAATCGATCTGCTGGACCTATTCCACACTTCAGTACAGCCGAAGTTCTGTTTTCTGAGCCACAGTTAATTGAGGCTCTCAGTTACCTGAATATCACTCAGAATTATGACTTCAGCACAGAAGAACAGCTAAGACTTTATTACATAAATCTTTAAACACTGATGAACTAATGTCTTAATGCCAAATCCAGGAGTAGTGTTCTGTACTGATGGTTTTTGTGAGACTTACATGAGAATGGTGAAGGCACGTTCGCAGCAAGTTCACAGAGCGTTGCCTGTGTTTGCAAAGGTGTGATCCTGTGGTGTGCACTCACAGGGAACATGCTGAATAAGAGAGGAAAGATTGTATTTAAAAAGGTATCATACAAGAATGCCTGCCAGTTTTCATCAGTGCATCTTTGTGTCTGCTTCCCTTTTTGTTAGAGCAGAAAAGAAGACGCATGTCTGCTTCTCCCAGCCTGAAGGAAAGGCACAGTGTAGCTGCAGTGGTGAGCCAATGGAAGTAAGTTTAGAAGTCAGGAAAAAGGGTTACTTGGGTTCTGTTTGGGTGAGAAGGGTCTGAGCAAGGAGAATATCATAAGCAGTAGAGCTTACAGTCAGGCAGTGGCAGGTTGTCTGCTGCTCACAGTTGTGTTGATTGGTGGGACTGAAGTATCCCACTACATAGGCATCTCTTCTGCAACTAGTCTTCCATATTAAAAGCAATAATGGTGTGTAACATAGGGTTCTAGAAGTGCCTGAGACATTTCTTAAAAATATAGATGTGTATGTTCGAAAATTAATTACTAGTAAATAAGTACAATATGAATTTGTAAAATAACACTGTCCTAGTCTTTTAACTGACAGAAACAACTGAGTACTAAGAGTAAGGAACTACCTGTGGTAGTTCAGATTCACCTGTGGTGAATCGAGCTGACCAAATGTATAGCCTCAGGGCATTGCGAAGTGGAGGAGTTGTCTCATGGAGGAGTTTTGTTTGTGTTTTTCTTTTATTAGTGTATTAGACTTAATTCAGAATGTCTTTGTAACTTCTCCTTTTGCCCATCTGGAAGCTGTGAGTCCAAATCGGCTGGAGCAGAGACAATCTCAGCAACGTTTTGAAGAATAGTTTGGCTTGGTAGCCGGGAAACAAGCAGAAAACCACCGCAAAGGAGAGCTTTGTTAAATAACCAGACAGTGCTCAAGAACTTACTCAGGCATGACTATGACATGCACTGATTTCTCCCCTGCAGTGCCTGTGTGTGACAGATCAGCCCTTACTGCTTGGTTTACCATTAGCCCATTTTTCTGGTCACTTGCCTCTTGCCTGCCTGGGCTGTGTCACCTCCAAAACCCAACTGTGAATATGGAAGCATTCCTCTTGCGTGGAAGGGCAGTCTGGTGTTTACTTGGCCTGGCACAGGATTTACCTGTATCTTACCTCAGCCTAGATGATGATTAACATCCATTTCAGAGTTGATAATGTAAAATTATCATCTTTGTGGTGTTATAGTAAGATTTTCATGCAGCTCTAATTCAGAGTTCTGCCCTGATCCTCTGAATCACATTTCTGTAGAGAAACACTCCCTCATGAGCTTCCCCCGACGTTTGTTCACTTAAGGGAGTGGAACATCTCCCTTATGAGGAAAGGCTGAGGGAGCTGGGTCTCTTTAGCCTGGAAAAAAGACGACTGAGGAGTGACCTTATTAGTATTTATAAGTGTGGAAAGGGAAGTTGTCAGGAGGATGGAGCCAGGCTCTGCTCAGTGGCATCCAGTGACAGGACAAGGGGCAGTGGGTGTGAGCTGGAACATAGGAGGTTCCACAACAGTATGAGAAGAAAACTTCTTCACAGTGAGAGTGACAGAGCTGCTGAGGGAGATTGTGGAGTCTCCTTCTCTGGAGACATTTAAAACCTTGGAGACATTTAAAACCTGCCTGGACATGTTCGTTTGTGACTTGATCTAGGTGATCAAGTGGCTGTGGCAGGGGCATTGGACTGAGGATCTTTCGAGGTCCGTTCCAGTCCCTAATGTTCTGTGATTCTGTGAGTGGAGGGACTCTTGGCACTACATGGATGGTAGTGTTGCCTGCACAGGCAGGGCAGGCAGAGTGAGGGTAGTGGGTTCCTTTGGGGCCTGTGGGTGATTTCCATGGAATTGCCTTTTCTCTTCTGTCAGCAAGACAAGGAAAAAGAGGGTCCTGCTGGAGAATGAGAGAGAATTTCTGTGCTGGTGTAGCACAAACTTCCTCATCAGATATTAGAGGAACTATTCTTACTTTAGCTATAAGAAATGTATTTTGCTGGTGATGGAGTGTTTTCAGAGCTTTGAAAGTAGAAGGAACCTGTTTTCCACAAAACAGCCTAATGAGAGCAGCCTCAGTACCCCAGAGGCATCTCTGAGCAGTCTCCATGACTTACTTGCTGTCTACTGAGACAACTGCATAGGTAGCAGCTGTGTTGCTCCTTCTCAGGAAGGTGCTGCCCTTCATACCATCACTATCTCTGTGATGAATGTCATTTGTTTTTCTCAGGAGACTGGATATCTTTCATGTGTTCAGAGCTTTTAGTCTCTATTACTGTCACTCCATTAGAAGTCTTGCATCACCAAGCTCAATTGTCTACTTGAGGCTTTCCACAAATCTCCTTATCTTACTGAACCCAGTCTTCTGTTTGGATGCTTCTCCCTCTAATATCCTGCAAACCTTTTTTCAGCTTGATCCTTTTATCATGAATTGCTGCTCAATAAAACAACACTTTTGTCTTTCATTTCCCTCTTGAGACATTGTGTTGTACTGCCTGTCAGGCACCAGCCAGCCAGGCATGGCTGGGGAACAAGGTGCTTGTGAGCAGCTGCAGTTGTAATTGTTCTGTAAATGCTCAAGCGACTCATAACCATTACGTTGTACAGTCCTCACCTTGTGTAGCGATGTTGTAGTGTCCCTAGGTATCCTCCATTCCCTTCTGTGTCTTACTGTGTACCTTTTGTTTTAAATGAACTGTTTTACAGGAGGAGCTGAGGTTTGCTTAGTGCCCAGCAAAGTGAAATTAATTTATGTTTGGGCTCCCACAGTTTGGCATCTGCCCTGTTTTGGAAGGCTCTTAGTCAGCAGACAGACCCTGAGGACTCCTGTCAGCCTCTTGTAAGAGGGCAGACATGATAGCAGGAGGCAGGTATTGGACAGTGTCTGTGCCGGACACTAGTCTCCTGGCAGTTGTGGTGAGTGGCTCAGGATTCAAAAGAAGGGGATGGTGGTCTTTGCAGTGGGTTAACTTGTACTCTAGATGTTAACCTCACAGCTCAGTTCAGTTACTAGACTTCTATACAGTGACTGGATATTTAGTAAAAGAAATGGAGACTCAGTAGGTAATGGTTGACTATGTGGTATAGAATCAGGAAAGAGAAATCTTCACTGTGCATGGAAAATGATGTGGGGTAGACCAGGACGTGGCTCATTGAATCTGTTTCTGTGAGGCTTTGGATTTGCTGGGCAGGTGTAAAGCAATGGAAAAAACTGTGTGAGGGGATCACTGAGGACTCCCTCAGTCCTGAGAGGGACTGAGAGGACCTTCTGCTCATTTCATCAAACATCGTGAAGAGGTTGTCAGAGAAAACCTTACAGGTAGTACTGCATGCTCTTGAATGTTCCCAGCTAACGATTCAAATAAATTTCACGTAAAGCTGTAAAGAGAAGTGCAAGGACTAAGGACCACAAGTGGAGAAGCTTAGAAAGGCTTATTGAGAAGAGAAGAAAATAATACAATTCTTTGACAGCTTAGTCAAGACTTTACCATCCTTTTCTTCCCTGGAGAATGGCATTCTGTACTTCCTCGGTGCCTTCCCTAGCAATAGGTGTGACTTCTCAGGCCTCTGCATCTCTGGATGTCATTGTCTCCTCAGAATGTAGCATGGCAGAGCAGTACTTGGGACCTTGTAACTGCCTACAGAAAGTGTAAACACAAAGCAGACTGTGCCCATTCAAAACCTCTTCAAGGTTTTTTTCTGTAGAGTTTGATCTAATTCCCTACTGGACTGACTAACCACCTCTCTTTATGATCAGCTGTGCTTTTTTATTTTTCTTCATTGTGCTTTGCCAAATCTGAATGGACTTCAGTGGTTCTGTCGTGCTTTTTGACTTGGTATCAAGCAGTCTGACACTGTAAGAAAATGATTTTCCAAATCGTCGCAAATCCTAGCCATACAAAGCATGACTTCCTTAACAGAAGAAATAAGAGGTCAGCTGAAGAATGGGTGCAGGGTGTGTTGTCTGCAAGTGTAAACCCTTTCTTTTCCAGTTTCCTGTCTGTAGGCTCCACCAGAGCTCAGTTGTTCAGTACAGTAATGTTTGTGTACAGACACTAGTGACAGCTGGAGGAGCTCAGGTTTTCCATGCTGTGTTCATCTCATCTATTCCCTATTAGAATCAGAAAAGCAGGGAACAGAGCAGAAAGGTGATGTGTGTTCCTTGTGAGACAACTCTTTTTCTACTGATCTGCAACCACTAAGTTCTTCAGTGACCTCAGCCCTGGTCTGTGTACCTGTCAGTTCTCTGCCTATCACCAGTGCAAGACCAGCTGTATCCCCACGCTTGGACAGAGCAGTCTGTGCTGTCTTAGGCCTATTCTAAGACTTGGAGCCTGGTAAAGTACCACCTTTCCCCAGGAGTTAAGGTGTGCTGTGGAAAAACTGAGATTATTTAAGTTCATTTGTTTCTCAGATTTGTGGATAATACAAGTTTGTGTGTTGTCATCTCAGCAATGAGGACTTGGGACATCCTTGCTGACTCCCCTCTTTCTCTCTCTCTCTCTCTCTCTCTCCCCCCTCTCCCTGTTTCTTTCTCTCTCAGTTTCAGAGTGCCTGTGGGGCTGTGTGCAGAAGAATGGCTGCAGCAGAACCTCTGACCGCCTTTTCCCGATGGTACCTCTATGCCATTCATGGATATTTCTGTGAGGTGATGTTCACAGCTGCTTGGGAGTTTGTGGTCAACTTTAACTGGAAGTTCCCAGGTGTTACCAGCGTGTGGGCGCTCTTCATCTATGGCACCTCCATCCTCATTGTTGAGAAGATGTACCTGTATCTCAAAGACAAGTGTAACATTTTAGTGCGCTGCTTCATTTACACGCTCTGGACATACCTCTGGGAGTTCACCACCGGCCTCATCCTGCGCCAGTTCAATGCCTGCCCATGGGACTATTCCCAGTTTGATTTTGACTTCATGGGCCTGATCACCCTGGAGTATGCCATCCCGTGGTTCTGTGCTTCTATCATCATGGAGCAGCTGGTGATCAGAAACACCCTGCGCTTGAGATTTGATGAGACTGCGGAGCCGGGGGCCCCCACTACCCCCGTTGCCTTGGCCAATGGCCACGTGAAGACTGATTGAGCAGTGACTCAGAAGCACACTTTGCAATCTAAGAGAGCCCAGACCTCTACTACAGACTGTCAGCTCTGGCTCTAGGTATTGCTCCTTGCTGTATGATAAGATTCATAAACCCCATTTTTCTAATGGGGGTGTGCATGGGATATACCAGAAAAAAATGGAACCAGTGGATTTTCTATGGATTTTACTCTTTGGGCTCCAAGGACCAGTATCAGTTACTTGTTAGTTAGGTCGTTTTTGATTTTAACTTATTACAGAGGAAAGCAGTTCTTTTGCTTACACTTTCTTGTGGAGAAAGAAGAAAAAGAAACATGATGGCAGAAATGCATCCAAAAAGAAATCAAGTGAGTGGATGGGCACGGACGCGCCAGCTATGGTAGTGATTGGCTTACTCCATTAGGCAATATTCAGGTGCTTGCTTGCAACCAATACCTCCCGTGGGACCTGAGATGCTGCAGGAACAAGGAAAATCCATCTGCTTTTGAGAATAACCTAAGACTTGCAGTCTGCTGGGGAGGTAGATGGTGTTCCCTCGTGAGGTCCCATTGGCCTTTCCCCAGGTTCTTTGTTGCACCATGAAATAATCTGGTGCTGGACATGTTGCTGAATTTATACAGATCTTGTACTTTTTGAAATCTCAGTCCTGATACTCACTAGAAATTTTTCTTTCTTTTTCTTTCCTGTTTTTTTCTTTAATAAAGGCCTTTTTGCCAAGAGAATTTTACCATAATCTGTGCAATCCGAATCTTGGCAAAAGGAGCAAGAAATAGCAGAAGTCTTCCCATCTCCTGTGTTCCCCTTGACTAAGGGTCTGCTGCAGATTCCAGCTCCCACCTCAGCCATGCAAACCTTGTGGAGACTATAGAGGCCACAAGAGTTTTCTGCCTTCCTCCCCAGGGACTCCTCTGTTTCTGGTGATGCAGATGACTTGGTCTGGCTGCAGCCCATTGTGTTTGGAGGTCAGAACCTTCAAGTGGCTGACATGGTATACAGGCTTCAGTCTTCTGGCACTGACTCACTTGCTGTCAGCACTGGCAGGTCTTGGCTTAGTTGTGTTCAGAGTTCTCCTCAGTGAATCAAGAGGATTTGCTTTTTCTTCCCAAATTCTGCTTTAAATAACCACAACCATATTGTCATGACAGTAATTGGAGGCAGCAAGAGACAAGCCAAGCTGTTTGAGACATCATTCATACAAACAGAAGCCCTCTCTGAAGAGCACTTTCTCAAACTGTGCCTGACTGAGGCTTCCAGATAGGGAGTGAAAGCTGCAGCAGAGAGGTAGAGTGGGAAGGAGTGATGTTGCTTCACTGTAGAACTACCTGCACTGGGGAGTTTGAAATGTAACCTGCTGGGGACCTAGTGAGGAGTAGTGCTGGAAGGGGAAGCCACAGGTTTGTAATTTGCTCTGGCAAGTCCTGACTTCCAGCTGTCAGATGTTTCTCAATTTTAACTGGTTTACGGAGAAGGTTTGCTCTTGGCTCCCCTATAAAGCCAGGTTTATTCTAGGTGTTCTTCCACCACAGTCAACAGAGCTGCACCAGAGATTGATTTGGCTTGAAGTGCAAATGTGTTGTAGGATTCCACTCTTGTGTTGGAAATGGCTGGGCTAGTTCTGTGTGGGTCTTTGTGTCTCTGATAGGGAGTGCTCAGCTGTGAATGTGCTGCTTGCTCTGGGGCCTCCATTATTGAGGGGAAGAAGTATCCCATGGCCTGTAAGGTGAATGGTTTGTTGTTTCTGCTCCCACAAAGCCAGTGTTAATCCTTTTTCCTATTGAACAGAGTGCAATTACTTTATTCCACTCCCTTTTCACATAGCATCCGTGGTGGCAATAGATACATGAAAACACTGGTGGCAAGGGGTTAATCAGACCTGCCCTGGAGTGTGCAGCATCTCCTGAAGTACCCAGGGTACTTAGAAGGGTATTTAGAGCTCTCTATTTAGAGCTCATTAAATTAAAGGAGAATAAACACTGATATATTTTTCTCCCTGCTGTGATGCAGTGTTATAAAGTCAGAGGAGCAGTGTGTAGTTTATCAGCCCTGATGATCTCAGTTCTAAATACCCAGGCAAAACATTCACCAGACGGTGTACCTGGAGAAAAATGTGAGAATTGTATGGGGGATAATGTAGATGAGCTCCACTGGACCCAGGGGCAGGTGAGAGTTGGGGTCTCCCCATTTTGTCTCTGGTTCTGTCAGGGTCCCTAAACAGTGTCCTCTCACAGCACAACTTCAGTGTGGTGTCATGCTGCTTCCCACACCACTCCTGCATTGTCTGAAACCCTCAGCTTCATAAAAACATCCCTGGGATCCTTGATTTCCCCTTAGCTGTTACAAAATTCTGTTAAGAAGGTTAAAAGGAGTTAGCAGAATGGTTTGGTGACTCCTAGCTGCAGCTGGGACACCAAGGGAGGAAGAAGAGCGGCTGGCACACAGAGCTAAGCTGGGGCACAGGAGCAGTCCTGTGTCTTGCTTTGTGAAGGTCCCCAGTAAATGATGCTACTTCTGCTCCGTGATGTAATATTTAGATGCTCAAACTATGGAGAGTTTCACAGCAGCATCTAGGATCTTACTCCATTGTCTGCATTGCCTGTACCATTGTAACAGCTACTGTAGTCTGCTGTCCACTGGTGTCTGACATATGTCACCCAGCTATTGTATCTCATAGAGTGGTAATTTACACCCAGAAGTGCACTTTACTTGCAGCTTGCACACCAGAAACAGAAAGGGACCCAGTAAATTCTTAAATCATTTCAAATAATTACACACAGTACCATGTACCCAGTGCAGCAGCATGACCCAGACTTCCTCTGAGCAACGTGGCTGCAGCCAGAGCGTTGTCTTTTCTGCAAAATCTCCCTTCTTCAGGTGTGATGCTTCTTATGACATCTTGCAGAAGTGCCCAGAGCACGTTCCTGGAGTCTTGGTGGCAGCTCAGCAAAAGGTCGGGAGCTGGACTGAAGTTGCAGAGACATTTATGTGAAGAAGTTAAAAACGCACAAGGCCTAACGTTTGTTTGTACGTGTATCTTCCTCAGTAGATTAAAGTTGCCTGTTTTGAGTTCACCAGCAATAAAAAACCCCCTTGTGATTTATCTACCTTGTCCTAACTGCAGCAAGGAGAGCAGCCCATCACTGTTTTTCTTTCCTAGGGGTGGTGGGGTGGTGGGATGTGTATTTCAATTACCCCAGGGTTCCACTGTGCTGCTCTTCTCTTGCCTTCTCTGTTGTACTTCCCCCCATAAAGGATCTCAAAGTCTGTGATGAAATAGTCTGGTGTCCTGCACACAAGAGGCAATTCAAACTTTACTGTGGTGTCTGTTCATCCTCCAAAGATCTTGCCAGAGGGAAAAGGCTAATTCACAGCAGGCCCGGATGGTGTTTTGGTGTTTTAGTGGACAGAAGTGTGTACATAAGTACCAGGTGCTATTGTGCCTTTGGTCTGAGTGCAATTTGTAATTAAAGCAGAATAATCCAATCAAGATTTTCGCTTGACTAGTCCTCTGACTATAAAAAGTAAAAATGGAAGACTGCAGGCTTTGACTGCTTTGAGAATTAGGGAGTGAGTGACTGAGGTCCTCCTGGCCCCAGCAGCATCGCTCTGCTGCTGATGGGTTTTCTAAAACCTGCACTGAAAGGAAGAGGAATTCTTCCTTCACTGGAACTTACGCCCTTTCTGTGCTGTAATAAACATGAGGCACCACTAAGATGTGAAGTGAAACCAAGTGGTTTTCTATTTGCATTTATCCTGGGCCTTGAATACATGCACTGTTCTCTATATTCAAAGGGGAAGCTTCCAGACTTGAGTTAATTGCCTCAATTCCTCTGCCTGTCCACTGTAGCTGAACCCCCTGAGAAGAATGCTGTCTTCCTTCCTGCACGTCAGCAGCTACCAAACCCATCTGAGATCCATCTCTTGTTGAGGAAGGAAATCTCTTCTGCTGCAGCCCCTGTTAACCAGAAGCTGTGCCTGTTGTGCCTCCCCTCACCTGGCTCCTTTGGCAACTAATGACTGGATAGGGTCACCGAGCTGGTGAGACCTCAGAACTGTTGTCCATGTGTGGCCGTTACTTGCACCTGTCTTCCCTTACTTTCCTCAGAGTCTCCCAAGCCAGCTCCTAGGGAAGGACCTTCCTTTCCTTACACTTCTTGGAACTCTGCTGCTGCCTGGGGGCTTCAGCACCAGTCAAGGTTTTAAGCTAAGAGGTTGGTCCTGCAATATGAGGTTCAATTTCAATATAAGGAAGAACTTAGGGTGAGGGTAGCAGAGCACAGAACAGGCTGCCCAGAGACGCTGTGAAGTCTCCAACTCTAGAGACATTCAAAACACATCTGGATGTGTTCCTGTGCAGTGTTCTCTAGGGGATCCTACTCTAGCAAGGGGGTTGGACTAGGTGATCTCCAGAGGTGCTTTCCAACTCTGCCATTCTGGGATTCTACTAGGGCAGGGGAACATTGATTTTTAAGAGTGGTAAGGATCTAGACTTCAGACTCATTACTAGCAAGACATGTGCAGGCACAGCAGTAAATTTGTACCATGTGGCCACCCAGTTCACTGCTTTGTGAGGAGAAGTTATGAAAGCAAGTGATGCCCCAGTGTCTGCTCTGCTTTTGGCACCTGGGCACTAGCACAGATACCAAGGATAAAAACGCTGTCCTGACAAAAGGCCTAGGAAGGGGCTGGGGATGCACCAGACACGTGCATTCCCAAATCTTAAAGAGCTGCTCAGGTCAGAAGCAGTTCTTTCACGTTCTCTGTTTTTGACTTCTCGCGGGTCTAAAGTGAACTGGTAAGTTTATGTACTAACAATCGCAGAATCACAGAACATCAGGGATTGGAAGAGCAGCAGACCATTTTCTCAGCTCCTTACACTGGAGGCTGGGCAGCTCCCTGGTAGCCACTGGATATTGTGATGTGACTCACCTTCATTAGTGTCTCAGCAAATCACCATTTGTAACTGGTAATCCCAATTGCTTGACGTCAGTTTGGATTTATGCTTTGGTCAATTTAGAAGCTAAAGACCCTTAAGCATCTGGTGATGCTGTTGGTATCTCTGTGTGACAAGCTCCTGCTCCAATGCTATAAATGAAGAAGAATGAGAAGGAAATACAAGCAATTTGCTCTTTAATAAAAAGAAGTAAACACTTGAGATAGCGTCACAGAATCAGAGAACATTAGGGATTGGAAGGGAACTCAAAAGACCATCAAGTCCAATCCCCCTGCCACAGCAGGATCACCTACATCAAGTTGCACAGGAACACGTCCAGGTAGGTTTTAAACATCCCCAGAGAAGGAGACTCCACAACCCCCCTGAGCAGCCACTTCCACTGCTCTGTCACCCTCGCTGGGAAGAAGTTTCTTCTCATAGTTATGTGGAACATCCTATGTTCCAGCTCACACCCGTTGCCCCTTGTCCTATGATTAGATGCCACTGAACAGAGCCTGGCTCCATACTCCTGACACACAATATGACAGCATGTGAGTTAGATACACACAGTGTTTGCAGATCTCTGGTGCTTCAAAGATGGGACACTTGCCAGGGCAGAGTTTCACTCTCTTTGGTGGTTAATCCCCTTTGCAAGGTACCTTTATATTGCTGCTCCACTGTGGCTGTTCACCTAGTGTTTTGGAGATGAAAATAACACTTTTCAGTTTTCACTGAAGGATCTCTGAGTGCTTTTCACAAATTAGTGAAATAATTCTTACTTCAGATCTTGATTAACCCCAAATATCCCTGACCAGGAGCTTGTGAAAATGTCCTGACAGAAAACACCCCCGGTTGTTTCAAACCTGGGAGAGAGAGCTTGACATTTTACTTGTTCACCAAGTTTCTAGACTTAAAGAAGGAGTTAATAAAGTTCTGAGGAAGCTGGGGAGCTGGGAATGTGCTACTTAGTTCCTACCATCTGAAGCTGTCCCTGGAATGATTTTGTACATCATCAGATTGCTCCATCTGCCCAAGTAGAAGCTGGAACAGGAAGGCAGCATACCTCTGTCTTGTATGAAATTGGGTTGATACCCTCTGTTTGCTGTGTAAGCCCTTCTCCATCAGGAGAATACTTCTGGGTAAGTATTGCTAGGGGCAACAAGCCATGTTAGAGGCTAAACTGAGATGACCATCTGCTCTATCAGCTCGTGTTGTTGCAGTTAGTGCAGGGCTTATCTATGTCGTTGTTTCCATTGTCAGACCACTCATCAGATACTACAGCTCTTTCTATTGCTCCTGTTTCTCCATAGCCTCTTGGGTAACCTGTCTCTTTCTGTGCTTTACCACCCCTGCAAGTCCATCCCCAGGCCACATGTCCTAACCCCAGCTTTGGCAAACACAAATGGGCTGGCTAGTGATGAGCTGTAGCTTCCACGAACTCTCCCAGCAGCTGCAGGGCTCAGTGCTTGGAAGGGGAGAAGAAATTACATCTTGCCTTCGGGCACCAGCATAGCAGCAAGTTTGCAAATACTTTGCTCTAATTTCCACACAAAGTGATGTTCTGGGCTGTAATTCAGCAAAAAGTGTCTGGACTCAATCTCCTTGGGTTTCAGTGGATATCTTTTTGAAATCCATTAGATTAAACACTCCAGAAGGTACCTCTGTTGACTCTTTCCATCCAATTTTCCAGGAAGGCAAATTCCTGTGGATAAACTGAGTGTGCCAATGGTACCAGCAGGGGGAGCACGGCTGGTGGGAGTCTAGAAGCCTCTTCCCTAGGACTCTGCAGATGACATAGGGGTCATCAACCAGATGCTAGCAAAACAGAGGTTTAATGTTATTGACCAGTCATCTGGCTCTTCAGCAGAGGCTGGCTGAAGCTGGGATGGTAATTATAACTATATGGCTGATCAATGTGGTGACATAGTGCAGTTGCCCCTCACTTTGCAGCAGAGGCAGCCTGGCTCTGCCTCATGGGGCTTTGTGCTGGTGACTGCTGAAAGCACCACGAATGTTTCCAGCTGCCAGCACAGGCTACGCTTCCCTTGGACACTGCTCTCTGCGCAAGTACCAGCTATGCGCCCAGCATGATGCTGGTGGTGAAAGTGGTGTCGCCACTGCTCTGTGTCTCAGCAAGGCTGGCTGTGACCTTACAGCTGCAAAGTCAGCCTGAAGCCTGACCTTGGCTGCCGCCAGGCGTGGTCCATTGAATCCCATTTCTCTGCTTTATCTTCCGAAACCTCAGACTGGTCCTTCCTCTCCACCTCATCAGAATCTCCTATTAAGGTCTTATTAGGCCTTCACTGTTTGTCTCAACTTCCTAGTTTGGCTGGATCTGGTGACTTAATCCTTGACGCTTGACAGCTTTTCCTTTGCTGGGTTTCCACAGCACTGTCATCTCCAGCTATTCGTTGTCACCTTCTCACAGCCTCTCTGTTGAGTCTCCTCCTGCTCAGGAATCCCAGTTGCATTCCACACCCAGGGGCCTCCATCCAGCTACACAGCTTTTACTGCTATCTCCTTCTTACCTGAGACCTCTGCCTCTCTCCTGGCCTTGCCGCTATTTCTTCACATCTGCGTTTTTCATGGCTCCTCTAGCACCTATTCCCCAACGAGTTACTTGCAGCTAGAACTGCCACAGTATTCTGCATCCCTTTTGCCTCTCATATTGTCCTTTCTGTATGACAAACAAGGGAGACAGAGACATCTTCAAGTTTCTCTTTTGCTCTTCCTTATTTGCCTGTCCTTTGTGCCTTACCATCTTGCCCCCATCCCCTGAGGTCTTCCTGCTGGGCTGGTACTGGTGTTCCGTATGCCTGTTTCCCATTACTCATACTGTCCACAACATGTTTGCTTCAGCTGACCTGCTAGAACATACTCTTCACCCCATGCCAGTCTGTCTCGCCAGCCCTACAAACCTATCTATTTCACATATTTATGAGAGAGATACTAATCCCTGTGTAGTGCAAGGGTCAAATGGACAAAAGGGGAAACGAGGACACCGGCATTAAAGGGAGAGTGAAGAGAGACTGAGAGTAGCAGCAGGGCGGATGTCAAGGAGCTGAGTTTACAGTGTTGAAAAAAAATGCCGCAAACTGAAAGAGCAGATCAGAGTGTCCTTGACAAGTCTCAGCTCTGCTCTTCCCTTGCTGGTTTTGAATCTCATTGCTCACATTTTCCTGTTCCTTTGACCCTGCACACACATCTTCAGAGCAGAGACCAAGTCCTCCAGCTGGCTAAAAAAAAAGGTATAAAGCCATTAGAAAATCAGCAGGTTTTCTTTTCCCTGTGCTCTGTGCGGTAACAGACTCTTCTCTTTCCCTTTCACCCCAGTGGGCAGCTGATCTGCCAGACGGATCCATTTGCAGAGGCAGCACTCCCAGCCCTCCTCACTGACTCCTCCAGCTGAGCCTCTGCTGCTGCGTGAGCAGAAAAGCTCTTTGGGGTTTCCCAGCACAGCTCACACACCATGCTGGTCTCAGAGGGCGAAGAGTTTGTATGTGATGCCTTACAGAGACCTCCCGAACCATCGCTCCATTTCCCATCTGTTGTGTGCTATTGCTTTCCCAGGACACAAAAGCAGGTGAAATATCTGTTGAATGCCACAACAACCTCCCAGGCTGCAGCCATGGTAAAATTACCCTCCTTAAAGACCTAGAGAGAGATCCTTCTGTGTGCAGGGGCTCCTTTCATGTTGGGTTTTTCATGTAAAGGATTCTGCAGTGAGTAAGCTGGATTGGATGGACACATCCCAGTCACATTTTAACACAACTCAGACAACAGATGCTTCAAGAAGATTAAACTTCTTCATGTACATTGGGTTTCCAGGGAGATTACACATTTGGGGTCAAGGGCTTTAGGGGGCTAGCTCTATGGCTATGCAGGAGGCTTTTTTCTGTTTCCAGCAAAAAATATCTGTAAAGCACTGGGTGTTCTGCCAAACCTCCTGTATGGAGTCAGCAGGAAATGCTGCTCCTCAGAGATAGTTCACCTACAGCTTTGTCAGAGATGGTTTTTGTTATCCTAATAGCCCTCAGTGCTACCGCGTCTTGCAGCCTGAGTATCAGGGCTGAGCCTGAGCAGAGGAGCCCAACGGCTCATGGGACTGTGAAATGATTATTCACAAGGGGACAAGCTCTCTGCCTCCATACAGATGGGCAGAAACAGGCCCTTTGTAATGGGATGATATCTGCGAAGTGCAGATCCCTTGGCCAAGGCAAGCACCAGCTAACTAGCACAGAAGTCCTTGCAAGGGAGAGAATCACGTCCAAAGATGCCACAAAAGCCCTCATGGGGTCTGCACTGTCCACGCTGACAAGCCAAAGGTGACCTAAGTTTTAATGGTTTTACAAAGAAGCTGCCTCTTCCCTCTCCCAGTCCTGCATGTCTATTAATTTATCTACTTTGTATCCTGAAGGATTAAGACCTTTAGAATGGGAATTTCCAATTCCACAAGATTTCGGAGTCCAAACGTTGACACCAGCCCCTCTAAAATCCAGTCCTAGCTCTCCCAAGGCTCCAGCGGGGATGAAGCTGGACCATCCAAACAGGGAGTGCCTGTGCAGCTCCGCTGCTTGCAAGGCAAAACCACAGAGCAGCACAGACACAGGTCTTGTGAAGGAAGGACACCAGTTCCTGTAAGGAAGGAAAAGGTAACATCCTTAGTCTGAACTGATTCCTCTGATATCCCACGTGTTGTTCATGCAGCCCCTCACAGCTACTCTTTGTATAAAACACTGCACGCCATCACAGCAGGACTGGTTTATGCTCACTGGATGCTGAAACAAGGAACAGCACTGGGTGAAAAACAAGGGGAACACAGACCTCACTTACTACTAACTCCTACCTCAGGAGTTCAAAGCTACTTTGAATTTTCATGGGAGTTTTCCCTAGGAAGGAGCAAACATTAACCAAGGAAACCAGGATTTACCTGAAATGCTGAAATGTGCACAGGAGAAAGGAGCTCGTTTTAGCAAGTGCCTTTCAAAGCCTGCAAGCCATATGGGGCATTGGTTTGGCTTTGCAGAGCCGCTGGGCTCCACACGTAAACTGCTGCATCATGTTCTCCCACCCTCATGCACAGAGTTTAAAGGTGCCAGAGAGGGTAAATGTCAGCAAGTGGTTGTGTGGGTGGAATGTAGAAACTATGGTCAGATAAAGCAGTGGCCACAAGATTCAAGAGCCCTTAAACAGGTGTCGCAGATAGCTCTAGTTTCTCTCTTCACCCTGTGAGGAGCTGTTGTGTGCTGTAGGATCCTCCTGCAGTTAGCAGTGAAAAACTGCTAAATGGTTTAGGTTGCTTGTCAAAATGTGTTCTGCTGGAACCTCACCCACAGCCTTCAAGTGGGTCAAGACATCCCTATGACATGTCCTGCAGGAACAGAGGCTCTGCATGAATTTTCAGAGCTCGCTGAGTCAGCAAACAAGACAGAAATACCACGCTTGGCCATGAGGTTTGGATCTGAATCTAATGTTTTTCAGGCTTGGGAGTAAATCAGTTTCTGAGGTCTGTGCCTGGAGCGCAGCTATCCAGAAGCAAAGCAATAATACATTTCATTGGACTCAAGTCATCCGTCCTCCTGCCTGGGTATATATGAACAACGCCTTGCTCTTCTTGGATTCCCTCAGGGTCCACAGTTTTGTGCCTGAAGTGACGGCAGCAATTTCTCTTTTTCTCCACGTTTTTAACAGAAAGAGGAATGGAGGCACAGGTAAGCAGGGGAAGTTAGCAGTGCGGAGGAGAGACCGAGGGGACTTCAGTTTTCCCCAATTCTTTGAAAATATGTAGTTTCAACGTTACGAGTTGACTCTGGTTGTTGACAGACTGCCTGAGAAAAGCCAGTGTGTTACTCCAGGCATTTTTGGCAGACAGGAGAAAAGCTATCCAGTTAAGATCCACAGCTAACCCACAACGAAGCTTAATCTCCAGCCAAAAGCTTAATCCAACAGAAACCAAACATCTGCCCTTCCCGGGCACTCTGGGATAGTGGCAAAGGTCTTGGCTTCTGGCTCCAGAACTGTTCTTCTGCCTCCTCTCAGAAAGCAAAGCAGGGCATATGCACTTGCTCTGTGGTTTAGGTGAGAGACCATGGTGTGGGGTGGCAGATGCTCTAGAGTTACAGCTACAGGACCTCACACTGAAGCAAACGTAGAGCTAGAAAAAAATAACAGGAGCCCTCTCTCAGCCTTTAAAAAGGCTATTTCTGGCCTTTCTCTCTCAGTGCCCAGTACAGGGGGACAATTATGTCCCTAATCCTGCTGGCCACGCTATTGCTGATACATGGCAGATCGAGACCATTATTCCCACAACAGGAGTGTGCACACTGCTGCTTTTTTTCAGTGTATCTCATTCCTGACCTCCTCTGCTTTTTTCATTCTAGTCCTGCTTTTGAATAGGAAATTGAAAGCCCAGAGATTTTCTTCACATCTGACATTCATTCATCCTCAGCTTCTTTTTTCTTTTCTCAGATACATGGCTGAGAGAAAGAAAAAGTCACAACTGTGTGTTTATGGTCCATATTTTTAATACCCCAAATGCTGATTCTGTTCTTTATGTGACTGTTCACTACGCTGACTTTATTCTGGATCTTCTTCAATGTAAGAAGGAAATTGGGTGATGCATTTAAAGACTATTTGTTTTAAACACAACATTGAGTGGAACATGAATGTTGTGGAGCTGCTGGAGGGTGTCCAGCGTAGAGCAACGAGGATGATGAAGAAAGTGGAGCACCTCCCTTATGAGGACAGGCTGAGGGAGCAGGGTCTCTTTAGCTTGAAACAAAGGAGACTGAGGGATGACCCCATTAATGTTGATAAATATGGAAAGGGCAGGTGTCAGGAGGATGGAGCCACGGTCTGCTCAGGGCATCCAGTGATAGGACAAGGGGCAATGGGTATAAGCTGGAACACAGGAGGTTCCACATAAATATAAGAAGGAACTTCTTCCCAGTGAGGGTGACAGAGCACTGGAACGAGTTGCCTGGGGAGTTTGTGGAGTCTCCTCTGGAGACATTTAAAACCTGCATTGACATGTTCCCATGTGACTTGATCTAAAGGATCCTGCTGTGGTGGGAGGATTGGACTGGATGATCTTTTGAGGTCACTTCCAATCCCTAAAGTTCTATGATTCTGTGATTGAGAGTTAAGACAAATCTCATTGCCCATTTTCCAGCCCTAATGACTTGTCTACATTCCTAATCTTATCATTCAAACCCAAATATCTGAAATGTGACCACTGATTTAGAGAGACTGTAGCTGTAGCTGTTTGAGACATCTCTACCCTGATTTTCTTCAGGTGGCTCCAGTTAGAAGTATAGTACTCTTCCACTTAGAAGCTGTGCACTCCTGGGGCTGAAAGTCTTTCAAGTTGGAAACCCTAAAATCACACCAGCTCAAATCAGAGGCTGTCAAAAGTCACTTGGCCTTTGTACAACAGTTGGTGAGGCCCCACTGAGAGATGATGGAAACACGCAGCTCCCAAGGGGAGCTGAACAAGAGCCAGTTGAATTAAGCCTTTGGTACCGTAAGGCTCTTGAGTCACACAGCCCAGGATACACCTGTCCCTGATGATGACATGACAGCACAGCTACGATGAAAGTCAGTGATGAAGGCAGAAGGGCTCTGTGCTAGGCTGGCATTTATTGGCGTGTTTTCTATCCCATTTTCCCTCTTATTTCACCTGGAGTGATTTAGCAGCCACTGATATGTGAGTGGGGAGGTTGCTTGGGGGGAGGAAAGGGGAAAGGATGGATTTAAGGGAAGACAGATGCTGTGCATGAGGTGGGAGCAAGAAGTGAGTTCTGGGAAGAAGAAGGGGTGGAGAGTGGCGGCCAGATGCCATTGGACACAGTGTTTTTGAGCTCCTGTGTATTTTTGGTTTGGTGTTGCATTTTGCCTTCACAGCCTCAGCTGCCTGAGTGCCCTGACTCTGCTTTAGTTTCAGTTTTTCCTCTGGGCTCAGCTCTGACACTGAAATCTTCTCACTGGCTTAAGCTGCTTCAGGGCTACACCCACCACGTTGGTTCCCCGCCACCCTGCCAGCACTTCGCTGCCACTGGCCTGGGGGCTCTCCAGACTGCAGCTCCTGTTGTATTGTCTTTTGTACATGATTTCTTACTCCTCTTTCCTCTCATTATCCCTCATATTTTCCCCTATTAAAGCTACAGCATTTTATTCAGTTGCTTGATCTCTCTTATTCTAAAATTCCTATTAAACAGAATCTGCCCCGTGGGGGTTCTGCCCTTAACCCTAAAACCAGGACAAGCTCCATCTTCTTTCAGCTCAGAGGCACCTTTCCTTATTGTACACTTTATTCTGCAAGGCTGGAAACATTCTCATTTCATGTCCTTTCCTCTTGGTGTGAAAACTCATGAAGGCTGGGGAAATAGGCCTTCCATGCCTGGACTGGATGCTCCTGCAGATTTACAAACCTATATCCAAAAAAGAACTGAAACAAAAGTTTTCAGACAATTAACAGGACCCTGGTTCAGCAAAACAGCTGATGATGCATTCAGCGTCTTGCTGTAAAGGTCCTGTTTTCCTTCAGTTAAGTAGATGCTTGATTTGCTGCCTAGTTCATTTAATAGAATTGGCTGTAGTGATTTAAAAAAATAGCTATGACTCTCTAAAATCAATCTGTTATTGGTAGTCAGCATTGGGTGAGAATAATGTGATCATAGCCGTGGCACCAGCCCAAATGGTACGTGGCAAGCACCGCTTGGCAAGGTACTGAGTTTGTGGGAGGTACCTGAAATAATAGTGCTTATCGCACTGAAACGGGTAAGAAGCATCATGCTTCGAGGTAAAAATTAATAAGCATAGAATTAATTTGATGTCTTCTGTCCTCTCTCCAGTTTGATCTTGTCTTCAGACTGCTGAGCTCCTTTGTAGGCGGTTGTGAGAGTGAGTAACGTCGCATTGCGAGGCATGACGATGTCTCATTCTTTCATGGCCAGGCAAAAGCTCTAAGGAACAAATATTGTGGGAGTGAAGACCTTCCTCTGCTTTCTGTGCTCAGTCTTGATGGTTTGTTCTTCCATGCCGCTCAGCCACCTTTGGAAACGGTTCAGCAACGTCTTCTGGGGAGGATGGTGAGGACTTCTGGAGCAGTTTCCTTCGTAGTCTCTACCATAGGGATCTCATTCATCACTTTAAGAAGTAAGTAGAATGAAAAACATGCAACAGCCAAAGGCCCCAGACTGAAATGACTAATGGAGTGAAACGTTCCAGGCTTTTTCTGCTCGCTGGTTTGCGTGTCTGAAATAAAAGCTGTTTGGTTCAGTTCTGGTGGTGGGTTATTAGAGCGATTCATCTGGAACATCACAAAGTGAAGGTTTTTCCAAAACCCAAGGTGCTCTTGCTGCCATTATTGGTTTGGAACATGGTCTTTGGTTGGTGAGCTGAACAAAAGTAGTCACAGGAGGGGTTTTGGACATTGTACATGAATAAGTCTGTCTTCAGGGGTACCACCATCTGGACAACTGCACAGAGATGAGTGTCTGGGGTCTACCATTCTCTGCTGGTGTTTTCTAAGCAAACAAGCTCCCTTCTCAGTAAAGGCCACTGGCTCCTGTCATTGCTTTACTGAAAACAGAGGCTGGTGAAGGGACTGGAGGAAAAGTCTGATGAGGAGAGGCTGAGGGAGCTGGGGTTGTTTAGCCTGGAGATGAGGAGACTCAGGGGGGACCTTCTCCTCTACAGCTCCCTGAAGGGAGGTTGTAGACAGGTGGGGGTCAGGCTCCTCTCCTAGGCAACTAGCGACAGAATGGCGGGGCCTGAAGCTGCCAGGAGAGGGTTAGGTTGGATGTTAGGAAGCCCTTCCTCACGGAAAGGGTGAATGGACTGCCCAGGGCAGTGGTGGAGTCCCCATCCTTGGAGGTATTTAAGGACAGCCTGAGTGTGGCACTTAGTGCCCTGGTCTAGATTGTGGAGATGTCAGGTCATGGGCTGAGCTGGATAATCTTAGAGGTGTTTTCCAGTCTCAGTAACTGTAATTCTGTGAAAACCTCTGCAGATGGATTGAGAGCTGTACCTGGAAGCAACAGATGTACCATAACTGCTAAAACCCAACACCATCAGTACTAATCTCATGGTGTATGGCTCTGTTGGCACCTTCTCTACTTAGATTTTTCTAATTTAATTGAGGCTCCTCAACAGAGTCTGGCTGCTGTGAAGGATCACAGGGCAACATGCTGGATGTGCATATCCCCAGAGAACTGGGCTGATCAAAGGGGAACCATCGAACGATGAGTTTGCTTCCATAGCTTGTCACAGTGAAACTTCACAGGACAAAAGTCTGACTACAGCTCAAGTTTCTGAGTAATAGGGTATGCTGCAGTTTTTTCATGCTTTATCAGCAAAGAGCTGCAGTGAGCACCTGATGATTATTCGAATCAGATGTCATCTGCCTCACACTGTTCTCCTAAATGCTATTTACCTTTTTTTGGTCTAACTCAGCATCCCAGGGGAAGCTTCTAGAAATCTTTGGCAAGAGTGGCAAGACTGCCACATCTGATTGCAGTCGTCACTGACAGGACAATCCCAGCACTTAGTACAGCTACTCAAGGCAGTGAAAAAAAGGGCTGCTGGTAGGGCACAGGTGAAAGGGAGGGAGGTCAGGTTTGGTTTCTGAAGGCTCAATTTGTTTTAGTGTGTATGGTTAAAGATCTGCTCTGGTAACAACAAATCCACATTGACTATTATGCTGCTGCCCTACCAGTTCAAGATCCTCTCATCTTAACAGAAACTTCAGTACAAAACGCCCAGGCTTGAATGACTCCTGCGGTCCCTTTAATGAGAAAAAGCTAAATGAAGTAGGGAGCTGATCTTGGAGGGCAATCTGCTTAGATGAGTACAGGCTAAAAGTGGAATAATCCCTGAGGTCTCTCATTTTGTTTGCTGTAGTTTGGGCACAAAGCAAAAGCAGCTGAATCTTTCAAGGCTGTAATGTGAGGGGTGGGGGGGTGGTGTCTGTCCTTCTGCCTGCAGTGGCAACAAAGGTGGACAGTCTGCTTTTCTGTAAAAAAGCTAGGGGGTACAGATGCTCTCTTTCCAAACCTATACTTTGCTCCTGAGTATTTCAGAATTGTTTGAGGTGATGGACAAAAACTTCCTTCTGGGTGGAAATGTGTGTGGTTGGACAGGTCCTCACTAGCACCTGAGCAGGATTCATGGTAAGTGGGTTTAATCCTTCCTGAGTAGGAGGAAAAAGGTTCATTGCTTGGAGAGATGCGTTATCTTGTCCACAGACTGTTCAGAGGACTGGGGGAATCAGTCAGAAGATGGGGTTATTCTCCACAGGTCTTTTACTTCTGACCTGTTTATTGTGTCTGCAAGGTTGTACTCAGCACCCAGGAGAAACAACAGGAAGATAGTTTCCTTTCCTTCCATGCCATCCCTGAAACAGATGCAGCTTGGAAAGTCTCAAGTGAAACAGCTTTGCTAAAGCTGTTCTGGCGTGGGTGGCATGGAAGACAAATGATTTTTAACCAAAGGGCAGGTCTCTTTACAAAATCCTCCAAATTCCCTTTTTTAAGATGGAGGAAATTCAAAGGGTTTGAAGTTAAGGTCTGTCTCCTTTGGGGAAATGGCAGCGGGAGAGAATTCTTCCTTGGAGGTGCCTTTGTGTAGTGTTATGTGAGAGCACCCTCTGGGGCCCTTAATCCTAGGAAAGCACAGGCTGGTCTGTAGTTTTTTTCCAGTCTCAGGAGCACATGGGTGGGATTTTTTTTCAACCAACTTGGTAGGCATTGAGTAGCTAACTCCAAGAAATAAGAATATATTAGACCACTTAGACACTGGTCAGCAAGCATCAGGGAAAGAATTGCTCTGAATAGCTGGAATAATTGTGAGTCACAGTTGCTGTATTCTCACAGACCAAGATCTGTCAGGGAGACACTTTCCTCTAAGAATCACAGAATTACTGAGGCTGGAAAAGTCCTCTAAGATCATCCAGCCCAGCTCATGACCTAACATCAACACAACCTAGACCAGAGCACTAAGTGCCACGTCCAGTCTATCACAGAATCACAGAACATTAGGGATTGGAAGAGACCTTGAAAGATCATCCAGTCCAATCCCCCTACCACAGCAGGATCACCTAGATCAAGTCACACATGAACATATCCAGGTGGATTTATATGTCTCCAGAGAAGGAGGCTCCACAACCCCCCTGAGCAGCCCCTTCCAGCGCTCTGTCACTGTCACTGTGAAGAAGTTCCTTCTGATATTTATATGGAACCTCCTGTGTTCCAGCTTACACCCATTGCCCCTTGTCCTA
>JAOXOE010000441.1:18945107-18959854 GCA_028565055.1 Phoeniculus purpureus | reverse complement strand
GGACTCCACTAGATACAGGCCTCCAACTAGACTCTGTCCCATTGGCCACTACTCTCTGGCTTCTATCCTGCAGCCAGGAATGCATGGTTTCTGGCAGCAGCACAGATTTTTCAATGTAAAACTGCATCTTCAGTTAAAAAGGAGATAAGTATGAGTGAAAACGGTAACAATGGTAACCAGGTTAATACTTGGAATAAGCAAAGGAGTGGCAGGTGTTTGGAACATCTTTGGATCTTTTAACTGCTCTAGGAAGGATTGTGTTGCATTTACCATTATTCTGATGCTTTGTACTTTGACTAAAGGTGGGCAGGTGCCTGGCTGCATATAGCCTATTCTTACATTGCTTAGGATTGTGTGCATCATCTAGTCAGTGCCCTACTTTTAGTCTGTGTTCTGTGTTCAAAATGCATCATAATATGCTGTATTTGGACTTGTAATATATCCATGCATAATGAATTAGAGCTGAGGTCAGAAACTATGCTGAATAGTACATTTTCAAACCACAGTAATTCTTCCTATGCTAAAAATCAGAATGAAATACATAACAATCCATAAGAGCTGGTACAATTCATAACATGCTTGCATTCCTTCATTATTAATACTTTCATATCCATCTGTCAGTGTGCTGTGACTAAACCATTAGGCAAGTTTTTGCAGCTGCTGCTTTACAAGTCTGTAGGATGAATGCAGTTATCTCCAGCTTCTGTTTTTTGTCTACTAGTGAGAGTAAATTTTACAGAGACCATACTGAACATCCATGACTGCAAATTCAGTTCTAGGTAGAAGTATGTGATCTTAATTTATTTGGTCTCTGGTACTTTTCCTATTACTTCTTTTGTTTGAACTACACTGGTCACAGCAGTTCTTTCAAGTAATAGTGGTTTAATTTGATGACAATTTCTTCACATAGTGGCTGAAGTCCTGTAGCTTTGTAGTTCTGTTTCTAAGAACATGTGCAAGTTACGATTGATGATTTGATCTTAAGACAGAACCTTGACTACACAGGTCTGCTTTCAGCTAAATGGGTTTACAGGTAGTATGTGTGGCATTTTATTTTGACTTCCTCCATTGAAACATGGATGAAAGTGAATATTTTCAGCAGAGATGTCATATGCAGTACGTATGTAGACTGACTTTGTGCGTGATGCTGAACAGTTACTGAAGAATAACAGGTAAGATTATTGCTAAGTCAAAATAGTTGCAAACTGGTTACTTGGAAATGCAGCCTCTGGAAGTGTTTGTGTGGTCCAGTATCTTTGTGTGTGTTTTTACTTCTAATGTTATTAAATTTCAAAAGCCACAATTTGTGAACCATGATAGATACCTGCTTTTCTCCCATTTTTGGTGCCAAGTAAAATGTATTAACAAAAATATGAAATTGCTAAATGATAGAATAATATTTGCATACAGTTACAAGGTTCTGTCTCCTAGAATAACATTATTTCTGCTGATAGGGTGAAATATTTGCCATCTTGTAAAACCCAGTGCCAGGTAATAAACTGTATTTTTCATAATTGTCTGTCTCACCTTCATTCAGTCCAGTCATTCACCTCTGACTGGACCATTTAATATGTGAAACCTCTCACCAGTTTAATCTGGTGGCTGTTAAAATACATACTAACAAGATATGTTTACATTCATTTCCAAAGTCTTGAGCTTTTTATATTCATGCCAAGAGCCAACTGTTCCCAGACATTATTACAGGGTGGTAGTAGACTGGGCTGTTACTGGGCTTGTATTTCAGTTGCCCTCATGTCTTGTTTGCCTGCTTTCTCTGATGTTGGAGTGTTCCTAAATGGGATTAATTTGAAAGAGTATCCATCTTCTATTTGGTTGTTTTCATACACAGTTTTAATTCTTTCACTTTTAATACTCACTCTTCTATTTACCATTAAACACTGCTATTTTTAATATTGTTTGAAGCTGGCTTTGCAATTTCTTCTGAAGGAATAATTGACTAGCAGTAACAGTGATGATGTGTTTGTCCTCTCAAGGACAATCAATTCATGCAGAAGCCTGTTCTGTTTATTCTTGATCACTGCAATTGAGTCCTTTGCTAGAGGTCTGTCATGTATTTATGGTACAATAACTTAATGGTGACTATTTTTTCGTTAAGCCTCCCGAGCACCAGCAGATATTAAAGAGATCAGTGAATGAATGGGAAGTGACAGCTTGTGTAGCAATACCATTTTCGAACTTGATTTGCTGTTACTGGAGTACAGTAAACTATTGGATCACTGCAAGCTTCACCATCTTGTTTGGAATTACTGTTGCAGCCTAAGTGCCAGGTGCTGCTTAATAATGTGAACCAAGTGTATTTGTAGAACCTGGTGGAGTTTAGAGCAGAAGACGTGTAGCCAGGCCTGAAGCATATACATGTCATGCAGGCATTGTAATGGATTCCATTCAATATAACTTTAGCATTTATTTAAGTTTGTGTAGTTGTAACTGTAGTCTTCCTCAGATACTGAGAATGTCCAGAGAAATGCTAAGCCATTAAGAACAGTCATGTTGTCCCAGTTATTCTGAAGGACAGACAACATTTACACTTTTGCCATAGCAAACTGCTGTCTTTGCAGTGGTTGAATGCCCAGCATTTAAGAGTCCATTAAGAAATCACATGAGCCAATGGCATTTTTAGGCAAAATACGATTTAGATTTGATATATAAATTTTGCTCTATGTAAAGAGCAACTCAAGGAAAAGAAAACTTTAGTGGTACCACTCCACTGGAGTCTCCGTAGTTCCATGTCTCTCTTGAGCTTGTAGCAGCTTGTACTTTTTTGAATTTCTGCAGTCTTTTGAGACCTCAGATACTAGTCTTATCCTGTTGTAGGTGGCTCCTGCTATTTATGGTGCTAATGCACAAGCATTTTGCTGGAACAGTGCAGGGGAATTTAGTCCCCAACACTGTGCTGTAGTCTTCTTACTACAGAGTACTAATTGCAAAGCAGAAGTGTTTTTCAGCTGTATGCTTTAAAAATAAACTCAAATGTACTCATTCTTATTATAGGCTTGACTTGATCTTAGAGGTCTTTTCCAGACTCAGTAATTCTGTGATTCTTGGGTTTATTCCCTGTATTAATACATAGAAATATGGGGATTGCAGGTCATCTGCAATTTCTTCCTGCCCAGCTCTCCAGCCTGTCCAGCTGCTGAATGGCAGCACAGTCAGCTGGGGTGTCAGCCACTACTCCCAGCTTTGTGTCATCAGCAAACTTGCTGACAGTACACTCTAAACCCTCATCCAACCCATTAATGAATAGATTGAATAGTACTGGTCCCAGTATACTGACCCTCGAGGGAGTCCATTAGATACAGGCCTCCAAATAGACTCTGTCCAGGCTTCTATCCTGCAGCCAGTTCACAATCCACCTCACTACCCTATCGTCCAGACCACACTGCCTCAAGAAATAGCAATCTTTGGGACACTGGAAGTGGCTATCTCAATCTGTGTGGTCTAAGCACCACTTCCATTCTAGCCGTGTTTAAGCCCACAGTTTCAGAACTTGAAGTTAAAATTAATTCTCTGTGCTACAATTAATCACAATCAACCTTTTCTTCATAATTTTAGACATTGAAATGTTAGCATTTGCATACAAATACTATCAAGATTTTCAAGCAGATTTTATATTCTTGTGGGGTTTTGGTTGCTCATTTTGTTTCAGTTGCGTAAATGCCCTGGCAATATTGGTAGAGTGTGGAGATGATGTATGAAGGAGTTGACTGGCTTTTAAAAAGAGAACTCTCAGGCATTTTCTGAAGAGTGAGTATACAGATATTCTGGCATTTATTCCATTGCTTGTTTAATATTCCATTATCCTGTTGTCGATTTTGTGTTCCATCAGTGGCTTTTCAGAATGTGTTTACAGTGTTCTCATAGCAGGATGGGTTTTCTAGTAGCTTCACATCAGACTACAAGTTGCTTGGATTATGTTCTTAGCTGAGTTGTCCAGTATCTCCCCTGGCCAAAGTTTAACATGAAAAAGTAAACAAAGCTTTAGTGAAAAGGCCTGAGGGTTAAGGATTTGATTTGTGGAAGATACTGTAAATCAGATGTTCTAGCTTCCACCATACTTGTCCTATAGCAGTTTTTGGTGGTTTTTCCAAAGCCAGTGGCTGTTTATTTTGTGCAAGTGCCTAATGAAATTTGCTTATGACTGGGATTGGCATTTGGCAATGAAGCCAGACTCTTCTCAGTGTCATCTGATAGGACAAGGGGCAGTGGTTGTAAGCTGGAACATAGGAGGTTCCACATCAATATGAGAAGGAACTTCTTCCCGGTGACGGTGACAGAGCACTGGAATGGGCTGCCTGAGGGGGTTGTGGAGTCTCCTGTGGAGATGTTTGAAACCTGCCTGGATATGTTCCTGTGCAACTTCGTCTAGGTGGTCCTGCTGTGGCAGGGGGATTGGACTAGATGATCTTTCAAGGTCCCTTCCAATCCCTAATGTACTGTGATAGTGCTTATGGAAAAAGGATACTATTTCTACATGCAAATCAATCATGTTAATTTAGATCCTTGCAATAAGAATCTAATCCATGCTTGGTGGAGAAGTAATAAATACAGGTGGGATAGTGGAAAACCTTGCTTTTGCATGTTGTAAGTTAAATTCTGGCACTGAAGAATTTTGCACAGTTGTTTCAGCTTAAGAACTTCAGTATTCACTTTGAGATTTAAATATAACAAAGCCTTAACTCCCCACTTTAGTTAGGCAGAATGCTTTGTCAGATGGAACATGCTCTGATATTTCTTATGTAGTGATGACTTTCGGTATACAAACTTGATGCTCCCATTGACAGACCTGGAATTGGCTGTGTTGGAGTTTTTTTCTGCCTTTCTCTGAGCTGCCTCCACAAGGTGGTGCTTTTTCATCACCCAAAAGGGAAAGGAACTTCGCTTTACATAGTTGGTGTTGGCTTTTGGCCTGTTGCTTGGCAGAACTGGGAAGCTCAGGCAGATACTGAGGTGATGGCATTCCTTTCTCCCCATCGATCTCTGTTCTTTGTAGCTTTTATGGTTGGAAGCTGACTGTGGTGCTCAGAAGTAGAAAAGAAAGGTAGCAGCTTGGAAATTGAGCCGTGTTGGCAGAATCATGAAAAGATTTGCCCTGGAACACTAAAGTTGTGCAGGCTAGAAAGGATAAAGATTATTGTGAAACTAAACTGAGAATTGCAACAACTTTTGTGTGTCAGTCTCGGGTCACCTGGGTGGAACTAGACAGGAACCTCCAAGTGAGAGAAGGCAAATGTTGTGCTTTTGTGGGGGTTGAGTGTAGGGGAACTGGCTTAGCATTGGCAACCCTCATTTAGTTACATCATAGTTTATCATTGTATAGTGAATTCAGTTGGAGATGAGGCAGTTGGAAAATGTTCAGAATTATTGCTCTCCGTTGCAGAGTGAGACCTGAGAAGTACTATGGAGTTTTTCACATGGCATGTAATTCCCAGCTGTGAACCCTCTGGCAATGAGCATGAAATTCAAAACACAGCTGATAGGGGAAAGGGCTGTTGTCAGCTCAGGCTGAACACTTGAGTATTCATGGCATGGTGCTTTTACAAACAGACACTGGCGTACATCACAATAATTTGGTTTTGAGACGTGTGCAGGAACCTCCTCCTGGCTCTGTATGCCAGTGGCAATCAATGTGAAGGAGGACCAGGTGTACACCACATTGTACGAGTTTTCCTTCAGAGCAGCCAGCCATAAACCACCCTCACTCCCCTTATACCTTGCTGCCAAATTTCCTGCTGTAAATCGTTCTTATATTTCCCTTTATGTACCTTGTGACCCCTTCAGAATATTTGTGGTATTTTAAACCCTGCATTGTGTGCGTGACACAGTGTTTAGCTGGGAAATAAAGTTTAATTGTATTGCACATTCTGATTGTTGTGTTTATTTTGGAACCAATAAGTAAGAGGCAGCCTTTTCGATTTTATTAGTCTGGATGAATTCTCCCTGTTATTTGACAACCAAGTGTAGTTTGAATTGGGGGGGGGAAAAAAAATCAATATTCAAAGGAATGCTGAAACACAGATGGCAGTTGTATGCAGCCTCTCATCCACTCCGGGCTTGGATTCCGCTGGACACCTCAACTCTTTGGCTGTTTGTAGTTCTCTGTGGTAATAGTGACAGAGTGGCTGTTTTGTTTTCAAAGGCTTGTGTTTCATTCTTCTGTGTGCCAGTGGTGCTGGACAGGGAGCTGTTTTGGAAAGAGCAACATGCACATTAGAGGAGAGGCTTTTTCTGTTTGTTTCTTCCATCTATTACAAATGAGGGACCTGTGTTTGCAGAGGGAGGTTATGACTCTGTGGCTCTGACCTTGTTTTGTTTGCTTCCCACATGTCTGCATTCACAGCAGAATAAGGAGCATTAGAAGCTGATTTGGTGTTTCTCACAAGCTGCCCCCTTTCCCTAACACCCGAGCAGAACTGCTCCCATGGCCTGCAGTTAATAGTGCATGTCTATTCTAATAGTGCAGCCCCAAGTCTTATTTTTCTCAGACTGCTGAGAGGCTTGGGGAGAAGAAGGGGGTGAATTTCCATGAGCCCACAGAAGAGGGTGTAACAGAAAGCTGAAAGGAATCTACCAGCGGACTTGTAGCATTGCAAGGAAGAACACCTACCTTAAGTGTTCTGAGCGCTGAAGCAGAGCAATTTTGATACCAAGTTCTGTATGTCATGAAGTAGTAGGTAGTGTATGAGTTAAAGCTGTGTATTGTGTGCACTATTCTGAGCTGTATTTTCCCTGTAATATTCTACTTGTGCTCTACTTCTGTAAGAAACTTTCCTTTTAAGCAATGAACTTAAAATACAAGACTTGATAACCCAGGGATTTTTAAGATACCATGTGTTTTCTATTCCAAGCTGCTGGAAAGAAAAAGGCAAAAAGAAAAAGCAAGTGTTATTTCCATTACAGTTATTTGATGGCAATGCTGTTGGCAAATGATGTTTTTCTAGTGTTTGCTGTAATTTTTTCCCCTGGTGTCTGATGTCATGGAACTTGTGAAAGAAACCAGGATGTTATGATAAGAGCATAATCAATATTTGAGGAAAACCAGGATAATTTATTGTAGTTGTTTTGGGGTTTGTTTGTTTTGAAATTTAATAGTAAATCTGAAGATCTCCTTTCGATCACTGTGTTCACCTCTGAGGTCCAGAATACAGGTCTCATTTGCTAGTTTTTCATGTGTGTTTATCCCCATGGAAGACAGTATGAGATATCAAGTTTGACGTTGTACTGATGATTTATTTCTGTATGATGTTTTTGGCACCATCTTCATTTGTTGTCTGTACAAACACTGCACTTGAATGCAGACACAGTAGATGGCACTTGAGTCATTAATGTTACGATGTAGAAAAGAAAGCTCAACTCAGTTATGGAGTCAGCTGTTTGTAGCAATAGGCACGTTTCATTGAAAGAGCAGCCACAAAGCTTTTGCTTTCAGTTAAATAATCCTAGAAGACAGTGAAAAATGCACACATGCAGGCCCTTGCCAAGTTCTTGAATATGTTGAATTTTAAGACATACAAATGGACAGGACATGATCAGCCTGAATCATAAACGCAGAGTGCCAGAGTCATTTAAACACATTGCCAGTGTTTGGTTTGTAATCTGTTGTTTACAACATGGTCTCAAATATTGCTTCTACTTTTTTTTTTAACTTAGGCTTACAGACCATTTCTGATGTGGCCTGTGATACTAGGTAAAAGGTAAAAATCTGCTAACAAAGTGAATTTCTAACAATACCATATTTTTTGAACAATTTTAATACTAAGTTCCTTGCTGTGGCTAAGTCTGACGACTGAGGCTAAGAGTATGCTGGTTGTTAGCAAGTAAAAATGTAAACACATGATTTAGGGTATTCCAGAATGGTTACCTTATGCTGTATTTGGTGCTCTACCCTTGGGCAGTACTGTTCGGTCATTTGTTTGTTTATTAATGTTTTCAATACCAATGTGAGGTAGTGGATTGACGGTCCTGAAAGCTGAAGAGGCAATACAGACTTCCCCAACAGTACCCTGTCGCTGTGATTCAGCACTCATGTTTATTGCTGAGTGAAGAAGGTGTAGTCAGACTTCGTTCATGATTCATTCTTTGGCCTTTCTGCTGGTGCTTTTATTGTACTTCCCGTGATGAGGATGCTATCACACTTGGGCCCAGGAACTAACTTCATTTATGTTGCTCTCCCAGTGTTGGAACCTGCCAATAATAGGTTTTAATGTTTGTAAAAACATTTGAAGGCCAAAAAAGATGTTTAGTTCCTAGGGGACAGAGTTCTATTGGTATTTTTGCCTATTCTGCAAACATTGGTTAAACAGAATAAGATGTATATGTAGTCTTTACTAACATTGATGTGATCAGTACTACGTCTGGAACAAAAAGCTTCATGTTAAACAGGGGTTACCTGGCCCTCAGTTTGACCAGTGTGACTTTGCAGAGAGCTTCCCCCTTGTTTTGTTTTGCCTTAGTATTTGTCAGGGAGTTTCTCTTTCAGACTGGTTATATGGATGTGTATTCGCCAGAAATGTAAAAACTAAGAAAAGTGTAGGAAACCTTGAGAATGTAAATGATTGTAGCTGCCTACTAGCATGGTCTCTTCATCTCGTGATTAGGACAAGTCCTCTGATGATGTAGTTGCATCTGTCCCTTATTCAGGATGCTTCATTCAGGTTAAGAGAGTAATTAAATCCTTTTAGCAGCTAGTCAGTTTTGTAAATTTTTTTTCCTTCCAAAAAGCCAGCTTTTTCCTCTTTGATTGAGACTTCCCAGCAGGAGGTACCTTTTTGCTTTGCCAGTTGGAGAAAGCCCACATCCACTTACAAAGCCTATACTGGAACTCACTGGCATTTCATTTTAATTCTAGGCAACCATCCCTTTGCTGCTGCCTGTGGAACAGCTCAGCTGTGGAAGAAGTGAGCTAATATGGAAATCTGAAAGTGAAGTACTTAGTGAAGCCCTGGGGTTTACAGTTGGAGTAATTAAGGAGAGAAATTGCACACCCTGTACTTGATTTTTGGTTTAATTAGTTTTCCTTTGATCTAGTCTCTCAATTAAAATATAAGGATTTGAATCAACAACCTGCCACGTTACATTGCTGAACTCCTCTCCTTTCTAGCTTGTCGAGGAGATGCAGAATATTGTTTGTGCTCTTTGTTTTGTTGGAGAAGGTTTTGGCTGTTGATTCTGCTTATTTTTTACTGGGCTTCTTTTCCTCCATTGTCCCCTCTTCCCTCTCAATCTCTTTTTCTTTGTCCTCAAACATCTTTACCAACTTTCTGTCCAGTTTAGGCTGTAGTTGTGAATTACTCTAACTTCTAGAATTTTGCCTCAGGCATTTTTTTAGGTTGTCTCCTTCACTATGAATCAGTCCCATTCCTTCCATGTGACTTCTCATTTATTGGAAGGGCTGTCTTTGTCACTGTTGCCAGTTGGGATAGGCTTCTTGGTCTTCTCTGCCTTGCTGGATGAACCAGCTAATTGTCGATCTTATTTGAAAAATCCTTTTTTCAAAAAAAAAAGTATTTCTACCTTGGCATCTGAGTTGCCCTTTCTTGTGCTGATATATTGTGTCTCAGTTCATCACCATGCTGCTCTTCTGATCCAACACAAGGATATTTTCACATACACTGTATCAGATGCTGAAGCATGCTTAAGTCTAGTCCAATCATAGTAATGGTAATAGCAGGTTTTGATAAGTGGAGTCTAGGGTTGTGTAGGAATTCTTCTTGAATGTAGTGAAACCTAACTTTCAGAGCTGGTGTTTACTCTATTATGCATTTCTGCTTTGATAATTACAGTGAAGAGCCTAATCTGTTCTAGCCTTATGTGATTTCATGATTTACCAGGATGTAGTTGGAATATACCATGTGTATTTTTCTCCTTAAGGTGATGAATCTTCAAGCTTTCATAGATCTTAAACAAGCAAACAAAACCTGATGAATACATACCTAGGAAACAAGTGGGAAAACCAAGTATCCAGTGTTTTAAAAATATGAATATGAATCTTAAATAGTTACGATCTTTTAATGCTACTTGCCTTTGATTTAGGTTGGTTTGGGTTTTGTGGGATTTGTAGGTAGCTGGTTGGTGTCTTAAGAGATATTTTCTCTTGTCCTGAACAGGACTGAGTTTCCAGTTGTAAAACTGAATTTTTTTTTTTGAGATTTTTTTTTGAAGAGCAGCAATGAGAGAGGGGATACTGGCTTAGTATTGTTAGATTTCCTACCCTATTGTATTTTTCACAAATGCCAGAACACGTGGAATATTCCATTAAACTGTTGTTTGTGATGCCTACTAAACAGAATCGATGCATTTAATGTAACACTGCTGATTCTTACTCATAACTGCTTAAGATGGGATTTGTCGTTCACATAGAAGCTCTTCTCGCAGTAATGGCTCCTAATGGTTTACACAGAGGCAAGTATTTTGCACGTAGTTCCAAATCAAATAAAATCGCATTTGAATAGCGTAAAATCATATCTTTTCCCATCTTGCGTAGGGGAAAAAACTGCTGGTTTATCAGAGTATTTCAGACCATTGCTTACTCGAGGAGTCTACTCAATACCTAGCAAGTGACACTTTACTATTGCTTTTAGAGAGTTTCAGTCCTATAGGTTGCAAGAAAGCTTGGAGGGAAGTAACTAAATCTTACTGGGCTGAGATTTCCCCCTTATCTCTGTTAATTTGAAATGATGACAATGTGAGTGGTGAGCACTTGTTCATATGTGATAGTGTCTGAGAATTGAGTGGGGTAAGGCTTACTACAGGAGGAAGATAAGAATGGGAGTCCTCCCAGGTTTTCACGGTGCAAGAAAATTCCGCTTTGCTTTATATCTTATCTTTTAAATAAAAACTGATTAGATGAAATATAGGTGTGACAGCTGTTTCAGAAAACTGCATAGGAACGCGTCTACTTAGGCCCAAAATCTGAACACAGAGCTAAAGAAGAGGATAAAATATGCCCAGATTTTCTTGGCTCTATTTTAACTTGAAATCAAGAAGTAAAGAGAGTAGACTCAGATAATCAGATTCAGCCATGATACAGGAATAAATAGGTTGTGCTGTTGTCTATTCGATCATGGTAAGCACTTAAAATAAATAAAAACCCCCCACCATCTGGAAGGCTGTTTTCCACTTGCTCACCAATCAATCGATTTTGCTCTTGATTGTTACAGTTATCTGTCCCTGTAGTAGTGTGAGTTTTGGGCATATTACTACGAAGCTTTGTATTCTACTCACAGATTTGGTTTGCATCTTGCAATCTGCCATAGGTTTGACCTCAAGAACTTGATGGACTAACTTTTGTTTTTTTAAAGTTGTTTTGACTGTCATACAAGCTTTTTAGAAGAAAGCAATGAGCTAAGAATCTTGCAAGCAGAATGTGAGGACTTGGAAGCCTTTCTTGCAGCTCCTTTTTATTTCTGAGAGAAATAAGAATGGCGAAATAACTAATTATTTTTGCAAAGTACAAGTGCAAAATGAATTTTGACTTTGGCTTCTAGAAGGTTGAACTCAACTAGTTCAACATAGTTGAAGCATTATAACACACAGAAACCTCCACAGTCCTGTAAATAACATCATGATGGGTTAGACCATGGAGGATTCTGCCATTAACCCTCAAACCAGCACAAAAATTAATGATTCCAGCACACTGGAAATGGAGAAAACAAGGTGCATTGAGTGCACCCTCAGCAAGTTTGCTGATGACACCAAGCTGTGTGCCGCAGCAGACATGCTGGAGGGCAGGGATGCCATCCAGAGGGACCTGGCCAGGGCACAGGTCGACCTGATGGCGTTCAACAAGACCAAGTGTAAGGTCCTGCATCTGGGTCAAGGCAATCCTAAGCACAAATACAGGCTGGGCAGTGACTGGCTGGAGAGTAGCCAGAGGAGAGGGCCTTGGGAGTGCTTGTGGACAAGAAGCTCAACATGAGCCAGCAGTATGCACTTGTGACTCAGAAGGCAAACCAGATCCTGGGCTGCATCAGGAGAAGTGTGGCCAGCAGGTTAAGGGAGGTGATTCTCCCCCTCTACTCGGCTCTGGTGAGACCCCGCCTGGAGTTCTGCATCCAGTTCTGGAGCCCTTGTTACAAGAGGAATATGGACACGCTGGAGCATGTCCAGAGGAGGGCCACGAGGATGATCAGTAGGCTGGAGCACCTCTCCTATGAGGACAGACTGAGGGAGTTGGGGCTGTTGAGTCTGGAGAAGAGGAGGCTGCAAGGTGACCTTCTTGTGGCCTTCCAGTATCTGAAGGGGGCCTACAGAAGAGCTGGGGAGGGACTTTTTGGGATATCAGGTAGTGACAGGACTAGGAGAAATGGAGCAAAGCTGGAGCTGGTTAGATTTAGACTGGATGTGAGGGGGAAGTTCTTTGGCGTGAGAGTGGTGAGAGCCTGGAATGGGTTGCCCAGGGAGGTAGTTAAGGCCCCATCCCTGGAGATGTTTAGGGCCAGGCTTGATGAGGTTCTGGCCAGCCTGATCTAGGGTGGGATGTCCCTGCCCATGGCAGGGGAATTGGTCTAGATGGTCTTTTGAGGTCCCTTCCAGTCCCTAATGATTCTAATTAGATACTCTATATATTTATTCTATTTTTTAATTCTTGACCTAAACTATCTTGTCACATTCAGTACAGTGAGATGTTATGTCTAGTTACAGTAGTGATTGCAATTCTTGCTGGCTTATATACTTGTTTACTTCCTTTTCAAATTAGTTAGAGGTTTTTTCTATAATGAAATATCCCAAATGATTTGTTTTTCATGTTAATAGTGGAATTGTCAATCTTTTTTTTCAAAAGGATTTCTAGACTGGTGTTGAAAAAGGACTCTCTTTCATCTATATTCCAGCTAGATTATTCTGATTATCTGTGGCCATAGCTACGTCGTCGTTATTACTATCTTAATTGCTTGTAAATTATTGTTGTTACTACTATTTTAATTCTTTTAAAAACTCACTATATGGGTGGTTGTGAAATGTGTACAGAAAGCAATGTAATGCTTTCTTATTTTTATTAGAACAAATGAACATTACAGTGGCTGACCATTTATTCCTAGGCATTTTTCTAGGTTCAATTTTTGACTTAAAGTTGTTTTAACAGTTAGACTTAACTATATAAGAAATCGACTTCACACAGTAACAATGAACAAAGTTAAGAAATCAGTAAAAGTTGCCAGCAAACCTCACATCTAAGGGGATTGATGGAGAGGTCTCAACACAGTGTGTACCACAAAATTTGTTTAACTCTTGAGTCATCATTAACTGAGATTGTTGACCTTTAAGGTTGTTGTCTCAAAGCAACCTGTCTTAAAGCAATACAAAATGTTTTTCTCTATCTTCTCTATCAGCTTAAAGCACTAGAAGAGTTTTAACATAATAATGGTACAATATACTGATTTACACTTCTGCATTTAAAGTTTACTTCATTATGTAATTTTCAAAGATATATAGAAGTCTCTGCATGTACTTTTTATTGTAGTTAGACAAATAACAGCCTCAGTTCTGACTTGATTTTGTCTTTGTGCATTAAAATCCATCTGATAGCATCTATTCTCAGAAAATGCTGTATATTATAAAAAGTTTAAAAAGGAAACAATGGACAGACTTACGAATTCAGGATTATTAATATTTTGACCTGCTTTGCTATATATTTGTGGTTTTGTTACAGCACTGTAAAGTCCCAGTAAGGTTATAGAATACTGTTGCAGCTTGTGCTTTTCACATCCAGACAGGCATTCATCACTTAAAAATGTGCCACTAGTTCTTTAACTTTGCTAGAAAGAGGTGGCATCTCAGTAGATACAGTCCCTATCCTTGAAAACTACTGTTTGCATAATCTTCTGTACTTTGCATGCATTTTATGATTGTCACTCCTCCCACCATAGCTAAAATTTATGGAGATAGGTCTTTGAAAATAATGTAATATTCACTTTACTACTTATTCAGCAGCTGGGTTGTGACAATCCACCTATATTGCAAATTTATGGATATGACAAGAAAATTATTGCTTTAATAAATCTTAATGAAAATTTCAGAAATGCAAAGGATCCATTCAACATTTCTTGACCTTTCATGAATTTTTATGTAAAGCAGTTTTAGGTATGTCCTTGATCTTCATGAATTTTCATGTAAAGTAGTTTTAAATATGTCCAAGCAGAATGCTGCATAAAATAATCTAAAAATATTATGTAGAGAAAAATCATTATGAAGCAAATGAAGATTTGTCTAAAAAATCCCTTTTTTCCTGGAGGACATTATTTTTTTTTCCTTAGATATTCTTGTGCTTAATGCCAGTTTCTCAGCAGTGATGCAGTTCAATTTCAACTTGTGTCAGGAGCTTTTAATGGATTATAGTGTTTGAATGCATTGGATGAGTTCAGGGCTCCTCACATAAGTTCATCTTCAAGTCTTACTCTTCCTAAGTGATCTGGAGGGCTCATGGGGCCACGTCCTCTGGGGTGGGATTAAATGGGAGTGTGATAAATCTATCTGCGTGTAAGTAATTCTAAGCATTTCTGACAGTACTTGGGTATCCATCACTGTTCATGAGTAGTAGTGCAATAAAGTTGTCTTTATGCAGTATAAACAGCTTTCTGAGATGTAGGTCATGGTTAAATATACTGAGTATGGGGATAATCTCAAGCAGACTTAAAACCAGGATCAGGACTACATGGACAGGAGGGCATGGCTTATGAAGAGAGGCTGAGGGACTTGGGGCTTTTTAGTCTGGAGAAGAGAAGACTTAGGGG
>JAOXOE010000441.1:18930297-18945007 GCA_028565055.1 Phoeniculus purpureus | reverse complement strand
AGTGGTGAGAGCCTGGAATGGGTTGCCCAGGGAGGTGGTTGAGGCCCCATCCCTGGAGGTGTTTAAGGCCAGGCTGATCTAGGGTGGGGTGTCCCTGCCCCTTTATTAGATCTTGTAAATCTAGTTAGATACCAGTTAGTAAATGAAATTAGCTGGTAATGAAGGACAATGGAAATGCTGTTTTCATTCCGGAGTATCATGTAGTCTTGTTTGAAATTCAAATCCTGATGGGAGATTGAAGAACAGTGGCAAAAAGGCACTATATTTTCCCCCTCCCCCTGCCACTTTTTCCAGTACAAAGCAGAACTTTAATATCTTTTTAAGTGCCCTGAGCCTTTCATATTCAAGCCATAAAGACTGGCTGGCTGGAAGGTTTGGAAGTGATAGGTGGGAAACAGAGGGGGTGTGTATTTACTTGTCAAATATATGGAATTTACAGATATTAAAGCAGCATTGGCCAAAGATTAAAACCTAAAGGAATGTACAAAATGTTGTGCTGCTTTGGGTAAATACTATTTTCCCTGTAGGCGTTTGAGTCTGAGTGAGGCTGGTTTTGTAGAGCTGAAGATGATTTATCATTTCAAAATGCCCACTGGGCTAAACCCTGAAAATGCTTCATAACAAAGATAACCAGAGTCTGTGGTATATGGATTCTGGATTCATTTGAAGGTGAACCTCAAAGTAAATAGCACTGGTTTCCTGAATGTTTAAGTGGCTTTGTGCTATGTTTGGCTAATGGGTGTTGTGAGAATTTCAAATAGCAGGATGGATTTTGTTGAGAGTAACACTGAGTGAAACACTGGGCTGTCCAGTGAGATTTCTTTTAATGTTGCTGTATCTCGGCTATATAAGTAATGGAAAACATTAAGTGCTCATCATACGAGAAAAATCAAGTCTCTTTAATATTTAAAATGTCTGTTTGAATGCTTAGCATCAGTGTTTCATCTCTTACAAACATTGCTCTGTTTGAGAGAGAGCCTTGATAGATGGTTGGTTTTTTCAAGTAAAAAATAGTTCAAAAAATAATTTTAAGACTGTAGGAATTTGGGGGGGGGGAGTATTTCCAAGAGAAATGTTCGCCCTTGAGTGTAGTTTATATACAGGTACAATATTCAGAAATACAATTACAATTGAATGGAATTTGAATAGGGGAGAGGACTCTAATGTTGTGACCTCCCTTGAAGTTACAGGATTATATCATTTCTCTTCAACTTGTGAGTACAATTTGCATGTTTTAGCAACAAAGCAAAAGAACGAGAGTATTGTTTTGCTGTAGATGGTAGCAGGTCCTTTAACTTAGAGTTGATTGTTGAAAGTGATTGAACTTTCTTTGTTAAAAACAGCATCACCTGATTATTTGATCCTGAAGCTCAATTTGTAGTGACTGTGCTTTATGCTTGCTTGCAACCCATTTGAAGCTTTTATTTATTGCGACAGGCATATTCAACTGTAGTTATTGCTATAGTTTATGAATGCTGAAGTAGAGGAAGGCTATTTTTAAGCTAATGAACTCTGATGTGGGTACTCTGGTGATGAGGTACACATCAGTTCTGAGATTAGAAAAATAACAAATATCTCGTAGAACCCTCAGCACTTTAGATTCAAATCTGACAGTACTGTGAGTAAGCTCCAAATGTTACTTCCACTACTATGGAAACTTAGAAGCTGCCCAGAAATGACTGTACTTGCTTAGGAAGCAACGAACAGATCAGACAGTGCTGTGCAGCCCTGTTACTGCTTGGGCGTTCCTGGGTGCGCTGTTTTGTGTAGGGTGTGATACGCTATATGTGCCAATAATCGTATGTATCTGTATTGAAAAAAGGGCATTTCCTTGCTTCTGAAGTCTGATTTTTGGGCTTTTTTATATGGAGTTATTACTAACAGTGCCTGTTAGTAATACAGGTATATCAGTGTTAATAGAACTGTGCCTCAGATTCCTCTGGCTGAGAATAATCAGGTGCATGCAGTACACTCTACCATGCTGGTGCTAGGGTTTTTTTCATAACTCTTCCATGTAAAATGCTGTAAATACGCAAATCAGTTAGTGCCACCTCTGCACGGTGTTGGTTAACCAGGAACATCCTCTGATTTTGGTTAGTGTTGAGTACACACAAGTACACACAGACATGAGGACTAACTTTAGCAATGAAAAAGAGGCTTCTAAGATGGTATCTTACACTGAGTCAGTATTTTTTCATAGAAGTTTGGAAGAATAAGTACTTGTGAACAGATTTTTATTTTTCCAAATGTTTTACCTGCTACTTTGGTTTTACTTAACTGATATGTCTCTGCCCTTTCCTAGTAAGTACTGTGTTAGGAGCTACTACAAGAGTAACACTTTTGTTGGAAGTGTGAGGTCACCCTAATGGGCTTGCTGTCCCTGACCACTGCCAAAGCCGATTTTTCAAGTTCTATATAAAACCTTTCCACTTTTGTCTAAAGGCTTTCAACATCTTTTGTTTGCATCTGGCTTTGCTAATCTTGGTTTTGTTTTCGCAGAAAGAAAATTAAAGTTCAGGTAGCAAATATTTTGGAATCGTAGAATGGCCAGGGTTGGAAGGGACCTTAAAGATCATCTAGTTCCACATACACCCCCCCTCCCCTGCAGAGGCTGGGACACCTTCACCAGATCAAGTTACTCAGGATCCCATCCAGCTTGGCCTTCAACACTTCTGGGGTGGGGCAGCCACAGCTTCCTTGGGCAACCTGTTCCAGCATCTCACCACCCTCACAGCATTTGTTCCTCATGTCCAACCTCAGTCTCCCCTCTTCAAGTCTTGGAACCCTTTCCCCTTGTCCTCTTGCTACATACATGTATAAAAAGCCCTACTCCAGCTTTCATGTAGCCCCTCCAGCTATTGGAAAGCTGCTTGAAGGTCACCTGAGAGCCTCCTCTTCTCCAGGTTGAACAACTCCAGCTTGCTCAGTCTGTACTCATAGGGGAGGTTGTCCAGCCCTCTGGTCATTTTAGGTTCTCATTTTGGTTGTACTGGGGAGCTGGAGAGACTGACGTTCTCTGGATTAAACTATTTGTGACTGATTTAAACCAAGGGAATGTTGTACCTATTTGAGAACACGTAACGCAGGTGAACATTGTGCCGTGGAAACTGGCATTGCTTGTGCTGCTGTTCAGCATTTGTCATGCTGCTGCTCTGATTGCCATGTGCTAAATACAGAGTTTGCAAGTAAATGCTTGGTTTGGATAAACATGATCAAGACAGGATTTTGAGTTCGCTATTTATACCTTAACAGCCAACCAGCTTAATATCCTGTATTTCTGTATATGTCTAAAAATAAGCATGCTCAACTTTACTGATGCTTCTCATGTTGCCCATTTGCACTTGTTTTGGAATGTGATGGTGGTGCTGGTTTTTTCCATCCTTTTATTTATTTGGGGTTGTTTTGTTTTGGGAACTATGCCACAGCGTGACTGTTGAGCAAACAACAAAGGACCAAAGGGTCTTTCTAAACTGTCGTGTGGATTTGAAATGGGCGTGTTGTCACTGGCAAACAGTTACAACATGTAAATAGGTATATGTATATATCTCGAAAAGAAAGTCTGTTTTTTGATCTAAAGCATCAATCTTTAAAGAAATTTCTCTTAACATTAAGCTGGTTCCTAATTGATTTCTTGTTTATGGACAAGAATCCTTGCTTTTCTCAAGGCTTATACTCGGAAAAGAGCTGCATCTTGACCTGCTGCTGCACTGTGATTCATCCTGATTATGGTGTAAATGTACTTACTTGGCTTATTTTTTTCTGTAGTTACCCACCTCATGCCCATGGAGAGGGAGGTATCCGTTAACACTCTGCTTTGGCAGAGAAGTTGCCTACCTAGTGTTGTGTTTTCTGGGAAACTTGCAGTGTGTGGTTGTTTTGGTAGATTGCAGGCATGTGGAGTGCTCTGTTTTTATTAAAACAAGCACGTCTAGCTGTGTTACAAAGGACATTTCCACGTCTTTGGAATAAAATATATTTCTGTTTGTCCCAGCTGGTGTAGGAAATTTAAATACTCTTTTTTTTGGCATTGCTGACCCTATGTACATAGAATTAATGATTCAGAAGTTACTGTTGACCTTTTCCTTACTGTAAAACCTTATACAGGACAGAACTGCATTGTTGTGTAATGATTCAACCAGGTATGTAAGTAAATAGATCATAGTGACCTGGTAAAAGGAAAACATTGCTGAACGGTAGATGGAGCGTCTAAATTTTAAAATTGTTTAGAAGCCTTCAGGTAAATGAAACTTATTTAATATTAATCTCATACAGATGTGCATTTTCTCCGTGATTTTATTGTCTGAGGAGTAGTGCCATTCCAGAAATGGAAGTTTGCAGGACTGGCCTCAAGCTGATAGCTTAGAAAATAGCAAGTGTCAAAGGCTTCCAGAGCAGTACGGGTATTAAATACTGAGAAGTGCTTGTTGTGTGACTCCCCTCAGTGCTGCAGTGCTGTAGCCAGTCAGGCAAAACCAGAAGAATTTGGAAGAGCTGTCTGCATTCACGTAGATTAGTTTAGCAGGCCTCATATCTTTGCATGGTTCAACACCTTGCTATCTGATTGTCTTATTATAATTTCAGGTCTGTCCAAAATGAGAAATTCATTCAAGAATTACTGTGTTCTTGGTTTCTATGCTGAAACATTACCAAAAAGAGGCAGAACTAGACATCTCTCTGCAGTTACAGGAAAATGCTTGGTATTTAGAATGTACAAGGGAGATAGAATATTCCAAAGAAAAGGCATGGGCACGTGGTGATGTGCATTGTTTAGAGGGTAGAAGCAGCTCTGAAAGGATTTCACTTTTTACACATTAGTGAGGATCTACTGAGGGGAAAAATAAGTAACTTTAACAGGTTAATAGAAACATACCTTGAGCAAGGTATGGTTATTTTCATCTGAGCTCCAAGTTAACCACTCTACTGGTTTCATTTATTTCAACCTAAATATAAACCAATGTATAAATATATTGAATACATTTGTTGGACTTTCTTGGCAAAAGTGGTTTGTTTCTTTGGGAAAAATGATAGAGCCATAAGAAAGTAAAATGGCTACAGCTAGTGCTTTGGATTTTCAGGCAGCTAGGAAACATTTTTGATGCATTTATTTTTCAGGTAATTTAAGAGGTCTGGTTAGGTTGAACTTGGTACCATGTTGTGATCAGCTTGCCTTGGGTATAGAGCAAGTCTTGTGTCTCTTAAGGGCACAGCCTTGTCATCTGCCTGTAAGAGGTTACACCAGCTGTTGTTTTGGTCTAGTACAGCTTGGTTATTCTGTATTATGCTAGCAGTCTGTCTGAAAGATAGTCTTTGTCCTAAAATAGTGTTTCAAGTTCACTGGGATTCAAGCATTACCTCACAAGTGCTAAGGCTGTTTCAGGAAATTATGAGACTCTTGGATCCCCCACTGTGATGGTTATCTTAACATCCGAGGAACATGTTTGCAAGTCCTTAATCCATGAAGTGTGTAAAGAACCCTGCTTAATGCATCTCCTAATTTCCCAAAAGTAGAAGGTGAGCTCATTCTCTCAGATGTTTAGTGCCAACAAAATCATGGAAGAAAATGTAGTTCACAGTAAAAGCCAGGACACAGTTTAGGGGAAAAGTTCCCCATTAAGGAGGTCCTTTGCAGTGTTTACTTGATCTTGCCCCTCGGATCTTTATGGCTTTGAGGAATTGACCCAATTAAAATACCTTTTCACTAGCATAAGATGGGATATCTGCCTGGGGTGTTACTGCCTTGTAACTCATGGTTAGCTTTGTGAGTAGGTGTTGCTGTGTGTTGCCTTCTGCAGTCATTAGTGAGCATGTTCTTCTTCACTATTGTCACCTCAGGTAAGGGAGGTGGAAAAGATGCCAGCTCTGATAGCAGATGTCCCGTAGGCATTTTCCACCTTGAGAATACATCCTTAATGATAAGCTTCAGGTGTCTGAAATACAGAATGGAATTCCTGAGAATCAAATCTTCTCATCTTAAGCAAAACTTGATTCACTTGGATTTTGTGACTCCTTGCTGACGGCGTGTTCTGTTCTTTTTCTTGTAAATGGCTGGATAATTAACAACACTGTCTTGGCTTGTCACTGGTACAAGGAGTTGAGAGAAGGCTTTGGTAATGGCTCACAGTTGGCTTTCTGAACCAGTCTGTGATGGCTTAAGTGTGAATTAAGACATAGCCATGTTTTACTACTGTGTTGCATGTGTCTGGTACTTTTAAGGTGCTTTCCCCTCCACCTCATTCCCCTGCTCGCACACAAAGTTCAAACACTGACAACATCCTGAACATCTGTAACAGGGCTGTCTGGAATCCTTGCAGATTCCTCCTAAGGTGACATTATACAATGTTTGAGGCCTCTAGGAAATGCTTTCAATTGGTTCTTTTGAGATCTTTTATGTCCAATTCCCACTGAAGTGGTGGCTTCCTTAGGGCTTCTCATAGGAGTGTGTGTGCCACAGGCAACAGCTCAGAGGAGTAAATGGTGCGCCTTGCAGTCACTGGAGCCTTACGGCGTTGTGGTACTGTGTATCCAGAGCATGATGTCTTTTCTGCCCAGCTGTTTGTAGAGGGAGGCAGCTGAGCAGAAACCATTGTCCTCTCTGTCATTGTAAAGGTAGAGAAGGCATATGCATGTCATTGGGAAACCTTGGTTCAAATCCTGGCTGTCCTGTGAGTAAAGTGCCCATTTGTGAGTGACTTCATGATGTGTTTCTTATTCAAAATAGTGCTCAGAAGATCTTTTTAATCAATGGTGAATTTACCTGAGTAGCTAATGTTGACGAATGGCACCAGCTGAGCTCTGGTCTTGCTCTTTGGAATAATGCAGTCACAGAATGGGTTAGGTTGGAAGGACCTCAGAGATCACCTAGTTCCAACCCCCTGCTGTAGGTAGGACACCTTCCTCTAGACCAGATTGCTCAGAGACCCATACAACCTGTCTTGGAACACTTGCAGGGAGGTGACATCCACAGCTTCCCTGGGTAACGGTACAATGCAGTTTGGTGTAATGTTCCTGTCTCTCTATCCTTTTGGCCATTACTTAATTTTTGTGGACTGTTCAGAGTTCTGTGCTTTAATGCTGTTACGTGTAGTTTTAAACATGTTGTAAATATGTAAATCACATTGGAAAAGAACTGTAAAGAAAAATAAATTCCCCCTAAAAATAGTGATTTGAGGAGAAGCTGCTTCTTTAGGGCTTTGGATTTCCTGGACTGTTGTCAGTTTGTTTCACAGCTTTAGCATCAATTAAGTGTAGCTAGCTTAATGTTAAAATTGTATTTTTAATAAAGGAGAAGGGAAAATGGTATGAGAAGTCTTTAAAACACTATCTTATACTCAGAAAATGAAATCTTTTGGCTTATTAAATAGATGTTAATATTTGGCCACTTAAGTAACAAAAAACAGTGGTTGCTATTTGCCAGACAGTTGGAAAGGATGTGGAAGGAAAATATTTAGTCTCCAAGAATAATCCATGTATATCTCAGCTTGGATGCTGGCCCTTTGCAATGGGTCTGAAAGCTTCTTGGGGCAACTGACTTAGAAGCCCAGGTCTTAGACTATCACATTGTGCTGTGGATCCTGTTCCTGAATTGCACCCACCCCTTCCCCCTTGGGATCCTGCCTTCTGTTTATATCCCCCAAGTGCTCCATTAGAAAACCCCATGGAGTGTAGTGGAATATGGCTTGGATCATGATTTTTAAACTTGAAAAAATCCTGGAGTAATTTTTAATAGATAGAAGTAAATGATAGCAGGAAAGGAGAGTACCCACAAAATACTAGTAGTGATCAGGGGCTGCTGCAGAGTTTGCTTAGTGCAGAACAAGTCTTAGTGTGTACTAGAAAAAGAACAAAGGATCTTTGGTCTACGAAAGGCAGGGGGGGAAGATGTGAAGGGTGGACTTAAAGTACTTGTTAAGACAAGTGAAGATTTGTGTTTGCTTACTAGGTTTACCTACTTCAGTCTGGATAGAAGCAATATTCTGAATTCATTTGTCACTTAAGTTTGGTGGACTACAGAAAAAAACCTAAGTGTAGGGAGTAATTGTGATATATGAAGAACCAGGTGTTATAACAGGCTTATTTTTTATTTCAAAGCTGTCTGCTTTATGAATGATAACACTCTCTTAAGCATTGCTCCTCCATGTGCTGGCTAGCTGTCAGTGACCATTTCAAATCCTGATGCATTTCAGTGTTGTCAAATTATTTGTCTTTCTCTTTTTACTGGAGTAATGATCTGTTAAACTCCCATTTCTATTAGTTTGACTTTCTAAGTTGCAGATAGTGAGCACCGCCTAACCTTGTCGGAGAATACATTAAACCCTTGTAAAAGAGAGACTTAGATTTTAAGTGTGCAAATTCTGTTTAAATTTGCAGACAAATTTCCCCCCCCCTCCCCCTTTTTTAGCCAAAACCACAGATTTTTACAGATTCATACACATGAGAAGATACTGGGATGTGTTGGGGTTTTTACGCTCACCTGCTTTTTTGAATTGTGTACCAAGTTTTTCTGGCCTCAGAGCCAGCAGAATCAGACAAATAGTTTCTTTGCTAATATTTTGGAGCTCCTGTCAGTCAATCCTTAACCCCCAAATGATTTCTTCAGCATTTTCAGAAGCTCTTCCAAACTTCCTTTTCTGTTTATTTCTGTCTGCTGTTTTCTTCCATGTGAATACATACACTTTCCTGTTCAAAACAACTATCAGCAAATCCTTGTAATTCCCTCTTGGATTCTCCAAATCTCCTGTAAGCCTGCGACTGGTTTTAAGTTTCGTTTGCGTAAAACCTAACTGTGTCTTTGTACTAGCTTAAGCACAGACCATAATGCCAAACTTGAATGACATGTGTCCAATTAAGATGTTGAAGGATTTTATTTTTCCCTCAAAGCAGTGTTGTAGACTCTCAGACAACTGGATTTCATTTCCTGTCACCTAGCTGGGAGCAGGCTGCCTGTAGAAAGCAGATCAAGGGGTTCACATGCTGATGTACAAGCTAAACTATAGTCCATGCCCCTCTGCTAAAACCAGCTGACTGCAGCTGCAGTGTTTAACAGAATGCCTTTGTAAGGGGATGATTTGCAGGCAAAAATAAAATATCATCATAGTTTTACTAAAAATACCAGTTGCGACACAGGATTTTTCTTACTTGGAACAGTTAGGAAAATAAATAGCTTTTAAATTGAGTACTGTGTCCAGTTCTGGTGTCCCTGCTGTAAGAGGGACATAGATCTGTTGGAATGAATCCAGAGGAGGGCCACGAGGATGGTCCAGGGGCTGGAGCACCTCTGCTACAAGGACAGGCTGAGGAAGCTGGGATTGTTCGGTCTAGAGAAGAGAAGGCTTCGGGGTGACCTTATAGCGTCCTTCTGATATTCGAAGGGAAACTACAAGCAGGCTGGGAAGGGACTTTTTACAAGAGTGTCCAGTGATAGGACAAGGGGAAATGGCTTTAAACTGAAGGACAATAGGTTTAGATTAGAACTTAGGAAGAAACTCTTCAGTATGAGGGTGGTGAGACACTGGAATAGGTTGCCTGGAGGGGTTGTGCATGCCCCCTCCCTGGAGATGTTCAAGGCCAGGTTGGATGAGGCTTTCAGCCACCTGGTCTAGTCAAGAGGCATCCCTGCTCATGGCAGGGTGGTTGGATTAGATGATCTCTGAGTCCCTTCCAACATCAGCCATTCTATGTTTTACTCTATAAATTGCTGTATCAAGAAAAAATTACAATTGAAGTAGCCCTGTCAGCAGGGTCCCTTAGTCATTTGGTATTGTTCAGAATTTACTTTCTGCTTTTGTAGTGCTTTGAGAAATCAGGAAGAGTGTTGTAAACTAATTTACTTAGAAAATGTAAGCAACTTCAGCTCTGCACAAAACACTTATTAAAAAAAAGTGACTATGAAAACCGAAAGTTCTCTCTACATGTGAACTTCTGTTCTGAAAAGTTGAGGTTATTATCTATAGGATTTCCATTTAGATGAATCAGCTTTGGGTCAAGCTTGGAAGCAATGCAGTAAGAGCAGTAATTTGTATACGAGTAGCTATTCAGTGTCTTCAAAATCAGCAAGAAAATATGTTTCTTGTAAGGTCAGTTGAAGGCAAAGTATGGTTTTTCTCAAACACTGACCTACCAATAAAACGTCTTCTGTGCCTTTCCAGCTAAGCATCCATCAGTCAAACTGAGATCACAGAATCGCAGAACATTAGGGATTGGAAGAGACCTTGAAAGATCATCTAGTCCAGTCCCTCTGCCAGAGCAGGAGATGTGATGTTTGAGGCAGTTTTAATAATATTACTGTACTGTCAAGCTTTAATTTTTGTTTGCTTGGGGCTTAAGTATCAGGACAGGACTGTAGTGCCAAAGTTGAAAGGGTGAAACAGATAAATTGAATGGTAGGCTATTAATGTAAGAATAGATGCGGGGGGTAGAAATGTGAATTTTCTGTGCTGTTCAAGAGTTGAGTTGTTACAATATTTTGGTGAAGGCTCAGTCTAGTTTCTTTGTGGTTAGTGTTCACACCTCAGAGGTTTTTCAGCTTACGTCAAGAGGAAAATGTGTTGATTATCTGAAGCAAATCTGCCATCCTTTGGGCATTTTATTTGTGTCTGAGGTATGTTAGTGAGGTATCTGTCTGCAGTATTTGGGAGTGCATATCTTGAATTTGTAAGCATTCTAAAGCTGACACTTTCAAATCTATATCTTTAAAGTCAATTGTTGAATTAAGAGATTGAGTTAGTGCGTGACTTGAAGTTTGTGTGTTCTCTGCTCAGAAAATCAGGATGCTGTCTTCAGTGTGTCTAGTCCTGGGGTGTTTTTGGTAAGCAGACTTTCAGCATGGATGTATGGAAGTACTAGCTGGTTTTCATAGAGACTTCAAGGGAACAGGGTACTGTATTTTTATTAAACTGTCGTTTTGCTCCATAAAATATTTAGCAAAGTAAAATACCACCCTAACAGTCATTTGTGTTTTGTGAAAATTTATCTTGATCGCTAGATGTTTTACAAGTGCTGATGAATAAAACCTCTTTTCACTTCTGTGAAGCACATTCCCATTTAATCATTCCATTTAAAGTATGGAATGGAACCCAGATGTATTAACTTACAGTCCTCTGCCATAAGCAGCAAATCATCTCCTCCTCTGTGTTCTTACATGAATCGTCTGCTTTCCAGCTCTTCACTTTATGAGACTTGTAAGTGCACAATGCAGTGATTTACTCTTGATCACTTTTCTAACATTTTACTCTAAATGAAACAGTCTTGCAGGTTATGAGCTGCCAAATGACAGAAAACAGGAGCTCCCCCAAGTTCAAGCTGTTTTAAAGTCTAAAGATTTACAATAAAAAAAAAAAATAATTAAGTGAATGGTGTCAGAGAGTCGTGGGTTTTAATGTTATGCTGTCACTGATTCAGCTGTTAACATCTTTATATTAGCAAAATTGTGGTTAACTTTGTTTAAAAAAACCTCCATCCCTGTTGAACTTGCAACTAATATGAAGGTCTGTCCTGTTTGATTTTGTTTAATACATCTTTGTTTCAGTCACAATGCCTGGTGGTGTGGCTGTTTTGTGTCTGCCACCCATGCTGCATAAACAATTTAAATTGATTCCTATAGATTTCTGCTGATACCTTTTCTGAAAAAATAAAAGCATCAAAGCAACTGACCTGGAGATGAAAACACTCTATCAATATTGGCTATATTTAAAGGACAATCTTATGCATTTTAAATAGACTTTGTAGCCACTACTTCTTTTCCTGGCACATTGATACTATGTGGTGATGACGGCATTGAGGCTCTTTTGAAAATTAAGTTATGAATTGTGTAGCTGGTCATGTATATGGATTGTCTGGTTCTAAGTAAACCTGTCAAACAACAGTTTAAGCTTGGAGACATCTCACCTAGACAGTGCTCTTGTTCCTTACTGTGTTTGATTTACATGGGTGACCTAAGGGCAGCCAATTCTTCATGTTCTCCAGCTCACCTTAACTTCCTCAATTGAAGATTCAAATTTTCATTCAAGACTTTCTGTACTCTGCTTTAGTTTGTTTGATTAACAATTGCTAACAATCTGAAACCTGTTGTTCTTTGTCTCCCTTGGATTTTAAATTTTTCAGCTGTTTCTTATTCAAATGGCCTTATCTTCTTGGTGGTTGGTTTGAGTTGTTTCTTAGGAAGGCATGAGATTCCCTTGTCTTGGGCTGCATTACTGTTCAAGCCAAATGAGGCTTCCTATTTACTGCACCTTGGTCAGGCCTTTGACACTTGGTGTCAAGGCTTGTCCCTCCTATTAAGAACTATTGCAGTCAAGATGGGCAAAACACATGAAACTACTGTGAAATTACAATTTCTGTGGGTCTTCAGTTGCTAGGATGTGTTTTGTTTGTAAAGGGCTTAGTGCTTGACAAGGAAAGGCTTGTGGTTTTGCTAATTGTAGGAGAATAACTATGTCTTCACAGCTTTCACTTTTGCTTCATTCCAGTAGGCACAAGACATACTACAAAATCTGAACTAGATAATACTGGATTGTTAGAACACTGATGATTACAGCCAAGTTTGAATGCAGGTTTGGGCTTAGCTCCACGAACACGTATGTCCTCACAGGAACAAAAGGTTATGGAATTGTCAATAAGCTTGGCTAAGATAAAATATGGCTGAGGAACAGTATGGCAAATGTGTAAAATGATCAGTGGTGTAGGGCATTTGAAATCTGAACAAGTTTGAGGAACAACTCACTTCTGTTTTTTAAAAAAAAAGATTTAACTTGTGGTCAATAGCACTTGCTCAGGGTATGCAAGTAATGTCAATGTGTGAATAATGTGAATGTAAAATACAGGACTATGCAAATAATTATGCTACAAAATTACTGTGCTTTAAAAAAAAGAGAAATTTGTGAGAGCTAAGCGATCCAAATTGAACGTGTGGTTTCATGGGCCACCCATTCTGAGGAAAACCATCTGTTATAAATAACAAGGAATGTGCGAGAGCTCAGTCATTGTGATAGAAGGTATCTGAATTCCTGGTCACAGAAGCGTCATGGGCAATGATGCATGGGTGACAGCAAACAGGTTCTTTCCTTCTGATCAGCTAAGTCAGACTGGCTTTGCAGACTGGACTGTCACATGTGATGGTAAGAACTCATCAGAAGTCTCTTTGGGATGCATACTTTTTCTTCTGATACATATATATAATCGTGGGCTGACATAACACTGAAGTTAGTGTGACTCGTAAGGAAGAGGCAACATGATGACTGTAAGGACAGAATATCCTTGCAGCTGTCAAACGCCATAGAGTTGTGCATCTGGTTTTCACTAGGTTTGAAATTTTTAACGATTCACAAAACTGGAAGTACCCGAAAGACTCATCATTGTTCTAAAGATCCCAGCCCCATGTAACTGCATGTAGTGTACTCTTCAAAGAGTCTTTCAGTCGTGTGGCTCTTAGTGACCATTGTGATTAACAATCAGTCATATTTAAAGGACTTTGTACTCCAGTAAGATGTTGCAGTTGTTCCCTCTGTTGCCATCTTCTAAATTGTCTTAATTTCTGAGTATACCATAAGTATATTGGTCTAGAAGAAAGACTTGTGTTGCAGTGAAGAAGAATCTGAAGGAGTTGTTCTTAGACAGGAGCACTTTCTTCAAGGAAGCTGTTTCAGGAAAACTGGGACAAATGTGAAATAGAGAAAGCAAAAAATCTAGTTATAAATGCTTAACAGGAATTGGGAAAGCTCAGTTTGAGGTGTGATGGGTAGCTGTGTGCGCATGCTTTAAGGAAAAGTGTGGGGAAGAAGCCTAAGACAGTATTGTAAAGCAGATTTGAAGTGGATTCATCACTGAAGACAGCCAAAGCGTAAAAATGAAATCTACAAGCATATACTTCAAGACTTTCAGTACTACATATTCCTCTACTCTACCTTTCCAGGGAGAACTGTATATAAACTCACTCAGAATTCTTACACTTACCACGACCTTGGAGGTCGTAGCTGATGGCCTGATGAAGCAGATGTGTCATTCCACCTGTTGCACCAGTCCTAGCCCTTTTCTGTCCATTTAATTTCAGCACTGGTGTTATTTACTAGATTTATTTTCCTAGGCACTGGTTAAAATTATAGTAGGCCTAAGACATTCCTCTGCTTCTATGTAGAACTGATATGTAAATTGTTAGGGTTTTTTTTTTAAAGTAGAATTGTTTTTACAAGTGTTTTTCCCCAACTATTAAGCTGCTTAAGAATATCCTGCATTCACAGCCTTTGGGTTTTCCTCGGGGACTGATTGTGTCCCAGATGAGAGGTCAGTTTTCAGCAATAAGGTTAATGCCCACAAAGAACTTGGTGATGCCACTATCGATCCTTTTGAAAGGTCCGTAAAGTTCTTGCCAATCAGAGGATGCCTTTTTGTAGGTGTTTACTCAGAAATTTGAAGGGAAAAGAACTGAAAACATTTTTCTCTATAAATCTTATAAACGTACATTTTTAATCCCAAATCCTGGTAAATTCTAGCTGCGTAAATATTTCCATCAGCTTGTTCATCACTGTAATTCACGTGGAATGATGAATGCAGTGTAGAAAACAAACAGTAACCTGAAGTATGCTTCTGTGCACGCACCCTGTTATCTAATTAGTCTGAAACAACCCAGTGGAATGAACTGGACAAATGAGGCAGGTCTCAGACAAAAGGACCTTCCTAAAAAGCTAAGAAATTCTTCCAGGCAGGTTTGTTCCACACG
>JAOXOE010000441.1:18913167-18923834 GCA_028565055.1 Phoeniculus purpureus | reverse complement strand
ATAGGACAAGGGACAACAGGTGTAAGTTGGAGCACAGAAAGTTCCATCTCCATATAAAAAAAAAAACTACTGTAAGGGTGACAGAACACTGGAAGGGGCTGCCCAGGGAGGTTGTGGAGTCTCCTTCTCTGAAGACTTTCAAGACCTCTTTGGATGTGTTCCTGTGTGCTCTGTCTTAGGTTTTATGGTCCTACTTGAGCAGGGGGTTGGACATGATGACCTCTGGAGGTCCCTTCCAACCCCTAATGAGCTGTGTATCTACTACTGAAGAAAATGTTACTAATTGAAGCTTGTGATATGTATAAAGAACAAGGTTATACTGGTGCCGCAGTAATAAAATAGTTAAATGTCAATCAAATGTAGTTCTTAGAGAAATATTCCTTACAGTGAATTACAGATGGAATTGGTGTTGCTCGATGTGCCCAACCAATACATTCCAGTATTAAAAAAGAAACAAGTGTGCTTCATGAGGGAGGAGCATGTGATTTCCTCTACTGCTTTGCTTGTGTTTTTTATCTCACATCTATCTTGCTGTGGATGTAAATATATCTTTGTCTTCTGTTCCAAGATGGTTACTTTAAATATCAAAAGGGTTTTTTGGTTTTAAGTGGAGAATAATCTAACTGGAGCACAGCATATTTCTCAACAGATTTTTTTTTTAAAGGGGAAAATTTAAGTATGATGCATCATAGATACACATTGAGATACGCTATGAGAAGAGCTCCCAGGCTAAAGTGACCTTGTGGTTGTGGATTAAGGAATATTGAGATTTTCAACTGAAAATCAGCTTTTCATACCTATGCGATGAGCTCAAGGGAGTCAGAGTAATGGATGATATTTTAAAATCATACTAGAACCCATACAAAACCAAATATAAAACTGTGTTTAAAAATATCAAAACATTATTGAGAATAGTATGACATAGTGAAGAATTAGAGATAACGTTTGGGGATAACATTTTTCTATGCAACCTTAACATTTCCCCTTTAGTATTCTGAGATAATCTGATCTTGCCATTGTGTATTTTACATGATATCTCTACCTCAATCTGTTCAGGGAACGGTTCTGATTGCAGTGATGGAGACTGTGTGCAAGATCGTTGCTTCATTAGTTGCAAAAGTTGATTTCCTGATATGAATAAGAGCTAATCAAAACAGCTGAATTCTTCCTTGGGGAGTCAGATATGCCTTTGGTTATATAAAACATGTCAGTATACCTAAAGATGACTACATCACTATAAGCAGATTTTTCACAGCTGATCATGAATAGTACCTCTCATTTTGTCAACACTTGGGTTGTGAGAGTAAACATGAATCACTCACTTCTACAACTGCATTCAGCAGAGCCTGCCATTCTAACAAATGAGATGTTCCAGCATGCAGTTACTGACCTGAACAACTCAGGTCTGAGAAGCTCAAAGCAGGCACCCAGATGTCTCAAGTCAACCTGTCTGTGCCTCTATTCCCTATCTGTGAATGGGATGAATCTGTTTCTCAGGGCACAGAGGTATTCTGAAGGCAAAACAGCTGTGAAGCACTGGACATAGGATTCAGTCACTGATGAAGAGAGCAATTTGCTGTTTAGAACAGAACTGTCAGATTAAGAGAGGGACTTTGGTTACAAATCTCAGAGTGAAAACAAGAGCAGTGATTTCTTGTTGAAGGCCATCCTGCACACACTGAATTGTCTCTTTTTAGCCCTGTTTTAAGTCTGGTTCCTGTGAAATTAAAACAAAATTGATCTGATGGTTCTTAGAGTATTGGATGTCAGAAAATGTCTTGTGTTTGGAAATGCCATCTATCATGGAGCTGCCCAAACAGTTTGCTCTGTTTTGTTTTTTTTTCTCCCGTGTCAGGTTAGTACAAATAAGACAAGGGCCGTACCCAGTACCTCTCTAGGGCCCTCTGGAATTTGGCTACTTCTGGATGCTGCAGGTCAGACACACTGGTCTTTGGTGGCAGCTTAAATGTGATGCAGTGGTCTAAGAGGAAATAATTGCTTTGTTTGATCTTCCTGTGCTTGTTTCACAAGCTTTGATATACCACTTGCTAATCAAGAATGCAGTGGAGTGCTAAGAGAAAGGAAGTAGTCCAGCTGCTATTGCAGTAATCCACGTACACTAGGAATTCATCATCAGCTTTAGGAATAGACTCCACAATAAAACCAATCAGTGTAGTGTCACAAGAAGTAGAACTCTATGGCATCTCTATTCTTGTTCTTCTTTCCCCCAGAGTGCACAGGGTGGTGCTATAAGGTGAAATCTGTTTGAATATCTTGTCAACACGTGAATTGAGTCCACCTGAGATTGCAGGTGCCAGAATAGGCTGCCTCCTGTGCGTTGGTTTTATGTACATGCTGGAACAGTTAATTTGGATCCTGTTAGTCAAACTCAGTCTGTTTTGCAGAATGCTCAGTAATTAATCTGTTCCTTTTTTTATCTCTTCTTCCTCATTCTGCTTTAACACACAGAGCATCACTTTATTCAAAAGCTTTTTGTGTGTTCTCTAGAAGCTGCACTTCTCGTGCCTCTCCCTGTCGTCTTGTTCCACAGAAGTGATGGAAGATCTAAAGGAAGAAAAGCTCGATGTTCTATCTCACAGCAGAGACAAATGCTGCATATTTTTCTTTTATCTACACCTGTGTTCTGCCTCTGACTTGTCTGTCTGAACTGATTCTGCAGTTACCAGACCACCAAAGGGAGTTCTGATTACTTGGGTTACCGCATTACTGAGTTTACCTCAGGCTAATAGGGGTGGGTAATTAGGACATATTCTCTGAATCTTCTGTTTTGGTAATCTTAGTGTTGTTTTAGGCAGCCAGGGCATTGAAGATTTCAACTTGCCTAACTTTACAAACTGGAAGTGGAAACTTAGTGACCTTCTGTCAGTTAGTCCTCTGACCGAAGGTCTCTATATCAATGACTGACAGGTGTAAAATTCTGCTAGCTGGGAAAAGATGACTTTGTTGACAATACTTGAACTTTTATGTCATCCTGGTGTCTGGGTTCTTTTCCTGGATTTTGGGCATTGTTTTTGTTGTGGGGTGTTTTGTTATGGGGTGGGTTTTTTTTTTGTCTCCTCAACTCTTGCTTTCTGTTCTTAGGCATTTTCTCACATATCTTCTTGAGATCCTACAGCTAGTTATTAAGCTGTGTCTCCCTTCCATAATCTGGAATATTAATGAGATGCCATTTCTTAAAATTTTTGCTGTGGACTCTTTATCACAGCTTTTAGTTTTTTAGTTTTTACTTTTTTTTTTTACTTAACTGTGATCTTAATGTCAATTCATCATTCAAATTACCACTCATGAGTTCTTCCCTGCTGCTATTTTTGTCTGCATTTTGCTGGTGCTCATGGAGCTACTATAACATGGTAATAATAGATAATATTAATTCTTCTAAACTGCTGGTCTTTCCAAGGCAATTAATATCTCTGTTAGGAATATGAATCATACAGCTGTACCCTGTTTCATCCACCAAACTACAGTTTTGACTTCACTGAGTGCACTTTTTAATGGAGCTACTTGTTTCCGTGGTGACAGCGTTGTGTTCTGGACATTGGTGGTTGTGCTTATGATCTAAGCTTTGAAGTTACACTCATAGAGAAGATAAAGAAAACACAGTGTTGTGTTTAGAGTCTCATTTATGTTCTGTTTTTTACTTATGTAAAAAGTATTCATGCCTCCTTTCTCAGAATATCTCTAGGATGTGTTTCATGTTTCAGACTGCAGTCTGAAACCAAGTGAGTCTCATCACTTGGTATCTGAAAAGTTTCAGTGTATTGTTTGAGGCCTGTGTAGAAAACACAGCCCCCTTTACTGTCAATGCCCTGTCAGTGCTGGCTGCAGATCTTTCATCCTTTGTCTTCATCTGTCAGGAGGTTTGGTCTTTGGTGTTGGGGTGTTTTGCTTACAGAAATGGCTCTCAATTTGTAGAAAGACTTCTACAAGAAGGTGAAGCAGAGATTTCACACTAATAAGAGCCCCCAGTTGTAGTTGGGTTGGCTCAATTCTTATAGATTGTTTAGCCTAATTTAGGTAGTTCTTGTAGGGAATATATCCTCTTGCAGCCACCTTGTCTCTGTCCTCAAGAAGCAACTGTTTCATAACTCTATCTGGGGAAAAAAAAAATCAGTTACCCCATTTGCATCTCCCGGCTTGAGACAAAGAGTCTAGTTTATGGAAATTGAAGGCTACAGCTTCTGCTTTCCTTTATTGTGCGGTCTGTGTAGCTCAGTCTCAAAATCCATTATGTGGAAATTTTTGATCTTGTCCTTCCATGCTCTATTTACCATCTACTTTCTTTGGATTCTCTTTTTCACTTAGATGTATGCTATTTTGTATTTGCACATGGACCATTCATAAATACTTCATACTCAGTAAATGAATGGCTCCTGGATAGCATCTTTCAGTGCATGCATGACAAGGTTTTCTCATTTCTGCTTTGTGAATGAAATGTAGATATTTGCATTCATAATGTATTATTCTGCCTTTTGCAATATAAATGCAAAATGCTTGGCTCTTTTATAGTGCCCCGTATCTTTTCTGGAGTTCTATGTGTTTTCTGTATATAGGGGACACATTGTGGGGTATGTGACTTGGTGGGCTTTTCTGTCTCTGATTTTTAAACTTCACCTCTTTACTCCCTCTGTGTTTATGCCTTCCACGTTTATTTTTACTTAGCTATGCTGATTTTGCAATATTTGTTCTCTGAGGCTTTTGTTTGTGTTTGCATTTACTTATGCCCTACTGGTTGGATTCTGAATGCCTTTGTAATCATATAGTGTGCATCACTGAATATTTGTTGACATACCTTTTTCTTAAAATTCAATTTCCCAGTATAATCAGATCCGCTGGAATTTGGTTCCATGTCTAGTATGTACCTCTAGGAATGTAATAATAACCAAGTTGTTCTTTGTTAATACAAAGCTCTTGTCTGTTTTCACCCCAGTAACATGGAATGCATTGCACTTGCATTACGCTTATGCCCCACCAGTCACCAGCTGCAGGGACAATCTTGTTTACCCTATTTTTATTTATTTCTCTACAGTCGTCTTAAATTGCTGCATGAACACTTTCCCAACTCATCTGGCAGGTTTTTTTGTTGTAATTGGGAAAGACTCACAACATGAATATTCCTTTTAATTTTTGCTCTGCTTCGAGACGAGTAGTGCTTTAATCAGATATTTGCAATCTAGATGTTGCTCTCGTGAGTTTGTATGTCATTTACAGCTTGCCTTCTGATCTCATCTGTGTTTCTGTGATCACTTAAACTATCCTAAAATTTGTGTCAGTAAGAATCGGAGACTCTGCAAATGTTATGCTGTGTCTTCTGAAATCACAATGTTAGGGGTTGGAAGGGACATCTGGAGATCATCTAGTCCAACTACCCTGCCAACAGCAGGACCACCTTAGGGCAGGCCACACAAGGCTGCATCCTAGTGGGTTTTGACAGTCTCTAAAGAAGGAGACTTTCCACAACCTTTCTGGGCAGCTTGTTCCAGTGCTCTGTCACCTGAAACAGTCCCAGTTTTCTCATCCTTTCCTCATAGCAGAGGTGCTCAAGTTCCTTAACCATCCCCACAGCCCACTGGACACTCTCCCTCCAGCACTTCCCTGTCTCTCTTGAACTCAAGAGCCCAGAACGGTGGTCACACCAGGGAAGGGTAGAAGGGTAGGAGGACCTCCTTTGGCATGCTGGAGATGCTTTTCTTGATGCATCCAGGATATTATTTGCCTTCTTGTCCATTAGGGCACGTTGCTGTCCCATGGAGGACTTACTGTCCACGAGGATTCCAGGGTCCTTTTCCATGGAGCTGCATTTCCAGCAGGAGAACCCCTAATCTGTGGTGCCAGGTGTTGGTCCTCCCTGGGTGCACAACTTTATATTTTTCCTTGTTGAACTTCATTAGGTTCCCCTTTGCCCACCTCTCCAGTCTGTCCAGATCTCGGTGAATGGCAGCACAACCCCTTCTGGTGTGTCAGCCAGTCTTCCCAGTTTTGTACCATCAGCACCATTTATAAACCAGACCAGGCTGTGGTCTCATTTTTCCTCCCTTTGTTTTTTTAATCCTCTTCAGTGGATTCTTAACATTCTGAAAGAAAATAAAACAAGAGAGAATATAAATCTGTCCTTAATGTTGGATCTCTTGATGTTACAGGCTGCTTCATGGCAAGTGGATCTCTCAAGTTTATATCATATCACAATTTTGTGAAACAAGCCTGTTACAGTTAGCAATAGTTGGCACCTTCACTGATGGCTTCTGGAGATCAGAAAAGCAAGTAAAAATAGATTTTGCTATATAATGTGAGAAATTATTCTCTTGGGCAACGTGGAGACGGGGTTAGGTTGAGTAGCTTTAATTAAAACTGTGTCTGTTGTATCAGGTCCTTTGTATGTGGAAATTCATCTCCAGAAAAATCAGGCAACTAATTGTTTCTGACTAAAAAGACAGTTCAGGTGAAAACTTTGGGGGATCTTTTTAGTGCAATTCTAGCACAGAATTTGACAAATCACAATAGTGGTAAAAGTGTATTGTAAACAAGAGAAAAAAATAACTAGCAGTTATGGGAGCAATGGGAAGCAAATCCTCCTTAGGTCACATCTTAAAATTTTTAATTACATTTTGTGATTTTTTTTTTTTTTTTTTTTTGGAAACCACAGCTGTAAAAAACCCAAAGAACAGATGTTGTTTCCATAATTTGAGATAGACCTTTCTTTCTGACAGAATATAAAATAAGTTTCAAAAGTTCTAACTCCTTGTGGCATTGTGATCACAGTCAGTCAGCACCAACGCACCATCAGATGGTGGAACAGGTTGCCCAAGGCATTTGTGGCTGCCCCATCCCTGGAAGACTGGGTTGGATGAGGCCCTGAGTAACCTGATCTAGTGAGGGTGTCTTTGCCTGTGCAGGGGGGGTTGGAACTAGATGATCTTTAAGGTTTCTTCCAACTCTGGCCATTCTGTGATCCTATGATCAGAGACTCTGTCTGTACGGCTTCACAGTGCAGGACTGTTACTGCAGTGGAACGGTGCTCAGATAGGGTGAGAACTCAAAGCTGTTGGTGCTCAAAACAGCAATGAATTAATGGCAATGGGCAGTAGGCTGGAATCAGAAGGAAGTTGGTTTTGGTTTATGGTCCTGCTTACCTGCTTGAACACTATCACTGTAATACAGAATTAATTCATTGTTTAATGTAAGAACGTCTTGTATCTTTTCATTCTCTGCATTTTCATGTAGGTAGGTATTTTTACTAGGTTTGTCTGAACACTCTCATGAACATGTGATCTATCATAGAAACATTTAGGTTGGAAAAGACTTTTAAGGTCATCGAATCCAACCATTAACCAAACTGTTCTAACCCCCTGCTAAAGAGTGTCCTTAAACTCCAGGTATACAGAACTTTTAAACAGCATTCTCACTTTTTCGAGGAAACAGTAGTTCATCTGGATGATGTATTTTTGTATGACTGGTGTTGTGATGGCTCAGGTAGAGTTTATCTGGCTTTTTTTTTGTTAAAAGATGGTTTTTCAGACATTGACTGGAGAAGCGACCAGTTCATGTGCAATCCTTTCACTAACACTACCTTGTCTCACAGAAACCATTTTGCATTTTGAAGCCCTGTGAAAGTGTCACGTACCTTTCAGGAGCACATAATCCATGTGTCAAAAGGGGTTTGTTTTCCAAATAGAGCAGCCGAAAGCTGGGCTGACACAACCATCATGATACCTCCTGTGGAAAACAGCTTAGTTTGCAGAACTTCAATTAATCTGGGATGGGTTGATTCTTTTCAATATAATTAGTAGTCCCTAGTCTATAGGCTTTGGGGTTTTCTGTCCCACACCTTTACATTGCTATCTTTTATTCCTGCAGCTGAAGCAATCTGTTGTGCTGAGTGTAAAAAACCTACATGGGGGTGTGGCAAGGTAAAAGGCACTGTAGCACTTAAGCGAACTGTGATACTTTAAAGCCTGATAAAGATGCCAATAGATAGTTGTGCAAAATCAGTTCTATGTAGCAGTCAAAGATACCTGGACACATACTCTGTTCATTGTCGTGTGAACCCAAGTCTAGTGCATTATGTTAATAGTGAGTTTAATTTTAAACAATTGTCATCTTTATGTTAATGCAGTCCTTGTCATCAGTGTGCATAAGTTATTCTTTAGAGGTCCATGTTCCATAAAACTTAAAAACCAGAGTAAAATGTCTTTAAAGAATGAGAGTCATTCAAATTCCAGTTTAATCTCTTGTATTGACTGTGGCTGTACACATCTGCCTGTGGAGATTTTCCTCTTGCTCTGACATCAATTTTCATGAGAGCACTGCTCTACTTTATGAACTGAGTAAACATTTTAATAAGCATGACTTTGTTCAGCTCTTGGGGAAACTCAGACTTATCAGCATGGGTCTATTGAGAAAGGTGAGCAAAGGTCCACTGGGTGTGCCAAGTCAGCAGTCTGTGCATGCTGGGGCCAAGAAATGCATTAAAGAGACGGCAAGTTCAACAAGTCAGAGCGTTTTTAGTATTTCCATATTTATCAAACATGTCAAGGAATGTGATCACAAGGCCTTCCAGGGATTAACTGCTTTAGTGTTTTGATTGGTTTTTGTTGGGGTTTTTTTTAAACAGTGACAAAAGTCAAGTTCTCAGTGTGCAGCAGTGCTTTCATTTCTATGAATGTGAAGAATGACTGGCTGATCTTTTAGATCTATTCTGAATGGCAGCAGCATTCTCTAAAAGTTAACTCACACCCTGTAACCAACAGGGACTTACGCTTTGGGAGGTGACTGGTGTTTTGTCATGTTTCCCATGACCAAAAGCCTGGAGTGAATTGTCTGTTGTGCCTGTAAATACACTGCTGTAGATCAGCCAGTCAATCACACTTTGAAACACGTGGTCTGAGCAGTGAATTGAGTCTTCAGGTTTGTGTTACCAAAGCACTGTGAATGCATTGGTTTAGCAGCAGGCACAAGATTTTAGAAATTGGAATGGGAATGTTCTCTTCCTACCAATCCCAAGAACTTACTAGAAGAGGAGAGCAAGAAACGAGAGAAGCCAGCCGCATGAGTCAGACATCAGTAGACAGAGGTCTTTTTGCAAACAGCTTTGATTTCATGACTAGCTTGCTGACTCTAAGGGTTATTCAGTAGATTGTTCCATCACATGTACGGGTTTTATATACTTTGGTTGTATCCAAATTGGTGCAGGGTGATGGTAAATTAAGTGTAAGTTGTATATTAAGTATCTAAAGGTGTAAAAAGTACAGATGAACATTGGAATGGGTAGAAGTGTTTTCACTAGTTTTGAAGCCTTTTTGTTTTCCAAGAATTACATTCCCCAAACTTCAATTTTGTAGTTTGAACTCCTGTTCCTATAATCAAAGACCCAGGATCTCATACACGTTTGTGTGTCTGTGCTCGTACCTAGACATGCAAAATTGCCTTTGGATTCTGGCCAGTTTCAGCCACATTTGACAGATGAAAAAAATTTTCTTCTAAATGTGATGAGAGTCAATAATCAACTACAAAGGTGAGATAAAACTGTTAAGTGCACCTTAACCAAGACAGGAAGATTTAAAGGGTCCTGAAAGTTGTCAACCTACTCCAAACAAACAAGCAAAGTAGTCTTAGTGCAATACAGACTGTTTTGGCTTCAAAACGTCTGGAAGAACTCTGAGAGAACTGGTTTTATGCTCCAGGTAAAAATCTTATGAGACAACTGGAGCCATTGCCATTAATGTAGGAAGATTGACCAAATATACGAAGAGACTGTAAGAGAGTCTTTTTTATGAGAGTGGGCTTAGAAAATTGTTACATCTTGTTTTCATTCACAGCAGTTAGAAAATCCATCTTGTTGTTTGCCACAGGTTTATTGTGATGAAGCAGAGATTTGATGCAAGCTGTTATTTGCTTTGGGTACAGTGCCGTTTGTTTTTTTTCTTCCTGTCATCTTTTTCTTGTTATTTTGGCATTTGGAGTGGTGGAGATTTTTTCTTCAAATGCTGGCATTTTTGCATTTATGTGTTTCAGCTGCTAGTTCGTGGGCTAGATCCATGGGACACTTTGCATTCTGTGGTCTTTTTCTTGAGGACAAATGGACCATGTAGAAAGGCTGTACCCTGCAGCCCCTGCTGATTCCTGCCTGTGGACAGCAGTTGTAGCTTCAGTTATCTGCATGTCAGAGCCTAAGAATAAGGTGGAAGTGAACCTTCTTGGGGTTTGTTTCTTTTCTCTTGGTAGCCATTTTGAAAGAAAATATGGGCAAGAACAACCCCAGGTACCAGTATAGGTTGGGGACTGACCTGTTAGAGAGCAGTGTAGGAGGAAGGGACCTGGAGGTCCTGGAGGACAGCAGGATGACTATGAGGCAGCAACGTGCTCTTATGGCCGAGAAGGCCAACAGTATCCTGGGGTGGATCAGAATGGAGGTGGTTAGCAGATCAAGAGAGGTTCTTCTCCCCCTCTACTCTACCCCGGTGAGACACATCTGGAATATTGTGTCCAGTTGTGGGCCCCTCAGTTCACAAAGGACATAGAGCTGCTGGAGGGTGTCCAGTGTAGAGCCACAAAGATGATGAAGGAAGTGGAGCACCTCCCTTATGAGGAAAAGCTGAGGGAGCTGGGTCTCTTTAGCTTGGAGAAGAGGAGACTGAGGGGTGACCTCATTA
>JAOXOE010000441.1:18898953-18912454 GCA_028565055.1 Phoeniculus purpureus | reverse complement strand
GCTGAGGGAGCTGGGTCTCTTTAGCTTGGAGAAGAGGAGACTGAGGGGTGACCTCATTAATGTCTATAAATATCTGAGAGGTGGGTGTCAGGAGGATGGAGTCAGGCTCTTCTCAGTGTCATCTGATGATAGGACAAGGGGCAATGGGTGCAAGCTGGAACATAGGAGGTTCCATGTAAATATCAGAAGGAACGTCACAGTGAGGGTGACAGAGCACTGGAACAGGCTGCCCAGGGGGGTTGTGGAGTCTCCTTCTCTGGAGATACTTAAAACCCGCCTGGATGTGTTCCTGTGCGACTTGGTGTAGGTGATTCTGCTGTGGTGGGGGGATTGGACTAGATGATCTTTCAAGGTCCCTTCCAATCCCTAATGATTCTGTGATTCTATGATTCTATGTTTGGTCAGTGTTGTCCAGAATTCTGGTTATTAATGAAATTATCAAATAAGGTTTAATATTTATTAATACCCAACTAATGTAGCTTTCCAAGCTAAGGTAGGTCAGAGAACTTCAGCATGTTATAGGTTACTCTGGGCTAGCTCATCTATTTTTAGAGTTGATTTTAAAAAGTGACAATTCATATACAGTGTATATTGATCTTGTTGAGTCAGATCTGCAATATATACAGGGCATCAGGGTGGAAGAAATATTTACTATTAAAATCAGCCAGAGAAATGAAAATAGCAATAATGTTATTTCACTCTTACGTAGCAGCTTTCATCTAAAGGTTTCAAAGCACTTTAATACTATTTAATTAGGCTTTAAAATGTTCCCCTGTTATAGATTGATTCTGTTCTTTGTTTACAGATGGAAGATATATAACTAGGTCCAGTACAAAACATGGCAAAGAGAACTGTTAATAACATCCAGGAATAAAGCCCCAGGAATCTTAAAACCCAGTTTTTTGCTTTGGGCTTAGATCCAACAAACACTTGTGCAGGTGTTTTAATTCCTGCTCTGCTTGCATGCTTATAGCTTAGGTAGTTGTAGGAGCAGGGATGTAACAGCTTGGAGTCTTGCCTTTTTCAGTTTGCAAAATGTAACGTGCCAAATGGATTTCAAGCTTGTCTCAGGCTTTGCCTACTCTAAATTACATTAATACATCGTTCTGTGGGAAGTTATGGTAGACAGGTGATTTTCTCTTTTGTGCAGTAATTGGTTTCTTGCCTCCTACAGACTAAAATACAGAAATTGTAAAATGTTATAGAAATGCAGTTTTATACCAGTTGGGATTGGAGTGGAACAGAGATTTAGTAGTGTGAATGTTCCTCTCTGTCTTGTCAGCTGCCCATACAGGGTAGGAGTGTGCTGAAGCAGCTGAATGCCCTCAAAGATTGGCTCAATAGAACATGTCATTGGACAGCATTGTAAATAATGTGAGGTCATGCACTTGTGTCCTAATCACACAAGTTTCATTTGTGAAGTAAGTAGGTCACAATGAAAACAGGGAAAACGGTGTTGTGTAGCTAGTCTTGGAGAGGGCAGACACATCCGTGAGCTGGTAAAAAGAAAATGTGGCGTTAGAAGAGGTGCACCTTCCATCTCATAAGCCACTCGTGAGACTGTGTGTCAAATTTGTAGATACCAAGAACAAGTTTTTTTACGTGAGTTTAAAGAAGAGCTACCACTGTTGTTGGAACACCAAGCCTCCCTTTTGAGAGGAGACTGAAAAGAGACTTTGGGAACTCTGTAGTGCCATGGAGCCAGATCCTGATACAGCATCACAGCTTTTTTAAACACTGCTTCAGTCTACTTAACTTGTGCCACATGTTCACACTACCTCAGTGCCCTTGCCCAGTGTTTTCAGACAGCTGAAGAGCACTAACAGGGTGGTTAACCGGGACTGTGCTGTTAGTTTAAAAGTGAGGGGATACTGAATTTGCATCACTTTAGTAAATTTTGGGATGAGCCCCTGATGTTTGGAGGTTATGATGAGTTGAGAATAGAGGCTGAATCCTGTGGTACAACAAGGCAGAAAGTGAAGGTAGTCAATGATGTAGGATACAGACTACCATGAGGCCCTAGAGATACGCTAAACTTTGACTTCACTTAAAGATCCCTCTTCCCACCCTGTATCCCTTCCATATCAAAAATTTAATGCACATTTCCACCTTTAATTCTAAATTTATTTTGTTATGATTGATTCCTGCTACATCTGAAAAATTCTGGATAGCGATGTTTGAAAGAAATACAGATTTGCCCATTGGTGATAAGAAATAGAAGACCTGGAGTTATGCTGTAGTGAGCAGGTGTGGATCACTGGTTTATATTGAAGCTGTTCTTAGAGGTTGGGGGTGTTTAAAAAAGGAACAATACTGAGGACGAGATTATTTATCTTGCTAAACTTGTATTTGTTAAACTTTAACAGGACCAACAATTTGAACAGCAGTAGCATTCTCCTCACCATGTGAGTTGGTGAGAAAACATGGGTGAAAGGAGGGAATGAGAGTCCGCAGAGTCTAAGAGGGGAGAGAAAAGTTTTGTATTTTCCACTTGGGTTGTATCCAACAAAACAAAATGTTCTCTTCTCTGGGATAACATGATGGGAAACATAAGCAGACAAGTCTAGAGAAGAAGTTACAAAGACAGTTCATCTCTGTAGTCATTTGTGCAATCACCCCCTTTGCTTGCTGATGCAGCCAGATTTCTCTGCTACCTTGAGAGTGCTATTTGCAGCAGCAGCCACTTCCCAGTTTCCACAGCAGCACCTCCCTGATTCTGGGGGAGATCAGCTTCTAGAAAGCTGATGGCAGATCTGTTTACCAGCAGCAACTGGGAATCTAGAGTAAATTGAAGCAAGATTTTATTATTCTTTTTTAATTCTGTTCGAATGAGTGAATGAAGTGTTGAGATGGAATCTCATCCAGAGGAAATTGTAAACCGCATAACTTTGTCTTGGCTGTGCTGTATTAAAAATTGCAGTTTTTTGAGTTAAAATAGTTTATTTTGTGTTATTTAAAACAATGTGTGTCTTTGAAAAAAATTTAGCTTTCAGAAAACAGGTCTTGCCAACTAGACTGGCCATACTTTGGTTTGTATTTCAATTTCTTTACTCGAGGAGGATGTAGGATGGTTGAGTGTGACTAACGCTGGGATCCCATTCGGCTAACGTGTGCAGTGCATGTGCACGAGAATGCTTACGGTCAAAATGTACACTGACGTTTGGCCTTGTTTTGAAATCCCAGTTCATACAGAGAAGGAAAAAGTACTTGGTAAAAAGTAGTAAGGATTAGACTGTAGAAAACCTTAACAGATGGGTGTATGTGTCTCAGGACATGCGCTCTTAGCTTTCATTTCTTTTAACAAGCGATTCGCATGCTGCACTGATTACTCCATAGCTGTTTCCTGCATAATTTCTTATGGTTTTGGCTAAAATACCTTGTACCAGCTATGGCAGAGACATGACACCAGCCTCACTCAAAGAGCATTTGGGTTTAATAAGCCCTTCTCCTGTTTGTGGGCTGTGGAATTCCTCCTCAGGGCTGGCTCATGACTTACAATGTGGGAGGTGTAACCCCTATAGTGCTTTAGACTGCCAACTCCCAGTCACCATGTGAAGTCCATCTGTCCTGTCCCAGGGTCAAGCTTTCACTCTGGTCTGGTCCTACTAGTGTTGTGCAAATACTCAGAAAGTGAATGCAGGGCTCCCGCATGAAGTAGTAAGATGTGATTGCTAAAACTTCCTAAAATATTTCACTCCATCTTAAGGTTAGATTTAGTTCTTTAGCCCTTTTTTTTTTTTCAGAGAAACCTAAAGTAGCACAGGAAGCACTTTTACTGTGATAGAGATGGGAGACAGCTTAAAAGTACAGCCTTAAGTTTCCATTTGTGTGGAAACCCAACTGGGAAAGAAATGTCACTGCCTGTTAAGTGATTGCAGAAAAGGCCTTTAACGTATTAACTTTATCTGTAGCTGTTTCACATACCGCCTCATTAACATTGCGTCCTGATGAGTCTTTCCATTTGTGACTTCCAGAGCTGGAATTTCTAGGGATGAGGCAGCAGCTATCAAAAATGCAATTAGATCTAATTGTTGTGAAACAAGTATTTTATTGGCACACATGGCCTGAGTTGAGAAACATACACTATCTTTCATCTGTGCATTTCAAATCACTTTCCAGATGAGCTAATTAGCCCTTCTAGATAATTAGATGTAACTTATAAATAAATAATGGGAAGTGACTTGCCTGGTATCACGTAGCAAATCAAAAGCTGCCTAAAATGAAACCTGGGAGACCTGGCTCCAGATTTCCTGCCATCAGCATGCAGTTTCTGATGTTGCATCAGAATCTACGTGATGATGTTGTTAGATGTAGTTAGATGATGCATTTCCTCCTGGAAACTCAGCTGAGACACATGGAAAGTAAGGAGGTGACTGGTGACAGCCAACAGGACTTCACTAAAGGCAGAGCATGCCTGACAAACCTGGTGGCTGTCTGCAATAGGATTAGGGTGTTGGTGGATAAGAGTAGAGCAACTGATGACATCTACCTGGACTTGTGCGGGGCATCTGACACTGTCCCCCATGACATCCTTGTCTCTGAAATAGAGAGACATGGATTTGACAGATTTTTTTTTTTTCCTTTTGTTTTTTGACTGAAGATCATGTTGACCCTGAAATGTTAATATTTGCTTTTCCTGACAGTGTTGGTAACATGACTTCTTTATGTTGGTGAAAGAAGGGATTTCTCCCAAGTTGGTTGCTCTGAAGTTCCTCTTAAGAACTCAAATCTGAACTGTTATTCTTTGAGAAGTGATGATATTGATAACCTTCTGTTTCTGCTGTCTCCAGAGAAGAATGATGCATATCGTTGGGTCTGTATGTGTGTCGTTTGTGAGCTAAGAGGGGCTCAGGCATTTATTGCATAATAAATTACGGTGTCTGTAGCTCTTGCCTCAGCGCCTGCAGCATCAAGAGCATGCTGCTGACCCTACAAAATTCACTGGTGTACCAGCGTGTGTAGGGACACTCAAAAGCAGTAGGTGTTGCTGGGACTATCTTTGCTTATATTTGCAATTAACATTTTAAAAGCTTTAAAAAAAGTTTTTACCCAACTCAGTCTTTTGCTTTGCTTATGGGACCCTCTGGCAGTCCCCCATGTGCAGTTAGCAGATCTAACACCCTGTATTCAGGCTCTCCTTAGAAACTGTTTGAAGTTCAGAAAGAGATATGGAGCTTGTGAAATTTTATCCCGTTGTTGTGGGGGAAGGTGTAGGGAATTGTGTACACCTCGGTTTAGAAAACAGCGGAGCCGGGTCCGTATTGATGAGCAGAATTCATGTGATGTGAATCAGAAAAAAACCAGTTTCAGATGGCACTTTTCATATAACAAAACTAAGAACTTCATTATATTGATGTTTACAAAGATATTTACTTACATTCTGATCTCGTTATGCAAAGACTACTCATACATCTCTCTTTCTGAATATCAGTGCACCTTTTGAGAATGGCTTTTTCCTTTCCCTGAAATGAAACAATAGCATGAGAATCTTTCAAATCATACTGCAGCATTGATAACTTATTTTAATTAATAGGATTTGAGTGTTTTGCATACATAAGCATGAACGTTACTTGGCAAGAACTACCTCTTGCCACGTTGCTCTTAAGGTACAAGTAGAAAGGCAAATCAATTTCTCATGGGAAAAGGGATGCTGATGAAAGTATGCAGCCAATCAGGGTATTAATTTAATATTAATTTAAATAACGTGTTGGTAACCAGACCGAACCAGGACAAACAATGATAATTTATCTTGAAGACAAATTCATTAGGTTACAGATGTTGTAAGATAAATGGCACTTGAAGTAGCCTCAGATTGCCAAGCAGCTCTATCGTCTGTGCTTAGGTACTGTCTGACTGATTTTGTGACTTACATAGAGAAGCATAGATAGCAGTTGTAGTAGAGGTGATTGTTGAATCCCCATTTTATAGGGAGATCAGCTTCTACTGCCTTTCCATAAAATGATACCACGTTCTGAAAACAGTTTTATCAGCTTCACTGGTGCTACTTGCAGAAAAAAAATTGCTGCTTGAGTAACGATTGTAGATAGCGAGTATGTGACATTATTACGTTGACAAAACCAACACAACTGCAAGAAGCTCTAGCTGAGTCCTGATATAGGATGGAATCCTTTTGTGTAACAAAATACATTAATAACCCCACTCATTATGAAAGGTACATTCTGTTCTCTTATGTTCCTGAGATTAAAGATCAGATCTGAAGAGACAGCCAAGCCAAATTAGCATTTTGTTGCTGCTGGGAATAGTCCTGCTTCATTTTCCTCCCTTACTTGTTCTGATGTGCATCTGATCACGTGTAAGTGGATTGAGGTTACCAGCTTGCAGAGGGCTCATTCTGGACAGATTAGTTTTCTGCCTGTGAATCGGTTCACTGAAGGATCGTATTAGTGCGAGAGCTGATGCAAAGAAAGCACCAGGAACGCGTGGCTGGGAAGGGGAATGTGAAGAGGAGGAAAGAGTATGGGACCTGTTTTCAGCAGCAGTCAGTGTCTTCAGCTCAGCTGCATTCCTCTTGTTGCATCTTAGCACCTGACTACTTTAAACTGGTCTAGTTTTCAAAATGCCAGTCTGTAAAATAATCAGTATATTCACAGAGCTGGGGCTACCTGAGTAAAAGTAATGACGAGAAAATAATCCAGTCCTGCCAAAAATGAAAGACTGTCAACGGGCAATAATGGGCTTCTGCTGGTGTGGTGAATGACTGACTGACTGAGCATAGTCTTGTTGGTTAAACAGGAGAACCCAATGACTTTCAAAGTTTGTATTTCTCATTTGCTAGTATTCTACCTTTTTATGAAATGAATTCAGTTGTTTCAGTCAGTGATACTGCAGCGTAAAACCAGTGTGAGTATTATTTGCCCTTGCAGAGTCACTCAGTCTGCAGCCTTTCCTGGCCTAAGATACAGAACAGTTACGCTACATGTGCTCCACCTGCACCAAAGCAATATGCAATGTCTGGCTCCTTCGGCAATCCAGAATTCTTTGATCATCTGCAGACAAAGGCTTTTTATGCTTTCAGAAAAAAATACAGATGCTTAGAATCATTTAAAAGTATACTTTTGGGTACGCACTGCTTGTCTTAGGCTGGAAGTAGAGCGTGCAGGAAGCCTCAGAGACCTGCTGTTCTTCAGTGTGTCTGAGTAACGTGTTTTCAGGGCTCCTGATGGCCTTTGCAGCAAGCCAGAGGAGTCTGGAGCTCATGTTGCCAAGCTTTGTTGGGTTTTTTTCTTTATTTCAAGGCAGGATACTAAAGGATCAAGAGAATCTGCCTTTTCATTCTCTGTGGACCTTCTCATTTCTGTGGACAGGCAAGAAAGTACGTATTTCCTTTTTAAGCTTGTAAAGGATTTGTTGACTATCTTAAACCAGGATTTTAACACATTCCTCTGCCTTTGTAGTTCAAGCATCGTGCCTGCATTATTGGCTCATAGCCTTGCTACTGCAATCCTAGTTGTTTGTTACCACATTACTGGTTTTCTCATAGGCCCGAGCATTGAGGTCTTCCATACTCTGGTTCTGTGCTCCTCGGTAAGCGTTTACACAAATGAAAAGGCAGGATAAGTAAGCTTTTGAGTTGAGTATTTAAACTTACCAGATTCATGTATGCAATTATAAAGGTGAGTATATGAAATTAGCCTTTGTGTATGACCAAAAGCTTCCTCTGAAAAGCTCAAACAAATCATGGGTTTCTGAAAGTACCATGGCACAAGATCAAGAACAAGCAACTAAGGGTTAACCATATATGTCATCTGCGCACCATTAGCTCCTCCTGTTGTGGCTATTCTGGTAATACATAGTAAGGGATGATTCTTCCCTGCTTCTTATAGAAGAAACTATGGTTTGTAGTTCTGCCTATGCTTTTCTGTAAGTCTGTTCGTGCTTCCTGCCTGCACAGATCCTGCAAACAAATGCCCTGCAGAGTCCTTTAGTTCCCTGAATCTTTGATTAGAGGTAAATTTAGGTATCATCTCAGAACAACAGGTTTTTTTGGATTCTACAGGTAATAGCTGTATTTATGAGTGGAAGTAGCCTTGTAGTGACAGTCTAAGAGTAGAAATCATGAGATCTGAAGCCTGTTCCTGCCTTTGTCCTAGACAAAGTTCTTAATAGAGACAAGTTATGACACATTTCTGCTGTGAAATAGGGATTGTAGCTGCCTACTGAACTAGTGTCAGTTTGCTACCCTCTCTGAAGAAAGATTGTTGTAAAAGAAGCGCCAAGTGCCATTTCAGCTCTACTTGTGTGTTATTTGAACTCTGGATTTCCCGGGTGAAGGACAATTTGCATTTGCTTCATTGTCTCAGACTTCTTTGGATCCAAAGTACTGCAGCTGGAGACAGACCTTTCTTCTCTTCCTTCTCAGGTGTTTTGAAAGTGTTCTTGTGTTGCTGCCATCTGTCTCTTACACCAAGAAACTGTGTGCATGCCAGCACTTCAAAATTTGTGTCTAATATAAACTCTTTTTTGTTTCTGATAAGCTTCAATTTCTTCAGACCTGACCCTTGGCTGCTTTGCATGTGCAGCAGTAGAAGCAGTGGGGGCAAATAAAACCATGGACCATTTGCTAAAGACAACTGTGTTTTTGTTGATCCTAATTAAAACAGGAAAAAAGGGAGAGGATACCCATGTTAGTGTCTCTTTTTTCTTTGTATTTCTAGTCATTGTTGGCCTTTGACTCTACAGATTAAAATGCTTTTGTTGCTTTGTACCATTTTTGTTACTGGCATAGAGATTTTTTTCAGCCAGCAGGTATTTTTCTTCTTATTGAAATATTTATTGGTTTTGCTTTTAGGAACTTTCCCACCCAACCTGTGTTTTATTCAGCGCTTGAGCGCTGCTTTGCTTTGCTCTTTGTGTTGGTTAGGAAGTGAAGAGGTAAAATAGTGTTCAAAGCATGGTAGTGCTGGTTGTGCATTTGATGCCTACTGGAACATGTAAAACACTGTGCTGTTCCCAGCTTATCATTTATGACTCATTAGCACCTTTTGGGGAAAGGTTGCTCCTTCTAGGCTAAGGGAGGGTGGAGAGAGGAGAAGGATTCCTCTTGAGCCTTTTCATGTGGTTTGTTTTAGTCCCCTGTATTTATAATGGCCTGGCTTGAAGGTTAGCACTTTCCTGTGGGTGCCGCTACCTGTTTTTACCAGGCATCCTTCCTTGCATTGAACACTTAAAACTTAATACTTTGAGATGAACAGATAAAACAATTAACAAGGGTTCAAACAGCCTCCTGATGGAAAAAATCATTTTACACAGTGTTAGTAAATTGCTGGAAGTTTGCTTTTTAAGCTTTATTTTTTCTACTTTCTTTGGACTCTCTTGATAAGTTACCTGCTTCTGAGTAACAGACAGATTAACAAATTACATAAATATCAAAAATACCATGTTGCTCCTTTTCTGTAGCTTGGAGTGCCTGGTAGGAGTCTAAAATAACAAACATCCATCAATGCTGTTTTCCTGGTTCAAATGGCAACTGTTTGAAACATCTGCTGCCTCAGTGTGTGGGTAACTGACTTGATTAGAAGTCACACGTCGGAGGAGTTGGAGCCAGTGTGTTGGGTTTTGGCTTTGGGGTGGTTGGTTGTTTTGTTTTTGTTTTTTTTTTTTGTTTTTACAAGCTCTGTTGCTGATCTCTGCTCAAAAACTAGGCTTTTGGCTCATGTTCCTCAACCTCAAAGCATGTAATTTGGCTAAAGGACATATTTTATTCAACATATGTGAAGTGCAGTGAGCACTGGCACAAGCAGTCATTTTTGAGCTAAATGTATTGCTATTGATCTTAAAAAGCACTCCTAGACCTTGGCTGTGGCTCCCTTTAGAAGTGAGGGTCAGCATGAGTTACATACGTAGTATCTCATGTCTACAGACAGTTTTATTTATGATCACTTTTCCTGCCTCCTCCGTTGGTGTATTAGTATGAATCACTAAAACTTGCTTGAAGGACATTGAGCAGTTCTGAACAACTGTTAAGGTTTTGGACCATATATTTTTTTCTAATATGTTTGTTTTAGATGACAGAAGATCTCATTGTGTGTGAGAGGGGTCGTACTGAAGCACCTAGATTAGTATTTAAAAGGAAAGGAATAATACATAAAAACAGGCTTTATTTCTTACTGTGATAGACAGCCTCAACAGTAGGTCCAGTGTCTCAAAGTCTGAGGTAGCAAGTGTACTCTGAGACTCCAGTTTACATAGCTGTACTAATTGAACTGTTAAGAAGTGAAAAGTCTAATGTATTTTCCCAAAGCTTTTACTTCTGAAGAGTGAAATAAATATTGGCAGTTGTGAGAAACTTTGTATGCATCAGTGGGTCAAATACAGTAACAGTGTTTGTGCTCAGTTTTCCCTCTCACAGCATCATAGAAAGGTTTAGGTTGGAAGGAATCTCAGAGATCATGTAGTTCCAACCCCCCTGCCATGGGCAGAGACACCTCTCACCAGACCAGGTGGTTCAAAACCCCATCCAACCTGTCTTTGAAGGATTCTAGGGAGGGGGCATCCACATCTTCCCTAAGAAACTTGTTCTCTCAATCAAGTTGAACCTCTGTAACTGACTGTGTTACATAGGGGGAAGCCTAGAGAAGGGCTCTCTGGTCAGACTGGCCAGTGGGAGGCTGGGAAAGACTTGGGATTGCAGCTTCTTTGCAGGGCAGGTCTATAGACCCAGCTATGTGTAAGGATTGTGTCTGGCTTTGCCTGGTGGGACTTGCAGATCAGTTCTGTTTCATTACTTATAAAGGTCCTTGACCTCCAGGACATCCATTATATTAGCAATAGCCCTTCTGTATTATTTTAAAGCGAGAAAGTACCTTTGAAGACTAACAGTACGCATTCTCTGGTATTGTGTTGCATTTTACCCCAGCTTGTTTACTCCCTCTGCAGAGAGATGGGGAGAGAACTGGAAGAGCAAAATCAAGTAAAAAAAAAGATGTGTCAAGATAGAAACAGTTTAAGTAAAGCTGGGGACACCACAACAAATATCCCTCTACATTCTCAACAGGTGAGGATGGAAGGGCAGTCACTACCAGTAGACAGTTGGAAGGACTCACTCCCATGTTTTTCCCACCAGACCTTTACCCCACTTCATGGCTGAGCAGGATGTTAGGTGCTATGGAGGAACTCTTGCGTTGCCCCAGCTGAGTACTCTCCCAACTGAACAAGGGTAGCAGAGTGGGAAACAGAGGAGACCCTGATGCTATGTAGGCAGTGTTCAGCAGTGGCTAAAACATTGCTCTGTCAGCAAGTTGTGGTCACTGGTCTAAAATACAGCACCACATGGGCTGTTGAAGAGAAAATCAACACCCTCCTTGCAAGACTAGTACAACTGCATTCTGTTCCTGGCTGTGAGGCTGCTTTATTTCAGAAGTTCCACTACAACAGGTGCCTGGGTATGTAGTGCTGGTCATGAAAGCTTCGAGCATTGCTCAGACATTGCTGTGTGTTCAATCCAGTAACTGAAATCAGACCAAATTCTTGCATTAAGCTGAGATTAATTTCTGGCATAGTCTATGCAGTAGCAAGGATCTGAAAACTAAGATTTTCAAGTTTGGTGTTTTGCTTGTAGTTTAGTCCTTACTCAAAGCTGGCTAAAATTTTATCCTTTTAGTTTCAGCGCCCTCACCTATGAAATTACAATGTTGGTAAGTGACTGCATGGTAGTAGAAGGGTAGTAATACTAAAGGTAGGAGTGTCTGTAAGGATAGTTTCTTTCTTAGGAATACCGATCGCTGCAGAACCAACCTCAAAACAAAACCACTGTGGTATTATTTTTGGATGTCTTTTTTTTCCGATTAAGAAAACGTTCTTGGGAAATCGCTATGAATTTTCAAGTTTGTCTTCATTTTGAGATGTTTAACAGCAATGCCAAATAACACTGAAGCTATTGTTAGACTGGAACCTGATATTGTTATTGTTCCAGCTTAAATGGAGTTGTGTGAGGAAATGTCAGCCCTCCTATTGAGGGAACTCAGTCAACTGGAGAGATTTGGTTTCTTGCATTACTAGCTGCCAAACAAATGAGAAGAACTGATTTAATCCAAGTATGACAGCTTACTCAACAAGCATCTAAAGGAATGAAATGTAAATGAACTGCCTTTGCAGGAGAGATTTCTGGAATGTAGATCACCAGTGGGAAACGCTGGGTTTAAGCTAATAGATTTTTATGTGCGTGCACAACCCCCATTTCTTTTAAAAGGTGATTAAATTAATGTAGTGTGAGGCAATAAAACATTTCACTTAGAGGAAAAGAAAGAGGAAAAGCAGTTGTTTGGATCAATTGAATTTCATGTCATTCAAAAGAAATTGTATTCTATTTCAGAATCTTCTCACTATTCCATTTACCAGATCTTTTACTTACCCCTATGCTGGGTAGATAATGTAGGCTTCATTTGCTCACAGAATCAGAGGAATTAGCAACTTTGATGGATTTGAATGACAAAATATCTTCACATTAAACTGCTTTTTAAAATTTGGGATTTGGAAGTATTAGCTTGATGTATGTCACTAAGTTACATTAATTGAATTTAATTTCAAAACGAACAGAGCGAACGGTGTTGATGAAAACTGGTGAGGAGATTGCTACTTTAAATGTAGGTGGTAGAAATTAACTTAGAACAATGTGTACATTTTGAAGATTCAAAGCAGTTGGGTAACTTTCATACTTCCTGTTTAAATCATGCCAGCACAGTTTTTAGAGGTGTTTCTGTTTAGTTCTATGGCAGGGGTGAGATGTTTCCCATTTTAAAGTAAATAAAGAAGATGGAAATACATTTGTAAAAGCAGAAGTGTTTAAAATCTTGGTACTTTGTGCAGGTTTTAGCTCTTCAAATTCCCTCTTTGACTTAATTAGGTATAATATGACAGTATATATCCTAAAGTACAGGGTAGACCTTCTTGTAAACAGGGAGCTTTGGGAAGCATTGGCATAAAAAATAGTATGAAATTAAAGCTAGTCTTTCTTGATTTAGACTACTAAGAAACGAGCACTTGGCTGATGTTGAATACAGCTAGGAATGTTTCACTAACTTTCATGTATGTGGACTAGACATAGTGTAGGAACTGCAACCAAACAAATATGGTGAGACCATATCTGGAATATTGTGTCCAGTTCTGGGCCCCTCAGCTCAAGAAGGACACAACGGCTGGAGAGAGTCCAGTGCAGAGCCACAAAGATGATGGAGTGGAACATCTCCCTGATCAAGAAAGTCTGAGGGAGCTGGGTCTCTTTAGCTTGGAGGAGACTGAGGGGTGACCCCATTAATGTTTATAAATATGGAAAGGGGGGATGTCAGGAGGATGAAGCCAGGCTCTGCTCAGTGAAATCCAGTGATAGGACTAGGGGCAACGTGTGTAAGCTGGAACATAGGCGGTTCCACATGAGTATGATAAGAAACTTCTTTATGGTGAGGGTCACAGAGCACTGGAATGGGCTGCCCAGGGGGGTTGTGGAGTCTCCTTCTCTGGAGATGTTTAAAACCCACCTGGACAT
>JAOXOE010000441.1:18869915-18898853 GCA_028565055.1 Phoeniculus purpureus | reverse complement strand
TCATTAAGAACTGTATAAAAGAGCTAGCTTCGGGATAATAAAGTGGCTTGGCTTTTGCTTGATCACATTGGTCGCTATGTAGCCCCTTCTTCCGGCACCCATGTGCAGAATTACTCCTGGAGCGTACATTCCCAAAGATCCATCTTACTAGCTCTCCCGTGGTGCCCCTCTGAAACATGCGTTTGATGGGTAATGACATGTAAAATTCTCTTGCTTTGTCCCTTCCCTCGCTGTTCCTACCCAATTAAATACACTCAATACCGATTGTAAATCTGCATTGTTTGCATGCTGCAAATTTTATCGTTCAAGCAACCTAGTGACAACCCTCTTCTCAACTTACATTAGTTGCCACAAAAAATATGCTCCTTCAGGCCAAATTCAGATTTTCAAATGACCTAGCAGGAACAACCGCAGTTTAGGAAGACACCCAATTAAAAGCAGATGAGATTCTCCGTGCTGTAATGCAATTTAGCTGGCTCTCATTTGTGATATAAATTAAAACTTACCAGATTTGAAGCTTCACTCTTGTATCGTTAAACGTTACTGGCTTTACTTTAAAATCAATGCCTAGAAGAAAGAAGGAAAGCTGTAACTTTTCTTGTGATGATCACAGAATAACAGAACATTAGGGACTGGAAAGGACCTCGAAAGATCATCCAGTCCAATCCCTCTGCCACAGCAGGATCGCCTAGACCAAGTCACACAAGAACATGTCTAGGTGGGTTTTAAATATCTCCAGAGAAGGAGACTCCACAACCCTCCTGGGTAGCCTCTTCCACTGCTCTGTCACCCTCACTGGGAAGAAGTTCCTTCTCATATTGACATGGAACCTCCTATGTTCCAGCTGACAACCGTTGCCCCTTGTCGTGTCATGAGATGACACTGAGAAAATATCATTTGATAATTTCTCTACTCTGTTTGTTCCCCTCACTGAAAAACAAGAAGGCTATTTTTGTTGATTATATTAAGTGACAGTTACAGCTGCACAGTCAAAATTCCCTAAGTTCAAAATAAAATATGGCTACGTAATGTGATTTCAAAGCAGCTTTCCAGCATCGTAAATATGACGGGAACTTCTTCCCAGTGAGGATGATGGAGCACTGGAAGCAGCTGCCCAGGAGGGTTGTGGAGTCTCCTTGTCTGGAGATGTTTAAAACGTGCCTGGACATGTTCCTGTGCGACTTGGTCTAGGTGATCCTGCTGCGGCAGGGGGATTGGACTGGATGATCTTTTGAGGTCCCTTCCAATCCCTAATATTCTGTGATTCTGTGAGTTCTACGCTCAAAATTGATAGTTAATTTGGTAAAAGCATTCACGTGTCTGTACCAAATTTCCTGAGAATTAAGGACCAGATGGGGTTAACTGGCTTCTCTAGTCAGTCACTGATATTCAGGGAGTTTGTTGCAGTGCTTACATTTAATTTCTTAGGATTTAGTGAATTTATGTTCTGTGTAGGGGGAAGAGAATGAACACAGCCTTGGCAAAGTTTCAGTAATGTCAGTTATCTCCAAATATCTGTGCTCTAATACCAGCGACTAATTAAGACAAAAAACTGCTCCATACCTTTCTCCAATGGTAGTGAGAATTGCTTGATGTGGTGTGGCTCTGTTTCTTTGTAGATACAGTGTCTCACACATAGGGAAAGTGATTTCTGTTTGTGGCAATTACCATTTATCAGGTAAAAATAAGAATAAAAACATGGAATTTCCAGAAGAGTGAACTGGAGATTTCTGCAGCAAACTTTGTTCCCTTGTCTACTACAGAACAGATTCCTGACCCAACGTTTCTCAAATTGGAATGAGCTGGGTAATGCTTCTAGACTACCTGGTCCATCATATGCTTATTGGACAACCAGCTTATTAAAACTGAATCAAGAGTTCCATTAAAACTGCGACAAGTCCCAGAAGCACAAGCCAATGACATCAGCTGAATAAGTCCATGCAATTTGTAGTTGGTATTTTTAAGCTGAAGAAGTGCAGAAGTTCCAGTGTTTCTTGCCAGGTCCCATTTAAAGGCCAGTTCCTCTTTCAGGATGAATCAAAGTTCTGTTAGATCAACAGTCTTTAGTAGTATACAGTGGGAACTATGGGCCAACTGAGTTCTTTGATAAATTGGTTGGAAGGAGGGAATTTCACTCAAGAGAGACTTAGTTTTATGGCTTCTCACAATCCTAACTGTGGTCATCTTTAAAACACATTGTATATTTTGAGTACCACAAATATATAACTGTTTTGAAGTCCTCAATATGAAAAGTAGCTCAGGTATTTGAAAGGTAGAGAAAATACAATAATAAATAGCTTATATAATAGTAAGAGAAACAAAGCAGACAAAATTTGAAAAAACCCCCAAATAAACCCAAAATACAACCCCCCTAATAAATAGGTAACTGCTCAAGGTGAAGTGATTGGGCATTTTTGTGTATAAGAATGGCCTGACTGGGGAGAAGCTTAAGGCATTTCTATGACAGAAAAATGAGTTTTAAATGAGGCTACAAGTGATAGAGCTGAATAAAGGAGCTTGACGGAAGAGGACTACATGAATGGTTAATTCTATAAGGAGGATGGGCAGAGAAAATGTGCTTGGTTGGTTTGTCATCACTTTCCCTCCCTTTTCCTTTTTCTAGTCAGCAGTGATATTCCTTGATTGCTCACAGCACCTGGAAAGAAGCCGGGAAATAGGCAGAAATCTGCCTACTTTTTGCCTGGCAGCTGTTCTTAGCACTGAGCTTTTCTGGGCTCCCAATAAGGACACTGTTGTTGTCCAAGCAAGAACCAGGGCTTGGCAGGCTCCAGAGCTGTCATGGAAGATTCCTAGCAGGAGGGGAGTGCAAAGAGGGTGTGAATCTCTTCAGGATTTCTGGCCCCAGAATCTCTGTGTTCTATGGAAGTAATTCTTCTAAAGCTTCCCTTCTCTTTCCTTTGTGGGCAGGGTTTTCAAGTGACTTGACATATTTTGAGGTATTTAATTTTTCAGAAAAAACAGGAACCGCTTTATCTCTAGATCATATCGGTGTTGACATCAGAGACAAGCTTCATGGCTGGTGTAAACAGGTGCAACTCTATTGACTGGAGAGGAGTTGCAAACATATTTGCTAGAGGTGAATGTCTCCTGTTTCCACCCACATAACAGTTGGGTAAACAATGATGCACACAGTTCTCATAAAGGGATTATAGCAAAACCACAATGGAGTTTATTCAGTTTTGATAGAATCAAGTGACTTCACTTTGTAGGCTGATAATGCAATTTACTGCCATACCAAGGGTTCAGCTCTGAACCAGATTCAACTTGTTCCACTGATGTGCAAAGCCTTGAGCTGAGTTTGAGATACGTGGGTTTTGTCAGCTCATTTCTGAGTTGAGTGCAGGCGTGTTTAGGATCAACCATCTAAGGTCCTCTTGTATCTAAAAGGGGCTAAATTAAGAGCTTGTGATGCAGCAGTTTTTACTGGCATGGAATATATACAGAGGTGAAAATAAAATAATAAACTTTTCTGCAAGCATGTCTTAAGTCATACTGGTGTGTTTATTTGGAACTCTGTATGAGGGGGCAGGCAGGGGGGCTTGTCTTTCCCAGGCTCTGTACACACTTCATTAGGGTTACTTTATTTATGTTACAAGGTCAGATGTGAGCTTGGTGCACAGGCCTCCGACTGAAACAGAAATTCCCTTGATTGTTATTGAGGGCTTTTTTTGGATTTTTTTTTTTTCCCCCTCCCCTCCCAAGTCCCTTTCTGACGTCTGGCCTGATTGAAAACAGGCAGAAACTGGCATGGAACAATATTATGTCATCCTTCGTTTACATTTCCTACCCACTCACTCTTTATTTTAATGTTATATGAGGTCTTCAGTGGAGTGTGACATATTGTTATAATTACATCATTTGGAAATGTATTTATCCCCAAGAGTCATAATTTGATTTAGAAACTGTTTTCCGTGCTTTCAGTCTGTTATTCATAGCATGGCATGACCATCAGGCTTCTGCAGCAGGATTTGACACACCACTTTAAATATTTGCAAACCAAAACACAAGAGTCCATTGATGCATGTGGGGAGGAAAGAAGGAGAGGGATATGATTTAAGATTCGATAAAATTCTTGCAGGTTGAAGAAACTCTAATAATATTGTGGTAGTTTCTGTGCAGAGTATTAATTCATTCATATCTCTTTGCCATATAAACAAATGCATTTTTATGAGTGTTTTTATAGGTTTCTGTAGGGTGCTTGTAATGGAACTGCATGTCTGGCCCGTGGCCCTATGCAATGGGAAGCAGTAACTCTTGAGCGTGTTTGTTAAGAAAATTGCTATGACTTTTAGCTGTGGGTTTTGGTGCCTGCAGAAAAACATGTTTAATTAGAACGAAGAAGTTAAGGAAACTTCAGAGTAGTGCTCAAAAACATGGCAAGATCTGCCCCATGAATGAAACAGATGTGTAAATGTGAAAAACTGCTGTCGTTGTGATGATAAACAGTGTCCCATGTTGTTCATCAGGTGTGAAAGAGCTGCAACCACAGGTACTGAAACCCTCCAGAGATGTCAAGTGTTAGACTCAGTCAGTGATTCTCAGGTTTGCTGCTGTCTCATGAGACCAGATACAAGAGTCTAGGAAAAAAAGTACGAGGTGTGCCTTTAGAAAGAGTAAACCAGACCTGTTCCCACAGCACTATTTTGCTGTTTCTACTGATCATTGAGTTTCATTGAACTGTTTGATGTTAAACTTCCTGCTTAATAAAGAGATGGTTGGGTTTTTTGTATTTATGGATATGAAATGGGTGAAGATCAAAACAAATAAATGAATTAAGGCCCACTAATCTCACCTTTTGTAACTTGAGCTTGAGATTTCTCATGTGAAAGGGCCTTTGTTCCCAGGACTGGATTATTAGAGCATTATGTACATATTTTATTGATGTTCTCCTTCAAAAAAGAAGCATGTGCCATGTTTCAATCAAAAACTCCAGTCAGAGTTCACATACGGAAGGAGTATGGACTAACTTGTCCTGCACCAGAATTCATCTCGGTACTGAGCTGGGGCAGATGACAGGAGGTGACTCCCAACGTCTTTTTTTTTTCAATGATACCCAGCCTGATGGAAAGAAATGTCATCTAGGACTCCGCAGAGTGTTGTTAAAATATACGTATCTCCTGGGGAGTTTCTGCTGCTCTGCTGGCCTGACTCTGCTGTCAGCCTGTGCAGCTATCAAAGTCCATTGCTGTTCACAGGAATTTATTCCATGAATCTAAAAGTTTTTGCTTTATGCAAAAAGCAGTGCTATGACTGTTTGCTACCTGAAGTGGGGTTTGCTTTTGTATTTACCGAAAATATGCAAAAAGCATTAGGTTAATGGTTTGGTTTTGTTATACCAATTGCTTCTAGGTGCTTTCTGCATGATGGAAAAAATTCCTTGTTCCCTGTATCCCTACATTTCTCCTCTGGCCTTTGCCTGTTCCTCACTGTCAGTTCAAACTTGTGCTGTAAATTACCCCTCTCCCTTAAACTAGTGTTTGGGTCTTTTATTTTTCGCTTGGGCGATTGGTGTGAAAAAGGAAACCATTTTTCAGATTAAAACTTGACGTGCTTATATTAAATCTTGACTATCTCTCTAGAGCCGTAGAAAATGAGTTATTCACAGTCATTCTCACAGGGAGAGCTTGAAATGATGTTGAGAGTTACATAACAGTAAGTGCAGCCCAGCTGCTGGAAAGGAGCTGGCTTGGGGCTTGCGTTAATAATTGGGACGTTATGCTGGGTGGGAACAAGTGTGATGGTTAATCAAGTAGTCTGGTTTGGCAATGCAGGATACATCAGTGGTTGTGAATGCTAAAGAAAATTTGTTGAAACAGTGTGGTTGTCTTGAAATACATTTAATACAATGGCAAAGAATTGAAAAATTCAGTGTCACTGCAATCAAGAGAATGTTAGAGTTTCTTATGTGAAAAACAAACCTTTTCATGAATAATCCTCTGCTCACAGCAAACTCTTAAACCGGTTGTCTCCTCTGGTATAACCCCACCTATTTGAAAAGGATGAATATTCAGAGTCAGTGTAGTGATCTTTTAAGTGTTCTCAAGTTTAAGTGGGATATCTCAGCATATTGGTGGTTTGATTAATTGCTCAGTGCTACATGAGAATTAGAGTAGCTCAGGTCCCTGAGCATAAACTCTTTCTCAAAAGTTTTGTTTACAGGCTAGGAGACCATGAGGAAAGCAGTTTCTTTAAGGCTCATTTTTGTCTTTGGTAAAAAGGGACATGAGCTTCCTCTTCCAAAACCTATGCCACTACAGAGCTATTAGCTAAATGTACTCTGTAACATGATGGTGCGTTTGCAATGAGGTCATCAGACTCTTCTTGTTCCTTTGCAGATCAATGTGAATTTGTTCTGTTCAAATCTTAAATCTGCCAAAAATGTGTTTAATCCCAACATATTTTTTCTAAATTGTTTTCTTCAATGAAGTGGTGGTTTATAGTAACATGTGTAGGCTTTGTCATTGTCACTTCATTTCTGTTGTGCTTGCTGGTGATAGAGTATTTAACAATTACTTGATGGGCATGTTTAGTGGATTTAATGGTCAGAGTGGGTCAGTGAGGAGTTTGTGTGGGGGATGTTGGTGGTTTTTTCATTCTTTCTGATTTCTGGAGTTGTGTTTACGGTTGAAAAGTTGCAGCAAGTAATGCTAGATGCTATATATTTATGACAAAAGATAACAGAGTATGTGAAGAAATACTCAAGTTGCAGAATGAGTTACAGATCTGACTCCTTCCTTTTGAGATAGGTGCTGATACGCTTTTGCTGCAGTCAGCTTGTACATACTGACCAAATCCTTCTCTTGTGAAACAGTTCACTGGACTAAATTGGGGTTTTATGAAACTTAATTTGATCTCCTGAGTCTAGTAGCTAAATGCATAAACTTGTTCTTTTTAAAAAGTATTTTAAATTCAAACTTTATATTTTGTATTTAAACAGTGTGTTTTATTAGGTAGCAGGAGGGGGAATGTTGTTAGCTGCTTTCTGTTCATAAGTTACTTGAGAAGCCTGTAGTTTCTAAACATAAAAGAGCTAGCCACAAGAAACTAAATTCCACTGCCTTTCAAAATGAAGCCTAAGCCTCCCTTCAGCTTTAGATTGTTACTTCATATGGAAGTGTTCTGGTATTTCCAATACTGTTTTTTTAGGGCAGTATTTCAAAAGCACAGAGGAAGAGCAAAGCATTAGTGTTTTCCTGAGTTGTTTACCTCATGGAAATATGCACTGAACTAACAAATGTCGAGAATGAAGATGGCCAACACCCCAAGCTTTTCAGCCTTGTGTTTATTGTCATCCTCAGGCTTTTGGCTAATTTCTAATTGTGTGTAATGTCTCAAACTCAGGGCTTTAATTCAGAGCTAATTATCATATGATCAAGCTGTAGTTGTTATTTTAGTGCAGATTTGGGAAATAAAAGCTGACAGCTGTGTTCCAGCTGCATTTCAGCTGCACTCCATTAAAAAATAGACTGGAGAAGCAGCAAGCAGCTCTGCAATTTTTTCCGTCATTACTGAGCTCAATGAAGTTGCCTTATCTGGTTGTCCTGTGAAATATTTGCCATGTGTCTCTGGAGCCTAAATAAATAAAACAGGAAAAGAAGGGTCAGTAAATAGATGGAAAGATTGTAATAGACTGAACATGCAAACATATGTATGTTGAGTACATAAGAGATCAGTTATTAATTTCTGCCAAGCTTTTATGTAAGATGGGTCAGAGGTTACTAGAGACATCAGTTCCCTCAAATAAACCAAGCTGAGATATAGTCAGTGATTTTTCTGTCATATATCTGATACATAAAAAACCTGTCATGTATCTGATATACAGAAAGCAGTTCTGAAACTTGTGATTTTTCTGAGAACATATTATCAGTTAGGTTGTTAATTGCTGAAGCCAGAAACCCTGTTTATTGGGCATAAATTAAGCTCTTAAGTGTTTGAGACACAGACTAAAACTTTTCCTTCCATTTAGAAATAGTTGATCATCATAGGGATAATACTTTTCAAAAGTTGCCAGCTGATTCAGGAGCTGCTGAGGTTAAGCCAATGTCCCCAATACTGTAATTAATTTGATGTAAAGTTTTCTAATGCACTCTGGTTTGGTTTGCTGAATTTGTGTTATAACTGAAAACATAGAAAAGTAGCCAAACTGAATCCCCGAATTGGCAGTGATTGTGCCCTCTTAATCCACCAGTCACATATGAATTCATGCCTGTGGTGCAGTTGAAATCTGTGTTCCTTTGGTGTCTTGATGAAGAGTTTGTGGTTTGGGTATTTGAGAAGGAAGTATCCGATTTATTTTCAGAGTTATGAGTTCCTGTACTTGTGAGCTGCTGGAGAACTGCTGTTCTTCAGTTTCTCTGTGATCTCTGTAGTGCAAAAGAATATCTTTTTTAGAGAAGATAAAGATGGCATTATGTTGGGCTGTGCTCACGTGTGAGTGAGCAGTCCAGAAGAAAAAGAGAACACAGTAGCTCTGCTATAGAAAAATGTCTGATGAATGATTGTGCATTTCATTTATCTTCTTGGGATCCTAGAATTAAAACTGTATCATCAAAACTTTAGCATATTGAGTTTTGAGTCAATGGAAGGCATTAAAATTCTTCTAGTTGTCCTCTAGTGCCATCTTTAACTGATATGCTGCTGCATTACGTGAGCATAGGGCTTTAAAGGGAACGCTGCTTGTTGCAACCCAGGAGTAACCATGTTGATGGGAAGAGTATGGTTGACACTGGAGGAACTCAGTTCAAGAAGGACGCAGAGCTCTGGAGGGAGTCCAGTGTATAGTAGCAAGGATCATGAAGGAAGTGGAGCACCTCCCTTATGAGGAGAAGCTGAAGGAGCTGGGTCTCTTTAGCTTAGAGAAGAGGAGACTGAGGGGTGACCTCATTAATGCCTATAAATAAGTGAGGGGTGGATGTCAGGAGGATGGAGCCAGGATCTTCTCAATGTCATCTAGTGATAGGACGAGGGGCAACAGGTGTAAGCTGGAACACAGAATGTTCCATATAAATATCAGAAGGGACTTCTTCACGGTGAGGGTGACAGAGCACTGGAACAGGCTGTCCAGGGGGGTTGTGGAGTCTCCTTCTCTTGAGATGTTTAAAACCCGCCTGGATATGTTCCTGTGCGACTTGGCCTAGGTGATCCTGCTGTGGAGGAGGGATTGTACTAGATGATCTTTTGAGGTCCCTTCCAATCTCTAAAGTTCTTTGATTCTGTGATTCTTAAGGTAACTGGACACTCTGTTTTTTGCCAACACAGTCTAGATACAATTCTCAAAAGTGATTTAGGTCAAACCCTCCAATCTTTTAAGTCAGTGAGATATTGCAAATTAAATACCTCAGCCATTTTTTAAGAGATTTGAATTCTTTAGCCATTTATGGCCTTGTGTTACTGAGTAGAGCAATGCCTGTCTATAACCTCAAGGAAGTCTCTACTGAAAAGCTTGGCAACTTAGGCTGAGTCTATTAAGTACAGGGTGCAGCCCTATGACAGTCCATTAGTGACAATCTAATACTGGTGTTGTCCCCAAACTCCATTCTGAGGTTCATAGTTGATGGATGCTGTTTCTTTGAACCTTTTGTCATCTCTGGCATTTCCTCCTTCTGAAGGCTGATGAATATTTCATGGTAGAAATGTATCAGTGTAGAAAAGCAGGAGCAGCCTGTCTGACCTGAAAGCACGCATCTCGTCGTACTGGAGTTGTAATGAGTATGTTGCAGAGTGTTCTCCAGCTGTTGTCCAAGAAAGGAAAATTATCAGGGTCTGTTAAAAAGACAGTTATTTTCTAAAGCACCAACAACAATGTGCTCGGATTGCAAGCAGATAAGTAAACAACATATGCATGAAGCTTGACAGAAACAATTGCAATATGACAGATTTGCAATCAGAAGATGGAAAATGCCTCAAATTTCTTTAGATCTGATGTAACACGATAGCTCATGTGGAGTAGAAAGATCCAGTTTCTTACAGCTTACTCACAACTTTTAGGAAAGTGTATGATGATCAAGTCAGTCAATGAAAGTGTTGGCTATAATTGTCTCCAATTTCTGGTTACTGCAGCAGTTGTGGGTAAAATCTTTGATAGACAATCAAAGAGAGGGCAGGGCCTGAAGCTGCCAGGGGAGGGTTAGGTTGGATGTTAGGAAGCCCTTCCTCACAAAAAAGGTGATCAGACAGTGGAATGGACTGCCCAGGGCAGTGGTGAAGTCCCCATCCATGGGCTAGGTTGTGGTCATGTTAGGTCATGGGCTGGACTTGATGATCTTAGAGACCTCTTCCAGCCTCAATAATTCTGTGATTCTGTGAATTTCCATGTAGCTTCGTCAGAATACTTCATTTGACCTTTTTGTCTTGCTGAGTGCCTGTTATTAATATGTGTTTATTGTGTTTCATTTCTGATTAGACTGTGAACTCAATGTGAATGACTCCTTGTTTATATTGATGTTTAGATAACAGCATAAAGTGATTTGTTTCTTGTCCAGCTGTTTTCCTCCTGTATATTACAGATCCTGCATTCTGCTTTTCAGATCATCAGAGTCCAAGTACTGTTTTCCATTTTGTATAAACAGACTAAGGACTCCAAAACTGTTCTTTGATAGCAGCATGTGTAGCAGATGGAGTGTAAGGTTCTGCCTTCAGTAGTCATAAGGTCACTCAGGAAGTCACTTCTTAAAAGGTTGCTCCTTCTTATCACATGGTGAGTCTAGAATTAAGAATTACTATACCTTCTGTGCAGAACTGGCTGTCAGACACTGTTCCGTAGAAAGTTCTGTGTGAGGATAAGGATTAATAGTACAACGTGATCCATGACTGGGTTTGAAAGCAGATATGGACTTGGAAAAGTTTGAAGCCAGAATACAAAGGAGCAAACAAAGGCTGTAGATCAGCACTCAAGTATTTTTTCAGGGTGTTAATTTAGGATAAGGGTTTCCTGACTCCAGTTTGACAGAGCTGGGAAGAAGTGTTCAGAAGAAATAGATACAGGTGCTACTCTGTCTGCTGTGGTCTTTTTCATACCTTATGTATTCTGTTCATCTGTTACTGTTTAAAACCATCAAACCATAATTACTCTAGTAATTATTTGTGTAAGTTTCTTATCTTCTAACAAAAGATGGCACACTACTCTAGAGACCGAACTGGTTTTTAGTTTAGGTGCAAATGAATCACAATAATTAAAAGGTAAGGTCTTTTAAAAAACACTGCTTTGAGCTGCAGCTAGTGGGGAATTAGACCTCAGCCAGCATAATGCTTTCCTTTTCACTGGTTTTCTTAACGTCTTGAAATTAGAACTGTGAACGCTTTGGGTAGCAGATACGAGTTGCTTTGTATATTTGCTCTAAAACTTTAAGTCATGAAAAATGATGACAGCAGTGTATATACAATGAAGGAATAGTAGCATAAGCTTTCCATGAGCATTGGTTAGGCTAATCTGCAAAAATAGTGCTTTTGTGGGAGAGGAACTCAATACACACCACCACCCCCCAGGTGACGGAAGAGGTGGTTTTATCATGCAGCATTCAGGTTTACTCGGGTTGCAGACTGCAAAATGTCAGCACAATGTTTTGCCCTACTGAAAAGTACTGAAGGAGGAAGGTGGAGTGGTTTAACTAGAAATCTTTGGTTGTCTTTTTACTTTAAAGCTCTCAGGACACTGTACAGTAATGGACAATAAAGTATGATGAACAGAGTACTTCATAGAGGCAGACTGGATTCCTATGTGGTTGGGGCAGTGGTCCAGTGACTCTTTGTTGAGACAGTTCAGATCAGTAGAGGCCCCATGGCTGCTGCTGCTTTACGTAGTCCATGACTAGCTCTCCTCCACCTGCGTGCTTTTGTGAGGGGTTGGATTGGAAGGGACTACCATGGGTTTATGCTTTTTGAAAGAAGTATCTCCAAGACATACATGTGAAGCTTTCGTAGTTTTCCATGGTCACTGTGTTTCCCTTGTTTTCTACTTGTTTCTTTAAACTCTAGATGGTATGGGCTGACTGCTGCTGCATATTTAGCTGGAACAGTGCAAGAAATCGCCCCCAGTAGTGCTTGTTATCATCACCAAGCTGGCAAACAGATTGCATAAATAGCCTTTTGACCATTCATCAGAAAGTCATCTGAGTTGGCTGAAATAACCAATACACGAGAGTTTGCACTGAAGCAAAGCACTGACCTCACCTCTTCTGCTAAATCAGCTGTAGAGGTGTGACAGCCACTGACAGAGGCTAACTGCTTCCCTTTGTCCATAAGACAGGATTCATCTTTGGCCTAATGTAACACTGACTTGTGCTTCCTCAGCTCACTTGGGAATGTAGAGTGGCACAGTGGAAACTAATTCTGATGGAGCTCATTTCTACACACCCTGTTGTATCCATCTTATAAAGCAGAAGATTATTTTTTCCCTAGTTGTTGCACAATTCCTATATAATAAAACAGTGCAGAAATAATTCCCATATTGGAGCTTATCAAAAAGCATCACAAAAAATCAAAAGCCATGTGGTAATTTTAATTACAGACAGTATTTGTATTTAAAAGGCAGTTTATTTGGTTTTAGGTGTCTGGAAGAGGTGTTATTGCTTATGCAGCTGAAGTTCAACCATGATCTGCCCTGGGGAGAACTGGAGTACAAACCAAAGATTTCATGGGATTTTGTAAGAAGAGACAGGGCTGACCTCAGCCTGTTGTTCAGGACAAGTGTTACTGTGCCAGGGAATGTCAGTGATTGCTGCTCACAGCAGATTTGATAACCTGTAAGGAAGTAAAAGGGTTATTTTAAATTGTTTTGATTGCTGCTTGCTCTGTGATACATTGTCTGCTTTAATTGGCTTTCTCAAATGAATGGTGAGGCTATAAATCACAGAATCACAGAACATCAGGGACTGGAAGGGAACTTGAAAGATCATCTAGTCCAGTCCCCCTGCCACAGCAGGATCACCTAGATCAAGTCGCACAGGAACATGGCCAGGTGGGTTTTAAACATCTCCAGAGAAGGAGACTCCACAACCCCCATGGGCAGCCCATTCCAGTGCTCTGTCAACTTCACTGAGAAGTGCCTTCTCATATTTGTGTGGAATCAATGATTTGTCTCCTATTCCCCCTTCCTGATGCAAGGAAATGTAAACTGAGCTAGCAAAGAGGTACAGAACAGAAATGGAAGCTTCACGCTGTCCTTTACCATCCACTCCATAGCTTAGAAATGCCTCCACCCAGTTGTTTTTTTGCTATCAAAATAATTTGCTAGATCAGGACACGCTCCTGTATTGGCAGGCACACTATAAGAGGTAAATAGAACTAACATTAAGGAAAGATTAAAAATCATTCCCAGCAAGAATCACTTAAGTGTGAACGAATACACATCCAAGCACCTTAGCAATAATGCCAGTCTCCTTCCCTAGACAAAGAGAAGGAATTTTTAAAAGCTAGAGTAGCAATTCTCGGATTTCCTTTCCAACACTTCAGACAAATGTAGTTTCTAAATGTCTAACACCATCACCTTATAGCACCAGCAGTTTATCAAACCACTGTTTTAATGTCATTAAAAAATCTGAGTTTCTTCCAAATTATCTATATTTAGACATCATGATCACAGAATGGCTGGGGTCAGAAAGGACCTTAAAGATCATGCAGTCCCAACCCCCCTGCACAGGCAGGGACACCTTCACTAAGGCAGGTTACTCAGGGCCCCAGCCAACTTGGCCTTCAACACTGCCAGGGATGGGGCAGCCACAACTGCCTCAGACAGCCTGTTCCAGCATCTCAGCACCCTCATAGCAAAGAATTTGTTCCTCATGTCCAACCTCAGTCTCCCCTCTTCAAGGCTGGAACCCTTTCCCCTTGTCCTCTCGCTACCAAAAGCCCTCCCCCAGCTTTCTTTTAGCCCCCTTCAGCTACTGGAAAGCTGCTAGAAGGTCACCTGGGAGCCTCCTCTTCTCCAGGCTGAACAACCCTGACGTTAAAGTTCTCTTCTAAGCTTAATGACTGATTCTATGGTTAAGAAAGATACTCCCAAACCCCCAGATGCATCCATCTTCCCCTTTGGTGGCAGAATTGTGAATGAGTGGATTGGGATTTTATAAAAGCTGCCAAAATTCTATTTGCCCGTGGCTTGTGTAGTGATTGCTTGAACAGGAAAAGCCTTCTGACAAGGCAAAGGATCTTGCTAGAGCAGCCTGAGCATCATTAAAACACTGTCAGGTACAGCTGAATAAGCTTTGCCTCTATTATGTCATCTATCTCCAAGCCATTAAACACCACATTGTAAGCTGTTATGTAGTTGTCATATCAGGAAGAAGCCTTATTCTCATTTAATTAAATTTTTTCTGGCAACAGATAAAGACAAGGAATGGAAATAATTAAGCCCATATAGGTTTATTCTCTTCTACTGTTAAATCATTATTCAATGAACAAAACCTCCCAAGTTTTACCCTTCATTGGGCATCTAGATGATCCTGCTGTGGCAGGGAGATTGGACTAGATCTTATGAGGTCCCTTCCAGTCCCTGATGTTCTGTGATTTTCAGGAGACTTCCCCCCCACACACACCCTTTCAAGTTCCTGCCATTCCTTAATGTGTTGATTAATTTTTTGACTGAAAGCAAAGGATGAACTTCCCATAATAAACGGAAAAGTATTGCCCTTCTGAAGAGTTCAACTCAGCCTTTTAACTCCGCTCACTCAAGCACAGGAGCTGCTGCATAATGATTTAATTTTGTTTACAACTAATTCACTCAAAACCACACTTTTGTATGAAAATTGTCCTTCCAAATATTTACAAAACCATCAACCCTACTCTACAAGTTGAGCACTGGATTGACAAAAGACTCTTTGTCACTGTTTTTATCTGATGGAGGTTTTCATACACTTCCACATGAAGACAAATCTTGCTGTGTTCCTGCATAATTATTAACTAGTCTTGCTACCATTTCAGCTAAATAATTTAAACCACTTAAATGGCCATGTTATAAGGTGTAACATCCTTCCTGGCAGCCTATTTTTGGAACAAGTGTATTTAGAAGAGAAGAAATTGCAAGTAAGTTTGCTATCAGTCCAGAAATACTAGAGCCACAAAGACGATGAAAGGAGTGGAGCATCTCCCTGATGATGAAAGGCTGAGGGAGCTGGGTCTCTTGAGCTTGGAAAAGAAGAGACTGAGGGGTGACCCCATGAATGTTGATAAATATGTGAAGGGTGGGTGTCAGAAGGATGGAGGGAGGCTCTGCTCAGGGGCACCCAATGATGGGACAAGGGACAATAGGTGTGAGCTGGAATAGAGCAGGTTCCACATCAGTATGAGGGTTAGACTGGCCATCAGGAAGAAATTCTTCCCAGAGAGAGTGGTCAAGCACTGGAATGAGCTGCTCAGGGTGGTGGTTGAGTCCCCATCCCTGGATGAGTTTAAAAGTCGCTTAGATGTAGCGTTGGGGGATCTGGTTTAGGGGTGAACTTGCAGAGTAGGGTTGATGGTTGGACCATGATCCCAAGTATCTTTTCCAACCTGAATGATACTATGATTAAGGATGTAAATAATGTGTGAACATGGTGCTGAGAGACATTGTTTAGATCTGCCAGTGCTGGGTCAAAGGTTGGACCAGATGATTTTAAAGGTCTCTCCCAAGCAAAGAGATTCAAGGATTCTGTAAAATGACTGAAGTGTTTCACCCCCAAATACAAGAAGCAAACATACCTCAGGCACATTGTGCAGCCTGTTCATGCCATTCATTAAAATTCTTCTCATCTGTGCTCGTCTAGAACTTCAGCAACTAATCCAGGTTAACAGCTCTCCATTCTTGGAGAGAGGCAGTAAACAAGGAGATGCTGTTCAGCATCTGAGGTATTTGTGAGGCATCATTAGATGGAAGGTATTAGGCAGGGCATCACCTAAATTACCTTTTTATCATGCACAAACTTGCTTTAATAAACTTTCAGCCTGTCAAGACTATAGGTAAAACATTTTTAAGGTCCAACACTTCAGTGCAACTAATATTCTTCTTGACATTTGATGAATTGTATGAGGAGCTTCAGGTGTAAGACACATTGTAGACAAAATACTTTCTGGCCTCTGGAAGAAACTCATAAAATGGTTGAATTGTCAGGGAAGTGACAGTTGGTGAGGGACAGGAATGCAAATGGATTTAGAGCTGCAGAAGCTCCTGAAGGACAGAGGCACTGAGTTAAAGCTCCTGTCTGGAAACATCTCTGGGCTGGCATCCTCCTCCTCTCTACAGGCTCTCAGCCTTGATTGCACCCTACAGAGCACAAGGCCAAAGGAAAGCTCAAGGCTTCAGTTAAGTTGAAAAATCAAGCTAGAGGAAGGAAATTAAAGCTACTCACTTATGATGTATCTGAGCTGGATTGTTCAGGGAAAGCTCACTGAAGGCCATCCCTTTACGCCACACAAGCTTTGCTGAGGAAGAACAATCACGTCAGACTATCCACTTGGCACGTACACTGGCCTGTAAAAAATAATGATGCACTGAGTACTTACAGCTCTACTATCCAAACCACGGGCCACAAGTCACCACACCTCTTCAAAACTTCCTCACACCATAAATCCCACTCTACTGAATCAGCAAAGCCCCTGCTTTTGCCCAGGACACTAACCACATTCTGCTCCCACTACAGTTGGTCTCTTCTGACACAACAACATGCAGCCACATTAACTGAAAAGCTGGACCAAGCTACCAGCCAGGACCAAAGTCAGGCAGGGGTCTACCCACCAGTTCCTGGGAAACACTGGAACAGCATATTAACCCACTTCCAAGCTCATGCTCAAAGCTCTGAAATGACACTAGAAAAACCCAGATATTGACTGCACAACCTTTTTTGACTCCTTTTGAAGCCCCACCTTACTCCTAGTATTTTACAGACAGGAACACATCAGACCAGCCTTTAACCCATTAAATTCTACGAGGAAAGAGGCAAAAAAAATCCAACAGTCTCTACTGACATACAGAAGCCCTGAAAATCAAGCTTTTCCAAGAAAGGATCTTAAATGGGTGCTTCTGGGTCAAACACAATGTTAGCAGAGCGCAGATTCCTCATGACATCAGTTTACAGCTACTGTGATACAGCCAAGAAACGCTACACACACAGCACATTAGGAATTTGACTAGATGATTTTTCTAGATCCCTTCTAATCCCCCTGCCATAGCAGGACCACCTAGACCAAGTCACACAGGAACATATCCAGCTACAAAAGTGTGCCATGCACCTCTCATTGAATCAAGTAATGGTTTAGGTTGGAAGGGACCTCAGAGATCACCTAGTCCCAACTCCCCGCCAGGGGCAGCAACACTCTCACTACACCACGGTGCCCAGAGTTCCATTAAGTCTGGCCTCAAACACTTACAGGGATGGGGCAGCCACAAACTCACTGGGCAGCCTGTTCCAGGGCCTCAGCACACTCACAGGGAGGGATTTCTTCATAAGATCTAACCTAAATGTCCTCTCTTAGCTTGAGCCCATCCCCCTTGTCCCATCCCCCGAGTACCTCATAAAAGGCCCTCTCCAGCTTTCCTGTAGCAAGCTTCAGGTACTGGAAGGCTACTATAAGATCTCTCCAGAGCCTATTTTCCGGGCTGAACAGCCCCAACTCCCTCAGCCCGTCCTATAGCAGAGGAGCTCCTCCAATCATCGCTATGGCATCCTCCGGACTCACTCCCATAGTCCCGTGTCCTTGTTGGCCCCAGGACTCCCGCGCAGGCCGCAGGCGAGGCCTCACCGCCCCTATAGACCTGGTCCCACCTCAGCGATCAGGAGTCACATCGGGGAGGGGTGGGAGTAAATGAAACTGCAGGAACGCCCCGTTCTGCCCTCCGAGACAGGTAAGAGCTGCTTCTCTTATCTCCTTCCTTCTACTCTCACCGGTTCCTGAACCGGGGCCCAGCCCGCCCAGGCTCCACACGGCGCCTCAGCAGGCACTAGGCCCGGCCGCTAGGCCCGGGCGCAGGCACCGCTGCCGGTGCAGGGGCCGGATGTAGCAGCTAGCAAGGCCCCGGAACCTGTCCCTTTGTTAAAGGCTTTTAGGGGGAAGACAGGAAGACTAAGCTATTAAAGCTGCTTGTTATTACAATCAAGCAGCGAAAAACACCTATCCTGGTTGAAGAACATCACAACAAATCCAGAGAAAGCTGAGCTTCACAGTTAAAAACCGACAGGGCCCATTCTTCCATTTTTCAACAGCATAGGCCATGCTCTTCCAATTGACTTTAAAATACAATAACACAAAAAGTAAACAATAAAAAAATAGTCTATTACCTTAGACCCAGATCCCCATCAAAGGCACAACCTTGTAAAACAAAGCACTGTGGATTGGGGGTGGTCCTAGGATGAGCTTAAATAGCACCTCAGGGTGGTGGGTGGGGAGGCAGAGGTGGATAAAAGCAGGTGAAGCAGCTCTGAGGCAATAAAGACTATGTGGACTCTGGTGTGTGCAGTTGATAGCATCCAGCTGTTATCATCCATTAGGCAGGGGTGCTTTATATGTTTAAAGCCCATCTGGATGGGATCCTGCTGTGGTAAGGGGATTGGACTGCATGATCTTTGGAGGTCCCTTCCAATTTCTAATGGTTCTATTAATGGCTTTATGATTCTATAGACTGTAGATGAAAATCACAGAGTCTTTTTACCCTGTCTTAGAAACCCAGTTAAAGGGAAGATCTAGAGAGACAAATAAGTCTCTTTGAGCTGTTCTGCGTTTGGTAAATTCTGCTGCTGTTGAATGAAGATTCAAAGTTTGGTTTTGTAATCTTTCTTGTGTTTTGTAGACATGTTTACTGTGGAAGCCCTTATTATAGGCTGAATTGCTCAGAATATATTCACCTTCTGAGTTTAGAGAGCTTAAAGGTCTCTGTTGAGAACCCTTCTGCCTATTGTTCTTGCTCTTGATTTCAATACCTAATAGGAAAGGGATGACTTACTTTCTGCTTAGAGCTTACCATTATCACTGCGTAAATATTGATGTGGTGGTGCATGGCTGCCTGGCAAGGGAAGGAATGCTTAATGGTTTTGTTAACAAAGATAAACGTGAGTTAAAAATCTTACTAGAAGTAAAATCCAAGTCCAACAAGGTGTCTTTTTTACCATTTAAGTGACTTTCTGGTTTTTGTTAATAATGCTAAAAGTTTTTGAAGCAACCAACTTGCTGGTGGTACAGTATGTACATGTCTATGTTTATATGTTCACAGCATCACTGAATTATTGAGGCTGGAAAAGACCTCTAAGATAATCTAGCACAGCCCAGGACCTAACATCACCACAGTGGCTATACAAGGGCACTAAGGGCCACAGCCAGGCTGTCCTTTAACACCTCCAGTGATGTGGACTCCACCTGGGCAGCCCAGTCCAGGATCTGATCATCCTTTCCATGGGGAAGGGCTTCCTAACATCCAACCTAACCCTCCCCTGGCAGCTTCAGGCCTTGGTGCTGGTTGCCTGGGAGAAGAGCCTGACCCCCACCTGAATACAACCTCCTTTCAGGGAGTTGGAGAGAAGCAGAAGGACCCCCAGAGTCTCCTTCAGGCTGAACCCTCCCAGCCTCTCCTCATCCACCTTTCCCTCCAGTCCCTTCCCCAACCTCATTGCTCCTCTGGACCCACTTCAGCCTCTTAATCTTTTTCTTGAAGTGAAGGGCCCAGCACTGCCCCCAGTACTTGAGGAGAGGCCTCCCCAGTGCCCAGTACAGGGGGAGTATGATGTCCCTAGTCCTGCTGGCCACATGATCGCTGATCCAAGCCAGGATGCCATTGGCCTTTTTGGCCACCTGGGCACCCTGATGGCTCCTGTTCAGCTGGTTGTCGATCAGCACTGCCAGGCTGCTCTCCAGCCACATATCCCCCGGTCTGTAGCTGCAGGGGATTGTTATAAGTATCTGCCAGTGCAGATGTGAACAAGGCATACAAGTGGACTGCCTGTTGTGTTATGACATCCCTATTTAGGAACGTGCTGTCTTTTTCAAGTAACTGTAGTATACACAGAGGTTACAAGAAGATCTTAGGGGTGTCCTTTTAGTGCCTTTCAGGCTTCCAAGTCAATAATAAAGCATCAAAATCACCCACCTCACTCCAGCTGGTGAACACCTGTGAATTGAGAGATAAGGAGCAGATGTTCAGCCACTACTCTTAAGAGCTGCTACTACACCTTGAGTATGCTCTTTCCCACTCCTGAAGCAGTGATCGTGCTGTGTTCGCTGTGGCAGCTGCACAGGCCGCTGCCTAATTCCACTGCTGAGAAAAGCAGCAATGTAATTTAGTAAAGCACAATGAGCTTCTGTCAGGCTCAGTGGAGCTGTCTGTCTGCTGTCTTGTCACCCAGGACTTGAGACAGTAAAGATTTGCAAAAGCAACAACCATATTGAGTTAATGGATGCTGTATGGTACCTGTAACCAGGAAGGATGGGACTGTTTTTCTGGTGACTTTCCTTTCTCTCTGTCTCTCCCTCATAATCAAACTAAAGCAGTGTATTCAGGAAATACTGAATGACAGAATCACAGAACATGAGGGATTGGAAGGGGTCTTGAAAGATCATCTAGGCCAATCCTCCCACCACAGCAGGATGACCTAGATCAAGGTGCACAGTAACATGTCCAGGGGGGTTTTAAACGTCTCTGGAGAAGGAGACTCCACCCCCCGCAGGATATTCTTATATGGTCAGAAACCTTTGCATTTTAATTTGCAACACTACCCCCTACTCCTGTGCAACTTTGAGACTGAATAATTTCACAAAGGAAACTAAGATGATACTGATGTGATGGAGGCTGCTTCTGATACTGTTCCATCTTCTGTTACTTCCTGTAATTTAAACTCTCCTTGCAATATCCTTTATTTCCCCACTTGCTGTAGTGTCCAGCAACCCTTGAGACCGATAGATCACAGAATCACCAAATATTACGGATTGGAGGGGACCTCAAAAGATCGTCAAGTCCAATCCCCCTGCCAGAGCAGGATCACCTAGACCAATCAAGTATATTAATCTGAATGTTTTGTATTTGCAGTGTTCATCCTTCCAATGTTGTGAGGTGTCTTGATGTCAAAAGCTTGTAAGCTGGGTGAATTTCTTAAAAAAATTTATGGTTCATGGCAAATGGTGTGTGATGCTCTAAGGGTGGGTAGGAAATCATGACTTGTCATTGTTTGGCTGCAGAATCATTTTGGAAAGGCACTGTTGTATTATTTCAGTAACTCCTAGGGGAACTTGCTTATTCAGAAACTGCTTCAGAACCCAGTGTTGACACAGGAGCAACCCAGTGTTCCCCTTGTTCTTTGCAGTATTTTTATTGTGCCAGGAAAGATCTTCTATCTAGGGGATCCTGCTGTGGCGGGGGGATTGGACTAGATGATCTTTCGAGGTCCCTTCCAATCCCTAACGTTCTGTGATTCTATCATTTCTCTTTAGGAATAAACCCAAGTATGAGGGCAGCAATGTATTTAAAAAACAGGGGTATTTTTACGTGACTAACTCTTGAGCAGATACTCCTGGCTCAATCTGTCTGGCTTGACCAAAACTCCCTCCACAAGGTGACAGGATGTTCTAATGTTTTGGGGTTTTTTCCTCTGATGAATTTGAAGCCAGGTAAGCAGGTTTCTGCAAACCCTCTGGAGTTCTGTTTCCATCCAGACTCTTGCAGGTGGTGTTTCTTTCAGTCAGTGGCTTCCAGTGGTGTGACTTTTCAATAAAGTTCTCCAGTAAAAAGGTAATAAAAGTGGTATTAACCTCAGAGACCACTGAAGAATAGAGTTAATCAAAGGGGGGTCAATGACACTGATTACTTCTCAGCAGTTTTCCTCAGGATCAAAAGTAATGAAACAAACAGTGATTGGAGTAGAAAGAGCCTGTCTGTGTAATAGACTGCAGCAGCACAAGGTTTATTCTGGTTTATTTTTAAAGGTTGTGGCTCCGCGCGATGCATCTAAAGCATTTCTGCTGCGTGTCAGCCCTCTATCCAAGGATTATTTGATGCAAAGTTTCATTATTTGTTGTTAAGTTTGATTACCACTTAGTTGAAATTCAGCGATGAATGTGACAAAGGTCATTTAGCTTCTCTTTTAATCTTGCTTGTTTGCATATAAACTGGTTTTGTCCCCAGCCAAGTTGCCAGTAAATTTTGCTGACACTGGGAGTAATATTTGTAAATATTGCTGGGTGTCTTGTTGGCCCGAGGATGCATCTGATTCACCTTGCTTGACTTTTTTGTTGCTGCATGTTCCTTCTCAGAAAAAATTACTGTTTACAGCAGTTCTGTCCAGATATCTAAAGTCTGATTTGATTAATGTAACACTGAAGTGAGGAGGAAACCAGGCTCAGAAGCCGTGAGTCTTTCCCAAGCACATGAGGAAATTTATAGTGTATTACATGAAGTCCTGGAGATCTTTTTGCCTTTGATTCACAGAATCACAGAACATTAGGGATTGGAAGGGACCTCGAAAAGATCATCCAGTCCAATCCCCCTGACACAGCAGGATCCCCTAGATCCAGTCGCATAGGAAAATGGCCAGGTGGGTTTGAAACGTCTCCAGAGAAGGAGACTCCACAGCTCCCCTGGGCAGCCCCTTTCCAGGGCTCTGTCACTCTCATTGTGAAGAAGTTCCTTCTCATATTTAGGTGGAACCTCCTCTGCTCCAGCTTACACCCACTGCCCCTTGTAGTAGTGAGTTTCCTGGAGCTGAAAGAGATGGTGAGACACAGACTGCTCTTAATCCTCCTTGGAATAACGTCAAGGAAAAATGCTTAAAAACATTACAGAGCCACTTCCCTTCTAACCTTATTTTCCTACTCTATTTGCATTGCTTCAGGTTTATTGTTATGTCAATACTTGTGTAAATGGAGACCAGCAGTTTGCATTTAAACCTGGGGATCCTTGCACCAGCCTCTCATTCCAATGATTTTGGGCAGACTTTTACTGATAAACACAATGCAGGGAAAAAAAAAAAGACACTTTTCCCCACTGAAATAATTCACCATTAATCAACAAATGGCTAATAAATGGCTTCAAGTTCCATCAAGGGAGTTTTAGATTGGATCTTAGGAAGAAGTTCTTTGCTGAGAGAAGTAGTTGGGCACTGGACCAGGCTGCCCAGGGAAGTCGTAGAGGCCCCAGAGGCCCCATCCCTGGAAGGGTTTCAAAATTGAGTAGCTAGATCCCTTGAGGCCATGGTGAAGGGGTTAGGGAGCTGTTGGGCTGAGGGCTGGACTTGATGATCCTGGAGGCCCTTTCCAGCCATCATGTTTCTATGATTCTAAATGCAGCAGTTTGCAGGCAATTGGAGAAGTGCTTTTACCATGTAATTGTTGAATAGTTTTAAATGTAGGAAAGTCATTTTAAGAACAGAGTTTCTTCCACAATACTGGTTTTGAAGTAGCACCCTTATGAGTAAACCAGCAATTAGATAGAGAATTTAGGATTTAAACTATAGAACAGTGTTAAATTCACTGTCACTGTGCTGTGTGATTGGACCAGCACTCACCTCTCTGCATCTCCCTGATAAGGAAAGGCTGAGGGAGCTGGGTCTCTTGAACTTGGAAAAAAGGAGACTGAGGAGTGACCCCATGAATGTTGATAAACATGCAAAAGGTGACGGAAGGGTTGGACTAAATGATCTTTCGAGGTCCCTTCCAATCCCTAATGCTCTGTGATTCTGTGATACAGACCCTCTGCAAGTGTTTTAGGGATCAAAGATCTACACGATTCTAGAAGCAGAGATGTAGGTGAATCAGGATGTGCTGCTTCTGAGCAATTAATTACTCAGAGTTCTCAGTAATCTGAGTTACTAGAATAACTGGCATATTTGTGAAGGTTAGCCGGCAGGTTTGGGCACACGCAAGAGTTTTAGGAAGAAGCCTGTTATGTCTTTTATACCACTGCCAAACGCCAGCAGATTTTCCACACTGTAATTTCTAAAGACCATTAAGGGAAGTAAGTTCTTTACCGCCTTCTTCACAATATATGCTTAAGGCTGCTGAAAGCAGAGACTGTGCATATGCTAATTTAATTACAAAAAGGTTTTTTCTCCCTCTTACCAGTACAATCAACTGTAATCAAAATGAGAGCTATGTATTTTAAAAGTATAGTCACCCGAGAAAGTGCTTACAGTTTAGTTCAACTGGATATGTAGATGTTGAGTTGATTCTGCCTCTTATAACATTTGATTTTAAAACTTTGTAAAGTCATCCTCTTCAGAAGAATCACACAGAACATTAGGGATTGGAAGGGACCTTGAAAGATCATCTAGTCAAATCCCCCTGCCACAGCAGGAGCCCCTAGATCAGGTCACACAGGAACATGTCCAGGTGGGTTTTAAACAGGTCCAGAAAAGGAGACTGCACAACCCGCCATGGGCAGCCTCTTCCAGTGCTCTGTCACCCTCACTGGCAAGAAGTTCCTTCTCACATTGATGTGGAACCTCCTGTGTTCCAGCTGACACACATTGCCCCTTGTCCTATCATTGGGTGCCCCTGAGCAGAGCCTGGCTCCATCGTCCTAACACCTGTCCTTTCCATATTGATCAACATTAATGGGGTCACTCCTCAGTCTCCTTTTTTCCAAGCTCAAGAGATCCAGCTCCCTCAGCCTTTCCTCATCAGGGAGATGTCCCACTCCATCATCTTTGTAGCTCTGTGCTGGACTCTCTCCAGCAGCTCTGTGTCCTTTTGAAACACAGTGGCCCAAAACTGGACACAGTATTCCAGATGCAGACTCAGCAGTGCAGAGTAGAAGGGGAGAAGAACCTCTCTCAGTCTACTAACCATCTTCCTTCTGATCCACCTCAGGATGCCGTTGACCTTCTTGGCCACAGAGTGGGATTGAGTCTCTCAGCCAGTCTGTGGATGACATGAAGCTGCGGAGGGACTAGATGACCTTTGAAGGTCCTTTCCAACCTAAAGTACTCTATGAGTCTATGAATTCCATATGAGTCCCCTTGCACCTTTCAGGTGAAGCTGTGCATAGTCATCCGGTGACTGCAATTTCCAGTGCTTAATAGCAAAAAAGCAGGAAAAGGTTTCGGCTGGACTAATCAAGTGCTTCTCAAAGCCAATCCAAATATTTCCGTGCCTCATTTCAGTGGGTAATTCAAACCACTCCGCTCCTGTCTTTGCACAGTTGATATTTAGTGGCAGATACGACTGCCTCTGCAAACGACCTCCTATGCCATCCTCAGATGGCAATATAAAGGTTTCTAAAACACATCCTGAAATGGTGATGCCTCTTGGATGCTACATAAAAAGCAATCAGCATGAAATAGGTACTTAGTCAGACAGCACCTGGAATGTTCTTTTCCATTTTCAACGTTTTTGAGAAACATTAGCAGAGAAGACACTCAGGAAGGCGCAGTTATGGATGATTACAGATCAGGAGGAATCAAACTATTACACACAGAAGTGTTTTTAACTTGTCCAAATGAAAAAAGCTGTTAAGAAATGTATTTGAAACCTGTAGTGGGGCTGTTTGTCCCTTCAAAGCTTGTTCCAATATATGACTCCTCTTAATTTGAGGAGTTCAGGAAAGATTCTCAGAACCAGAGTAACTGGTGCTGATAACTCTGAAAGGAAAGAATTTGCACAGCCTCTGAACTGTAGGAAGGAGAATGCATTTTGAGCGGAAGAAGTTCAAGAAAAGGTTCTCCACCTTCACCTCTAATCAGGTGGGAGTTGAGGACATCTAGGGTTAAGGACATCTCTGAAGGAATGACAGTTTCTTGTAGCAAGAGGCATTTGAGTTGATGCCTGTGGAAGAGTATTTCAGTGCTGGGTCTTTGCTCTGCTACCTCAGATTTGTGCATCTGGGTGGACACTGAATCACCTGAAATCCAACTTCAACTGTCACAGCAGTCACAAGGTTAAGATCCAATTATAGACCACAAGAGGCAGAAGGAGGAAGGAAGAATTGGTATCTTGATCTGTTGGGATGCAGAGTGATTTTAAAATTAGAATTTATAAACTGTTAAAGATTATTTACTTACCAAACAAAAAGAAACTGCTTAGTGCAGTTAAAATGAGGATAAAATGGGAAGGAAGAAGGACACAGAACTGCTTGAGAGTCCAGCGCAGAGCCACAAAGATGATGAAGGGAGTAGAGCATCTTCCTGATGAGGAAAGGCTGAGGGAGCTGGAGCTCTTGAACTTGGAAAAAAAGGGATTGAAGGGTGACCTCATTAATGTTGATAAATATGGAAAGGGTGGGTGTCAGGAGGATGAAGCCAGGCTCTGCTCGGTGGCATCTAATGATAGGACAAAAGGCAATGGGTGTGAGCTGGAACAGAGCAGGTTCCACATCAATATGAGAAGGAACTTTTTCCCAGTGAGGGTGACAGAGCATAGGAAGGGGATGCCTAGGATGTTGTGGAGTCTCCTTCTCTGGAGATGCTTAAAACCCAGCTGGCCATGTTCCTGTGTGACTGGATGTAGGGGATCCTGCTGTGGCAGGGGGATTGGACTGGATGATCTTTGGAGGTCCCTTCCAATCCCTCATGCTCTGGGATTCTGTGAGTCAGCTGTGCTGGATAGCAGGAACCAAATGCAGCTGCTGGCTGTACTGCAGCCGCGCTAGGAGGCCGTTGAGTTCATCGTTCCTCATTTTTAAAGGAGATTATAGCTACTGCAGCATTGAGACCTTTCAATTACACCTGACCAATAAACTCTATTATTAATAGGACGGTGATGGCCCATGAGCATTAGATATTGCTGCTCGTGATTTGTGCGTAAAGAGGGATTTTAATCAAGTTCACCAGTCCCCAAAAAGTCTGCTTTGCATTTAAATAAGCATCCTTAAAAATTGATCTGTTGTGCTCAATTATACAACGCCTCGCTCCGAAGCCGAGGAGTAATTCATTACCCAGCCCCTGTGAGCAGAGAAGACGTATTGCATCGCACTTCATCTTCCCGTGTTTCTACTGATTTCTGATGACACTGTCTGTTTATCATCATTATTATGAGTTGTCTGCCTTAATAAAACTTGAGACACTCCATGGGAATTAAGGCAGCATGGCACGGGAAACCGGAGAGGGATGTAAGGTTGGTGCCGGCTGTCCTGCAGGGCTCTGCAAGGCTCATCAGCAGTGTCTTGGTGCTAAACAGCTCGAAGGCATACAGCTCCCATTGTCAGGACAGAGCCTGGCACCTGGGCAAGAACAACCCAAGGGACCAGGACAGGCTGGGGACTGACCTGTTGCAGAGAAGTGTAGGAGAAAGGGACTTAGGGTCCTGGTGGCCAGCAGGATGGCCATGAGCCAGCAATGGGCCCTGGTGGCAAAGAAGGCCAGCAGCACCCTGGGGTCGATCAGAATGGGGGTGGTTAGTAGATGGAGAGAGGTTGTCCTCCCACTCTGCTCTGCCCTGCTGAGACCACAGCTGGAAACTTGGGTCCAGTTCTGGGCCCCTCAGTTCCAGAAGGACACAGAGCTGCTGGAGAGAGTCCAGAGCAGAGCCACAGAGATGATGGAGTGAGGGGAACATCTCCCTGATGAGGAAAGGCTGAGGGAGATGGGGCACTTGAGCTGGGAAAAAAGGAGCCCGAGGGTTGACCCCGTGAATGTTGATCAATATGTGACGGGCGGGTGTCCGGAGGATGGAGCCAGGTTCTGCTCAGGGGCACTCAATGATAGAACAAGGGGCAGCAGGTTTGAGCTGGAACAGAGGAGGTTCCACATCATTGTGAGAAGGATCTTCTTCCCAGTGATGATGATAAAGCCCTGGCAGGGCCTGCCCAGGGGGGTTGTGGACTCTCCTCTAGAGACATTTCAAACCCACCTGGCCATGTTCCTGTGAGACTGGATGTAGGGGATCCTGCTGTGGCAGAGGGATTGGACTGGATGATCTTTTGATCATGTGAGGGGCCCAGAACTCGACAAAATAGTCCAGATCTTGTGCTTCGTCACAGTGCAAGACAGCACAAGAGCTAGCTGCTTAAAGGGCTTCATCGCTGTTTACTTGTCAGCAGGAGAGCCTCCACGTATCCCACTTGCTTCTGAGGAATGCCTGGCGACTTGGTCTAGGTGATCGTTCTGTGGCAGGGGGATTGGTCTAGATGAACTTTCGAGGTCCCTTCTGATCCCTAATGATTCTATGACACACGCTCCGTTTTCCTACCAAGGAGATGGGAGAAAGTAAACAAAAGGTTTTGAATTCCTTTCTGAAGGCAACTTGAACTTGTTAAGATAATTGCCTTGCAATGCCTGATATTGTCGTGCTCAGATAACAAGGTTTTTACGGTCCTGAGGAGGATTTAATCTCATTTTTGCAGGGATTCTGATCTCGCTGTTGCTGTTCTATCACTTCTAATCTCCACACTTCTATTAGAATTTGCTCTGCAAAATTCAGCAGACTCATGTTTGACAGCTGAAGACATCGAACAGTCCTTTTCACACCAAGTTTCCTTGTGTTGCGACTGCCTTTTAAACCTTTTTATCATTGCTCCAAACAAACCCAATTACGAAGGTATTTTGCTACTTGAGACAGAGGAAACTCAGCAGAACTTCTCCAAGATAAAAGAAACATCTCTGAAAGAACAAGGAGTAACCTGATTTGGAACAGGAGGCAGCTCCTAATGGTGTCTTTAATTAGCCGGTAGAGGATCGTTGGTGATTTAAAACAGGGATAGCCAAGACTTTGTGTTAAGTCTTCCCCGAATTCTAGTTTTATCGGTTCCATTTTCTAACTACCTGAGGGTAAAATAAAGTATCTGGAAAAGAACTGCTTGGTGTTGACTTCCTCAAGCCTCAGTTTTAATAATAGGGCTACTTTTTTAATTCTCTGAGGCAAAAGGGGCAACCACCAGAAATCTGGTGAACTGATCACAGTATCACAAAACATGAAGGATTGGAAGGGACCTCAAAAGACCATCCAGTCCAATCCCCTGCCACAGCAGGATCCCCTTAGGCTCCTTTTTTCCCAGCTCAAGAGACCCAGCTCCCTCAGCCTCTCCTCAGCAGGGAGATG
>JAOXOE010000441.1:18849731-18860934 GCA_028565055.1 Phoeniculus purpureus | reverse complement strand
AGAACAAATTGTTCCATCACCTTTCCTGGGATGGAGGTGAGGCTGACCGGTCTATAGTTACCTGGGTCTTCCTTCTTACCCTTTTTAAAGATTGGGGTAATATTTGCTGTCTTCCAGTCCCATGGCACCTCTCCTGTTTCCCAGGACCTAGCAAAGATGATGGAGAGTGGCTTAATAGCCAGTCTTCTTGTGATACCTGAACATGACATTATGTTAATGGCTTTAAGCTGGTCAAGGCTATTGCTTACACCTCTTTCATGTGACTTACTCTATTCACTTCAATGTGTCACACACAAAGTCTTTTCTAGGTTTGTTTTTTCCAACAGACACCATGTACTTGGAAGTAATCTAGTAGAGTGTTTGTGTTAGCAGATGCCTAGGAGATAGTCTGTATGCACATTGAAGGATAAGATGTTTCTTAGATGGATATTGTAGAAGAAATTTTCACAAGAGCCATAAGCGTACTGTGGCTCTTACATCTCATGTTGCTGTCACTTCTGTGATAAAATGTACCGTAAGGGACGACAGAGAGAAGTGTGAGCAGATCAGGACAGAAGGGATTTCTGTACCTTCTCCCCAACAGGGCCTTAGAGATCACATTGCTGCTGCAGAAGCTTCTAATATGCTCTGACACAGTCCAGTGGCAAAGGAATGGAATCTGCATTACAGTGTACTAATGTGGATTACAAGAAGTTTTCACAGTCTCCCATAACCGAATCAAACATGGCATTCCTTGTCAGAGATAGTAAAGATACAAGCTTTATGTGTGTAAGTAAAGAATCTGGCTTTTTCTTGTGCTTTTTGGAAGGCTGTTGTTACTAACAGTTAAGGACATTGTACTATACATTTAGTCTGTTAATGAGGAGACCCCTGGGAGCAGAGGGGCTGGAGCAGGCCAATAGGTGACGTTCTGCCTGGTTTGCAGAATACCAGATCTCTTGAGTGTAGCACTTGCTTGCTTTAAGGTAGTAGAGTTTTCATACTGGGGGAAGTCATAATTTGCAAATAACTATTATTTTGCAATTCAGGATGAAGATGTGCATGTAGAGTTAGCCAGAAAGTTCTCCTTGCCTTTACACAAGGAATAGAAACCTCTGTGTAATTTTGGGGGTTACTACTTCATTTGCTTGACTGGAAGAGGAAGGACCAAATGCAAGTGTTTGTGTTACAGACCTGCATTTACGTTACAGGGGAATGTTACCACAGTATTTCTAGGATATTTGTGTATTATTTAGTTTATTCGAGGTTGTTGCACGAGATAGAACTTGAAGTAGAAAAAAATCAAAGTTCACAAGGGATAAATTATTCCTTCCTCACCTATAAATGTTTAGCTTATTCCATAGTGCTTTATTTCAGGTGCTGAAACCAGCTGTGGGTACTCTGCATAAGCTCGTGTGTAATGGAAGTTTTCAGCATGTCAGATACTCCTCAGGACTGTGGAATTATGTCCTTTGGTGTTGTAAGAGGAATCAGAGAGGTGACAGACTTCTGCCTGTAATTGTTAGCGATGGATGCACATGGTTAGCCAGTAAGCAGATTTGATACCTTTGCTTGTCCTGTACTGACTGTTCTGCATGGAAGTACATGAGATGGGTGGCACTTTGGCTTACTTCTCATTGTAATGCTCCTTCTGCTTGTTTAGTGATTGTGTGTGCCTGAGTGAGCTGATGATAATGTGGGAAATAGATGAGTAAACTTTATCTGAGCTGTATGGGTACATATGGCTAGGAACTTCGATAATGACATTATCTTTATTAAAAACATTACTTAGTTTTTAATCCCTTCACCCCTTTTCTTTTCCTGAAAGGGGATGCATTTCAAGTGTTGGCTTGGTTAGAAAATTGAACAACATGAATACTAGTTTATGTCTCATGTCTGAAATCAGATCCACTCATTTTCCTTACAGAAATAAGTGGCTTGTAGATTAGTTTAGAAGGACATGCACAACTTCAAGCAAACAATAAAGCCAGTCTGTGAACTCTTTAATGATTTCATGTTTAATTTTCAAGTGAAAAAAATGCTTCATTACCACTGTGATGTCAGCGACATGGCTCTGTGTACAAGCTACAGACTGGTGGTAGTTAGAAAGGCCAACTGACCACAAGGACTTGTAAGCTGTTAGGCAGGAATCAACAAGGAAAAACCTATGGAGTCTCCTTCTGTTACTTATCTATTTGATTCTCTGGTAGAAATGGTAGTTTTAAGATACAGCTGGGTTCTAGGGGGAAGAATCAGCCATCTTTCCCAAGAAGTAGCTTTTAAATTCTGAGAAGCACTCTTTAAGTAAAAATGTGAAGAGGAGATTTATTATAATACTATGTGTTCAATGTAACTGCCCAGGATAGAATTACTTTTTAAGGGTTGTTTGGAAAGCTGGTTAGCAGTGCAGCATGTAATTTTTAAAAACCCTGTTCCTGTGTGCTCCGATTTCCATGACACCATTCTTTAGGGACAGCACATTTGTTATAGGAGACAGAATTGTTTCCTTTCGCAAAGCCTTGCAGGCTCTGAATCTCCCACTGGCTGCTGTCCAGAAAGAAAGATTTGTGGGTTCTGCCTAGTGTCTGCAAATGTGTGATGATATTTATATCCATTGAGTTGTTTTCACTGTAGCTAGATCTGGTAAAACACTTGTGGCTTTACCACAAGTAAAAGACTTGCGGTGAAGTCTAAGAACTATGAAATCAAGGTCTGCGCTTGATATGTTCTGACATCCATCGCATCCCTGGTTACTGGGTGGGAAGTACAGTCATCCTAGTTATACCTCAGCCCCCATAGAGGCAGGGAAAGTAGGCAAACCTGTGAAGAAAGAAGTAAAACTTCGTATTTTGAAAGCTTAGGACTGTTTTAGTGCGGACAAAAAGCAGAATGTTGGCTCAACTGGAACTTCAAAGGTGATTCACAGTGCTTTTTATTGGCACAATCCTTAAGCCCAGATTGTTGTGTTGTCTCAAAAGTCTTTCAAAGATGAGACTTATAAAAGAAAAAGCTGCCTTTTTCTTACATTTTTCTGAACTGGTGGCATCAAAGAGAAGGACAGACATTTCACTTCCATGTGTACTTTCAAGTCTTTCTCTTCTCCTCTGCAAGAAGCTTCTACTAAGAACGAAAAAATCCCCACCAGTGACAAAACTTCTTTGTTCTGGGAATCATTTCCAGCCATGAGAACAATACTAATGCACTGCCTTTTATAGAACAATTTGTGCTTAAACTGACAATGATTCGCTTGATACTTGTGTGAAGTGTCTTCAGTCTGCTTACCATCTCTTCCAGACACGGTCTAATCAACTGGTTTTCTCAGATGCTTCCACATGGTGTTCCTTCCTTTTTTTCTCAAGTAGGTAGAGATTTGGTTGCACACTTGGTATATCGTAAGCAAAGGATGGTCACGTTCCCTGTTTGCTACCTTTGAGCATGAAAATTCATGGTCTAATCAGTGGATCAGGGTATTGTGCAGGTTTGGGCTTGTTCCTGGATTTACTCTGTTTTCTGTGTGGTCTTCAATAAAGACAGTGGTCAGTCTGCCTCTAGGTTTCATAGTCTCTGATACAAGACATACAGGTACCTTAATATTGCCTGATTTCCACTTTTATTTTAAGTCAATAAAGACTGACTTAGAGATCCTTAGAAAGACTTTTGTAGGTGAAAGTAATTTTTCTTGAATATTCTCTGCTGACTTACACTTTTCAAATGGCTTTGTGGCATGAGGTCTAGAAGGAATTTGTAACGGATGAAGCATACGTAGTATAAAGCTTTTTTCTCCGTTATTTGAATATGGCTGCAGCTGGCTGAAGATCCAAGCACCAGGAAAAGGATGTGGTAAATTTTCCTTGGGGTTGGCAAGAGTTCCTATATTTGGAGTTTCTGAAACCAGGTTAAGTTGCTATACTGAAAAATACTCTGCACAGTGCTTTATTGGTAAGGAAATGGGCAGGGCATTGCTATAGGTCGCTCTGTGGAAGGCTGATGAAGCTGTAAATGATAGCCCTTTTAATTTGCCCTCATCATCCTGATTTTATTGGATGTGGCCTATGGCATGACTGAAGTTCTCCATTTCACGCCAATGAAAATGGCAACCAACATTTCTGTGTTTAGTTTCTCTTGTTAAGTGCAGAGTGAAACTTTAAGGGGTGTAGCTAAGAAAATATTGAAAATATTTTTTCTCTTGCAGGCATTTGCCCAGCAGGGTGGAGTAGAGAAGTTATCTTGATTGTGTAACTCCAGTCTTTGGCGCTGCAGCCCTTAGAACACTTGAGCAATAAAAGACTGCCGTTTGCCGTTGGCTAGATATGTTGTTGTCTCTAGGCAGCGGATAATAGACTGACTTTCACACCAGTCAGTGGCATGGGGCTTCCTCGTGTTTGCGGCAGCACTGGCTTTTCAGCGCTGTGACATGTCTTGTGTACAGAAGTTACATTGCACTGGAACACCTTCTGCTCAAATGGGCCGTCCACTGGACAAAGCTCTGCTTGTCACCCATGGCAGTAGCGTCCAAGAGTGTGAGTGCGCAGTGTACAGCAAAATCATGGGGGCTGTTACTTTCTTTTAGCTGTAGCTTTGTAACCAGCACCTCTCCAGCTTGAGTTTCCAGAACATCCTCCTCCAGCAGGTGTGTCTGGAGAAACTGAGAGCCTGACCTAAGCTGTGGGAAGGATTTAGGTGACTTTGGGTCAGATGTATGAAAGTAATCAGGAGTATGAGTAAGAAGGACACAGTTGTGTTCAAGTTGTGGTGATCTCTAGAATACTTGCATGTTTGTCCTTGCATGTCTAGAATACTTGCACGTTAAGATCCTTGGTCTGAGAGTTTGATGAGGGCCCTGCTCCAAAGGGTCTGTGTGTACAGACATTGTGTTTGGAGCCTAGGGCTTTGTTTGCCTTTGAAGCTAGAGGGGGTTTTTCTTCATTTGCAGTCTCTCATCCTTAGAAATGGCAGATAGGAGTCTTGAGGCTTTGATGATGTAGAAATTGATTTAATCCAATTAAATCTCCTAGGAAGTTTATCCTGTGGTTAAAGCTACTTTCTTCTGCTTGATAGCATTAAAGTAAGTGCTGTAGAAGGAAAGGAATTTAAGGTCCGATCATCTGACCACTGAAGTTTTCTGTTATGCTGACCTAGGAAACATTTCCAATACCATAGCTGAGATTTTAAGTCTCAGTCTAATTTCGCATCTTTGAGGCGTTTTATGTGAGTATAACTGTTCAAAAAATGTTGTTGATTTTAGTCAAACTTTGTAATGCAGGCTCTGTTCATACAACTAATACTTGTTTTGACTGTAGACAAGTGAAATGAATAGTAATACAGCTCACAGCTGCTTCATTGACTCAACTTGGTGGTGTTGGGAGTTGTTGTGAAATTGTTGGTCTTGCTGCAGTCAGTGCTGGACACAGGTGATTGAACACCATTGCTATCTGAAGTAGCATGTATTAAAACTGAGTTGTCAGAACTTACCCTACACGTGCCTGGGTAGGTATGGGTGGTTACACGGGGCTAGAAGATAAAGTATTATGAGTTGATATTTTTGGCACTGAGGCAGGGGCAATGCTGAGCCCCCAGGAAGGGTGGTCTGGATCCGTTGTAATTCTCTCCTGGCATTGTCTCACTAAATCACCGCTCTCCAGACCTACTTGTAAGTAGTACCTTTTGGTTAGTGATTGTGTTGCGTCAAGTTTTGTATGGCCATCCTGGCAAGGGATCAGAAAGTTCTCTGGTAATTTTTCACCTGTATTTTTGGAAGGTATCCTAGTGCCACAGAGGGCAATAACACTGTGCTTCGATGTTTGTACTAGCTGCTTTTCCTTTTTAATAATTGGAGCAGGAGGAAATGTGGTGAATTAGCTGCATGACAGAAACAGAGGAATTCATTAAAGAAAATGAAATTAATTCTACTCAAGTTTCAGGCTCCTGGGGAGTCACAAAGCAATAATCCATCTTCTAGTTGGTTTTAATGATTTCTTTTGTGGCACTTCCCTCGTCCATGAAACTGATATTTGCTGTTGGTGTGGGTGAGCGTGAAAAAAGGAGCAATGCCACCGAGGCTTTGTGCAGTATAAACATTAACGAGTGCCTTTCTGTTGCAGTCCTTGATATGTGTGTCAAGACCCAGACTGAGGGAACAGATGAATCAGAATGGTACTTTGGGACTATGCGCTCATCACCGGTAATTTGCCGTTTCAAATACAACCATGTTGGTGGTGACTTTACCAAGAGATGGCAATTTTCTGTGGTAGGTGATACAAATGAGTGAAAGTTTCACTTAATGCAAGGCCTTAGAGAAACTTGAGCCTTACAGCAACACAGTCAGTGAATCTGCATCTACAGACTCTGGCATCACGCAGAGATGGTCCATTTTATCTGCAGTCAGTTACTTGCCACCTTGCGGGCTATGTGACACACCCCTTTGATGTCAAGCGTTACATGCTCTGCACAGCACATACACATGTTATCATAGCATCATCACAGAATGGTTTGGTTTGGAAGGAACCTTAAAAATTATCTGGTTCCAGCCTATCTGCCATGGGCCAAGCACCTCCCACTGGCCAGGTTGCACAAAGCCTTATCCAACTTGGCCTTGAAATACTTCTGGGGTGGAGACATCGAGTATCTCACCATCCTCACAGTGAATATTTTCTTCCTAATATCTAATCTTAATCTACTCTCTTTCAGTTTAAAACCACTACCTCTTGTCCTAGCACTATACTCCCTGATAAAGGGTCTCTCTCCAGCTTTCCTAGAGGCCTCTTTTAAATACTGGAAGGCTGCTACAAGGTCTCCTTGAAGCCTTTGTAGGCAGAAACAGCTCAGATTCTCTCCGCCTTTCCTCATAGGGGAAATGCTTCAGCCCATGATCACCTTCGTGGCCTTCCTCTGGACCCACTTATTCCTTGATGTCTCTGTTTCCCCCAAGAAATAGTGCTCCCTTATATCTATTTCCCTGTACCACTAAAGGAATCGTAAGTTCAGTAAGGATCCCAAACATATGCTGTTTGGGATGACACTGGGCTTTACCCTTCCCATGTTTTAGTCCTTATCTGCCAGGAGGTAGTGTTCTATGGGTTGCTGATTGCTTAAGATGGGGAGCATTTATGTAGTTCTGCAACACAATACGTGTGCCTAAGGCTGAAGAGTAATGGGCCTGGCTTGAAAAGACAGATGTGCAAAACTGTAAAAATAAATTAGCTGGGTCCATCAAATGTGCATGGATCCATGGATTCACTGGGATGCCCAGTGGGACTACAGATTCCTCATTGCTGCTGCAGAGTGCAGTATCCATGATCTGGATCACTGCTTCAATGTCTATGCAGTTTTCTGGGGGCTTGTTTCTCTCTGGAGATAATGACACTTTATGTCCAACCACTTCTAATTTTATTGAATTAAAGCAGTCCCAAAGCTGTGGTACAGTATGATGTAGCTAAGTCAGTGGTTGGGCTGACTTGCTTATCAGCTTTCATGGCTGTATTCATCCTGGGATCCAGCTGTATGAGAACTCCAGTCACTTAGGGAATGCTGTAGCTCCTTTAGCTTATTTCAGATGAGGTTTCTGTACGCAAGTCCATGTTAAACTGATGGACTGAACAAATGGTTGGAATTTGTTCAGAGTAGCTTGGAAATCTGCAAAAAGAAGAATCTGCAAGAAGATTCTTAGAGGAAGAATTGTGTTACTGGTGGCTGAAAAGTGTGTTTCTCTTCTTCCAGAAGCAACAGTCAGATGAATTTTAAAATCAGATTTTTCTTTCCCTTATTGAAAATGAAAAAAGGCTAAGTAGAACCCCTCCAGAAGTCAAGTGGTGCAAATGGGATCAGGTAAATTCATAAAGATGTGGGAACAGCTCGTGGCATGCCTCTCATGAGTTGACTGTAGTTGCTAAGGAAGTTCAAGAGGAATAGCTCAGCCACTTTCTAAATAACAGTGTACTCTCCTGTTGCTGCTTGTGGGGAGTGGGTCCTGACCTACTGGTGAAGAGAGACTACACCCACAGTGTGCAGCAGGCACAACTGCCTTGGAGCTGTCTGCATAACTGAGTGTGGTGTCTTCATCTGGGCTTGTGCAGTGCAGGATGTACAGGAATCTTGGTTGGTTAGAGTTTATGGATGTTAAGAGTAATGCAAATGTTAACAGATCTAGATGATGGACTCCTGTAAAGGCCCCTGTACAGGAGCAGAGTGTACTGCAGGCATAAGGCATCATTCTTGAGACCTGTGAGAGGCCAGTGCCGAGTCAGATTTGAGTCCAGTAGAGCACTGTTTTGAAACAACAGCCCTAGATCCTGCCAAGAGTGGCATTGCGTGCAAATAGGAATTTCTGTAATTAACACCTACATATAAGCTGGTGATGAGGCAAGAGGAGTTCCGTCCTCACTGTATTACAGCAGCAGGACTCATTCTTGCGTAGTCTTCAGCACTAAGAATTTACCCTGTTTACGTTTTCACTCTGCAGAGGTCAAAGAGGAACAGGAGGGAGAAGGAGTCTGGATTTCATCTGAAATCGTAGTCTGACTAGAAAACATTTTCTTTTGGAACTGGGGTTGTGATTTTGAATCCACCTAATATAGGCAGAACTTGTACTCAGCTTCTGGGACAGACATCTGCCATGTGGGGCATGGATGGGGATTGGTACCTGCTGCTGCATCAGGATTATCTGACTCAGATCCACAGGGAGCCTGAGCATTAATCAGCAGACCACAGTCTCAGTCTGCATACTGTCCTTGTGTTAGATTTTATCCCAGTGTTATTGCTATGTTTCTGTATTCTACAAGGAATTATTAAAATGTTGTAATTGTGTGATGTGCAATGTGACAGCTATGAATATAAACTGAAGTACTGATAAATGAGGGATATTTTCCAAAGTTTTCCTCAAGGCTTTGGTCTTTCTGCTAATTCGGCAGTTCTGGTAGCAGTTTGGTTTAACAGCTCCTGTAGCTGTCCCAGGAAGATGCCTTTTGTTTGATCAGCCAGTCCAACAGAATCACAGAAATTAGGGATTGGAAGGGACCTTGAAAGATCATCCAGTCCAATCCCTCTGCCACAGCAGGATCACCTAGATCAAGTGGCACAGGAACATGGTCAGTCAGGTTTTAAACGTCTCCAGAGAAGGAGACTCCACAACCCGCCCTGGGCAGACCCACTGCAGTGCTCCCTCACCCTCACCGTGAAGAGTTCCTTCTTATATTCATGTGGAACCTTCTGTGTTCCATCTTGTCCTATCATTGCCCCTTGTCCTATCATTGGATGCCGCTGAGCAGAGCCTGGCTTCATCCTCCTGACACCCACTCTTTCCATATTTATCAACATTAATGAGGTCACTCCTCAACCTCCTTTTTTCCAAGCTCGAGACACCTAGCTCCTTTAGCCTTTCCCCATCAGGGAGATGTTCCACTCTATTCATCATCTTTGTAGCTCTGTGCTGGACTCTCTCAAGCAGTTCTGTGTCCTTGAACAGGCCTTACTTAGGGCTGGTGTTGAACTACAGCAGTATCTTCAGTTCGCATGAACTAGCTGCTAAGAATATCTTCTTTTTCGAAATTTAAAGATCCAGGAGCAACTGTCAATATTTTTTTCATTAGTACACTCACAGAAACTTGATTAAAAGACAACAAAGAAACCTTTCCAACCGCTCCTACATATTTCTTCTCCCTGTTAGCTTCCAAAATTGCAGTCTAGCTTTTTTTATAACATGATGGAGTTTGCTGTTAAGGAGGGTATGTCAACATGTCCAATATAGTGTTGTACAGAGAGGATGCTCATGTGGTCTCTGTGTTATGTTTTAAATCCTGTTTTTCTAGAACCACAAACTCAAATCCTGGCAGGGACCACCTAGCCCGCTGTCCTCCCATAGTAGGTCTGAACTGTCCAGTGCACTGAACCAGTACTGGTCTTCCTCCACTGTTTATTTTTTTTTTTTCAGTGCTTTTCTTCATCTTGACACTCTAGTACTGAGTCGTTTTGGGGCTTGTTTTTTTAAAGAAAAATCCAAACAAGGCATCTGGTGAACTTCACTTAGGCAAAAACAATACCTTTTAGTTCAGGGCAGTGTTCTTGGAGGTAATTATAAATAATTAAATAAATCCCTTACAAAGTAGAACTCATTGTAGAAGAAGAAATGATTTCTCTGGGGGATTATTACCTTTTAATGTCCCTTCTCTTGTGCTTTGATTTGTTATTTAAAGAAACAATGCACTCACTTCTTTAAATCTTTCCTTGATATCTTCAGTCATTAAATCTGCCACTTTTCCCCTTTTTTGGAACTTTTTCCGGACTGATTGTCACTAATACGTTCAGAACTGACTGGGGTTGGATGTGCTCTGTTTTGAACAGGTTGCTTCTTGCTGCAGCCAGTCTGAAGTGACAGCATTGCTAGGTATCAGGCTGTGATATGGCCAAAGAGTCCAAGAGAGAGAGACTGAGGCTGGGACAGCGTTTGGGAGAGCAGTCATCACAGAAATACTTGATATGTAGGACATCCCTAATGTGGGGAGAGAGTAGATCTTGGAATATGGTTTTGGAAAACCCTGAAGGCTTTAAAGGCAGCTTTAATGTAGAAGTATTAAACCAAGGCCCAGACTAGTAACTGTGATTAAAGTATTTCTGTTTTTCACATAAAGTGTTACTCACTGAGTTGTTGTTACAGCTAAGTTGCTGAATTTTGCTTACTTATATTGTTCTTGCTCTCAAAATTGTGGGTTTTGGCGTTTTGTGGGTAACACCTATGCTCTTGAAGCTTCGTTCTGACCTCAGGTGTTGCTACACTTCAGTGCCATTACAGAACCTGTGTGTTTACACGCGGGAGTCATCCTGTAACTTCTGGATGTTAACAACGCGCAGAACCCCATGTGTGACTGCAAGGAGAGGAGGAAGCGGTGAACAGCTCAGGTCTGGGTGCCTGGGTTTTTTGGCTTTTTTGGCTTTTCTTTCCCTTCTTTTCACATGGGTGGGCTGCTGCTGCTGGGCAGCTCAGGGTGGTTACCATAAGACGTGGGTACTACTAGGAGAAAGGACAGTAGAAAAACAGTGGGCACCCAAACAGAGGCCACACACAAGCATGCAAATGTTCAGGCAGGTGGTTGCAGTGAGTGCTGGAGCCTTGCACTCGATATGGAGGATGGCAGGAACAACACCTGTCTTAGGCATGAGCAGATCAGAGACCTGATGAACATGGTGGCTGAGCTAAAAGAAGAGGTGGAAAGACTGAGAGCTGTAAGAGACT
>JAOXOE010000441.1:18809261-18849631 GCA_028565055.1 Phoeniculus purpureus | reverse complement strand
ACCTCATCAACTTCCTCATTCTGATCTGGTGGCCTGTAATAGACACCCACAACAGTGTCACCCATGGCAGCCTGCCCTTAATCTGCACCCACAAACTCTCACCTCTCTCTTCATCCACCCCTGGACAGAACTCGGTACTTTCCAGTTGCTCTGTCACGTAAAGAGCAACTCCACTACCTTGCCTTGCTGACCTGTCCCTCCTGAAAAGGACATAGCCACCCATGACCACATTCCAGTCATGCGAGCTGTCCCACCATGTCTCTGTAATTGCCACCAGATCGTAATCTCCTGACTGAAGACAGATTTCTAACTCCTCCTGCTTGTCCCTCATGCTGCATGCATTGGTGTGCAGGCATTTTAGGGTGCAAGCTGAGCGCTCTGATTTCACCCTAGGACAGTGGCAGGCCCCTGGTTTTCATCAAGACTGTCCCACTAGTGCTCAAACATCAACTATCCCACCCACCCTTGAATCTAGTTTAAAGCCCTCTGCATGAGCCCTTCCAATTCCTGCCCCAGAACCCTTTTTCCCTTCTGAGATAAACCTTTCCCATGTGTCACTGTCAGGTCTGGTGTCTTATAAAACCAGCCATTATCAAAGAACCCAAAGCCCTGCCTGTAACACCAGTCTCTCAGCCAGGCATTTATAGACTGAATCCTTCTATTCCAGCCCATGTCCTCACCTCAAAATGGAAGTAATGAGGATAATATAATTTGTGCCCTGGACTCTTTCAGCAAACGTCCTAAGATCTTAAAGTCTTTTTTCATTCCCCTTGGGCTATGCAATACAGCCTTCTCCCCACCTGTCTGGAAGATCAGCAGTGGGTAGTTGTGATATAAATACATTTGGTTCAATTCTGGAGCCCAGAACTTTCCCAGTTGTGCAGAAGCTTTTCACTGGAGAAACCTGCTCTCCTGTGAGCTGAGGCCCTGTGGAGCGTTGGGGCAGTCTGTGGCTTTGGGTAGCCAGTAGCTGCAAGCAATTCAAACTCCGTCTCTGAAACTCTGATTTTGTACAGGAGCTCTCAGTATTGCACTCTTCTTCCATCTGCAGCTACCTGATTTAACGGAAAATGCCAGGTTTTCTTCCTTGTGAACACTAGATACGAGTCCTGAGGTCTTGGACAGCTGTTGTGGTAAATGGCTACTGAAAATCTCCCTGAAGAAACAGGAGTTGAAAGAGGCTGCCACAGCGTGTAGCTTAGATAAAGATCACAAGCACCCTATTCCTATGACGGTTTGTGGTAATTCAGCGTTCTTCCTTGAGCAAACCGATGCCAGCCTGGAGGAGCTGAAACAGGTTCTTGAGGAGAGGGCTGTGGCTCTCACAGCTGTTTGAAGTGCTGCTTCACCCCAGTTTTCTTACTGCTCCCTTTTTCTGCTTCTAGGACTGCTGCCTATCCCATCTGGCTTTGTGCATTGCTTGGTGCATGGGCCTTTTGCCAGTGCCTCAACAACAGTCACCATGGTTTCAACCTGTTACTGACTGCTTGAATGCCTCATTAAAACTCTGTATTTCAAGGATAGGAGTCTTCTCAGAGACTGACCAGTATTGCAGAATAGCTGGGACCCAGCAGAGCTAGTTCTCCAGCATCGCAGCCCTGCTAACTGTCACCGCTACTCGGTGCTCTCTGGTAACATTGCTTATGTGCAGTGCAAACCACAGAACCCATGGACTAATAAGGGTGGAGCCGTTTGGGATTATTGCAAGTGTCTTGTGCTTGCTCGCCCGGCTCAATGGGAAGGAAGGAAGCCTTTAATAAGGGTTTTCCTAAATAGTGTTGCTTGCAAAATGGGGAATTCTGCTCTGTTCTTCTAACAAACAGTCATTTCATGAGAGAGTGGGGTGGGGTTTTTTGCCTCTTGGTACATTCCAGAAGACTTTATACCTTTGCTGGTTACTGATTGATAGTTCTCGGCTGAGCTCCCTTTAATTTTGCAATAAACTAACAAGGAGGCTGAGACCGCAAGTTTACAGAAAGTGACTTATTTACTCAACTGGATTTACAGAGATGACAAATTCAGATGTAGCAGTTTCAGTGTGGTCCTAGGAAGGGCAGGAGGAGTACTTGAAAAATTGTACTGTATAAATAACCAAACAAAAAATAGTTTGCTTATTCTTCTGTGTAGAGCAGTCATATTTCAGTTCCTAGGCCAGCTGTCTCCCAGGACCCGTGAGGGCTTTCTGCATACACTGAACTCTGCTTTTCCCCACCAACAGGGGAGTTTAGACACCTTAAATCAGTATTTCTGCTTTCCTAATGTGCTTCCAGAAAACTGGCATCTGCTGAACTCACATCAGTGGAAGGAGATTCTGTTTTTATACAAATATGTAAAAGATTTCAAGAGACTATAAACAGCAGTTTTGACTTCTGCATTAATCTTAGAAGTAGCAATGACCCATCTAGAACTTGAGTGTTATTTTCCTTTAGAATTTGTTTCCATTTTTTCCCAGGTATCAGCACCTGGCTCTTTTTTTTTTTTTTTAAGGTGTCTAAAATTAGGAGCTTGAAAATGCGTTGCCACCATCACCTTCTATTTATGGCCAGTTTGTCTGAGTGTAAGGAAAAGGAATCACCCTGCTGTCACAATACTTGTGCTGCTTAGAAAGGGTTATTTTACAATCTGAGGTTGCCATGATGAAGTAACAATCTTCATAAGGTTGGGAAATTGTGTGGTCAGTCAATTGCCTGGTATTTTTAGTAGTAGACTTCTTCCGAGAAATGATTTTGCAATTTGAATCTGAGGGAATTTCTACAGTGTTTGCAATTCTGTTAGAATTGGAAGGCTGAGGACTGTAAATTTTCACTTTTTAAATAGCCAGCTTGAGCATCTGCAGTGGAATAGGCTGGAAAGTTAAAGGCAATGGTTCATTGAACTCCACAGGACACTGCAAGTTTCCAGTGTTCCTGAGCTGTTTGCCCTAACTTTGCTGTTTTTTCCTCTTCTTTTAGCAGTGGAGGGTGTTTTCCATTCAAGCACAGTGACTGTGTACTTTGTTAAGGACAGAGCAGAAACAGCAGTACCACTACCTCCTTACCTGTTGCACATGTCAGGACACAACTGTCCATGGGACGTTGGAGTGATTTTTGTGACTCTCAGTGCCTTAGTGATAATGAAGGTACTGCTGGTAATGAAAATGTTTTGCTCCATTAGTCAGTGCTGGAAATAGTAGCTCCTCTCCGATGCCGAGTATTTTAGAAAGCGCTGTGTGTTTAAAATGATGTGTATGTCAATATGATAACATTGAAGTAGTACGTAGCGATACTCTCTCTCACTGTTTAGGATTTTTGCTGGAAGATAATAAACTCATGACTGGCATTGAACCTCTGAAGTGGAAGCTGTGCTTGGCTGGTAATGGTGTCCAGTATCTGTCAGAAGGAACCACAGCAGAGGCAACTTTTCATTACCTACTTAGACTGAGAACATGACAGCTGTCCTGTGCTGAACCAGATAAATCTCATCTGTATGTTAATGGCAGAGCTCCAGTGAAAAGCTGAGGAAGTGCTGTTGCTAATTCAGTGCAAGGCACTCTTTATAGTAAGCTGACCTCAAACTGGTGACCCCAGCCTGTTTCCAGGTGCTGTTTTAGCTGTGAGAGGCAGTTTCTATCCAAGTATGGCACCTAGCTGAGCAAAGGGAGCTAGCTTAACCTTCTTGCTGGTAATTTGTAAGATGTGGCCTCCTTAAGATCAGAAGTAGCAATATATTGTGTGCACATACGTGTAAAGCAATGGGAGACTCGGCTGGTTCTGGCCACGCACAGATGTGAGCACTCGTGAGAAAGTCACCGAGCTGTTTCACTCCGGATCAACTTTGCCTGCGTGTGCTCTCCATATCACACGTGGGCTTAAGGCTTCCCTCAGACACCTATTTCCAGCTGTCTGGTACACTGAATCATTTCAAAGGAGAGCAGGCTGGAGTGTAAGCAGGGCACACTGCACAGGATCATGTGATACCAACAGTCAGGGCTCCAAGCTGCATGCCTGTAGGTCTGGGGACTGCTGGAAATGTATGGCCCTCTTTGAATAGCACTGTGCAAAGCGCCTTGTGACCACTAGTTTACTCTGGGGAAAATGACAAGACATAGCATGTTCCAGTATAGGCATGCAGGTGCAGCTTGGAAGAGAGATGTGTGCATTCTGATTTCTCTAAATCCGAGTGCCTTAACTTTTTACTTCCATACTGCAGCTGAGAGAGGGCTGGGTTTCTTCCTTTTGTTAGTGACCCGTAGCTTTGAGGTAGTGTGAGTTTGGAGCAGCCTGAGGTGCAGGCTGCTATGTTATGGTACGAGCACAAAGGTGAATACTGCTTGATTTATGATAGGAATGCCTATATCCAATGGAGGAATTTTGCAGTAAGTGAAGCTGCACAAGTGTGACAGCAAATTTGTTGTCAAACGGTGCTCAGTCTCTTGGCTTATACTTATGGGAGAAGCAAATCTGTGTGTCTCTTCAGGCTTGCAGCAATGAAGAGTAATTTTTAGCTAATCAAAAATAAGCATTTGATAGCTGCTTGTGGCTTTGTCGCAGAGGAAATGTGCTTATTCAAGATAGGATTTAAATACATATTTAAGCAAATGCTTAACTGTTGCTGAAGTCCTGGAACTCAGAATACTCTCAATTCCCATCCTCAGAGCAAGCCAGGGAGGAACATTTACTTGGGAAGGACTCTGCTTTTCTGAACTGACTTTTTAGACAGAATAACAATGTCTAGGATAGTGTTTGGATTAAATAGATATTGAAAGACAAATCAAAAATTGACATTTAACTTCAGAGGCTTAGCTTGAGTTAAACATAAAGGGTGAAGAATAGACCTACATAAAGGGTGCTTTGGGGCTCCTGGTTAAGAAGGAGGTGGAAAAAACTTAAAGAAACTTAAAAAGCTAAAACACATTTTAAAAGGCAGTTGTGTTGTTCTTGTCATTCATTTTAATTTATTTATTTTGAAGCTTTTAAAGTTAGTTTCCTTTGAAGGACGGCAATATGAAATACCGCGTGGTTAGGTTTTTGTTCATTTGGAAAAGATACTTGAGCACGGTAGCTTTTCTTTAAAGTGTGGTGCATAAATAACCAGATAAGTGATGGCACAGCACAAGGATTATCTTGGCCCGGGTCTGGGATGACTACATTGCTTACAGAGCATTTGACCCTGGGGAATAGTGCTATCATTGCTCAGCCATGTGCGCCTATGAGTTGGTTAGTGAATTCTGTTTTAGCACCTTTCCTAGTCCTGGATCGTGCTGTGCCGTATTATTGCTGTTTCTTATGCCTGGTTGCCAGAAAAGCCTCCATGGACAAGAGAGGCTGTGCGGTTTGTGACACAGGGAAGACAAAGTGAGAAGGAAAAATCTTGCACCATGTTCCTTCTCCCTCCTTACACTTGGCTGCCTACTCCTTTTGCTTGCCTGGAACCAGTTTTGATTTTCATCCTCTCCCAAGGATGAACTTGGTGGCTGTAACAGAGGGTAAGTGCCCTGGCAAGGATAAAGGAAAAAGTTGTTTTTTAATTCTTTGTCACTGAATTGAGTCCTGTCTGGCAGTCTGATGGACAGGACAGCCAGCAGTGGCTGCAGGGAACTGTGAGTGCCAGGGCCTTTCCTGTCTGCTGTTGAGTGCTTTGCTGTATGCAGCAGCTCTGGGAAAGCAACAGAGGGGAGTGATGTGCTTGGTGTCTCTGCCCTTGGCACTACTGCAATCTGTAATTTAAGAATCTTAGCCTGGCTGTGACCTCAAACAAGGCTGTTATGTCAGTGTTCACTGCTGTGGTCATAAATGCCCAGTGTCAAAGGGTGCAACCTGTGGTTAGGCTAGGCGGAGTGGTGCTAGCCATGTGAAACTTATCCACACAGTAGCCACAGAGCATGAGGAACACCAGTGCAAGACTCTGAAGGTCTTGAACTCTTGTTGAATAGATGAAGATTTGATTTACAAGCTCTTCAATTTAATTTTGTTGCTGTAGTCCAAAGAGCTCTCAGGCATCATTTTGCCTGTTGACAAGCACAGAGCTGGGCTGAACAATGTTGGTAGTTTGTGTCACACTGCCTGAAGAAGTGATACCCCTCAGTGCCACCATGGTTCTGACTCTCTGATCTGGTACAACTTACGTGGGATCTTGCAACAGAAAAAGGAGTTGGAGATCATGTTCTACCAGGTTATTAAAATTGTTAGGCAGCCAGTCATACCCAGGCTCTTCTCCCTGTAGGGTTGAAAGTACCGTGTGCAGTTCTACGCCACTCACTTTGAGAAACAGATTGAGGCGCTGGAGCGGGTCCAGAGGAGCAATGAGGCTTGAGAAGGGACTGGAGGGACAGACTGATGAGGAAAGGCTGAGGGAGCTGGGGGTGTTTAGCCTAGAGAAGAGGAAACTCAGGGGGTACCTTTTCCCTCTCTATACCTACCTGAAGGGAGGTTGTAGATGGGTGAAGTTGTGCTCTTCTCCCAGACAACTAGCACCAAGACAAGAGGGCAGGGCCTGAAGCTGCCGCAGGAAGGTTAGATTAGATGTTAGGAGCCGTTCCTCCTGGAAAGGGTGATCAGACACTGGAATGGACTGCCCAGGGCAGTGGTGAAGTCCTCATCCCTGGAGGTGTTTAAGGACAGATTGGATGCGGCCCTTAGTGCCCTGGTCTGGCTGATTGTGGTAATGTTAGGTCATGGGCTGGTCTGGATGATCTTAGAGGTCTTTTCTAGCCTCAATAATTCTGTGATTCTGTAAAGCTTTATGTTATTGAAAAAGGGATGTGTTCAGAGGTGCAAGAAACTGCCCATCTCTTGCAAGCAAGACAGTTGCTTGTGCAGTCAGAGGGGAGCTTTGGCATTGTGTGGATACTACAATCTATTTATTAGAATAGTGCAATCCCACAAAACACTGAAAAATTCACTTGTGTAGAGACAGCCCTGTGAAATTTGTGCTGCTGTGGTTCATGTCAGTGGGGCTGTATCCTTATGGCACCTTCCTCTGTGGCACTGTGTTTCAGACCAAGAGAGGAATTGTGTAAGTTATATGGAAATTATTAGGAAAATAGATATCTTATTTGCCTGTGAGGAAAGTTAGGCTTTTGTAAGGAGCATCAGCTTGTTTATTGAAGAAAGATGCTCTTCAGAACAGTAGTTTGATCTTTGATGACTGTATATATTGACATAGTGTTGTTTAATGTTTAATCTATTGAGTACTATTAATATAATCTGTTTAGTATTTCATCAAAATGCCCCTTTTCCTGCACCTCTTGCACTTAGCTCTTTCAGTTTTTGCAGGTGGTTTTGAATTTTCCTAGAGTTGAATTTGCTGAAGGTCAGACTAGAGGGTTGCCTGGATGCTGTGCGTGAAGGATTCCAGTCCTTGCCTGGGCTGTTCTCTGCCTTCCAGTAGCTATAAAAATTCATTTCCCTTCCCCCTCTCCCTGTCTGTTTGCAGGTTATCTTGACGAATCAGATTACTACGTCCTTGAGCAATGGCCTTGCAACCCAGGCAGACCTGGTGTCTCCAGCTGATGATTTGTCCCTGTCTGAAGGTAAGAGATCCCTTCTGTCAGCAGTGAAACTCTACACTGACACGAATCTACACTGTGACTTGCAGTCTTCTCATGCTGAGAGTTATGTTGTCAACCCTAAGGTAAGACAGTCAAAGAACAAAATTATTTTGTTGGTTTTTTAAAGCCCTTTTATAAGAAAAAGAAAATGTATTAACTAAAAGAATACACTCTAAGGGTTGGGAATGAATTTTGAAGCTATGTTCAGTGCTGCAACATGCTCCTCAGCACTGTACTTCCATTCACACGCATGTACAGCACTCTTTTCTTGTTTGTCTGAGGCTGCTTATAGTTATTATACAGGGTAGGCAACAAAGTTGATCTAATTTAAAGGTTAGCAGTGGCTCCAGAGAGAAACAGCCAGTCAGAACTGATGGAGAGCAAGTACTCAGTCCTGCCCCTTGTGCTATCCTTGTCTGGTTTTCAAGTACAGTGCTTTGAACTGCAGCTCTCACTATTGTGTGGAAGTAGTACAAGGCTATGTGTGATGCCATGCACTGCTTTACATCCTCATGTGCCTGTTTTTCTGCACAGAAATACACACCAGCACACATTTCTGGGGCTTTATTGTGGTAAGAAGGTAATTTTGAACTAAAGTTTGCAAAGGGATCTAACAATTCAGCTTTCCCCACTTGCAAAGAGTAGTCAGAGTGCCCTCAGTCAGGAACAGATGCAGAGAAGTTTGCACTTAGAGTTCAGTTCACATGAAGATCCAAAGGTATGATGTTAAGCAATGCTATTCTTCCTTTCAAAGGGATGATAATGGCATGTGGATATTTTACTATATGAGTACTTCCTCACTTTGTCTCCTCGTTTCACTTTCTGGTAGTTTTGGTCAGCTTATCTGTGCTCTGGTTGCTCTGGTTGGTGACAAGTCATCTGGCTGATGACTTAAGAACAGGTTGGTGGCAAAACTAAGAAGCTATGGTTAAAAGTGACATTATTTCTGCAATTCATTTCAATGGACAAGACAAAGAGGCTGAAGAAATATTAAAGAGAATGTCAAAGAGTAGCAAATAGCTCCATTGTAATGCCTGAATGCTGACTGATGTGTTTACTTCATACTTCTGTCAATAGGAGCTTGGGCAAAGCACAGTCCATTAAATCACTTTGAAATTGTGCTTGTGGCTTTTGTTGGCTCCATCTGTTGCCAAAGTATCTCTGAAGTTCATTGCTTGACTATTGCTCCCTACCTCTGTTCGAAAGAGTTGAAATTTGGTAACGAGATTTGGAAGAGGAAGACATCATTTTTCATTTTTATGATTTCCTTGTTGGCCTGAAGTTGTTGCACATTGTCTCATTAAATGCTCTTGATGACAGTACTTGTGCTTTTCCATGTCCTTTAGAATTGCTCTGTATAAGCTGCTTCTGAAAGGAAAGTCAGAGCTTATTCTGAAGAGGAAGTTATAACAAAACATGTTCTCAGTAAAACATATGTTGTTCTTGTGGTAAAACATTTGAAGAGTCTTTGGAAAAAGAATGGAGTGGGTGTTAACATGGTAAATTTCCTGCAAATACGCAAAATTCTCGGTACTGTGGCTGAGCCATAGCACAATAGTGTTTCGAAACCAGGGCTATCTAAGATTCCAGGTGTGATGATTTTTATAGCAATTAGAGCTTATTAATGAAGTTATCATGGAATCACAGAATGGCTTAGGTTGGAAGGGACTTTAAACATGATCTAGTTCCAACATCTCTGCCATGGCAAGGGAAACTTCTCAGCAGACCAGGTTGCCCAGAGTTCCATCCAACCTGGCTTTGAAGACTTTGAGGAGAGTGGCATCCACAAATTCCCTGGGCAGCCTGTTCCAGTGCATCAGCACCCTCACAGGAAGGAATTTCTTCCTAAGATCCAAACTAAATCTCTCGTTTTTTAGCTTGTATCCACCCTCTTTTTCCTATCACTAGAGTCTCTTGTAAAAACTCCCTCTCCAGCTTTCCTGTAGCCCTCTTAACGTACTGGAAGGCTGCTATGAGGACCTCGTGGAGAAGTTGCTCCCAAATATATTTAGGTTGGACTTTAGAAATCATTTCTTCATTGAAAAGTTTGTAAAGCATTGTAACAGTGTTTCCAGGGAAGAGGCAGAATCACCATCCCTGGTGATCCAGCATCATAAGATGTGTTGCTGAGGGACATGGTTTAGTGGTGACCTGGCAGTGCTGAGTTAATGCTTGGCCTTGGTGATCTTAACAGTCCAACCAAACTAGTTCTATGATTCTGTGAAAACATGAACAGTGCAGACAACAGCAGTAGAAGCACCTTCAGTAATTCAAATGTTATCAAGGGTTATAAACTTTCCTTCTCTCCTTTCTTTCCCTCTTCTGTTGACTAACAGTGACAGATGTGGGTTTTACACACTGTGTTGTATGAAGGGAGAGCACAGTACATCTCTGCACTATGTGGTGTCTCCTGGTTTTATCATCCATAATAGCTGCCTTCTGGATTTCCGTTTTTTTTAACATTGAGGTGTTGATGGCTCCCAAGAAAGCCCCCCCCAACTTATTTCATGTTAGCTATTTCACAACTTGAATGCACCCGTACTTCAGACTTCTGACAATCTTCACAGAATAACAGAATCACAGAACATTAGGGATTGGAAGGGACCATCTAGTCCAATCTCCACTGCCAGAGCAAGGTCACCTAGATCCAGTCACACAGGAACATGTCCGGGTGGGTTTTAAACTTCTCCAGAGAAGGAGACTTCACAACTCCCCTGGGCAGCCCCTTCCAGTGCTCTGTCACCCTCACTGTGAAGAAGTTCCTTCTCATATTGACGTAGAACCTCCTATGTTCCAGCTTGCACCCATTGCCCCGTGTCCTGTCACTGGATGCCACTGAGCAGAGCCTGGCTCCATCCTCCTGGCACCCGCCCTTTCCATATTTGTAAACATTGATGGAGTCACCCCTCAGTCTCCTTTTTTCTGAGCTCAAGAGACCCAGCTCCTTCAGCCTTTCCTCATCAGGGAGATGTTCCACTCCCTTCGGCATCTCTGTGGCTCTGCCCTGGTCTCTCTCCAGCAGTTCTGTGTCCTCTTGAACTGCGGGGCCCAGAAGTGGACAAAATATTTCAGATATGTCTCACCAGGGCACAGTACAGGGGGAGGAGAACCTCTTTCGATATCTTGGGTACTTAAGAATCTTTAATGAATTAGTTTTCCAAGGTTAGTGTATTATTCATAATATTTAATCCTACTTTTCAACTGTGGACTTTGCAGAGCGAGTAGTTAGGTGCTTAGCCCACGTGCACTGAGTTGAGGATATGTTGCAGAGATAGGAATAGGGGCTGGATTCATGACTGGGACTTCACCTCATTCTTCCTTTTCATTCATCACTAACTAAAGCAGAGTTTGAACCAGTGACCCAGATGTGAAGGGACCCGTAACACATTATTAGTCCTGTAAGCAGCTCAGACCCCTGGGTTTGTGTATGTCTGATGTTTTGGTTTAATCCTATCTGAAATCAGACTCCTGTCGCTGTAAATAGTTTGCTAAAAGGGCAATCTTTCTTAGACAGAAGCAGAAATGAAAATTTCAGACTGAGTGTGCTATTAGAAAGAAGTGGAATGTTACAGTGGATTTTGTTTGTGTTTCTGATTGTGCTTCAGAAGGGAATTGCTTGAGTTATGTGTTAGATTAGGCAAGAAACCGAGGAAGCTGTTTGTCTGATGTGTGACAGAAAGTTAATGTGATGAACAAGCTGAAAGGACATTGTCAAGCTGTTTTAGTCTCAAAGCTTGTCTTCTGTAAAGTTATAGTCTAGTCCTAAAAATACACGAGGCTTTTATGAGAACACTAAAGACTTTATAAAAGCAGCATTGGCTGTAAAATCCCAGCACTCGTGTAGCAATGTGAAAATTCTTGTACTCCTTGTTGCTCTTTCTTGTAGGAAATGGTTATGTCCAGCTAAATTCCCAGATCTGTGCATAACTGTACCTCCAAAGAGAGGAAGGAATGCTTAGTTTGCTACAAATTAAAGTGCTGAATAAAACGCAAACATTTGTCTACCTGTTGGCTGAGTCCTTGCGTTCCTTGACCAGGTTATTGGCTGGAAGAGTTAATGAAGACACGTGATGCTTTTCTGGAGCACTGAAATTCATAGGCATGCAAGCTGTCAGTTCTTCCTAGAAACGCGGATCAGTTTTTACTGGTAGCAACACCATTCTTACACAGCTATATCCCATTCTGCCTGAGACAGAGCAGAAGATGATAGGAACGCTGCTGTTTCACTGTCAGCCTCAGCTCTTCCAGACAAAGACGACTTTAAGTTGTTTTAGGTTGCAGAGAATGGTCAGACAAGCCCAGAACTATCTCTAGGCTTGAAGATGTGGCCGGAAGAAATGCTTTGTTATTTAAGGGTGTCAAAAGCAGCTCTTGCCCCAGCTAAAATAACTCCTTACTTCACTTTTTTTAATTATTAAAGCTCGTGAGACTAAGAGAACAGTAGGAAAGGAGTACAGTTGTCCACAACAAAATATTCTGTACAACTGTCAGCAGATGTTATCTGTGGCTTTGACTGCACCAGATTTGTTATCTTTAGCAAGTTCATCTGACTGGATTTTACCAAATTTCGAGCTGTTGGAAATCCATTCTAGGCCCATCCGTTTGAGTACTGGCTGGCTGGTGACAAAGAGGTAGGACAGTATGACCTACCTGAGGACCCTCTGAGACCACCAGTGCCTACCCTATTGATGAATCTGCCAGCTGCAAGCTCTAAACTTCCTCTCACAGACATCAAAGCTAAGCTCCATCTTTCTTGGGAAAAGATCAGGCGTGTGTTGCTAGGAATGAGAGCAGCATCCCCCTCCCAGCAGGCACAAAATGTCAAGCAAAGAAAGGAATGCTGTCTCGGGCTCCTTCAGTCTCAGCTAACACTTCACAGTATTTGTTTGGAAAAGTCAGAATTATTTTGTGTTTAAAATTGTCTGTAAACTTGTGCTAGCTCCAGGGAGGCCAGTGCTCAGTCTTCTGCCATTCAAGCTCATCGAGTGGGTTGTCATAGCACGGTATATTTTTAGTGCACAGTGTGAGCAGTGGGTTTAGTCTGACCTTTTCATCTTTGTTGCTATGATCTTGAATTCTTTTAAGCTGTTGAGCAGAAGTAGGCTTTTCGTGTTGTGGAGACTGGAGAGAAGTGAGCTGCTGCAATATCTCCCACCCACAAGATTTTCCTACTTCAGGAGCAAAAGATTTCTTGATGGAATCTGGCTTCTTTGCTTTGCCCTTGATCTTCAGTCAGATTGTGGTTAGATAAATTGAGGTTTGAGGAATAAATTAGGTTTTTTTAATAGGGTGATATATTTTTATGTTGCAACCTTTTATTCTTTATTAGCATTTCAAGATATTACTGGGGGAAAATAATGAGTTGACCTTCTGTTCACATCACAGTAAAACCGGTTCTATAGTTTATTACTTCTCCTCCTTCAAATCACCTCTTTTTTCACAAATCCCTTTTTTCAGACCTGTGCTGAACGGAGAAAACACAGAAGGAATTACCAAGAGAAGTGAGGGGCCCCCAGAGATCAGAGGCTGGTAGTTGGCATTTGTTTCTTTGATTATTTATTTATATGTAAGCTTTGGCTGAAGGATGTGCCTGCAGGTGACCTGACAAACAGTTTTGCAGGAACAGTTAATTTATGAATGAAGCAGCTGTAAAACAAGTTTCTGAAAGATTTTGTCAATACACTTCGGCATGTTTTAGGTCTTTAGTATTTTAGCTGAATGCTCTGTAAACCTGTTGTAGGCAGGTTTACACAATTCTGCTTGACAGAGGAGATAGATTGTCTTGGGTTGTTGAGATGGTGGTGTTAGTTAATGATGATGTTTTTTAATAAGACAGTTCATACAGTAGTAATTTTTTTTTTATATGGATCCAGTCTGACTTTCTGAGACCCAAATATTTGGGAACACTCTCTAAACTCTTTATTTATTTATGATTTTTTGTAACAAATCTGAATTGAGGTGACTAGGTGTGTTTATGAAACTCAAGAACCATGTGGCATGGTGTAAGACTGAGACACCTTCTGTACTGAGCCACCCTATGAACATAACTGCATTTTCGATGTGCAGAGAGGCACTAAGTCCCAATAACAGTGGTGTTTTGCTGGATGATCTGTCTGCAAAGTGAAGGCTCGTGTCTGTACACACCCAAAGGTAAATTTCCCAACTGAGGCTGGTGTGAGGGTGTGAACCCTGGAGACTAAAACACATCCCTGAAAAGGTCATGGAGTTACCTTCTTGTTTCATGACTTAGCAAGACAGTGAAGTGCTACAACATACAATAACTCCATGCAGAGCTACAGGCCAGGGGATGAGTGGCTGGAGAGCAGCCTGGCAGAAAGGGTCTTGGCAGTATTGGTTGACAAGCAGCTGAGCAGGAGCCAGCAGGGTGCCCGGGTGGTGTGAAAAGCCAATGGCATTCTGGCTTGTATCAGCAATAGCATGGCCATCAGGACTGGGGACATAATTCTCCCCCTGTACTGGGCACTGGTGAGGCCCCACCTCAAGTACTGGGGGCAGTTCTGGGCCCTTCACTTCAAGAAAGAGATTGAGGGGCTGGAGCGGACCCAGAGGAACAACGAGGCTGGGGAAGGGACTGGAGGGAAAGTCTGATGAGGGGACACTGATGGAGCTGGGGGTGTGTAGCCTGGAGAAGAGGAGACTTGGGGTGGGGACCTTCTCCCTCTCTGCTGAACTACCTGAAGGGATGTTGTAGTCATGTGGGGTCAGGCTCTTCTCCCAGGCAACTAGCACCAGAATGAGAGGGCAGGGTCTGAAGCTGCTCCAGGGGAGGGTTAGGTTGGATGTCAGAAAACCCTTCCTCATGGAAAGGGTGATCAGACACAATGGACTGCTCAGGGCAGTAGTGGAGTCTCCATCGCTGGAGGTGTTTAAGACACGCTGGATGTAGCACTTGGTACCTTGGTCTGCTTGATTATGGTGATGTCAGGTCATGGGCTGGGCTGGACGATCTTAGAGGTCTTTTCCAGCCTCAATAATAATTCTATGATGCTGTAATATGCCTTCTGCCATCTACAGTTACGGTGATCCTGGAAAGCACAGTGGGATTTGCCTCTGTGTATACTTTCATATCATTTACTACTTCTCACTTGATGGGCTGGTTGCCACGCAGACCCAAGGCTAACTATCCTTCCATGATGAGACAAAAATGTTCTGTTAATCAATCAGCTGCAGGACTGTGCCTCCAGGTCTGAGCCCTGGGTTTGTAGTGTAGAAATTGATGGAGTTACTAAGCTCAGGGGTTCCTAGTCACATGAGCTGTAATGGAACGGGCAGAGTTGGTTCTCATTTTGTTTTTTGTGCTGCTGGACTTCATGTCTCAACTGTCTTTTAAGGAAATATCCCAGCATAGACCCTGTAATCGTCTTCCTTCATGGCTAACAGAGCTGTAGGAAGCCTTTTATTCCTGCAGTCAGTTCTGTCTTTGATTTATTTCTCTAGCTTCAGATACTCTATGGAAAAGATTGTTAGGCCCACATATACTGAAAGATGAGAAAGGATCTCCTGGTCCTTAACCTGCCAGTTAGGACTGGCTTCCAGAAGTGAGGATGGTTTGTTGCACATCCACTTCAGGACAGACAGGCAGTGGGCACCAAAAAAAAATGGGAGAGACCTTGATAAAACTCATTAATGTATGTTGGAGGGGAAAAGGGAACCTTCTCAAAATAGGATTTCATTCTCAGGCTTTCACAGTGTTCACGTTTCTTGTAACTCAGCTCCTAACAGTAGTGGCATCTGCACCCCAGTGCTGCAGCGGAAGGAAAAAAGCCCTTCTGGTTGTGAAGAACGCCTGAAGGAAGTGCCCCATGAGTACGGGGCCTGGAGCAAATGATATTAACCAGCAGGGGAAATGATAAGGTGATTGTTTCTGCACGATGCAGAGTTGCGGTGGTGCGTGGAGCTGTTAGATTTCATGATAACAGTGGTCATATCAGCCTGTACTAATTCTGATGCTATATTTCAACAAGTGGGAAGTAGTGGCATGAAAACATCCAGCCAGATTTTAACGGCATCTTAATCAAAGCATAAATCTCTCAGTCAAACAGAATTACAGAGACTGCACATGGCTGTGGAAGTTTCAAGGTGAACGACGCACGTGTAATCGCTTGATCTAGCCTATGAAGAAGTTGAAAACTGTCGGCCAGGGCGTTCAAAGGCCTCTCTGTATCAGCTTAGAGAACCTCCATGCCTCATTTCCTTATTGCCATGATGATAGAACACAAAGTTTTACTTCTTTGTTGTGGTTTCTTTTTGAAGATGTGATATGGCTTGGAGTCGCTAATCAACAATTTGTAATCCAAAAACCCTTCAGGTACGTTTGCTGGGAATCACTCATCTGTTCAATCAGAGGTGTGGTAGCAGGAGTGCTCGCAGTGGGAGCCGAGTGTGCAAGGTACCGCCCCTTGGCTGCACAACAACTTAGCTCAGCCGAGCCGCTGCAACCATGGATGTGTGGCATATCTTCCAATGCAAAGTAAAACGGGTTTGCATGAATCCTGCTGCCCACACTCATTTATTCCCGCTTTCCTTTAATCGAGAGCCTGCACGGGTCAGTTGCCAGGTTGCAGCAAATGGCATATTAACTGTAAAGTGTCGTAACGGGAGGGCAATTGGTCATTGCTTTGTGCCCTAAAAATGTTTAAAATAAGATTAACACACATTTCAGCAGGGGTGTTTATAGAAAAGATGTTCTCTTATACATTACAATTTAGGCTTTTGTTTATGCCATGAAAGAGACCTGGTTATTTAACGACATTGTTCCTCGCTTGCTCTTTCTTCCCATCCTGTGCAGAACAGAAAAGATCAGCCAGCATTTTTACTGATGTTTTACTAATGTTTACTGCTGCAAATCAGTGGTTTCAATCAGAAACAAGGGATGTAGGTTAGCTCTAGTTTCCTGCTGCAGTATTACATAGTTACTCCGGTGTTGGTGGAACTGTTCTAAACAAACTTTTACCTAAAATTACACTGTGAAAAATAAATTCGAGGGTGGAAGAGAGATAAACACCATTTGTCCCTGCTCACGCTGACCTATTAAATTCTCTCTTGACTTAAGTTTATACAAAGAGAGTCTGAGGAAAAAAACTAATGAATTGGCTCTTCATCATTCAGTAGCATTCAATTACATTTCTTGTGGAGCTGGAAAGCACCAGCAGTGGATCTCTCATCTGGTGGGACTGGGAGGGATCAGAAGGATTTCTATACATGGGAAAACATCAGTGTGGAATTTGTATTTGGCTTGTGGCATTACATGAAGCATATGGCTCATCTGCAAAACTTGAACCACTTAGGAGTGATGCTAGGTGCAGGTGTTGTGCCAAAAGGGAAGGCAGGGTGAGGGAACAGATGATGATTTCAGAGGCTGAAGCCTATGCTCCAGTTGTAGTTCCAGCTGGGTTTCCTCTGAATTTACTGCAGGACGTTTGAAAAAGTGGCTCCTTGTTAAACTCAGGCAGCCTGTGTGATTGATGATTCCCCTTAATCATAAAAAGAGCACATTGGTGTTTCTGCTTAATTTGTGTGTATTTCCTGCTTTATTATTGTAATAATGATTTATTGTCCTAAATGATGGAAGTTTTATAACCTATTAGCTTTTTTTAGAGGTTGAAGCTGGGTGCTCTGGCATGTGAACAAGCTTCTTCACAGCAATGGTCTGCTCCTAAAGTGGTTCATGAAACCCAAACGTAACAAGATGATAAAAAGACAGTTTATAGTTGGTGTTCTATCCATTTAATGAAAATAGGCGTCTTGAGTCTGAGCAGATTTTGCATACTCCACATGGTCAGAATTAATTTAATCTGGATTCCGCTTGTCTCCTATACTAGAAAATACAAATCAAGGAACATTCAGAACCCAAGTGGTCACATTCCTGTGCAGAAAGATAGGTAAAGAAATGGTAGACAGAGGAAATGCCTGGGTCTTAACTAGATAAAGGTGTTGTTTATAATAATTTCTCTTTTCCTAAAATGTCCTTCTGTTGCTCCCGTGTCCCAGGCAAGCTGCAGTCAACAGCAGATTCCTGCCAAAACTGGTCTTATCGAGGTACACCTCTTCTGAGTAAGAGTAGAAAACACAGCAGTTTGAGTATCAATAAATCCCTTGTTAACAATGGAAAATTGGTGAAGAAAAAGCAAAGCCCAAAGCAGAAGTTACTAGCAAGTAAGCAGTCATGATTCTTTTGGAGTGATTTGAGCCAGTTGGGTACCTGGCAGGAGAGCTGTTATTTCAGGCTGGCACATGGATGTGTAAGGGAGTAGTTTGAGCACGTTTTAGCTGAATATCACAACGTTGTTCCTGAGTGTGAAATCTGTTAGACCAGCTGTTCCCAAATGGTTTCTGTTTGTACCTCTGTGTCTGCTGGTGAACTCACCCCAGCTGAGCTTGCGACCCTAAATACTAACATAAACAATTGCATCTCTGTCAGGCTTGCGACCCCACTCTGTGCAGCTCTGACCCTGCTGGAGGTTATGACCCCTGGTTTGGGAATCGCTGGGATAGGTTGTCAGATACTCCTACTGGGGAAGCCCTGATATGCCCCATCCAGGCCAGGATCATCACAACAAATGCCTTCAGATCTCACAGTAATTTGTAGGCTCCTGCCACCAGTTGGAGAGTGTAGCCTATTAGAGCTGACATGTCACTTTGGTACATCAGGAACATCTCAGAGATCAAAAGGTCATAGTCCTCCCACGCTGCTGCAGCCTTTCTTTATGGACTCGCCTCTTCATCTTACTTCCCTGTCAGTTGGCTGGCAGTGAGCCCCACTTCCTAACAGTGCAGCTGATTTGACCATGGTTGCTTGATGTGTACCAGCTGCAACTCCTGCCCCACCAACTCTTCCCAAGCCACTGTTTCCAAAACAGTTCTCCCTGAATACTTCTTATCTTAATGCAGCAATCAATGACTGTTTCTCCCTGACAAAATAATTAAACATTATATTTGAAGTCATTAAAAGTTATACAGAGCAGTACTAGCGAAGATGGACTAACTTTCTCTGTATATGTTGTAAAACTATTTATATTATTCACATGCATGTAGATATGAGCTCAGTCTTGTAAGTGTGTAATAATAATGGAGAAACCATAGAATCATTTAGGTTGGAAGAGACTCTTGGGATCATCGGATCCAACCATCAACCCTGCTCTACAAGTTCAACCCTAAACCAAATTCCCCAACTCTACATCTAAGTGACTTTTAAATGCATCCAGAGATGATGCATTTAAAAGTGACTCACCCACTCAAAGTGGTGACTCAACCGCCACTCTGGGCAGCCCATTCCAGTGCCTGACCACTCGTCTAGTCTAAACCTACCCTGTTGACGCTGGTTCTATCACTAACTACCTGTGAGAAGAGACCAGCACCAACATCTCTACAATGTCCTTTCAGATAGTTGTAGAGTGCAATGAGGTCTCCCCTTAGCCTCCTTTTCCTCAAACTAAACAGCCCCAACTCTTTCAATCTCTCCTCATAAGATTTATTCAAAAAGCACAACAAGTGAGCTCAAGAGAATGCTACTGTGATCTGAAAGGCCTAGGGTCTTCACTGAGCTGTGCAGACAGCTTTTAATATAATATACAATATCATTTAATGTACAATAGTATTTAATATACAGCATCAAAGGTAATGGTTAGATGTCTGACTTTTAAGCTTTGTTTTACAACTCCACTGCAATCTGACATGGAGTTTATAAACAGCAACAGAAGTAGGTGTTACATTTGTTATTTGAAAGCATTCATTACTGTAAAGCTAAATAGTCATATTTTAAGTGCTAACTGACTCGATGGATCACAGTCATGGTCTTCATAATTTACAGTCAAGCAAGTCTGACTGTGACATCACTGCTTGAACCCAAAAAAGGGAGGAGCCTGCAACAGGTAATTTATTTCCTACTTATATTTTTGTTAATGGACACTAGAAGTTGCCAATGAGGGCAGGAAGGAGAGAGGAGGACATGGTGCAGAAAAATACAACAATTGCTCATCATTTGGATGAAAAGCTAGTGCATAAAATCAGCCTGAATTCAGTCTGTGCATGTCTTGTTTCAGAGCTTTATGTGAAGTGTCTTGTTTAGAGATGTTGCTGGGCTGGTTCTCTGCCAGACAGGTGTGTAGAAAGCATTCAGCTGAAAATCAAAGCAGCAAAGTCAACTCGTGGAGCCTGTAAACCATGCCAGGAAATGAAGTCAGAAAACCTTGTGTAATAGACTGATTACTATGCATGCCACTCCCAAACAAAAAAAACCAAACCCTCAAATTGTTCAAGACTTTCTATCTGATCATTCCTTAAAAATGACTTACGTGACAGAAAATGGAGCATAAGGTCTCCTCCATCCAGGTTGGACATGGTGCAGAAAGGAGCATAACCGATTCATAGTACCTCTTAGCTAATCACATGAGTATCTCCCAGACTGGATTTACCATTCTGATACTGAGTCCTTCATAAGCAGTGCTTCACATATCACATTCTGCTCAAGCTCTGTGGCTTTCCAATGTTTTCCTTGCAATCTATATGTGGCATGTCTGTACTCTTTGGAGCTGTTCTTGGGACAAGCATCAATTACATTTGTTTCTGGCACTCTCGTAGTGGTTAGTTTCCCTTGAGTAAAAAAAAAATGCTCCAGAAACTGAGATCATTCGTTTATTTTAAAAGCAAAAGGGTATGGAACTACAATTTCAAGCTTAGAGAGCTCTGCTCCAATAGCTTTGAAGAAGATGGAAAAAAATCTTTGTGTCTTATACACAAACTAAGTAAATTATTGGGTTTTTAATATAGCTAATTTCATCCACTTGTGTGCTACTCTTACTTATCTTGGGCTTTTTTATAGTAGATCTTCACCTTCTTATCAAATGTCATTGTTTGTTGGTCTTACATAGGAAACCAGTGGTCTGGATTTTGTCAGCTGGGTCTAAAGAAGAACCATAAATGATGCAGGATAGTTCTTAATTGAAATTACCGATTACCAATCTGAATCCTGAAATGTATTTTAAATAGTTGAAGTTTTTGGCTCTAATACTTCCTGTGAGTATAGATGTTGTGGGAATTGACTGCTGGTTTTTCAAAACCATTCAGAGTGGAGGTACATAAATTCCCATGTTCCTTCCACTAAGATTAGTTCTGCACCTCAAATATCTCTTAGCCTGCACCTGCACTAATGTTTTCATTGAGACCAGTAACATGTATTTTTGAAGCAAGTTCTCAGTGATCTTCACCTTCTGCATGGTTATTCATTACGAGGAGTGGTTTTGATGTGCAAGTAGAAAACTTTTGAAGGAACTTAAACCAGAAGTTCTCCTCCATGCTAGCCAGGTGAGCTCAAACCCATCACGGAGGCAGAAGGATCTAAGCCAATGGCCACAGACAGAGCAGGAATGTTCTCACTAGGGAATACAAAAGCAAAGCACATCCAGGGCAGTCGTAGGGGATCAACACCAAATCTTTTGGCTGACTGACACTGTTCTGACAAATTATTTGCTGATGTAGACTTGCTTCTTAAACAAACACACACAGTGTTTTCTCTTGCATGTAAGTTTTCTGTAAGATTGGTAGGAGGGGTTAGTAGCAAGCTAATGCTCCTTGCCTGAATGGTAGCTTGTGGCTACTGAGCTCAGATAATGCTTGATCACCAGAAATAATAGTGTGTGTTTCAGCAGGACACCAGCTCAACTCCTGGTTAAATCCTAACCCAAACCTGAGCTGCCACATCTTTCGTTTACTGTTTTTTATGCTACACAGTACGATGTTCTGCCTACCCTGGCTGTCTCAGCTGCAGAGAGCATGTGCCCTGAGTACCGCATCCCAGTCATCCTCAGCATCTGCTGCTGAATGAGCTTTCGCCAGTCCAACCTAACTCACTTTTCCTTGCTGTTCCCTCTGTTTGTATCTTCAACTTGGTAATGCTGATGTTCTGAGTTGAAACAGTGACTGGTATCTCTGAGAGTTAGTTCACGTTGTTAAAATCACCACCCCCTGAATATGGCTACCAGCTTAGAGACAAGTGACTAAGATGGGTCTGCAACTTTTTTTGAAACTTTAGAAGTCTTTAAAACTTTTCCTGTTAGCGATCAGTAGCAATGAAGTTTAGGATAAACTTCAGTGCCTCCAAGCTAATGTAGTGCTCATCAGTGACCAAATTTGAATTGAAGAGGAAAAAGTTCTTGGTGGATTCAGGTTAAAAGCCAAAGACTTCATGATCCTTGGAGCTTCTAGTTTGTTCTGTTGACTGTTCAACCAGATGACACGAACTAGCAAAGACCAGTCACATTATTTTCCTCCAGGTTAGCGTGAGGTAACTCCAAGCAGAATGGGAATCAACATGTCAGGTGCTTTATGTCCCTAGAGTTCATTGTCTTGGCTTCTGGTCAACAGCTGCCCTGTTCCTCTTTTCCTGAGGGTGCATCTGCTTCTTAGTCACCGCTGTGACAGTCATGTGAGCTAGCATGAAATGAGCTGCTAGGATCCAGAGGGTTCCAGCAACAGATGAGTCACAGAGAGAAAGAGAGGTCAACACAGGCTAATCTTTCTAGTATTTACCAGGCACAATGCAGCTGTATCCTGGGGTGAACCTGTCTTCTGTTAAAGTTGTAACGTTTCTCTGAATGAGAAGGTCCTATGGGTGAGAGGAGGCTGTATATCACCTCCAGGCCATTCTGACTGTAGAAAGGACTTGGAAATCTTATTTAAATATGGGTTTATTGTGGGTTTCCCATAGCTAAGGAATACCTTTCTCACTTCTTGAAACCAGGTCTTTGTGTTTATCAGGCTGAATAGTAATTGTGAGCAAGCTGAGTGGCATGAAATGGGGCACTGAGCCCATGCAGCTCGGGGTAGTTCTGAGTTTACTAGAACTCCAGCCCAAGATTTGATTGTTGTTCTTTTGCATAGTTAAGGTGCTAGAAATTCACTGGCAGTTTGGTGTAGTGCAGTTTTTAATCACATGCATTTCAACTAACTAACTACAGCTTGAAGCATCTGTAAAATAGTGGACTTTCAGCAGACTTTACAATGGTAAAGTACTTCCTGTTTTGATTGTACCGAAAAACATCGTGACAACTGTGGTTTCAATGAAGAGATAAGTGCTTGATCAGGAGTAATGTGTTCTATGGAGATGTGTTCCTGCTGATAAAATAAAATTCTTGAACGTGAGAGAGGAGATGGGGTTCTTGATCAGAACTAGAGACATACTACTGCACAAAATAACATCTGGGTTATTGTCTGTGTGTTCCTTTTGTTCTCATATTTCACCATTTTTGCATCCTCCCACCCCAAAAGTGTTGTTTTGCAAGGTGGTGGTGTTGCTAAGCCGGTGAAGAATGAAACAGAAATAAAATTGCTTACCAGTCAGCTCCGTATGAAATTATGTGGTGTTTGTCTTGCATTTTGCACAGGTACCTGTGGTAGTAGTGTGCCGTGCTGTCATCACTCCTGCCAGTGCTTGCCTTGCATGGAGTGGTGAGCAATCCCTACGCTCAATGGAGCCATTGAAAATGTTGCAGAGCTTGCCGCCCAGTGCCAGCGCTTTAATTGCTAATGATGTGTTATTGCTTCAGAATGTAATGGCTGTTTCTGCTTATGATAAAGTTGGTTTAAACCTACGAGGTTTTTTAAAACTGAATTTGTTGCTTCCTCTTTGCAGTGCGGTTTCCTCCTTTCGTGCCTTCAAAACATTGTGGTCACGGGTGTGGGGTGAGGTGACATGTCCTATTTACGCTCGACTGGAAAAGACTGCGTCATGGGCACTTGAAGCTTTGTGGGCTTTTCTTAATTCAGATGCTCAGATGTGGCTTTCTGCCATCACCTGATTACTGACTTTGAACACTAAAATGATCCTGCTACCTGCAGTATTGTCTTAGGAGGAAGACTGGAGTAGTTTTTAATGTTACCTCGGTGAACTGCCTGTTGTGGCGTGACCACAGCCATGATCAAAGTTCCTCATGGTGAACTCTCGTAGTTCACATCAGAGGAAAGATTCTTATTTGTTTCCTTGACTGCTTTAGTCCTTTACAGCCTTCTCTCCATCTCCAGGGCCATAATTCCATATTGAGACAGTGATGCTTTCGTTGACACACAACCCCTTCAAACATTAAATCAAGGCCTAGCAATCTCAACCCATGCCAGTAAAAAATGGGCTGGAGCACCTGACATGAATTGTTATAGATGGTGTGGTGCCCGGACTGGTGGTGGTCAGTGTAAACTCTTCAAGCTAAGCACTTGTTCCTCTGGGGAAGAGATTTGGCGCTCTCTTTTAGGCCACGAGATGAAGCAAATGCAGAGTTAAATAGCTAAAGAATGCACCTAGCTTAAGGTCCTGAGCCAAGTGTCATGGTAACCAGATAATGGAGAAGGCAAGAAGATAACAGAAGCTGAGAAAGTCTGAGAAATTTGGAAAGAAAGCTTGAGAAAGCTCTGTATTTTTACTAATAGTTTACTAAACTACTAACAACTATGAACCAAAAATAGCATATGGAGATTTGTCCTTGATAGGACAAGGGGCAACAGGTATCAGCTGGAACATAGGAGGTTCCGCATCAATATGAGAAGGAACTTCTTCATAGTGAGGGTGACAGAGCTCTGGAATGGACTGCCCAGGGAGATTGTGGAGTCTCCTTCTCTGGAGATTTTAAAAACCCTCCTGGACATGGTCCTGTGCGGCTTGAGGTAGGGGATCCTGCTGTGCTGAGGAGATTGGACTGGATGATCTTTCAAAGTCCCTTCCAATCCCTAATGTTCTGTGATTATGTGACTGTGTATTGGAAACAGAGTGGACATTACTTCAACATCCTTCCTCTGCCCTGTCTGCGATGATGTTAGAGAGATCCTGTGCTCACAGGTTCTGCCATCTGACTGCTTGTAACAAAACAAATAGTACAAGAAACAAAACTCTGGAATGTTTGTCTAAATCGCTTAATCCACCAGCCACTAAGAAATCCACCAGCCACTAAAACTGCCTCTGCCGTTTTGATTACCTCAAGTTCTGGAGTTGGTGCTGAAAGGACTTAAAGGCCACAGAGGTTTTCTGGTTTGTTTTGGGTTTTGTTGGTTTGATTTTTTACAAAATCAAGCCTTTAAGAATCAGACCTTATGCATAAGGCTTCTAGAGATGTTGAAGTACTAGAACACGTTTTCCTGTGCTTTCTTCCCTTATCCTTTTTCTCCTTTCAGTTGCAGTCATTAATGCCACTTCCAGATTCTTTTATGTTTCCTTCTGCACTTTTCTCTCTGCCTGCTGTCATCTTGTCATCCGAACTCCATGGGTTGCTCAGAGCAGTGGTGCTGTATGTATCATCATCAGCTTTCTGAAGTTGGCTGGATGAAGCCCTGTGTAATCTGGTCTGATGTTCTAGCTGTGCCAGCTTTGGGCAGGAGGTAGGACTAGAGATTTCCTGAGGTCCCTTCTGGCTTGAAATATCCTGTGACCCTATGATGCTATAGTTTTGTCTGGTTTGTACTTTTTCTTCCCATTGTTTTCTGCATGTACCTTCTTCTTTGTTACACCACGTACATTACACTTACTCATTAATCTGTATGTGATATTAGACATTTTGATGGATCTCTAGTATGTACTTAATTAACTAGGGGCTCTTTCAAAAGACAGGGATTTTATTATCTGAACGGCTCATTCCTTGATTATAAGCATACTTATTGTGTTGCTGTTGACTTGATGATCTATGAGGTCTCTTCCAACCTTGGTAATTCTGTGATTCAAAGGTAGTCTGAAATTATGCCACCTTGCTAGGACCTCCACTATGGGTTCTCTGTCCTCTATACCCTTATTAGACTGGCTGTCTTCCAGTAGGGGCTTATATCTATTTCTCAGTGGCAACTGGGGAGGTGAGGCACACAAGGGCAGTGCTCCTTCTCCAGAGACGTTTAAAACCCATCTGAAAATGTTCCTGTGCAACTTGGTCTAGCTGTTCCTGCTGCAGCAGGGGGATTGGACTAGATGGTCTTTCGAGGTCCCTTCCACTCCCTAATGTTCTGTGATTCTGTGTGATTCTGTGTGTGAGTGTGCTGCTGGTTTGAAGATTGTCTTTTCTGCCAGCTCAGGTTGCTAAACACTTCATAAGTTTCAAGATGGAATAGTCCTGCATGAAGGCAAAAAGAGAATAACAGTTTTCTCCTCTAGAGCCTCCCGGCCAGTTTTAGATTGTTTTAAACAGAACTCGAAGACACTCTGCTTTTTCCAAAATCTCAGCTCTACAGGTAGGATAATTCTGTTCCTCTTGAAACGAGCAGTAATTTTTTTAATGGAAAACCTGCTTCTGTTGGTATGCCTCAGCACACGTACAGACCCAGGACATCCCACATGTTGGCCTAATGAGAACCCTGGCTGCCAAATCTCTCGCAGTAACTTTTCCTTCATAACTCACAGCCCGTTTTCCTCATATTAATCCCAGGATAACATTAAATGCCAGTAAGTCAAAGCCACCAAATGTTGACACTCCTTGAAAAAGGAACTGGGTATAATGTCAGTGATGAACTTACTGTAACTAACTGGATGGAACCAAGGTGTGTTTAAAGAGAGGGTTTTAAATCCCACCTCATGGTCAACAGTAATGTTTTCCTAACACCTAATATAGGCTACATGAGAAGAATATTGGTGCTTTCAGGGTATTGACACAAACAACTGGGCCTTCTTCTTGCCTCTGTAGTTAGGAAAATATTTGCTAAAAGCTGACTGTACTTTTAATAGATTTAGTGTTACTGTAAGGCTCCCAGATGGGGTCTCTGCTAACCAGTCTTTCCCCACTTGTCCCTGACTGCTGAACACAAGTGATAGTGGCAGAAGCTGTTCTACTGGCTTGTGGCTAATTTTTCATCTGGTGACTCCATGTCCAGTCAGTCAGCATGGAAGGGCATCTAGTGATAGCACAAGGGAAATTGTTTCAAGCTAAAGGAGATGAAATTTAGATTCGATCTGGGGAAGAAATTTCTCCCTGTGTGGGTGCTGAGGCACTGGAGCATGTTGGCCAGGGAGGTTGTGGCTGCTCCATCCCTGGAAATGTTCAAGGCCAAGTTGGATGAGGCTCTGGACCACCTGGTCTGGTGAGAGGTGCCGCTGCCCATCGCTGGGGATTAGTGATGATCCTCAAGGTCTCTTCCAACCTAAACCGTTCTATGAAGCAGGCTCCCATTTAGTCCTTTATGAAATTTCTAAAGCTGTCATGAGGGTCATCAATGATGTTGATGCTGGTAAGTTGGCAAATTCGTTTTACATCAGACTGTAAACAGCTGTCTGATGGTAGTGTCGTTCAGCTACTGCTGACTGTACTGGATCCAAGCCAGCGACCTAAAGGTAAACTGTAATTCCTCCTCGAGCCAGTCAGTTTCTTGACTTGAGCAGCAGTGAAAACTGTGTCTTATGGCATGGACAAAGACAGAGTCAGAGACTCCACGTAACTACAGTTGAAAGACCTCTGTTTCTTGAGCTTTAATGTGCTTGGGTAGAAAATGCTTGGCAAAAGTTGCAACCAAAGCTGGCTGATGGGTGGGATTTTCTGGCTGTCTCACCTGCACGTTCCCAGTGGGTCTAAACTTAAGAGCCTGTGTGTGGTACCTGTATATTTCAGCGTGTGGATGTGTTCATACCAAGTTATTTTGTTACTTACATTAGCTGGAGTTATTTCCTTGTTAGTGAAGAAGGAATGTGTGTGTGTAAACAAAGGCTTTTGCTCTCTGTCCAGACTGTTCTTCCAGCAGCCTGGCTGATAGGGTAATCCAGTGTCTGTGAAGTTAGTCAGAGATGATGCTGGGGCAACTGCTGCTGGCCTCTGAATAAATCTTGGAGGGAACAGGTCATCGATAAGAGGGAATCGTACTGTTTACACTCTCATGCTTGTGCAACCAGTGTTGTGAAAGGAAACAAATAAAAGATAAAGTAGCAGAGTTTTTAAAGTATATTTGTCCTTCAGAGATAACTATCTGATGGACCACGGGTGCACAGGGTGAATCTGTGCTTTATGCTTCTCCTGACTCTCTTTTCATTTCCAAGATACAATCTGTTCCCTAAAATGAAAGTTTCAACCTGAAGATGACCACAAAAGTTTGTGACTAACAACTACTAAAGAAAACAGGTGTGTGTGTTCCCCAGAACATCCAAGCCAGTGAAGCTGTTGGTGTGTACAAGAATGCTGAGATGCTGGGATGAAGGGGCACCTTTCCTTTTCAGTACCAGCAGCTGCTAATAACTTTTTTTGGAGCTTAGTTTACCCTTATTAATTTAATGCTGTGGGATGATGCCAGACCCTTGCCATTGATGTGATGGTTTCCCAGGCAATTCCCAAGATGGTCAGGAGGACTGAAAGCTATCCCCATTTTACTCAAGAGCCTACTTGCAAACAACTTTTATGGGCTATTTTCTTGGCTTAGTGTGTTATTCCATTATCTCCTTGTCTGGTTTCCAGCTCCTTTTGAAAGATTAGCCATACTTCTGCTTAGTTCTTCTGCAGCCGAGTAAAAGCAGTGTAAAGGAGAGGAAGAATGCAAATATGTGCTTATAGCATAAGAAACAGACTAAAACCGTGATCCTGAGATGATTCTGGGGTTGAAAAGAAGCTGAGACTTCCTCAGCAGAAGCCGTCTTGCTAATGAGCTCTGGCAAAGAGCCTCTCAATGGGATCCTGATATGCTTTAGCAGGATTGTGGAGTAGAAGAGAGGAATGCTGTTTATTACTGTGCCTGGGAATGGTAAATGTCAGCTGGACTTTGTGTCCAGTTCTGATTCTCAGCATTTGGGGAGAATATGGAAATACTGGGGGACAGTTCAGAAGAGGATCACAAAAAACCAGGGCACGTTGCAGACAGGTTTTTCCAAGTGAGGCTTCAGGAGGTCAGTGAGAACATGAGGTTGCAGAGGTACTTATGCTTGGAATTGCTGTTTGGCAGTTGTCTTCTCAGATGTGTGGGCAAACACATAAGAGCAAAGAGACTGGAAGGAGTAGCTCTTAGAACTTACTAGCAGTATGGGTGACACCTTTGGGGCAACTCATCTCTGAGGCTGGTATGCTATTTGTTGGTAAGTTTAGGATCACATGAAACATCTGTGTAGAAACAGTCTTCCACCCAGCTTCTTGGGATGCAGAGCAGGGTCTGTGCTCACAATAAGCTCTTCTGGCTCTGTGCACTGACGTGATTTTACTGTAAGGAAAAAGAAGACAGGAAAGGCCAGCTAAATGCAGTCCATTTAGTGTATTTTACAGATTAAGGCACAAATTTTGCACTGTAATCGTTTCGTTTCTCATCAGCCTTGTCAGAACCTGGCAGAGAAGTGCATCTGTAAAAGAAGTTAAGATCTGCAGTCATTGTAAGGCGTAAGAGAACGTGCACAGTCAGAACTCTGAGCTTCTCTATTTATGAGCTTTTCTAGAAGTTTTCTCGGAAAATAGTTCTTTATTTTCCTAGGCATTGTGCCTAAGGAATAACTTACTCAGGCTCATCCGTCATGTGTGTGTACACTGCTAGCTTCTGCATGCAGTGGTATGTGGGGTTGGTGAGGAGCACAAACCAGCCTCGTGTGTCTGCTTTCTTTTGTAATGTGCCATCACACGACTTCAGGGAATTTGAGAAGAAGAAGGGATGGATGCAAATTACAGCTGATAAATATATAAAGCAGAATTGTTGTAGAAATAGTTTTGTACTGAGTTGTTGTCTTTGTTTCTTAACTAACTCTACGGGCAGAAGTTTTCATAGCCTCTCAGTGGATGCAGCTTTTCCTGGCCACATGCTGCTCTGCCTCTCGTGTTTGTAGTGGAGATCAAAAGCATAGAAAAGCTCCTTTGAGCTGTGGCAAGTAATATTTACAAAAAAAAAAGCAGCCTCTCACGAGGACGCTGGGTGGCTCAGAAAGCCCTGCATGGTTGCCAGCGTGCTGGATGCAGGGGGCTCAGAGGAAGACTGTGGGTCAGACTGGAATGATGCAGAACTGCTGCCTTATTCTTATTTGTCATCTTGAGTTGTTGAATTTGCAGCTTGTTCACTTGTTATTTGCAGGCATCCAAAATTATACCTGCCTGCAACCCAGTGGGATCTTTGAATTGTATTGAGGCCATCAATGACTTCCACAGCGATCAGTAAAGGTGTTAAGCATTGCTTTCTGGTTTTGTAGAGTTTGGCAGACTTGGGCCATCCATGTGAAAAGACTGTTCCAGTACAGATGGGATGAGCCACTCAGATAGAGTAGGATTTTGTTCCATTCTGGTTATGTGACTATCAATGGGTCACAACAAGTCACTTTCTTTGAGAGCCACGTTCAGTTATCTGTTGAGCAGAGGAATAGCTGAGATGGAAGTTGCTGAATGCTGTGTCCAGTTCTGGGCTCCCCAGTTCAAGAAAGACAGGGAACTGCTGGAAAGAGTCCGGCAGAGGGCAACAAAGGTTCCTGGGGTCCTGGATTATCTCTCTTAGGAGGAAAGGTTGAGAGAGGTGGGACCCTTTAGCATGAAGAAAAGAGAAGAATGAGCGACCTGATCCACACCTGTAAATATCTGAAGGGTGGCTTTAGGGAGGGCGGTCCCCGACTGTTTCCAGTTGTGCCCAGTGACAGGATGTGGAGCACTGGACACAAGTTGGAAAACAGGAAGTTTCATCTAGAAATAAGGAAAAAATTCCTGGTGTAAATCCCAAATCCCTGGCACGGGCTGCTCAGAGAGGTTGTGTAGTCTCCTGCTCTGGAGATACCCAAACTCCACCTGGATACAGCCTATGCAGTGTGCTCGGGGCAGCCCTGCTTTAGCAGCAGGGGGGAAGTTGGATGTGATGACCTCTTGACTTTCGTTCCAACTCCAATGATTCTGTGAACATTGTTCAGAACAGGTAAACTCTGGTTTACACCTGCAACTGAACATGCTGTGGTATCATTCACACATCAGCATGTTCCTTGAAGTCGCCATTTAGCAGTTGGCTCTGGTAATTTGGAAGTGGAATGTTAAGTGGGTTTCTGGATGAAGATGTGACAGGATTTGGAGGTGTATAGTAGAAAGCTGTGGATTCTCCTATATCATGTCATGTCATGTTAGGACAAGGAATGTTTTTACTATCGAATTACCATTGAAGGCAACAAGATGAGCCTTGAATCACACTTGCCATGAAGAAGTACTCAGAATCTGACTTGGCAATCCATGGCTTGTATGAAGACTTTTGGTGAGACTATTACAGAAGTGGAACCTTTTCAAATGAATCACTGAAGTTATTAACTCAAAAGATCCAACCATAAACCACAGGAGAGTCGCTCTGGATTTATCTTTCCTTTGGGTAGCCCAGTTTCATGTGTTTTGGATTAATGAGATGAAGCCTGAGGGAAGATACCAAAAGAAAGAGGAAATTTTTGAAGTTGCTTCACTCTGTTCACTTTGAGAAAACACTACACAGTCCTTATGGTCTCTGCTCAAGTGTTTATACATTCCGAGTTGTGTCAGAACAGCCTTCGTCTTGAGTGTTCTTTTACTTTCTCAATCAAAATTAAATACCAGCTGCAATGTTCTTAACCTTTAAAATGTCCTGTGAATTCAAGGAGGCAGGTTTCTTGTTCATCAAACATTATTGTCTTGTGGGTTTGGGTTTTTTTCCAGTAAGTACCTCATAATAGATAAGAAAGATGAAGCTTACTCAGAGGGAAGAAGTGAAGGATCACAAATGAGAAGAGTTAAGGTGATCCTCCTCTGTCTGCTCAAGAGGAACTGGGTACTTCTTTCTCAACGCTTTGTTCCAAATATGCTCAAGCTCTTATGTGTTTAGAAGTGGGATTCAGATTAAAAGTGATTTTCTTTGTGAGTTTTGGCCCTTCAGAAGATGTTAGCTGTCCTGCAAACAGCGTATTCTTGCCACATCTGTTTTCTTGTGGAAAGCAGGGGAGTCAGCAAGCAGTGGCTGTCACTTGGGTGTTACTGTGAATTAGCATCTCGTTTTTTGGTTTGGCTTGCTTGTGTCACTTCGGTTCCTCAGAGATAACAGTCTCTCCTAAGGACCTAATGATGAAGTGATGGTTTCAATTTCTTGGTGACCGAGTTCCAATCAAAGGATAATGTTCTCTTTGGTTGCTGCTCTCCTTGCTCATTTTCACAATCTTTTATTACAGAAATTGCAGAAAGGGGGTTTATTCTCCAGTGGATGGAGTGATCTCCACTGTGTCAGGTAGAACAGTTTCAAATATTTAGTTGCTAACCTGACCACGTTACAGGCTGCATTCAGTGCAGGCACTGCTCACTACAGAATTATTTCAAAATTGTTTATGCATGATTGTGCTGTAAACAATTCCATGTAGAAACTCCTCATTATCTGTGTACTGAGGGATCCTGTCAGCAAGTCAGGCAGGTGAGGTTGCAGAGCACAAATCCATGCATCATGCAGCATTCTGTCTGTATATCCTACTGGAGAATACATGAAGTGTAAGTTCACTGTCAGCAAGTTTGCTGATGACACGAAGCTGGGGGGAGTGGCTGGCACACCAACAGGCTGTGCTGCCATTCAGTGGGACCTGGACAGCTGGAGAGTTGGGTGGGGAGAAATTGAATGAAGTATAACAAGGGCAAGTGCAGAGTCTTGCATCTGGGCAAGAACAACCCCAGGGACCAGTGTAGGTTGAGGGACTGATCTTTTAGAGAGCAGCATAGGAGAAAGGGACCTGGGGGTCCTGTTGAGCAGCAGGATGACCATAAGCCAGCAATGGGCCCTTGTGGCCAAGAAGGCCAGTGACTTCATGGAGTGGATTAAAAAGGGGGTGGTTAGTAGATTGAGAGAGGTTCTCCTCCCCCTCTGCTCTGCCCTGGTGAGACTACATCTGTAATATAGAGTCCAGTTCTGGGCCCCTCAGTTCAGGAAGGACACAGAACTGCTGGAGGGTGTCCAGTGCAGAGCCACAAAGATGATGAAGGCAGGGTCTCTTGAGCTTGGAGAAGAGGAGACTAAGGGGTGACCTTATTGATGTTGATAAATTTGGAAAAAGTGGGTGTCAGGAGGATGGAGCCAGGCTCTGCTCAGTGGCATCCAATAATAGGACAAGGGGCAATGGGTGTAAGCTGGAACACAGGAGGTTCTGCATAAGTATGAGAAGGAATTTCTTCCCGATGAGGGTGACAGAGCACTGTAACAGGCTGCCCAGGGGGTTGTGGAATCTCCTTCTCTGGAGATGTTTAAAACTCACCTGGACACGTTCTGTGCGACTTGATGTAGGGGATCCTGCTGTGGTGGGGGGATCGGACTGGATGATCTTTTGAGGTACCTTCCCATTCCTAATGTTCTGTGATTCTCCAAGTAAGAATTTTTTTGTGTCCTGGGCTGTTGAAGAATGAAAAAAACCCATCCAACCAAGAAGTAATTTAGTAAAATTAAAGCAAACTGTCTGTTTACATTTATGAAGCCCTTTTAATTAACAGCTCTGGCAGATCTAAAAACATTTTAAATGCCATTTCCATACTTGCTTAAATTAGGGTGCTTCAAAAGACAGGAGTATCAAACTCTAATGTGCAGTTTCCTTTCGGATCACAGATTCTCTGGGAAATGAATGTTAGAAACAGCTGGAACTTTCCCATTCCACCTGTCCCTTTCCCATTCCTACGTAAACACAAAGCTGATTCACTGTTTAATAGAGATAGATACCTGTCTGATACCTGTACATGTAGATGGGTTTACAGAGAACCACAGGCTCAGAAGTCTTTTGCAAACGATCTGTTGAAGAAACTCAGATGTGTGGTCATTCAGTTTGATTTCTACTTTGGAGCTGGCATTACTATTACAAACATTTTTCAGTGTAACAGAATTACCTGTTTTACCTGCAGGGTACTGTTAGCTTTGTTGGATTATAGATGTTGGTAACGATGGTCTTTCTGCCACTTCACAGTGTGTTGCATTTCCATGTGAATGTTAGTGTCTATCAGCATCCGGCTTTGCTCCCTGGGTTTGTAATTTTCTCCTCCTTTTTTCTTGCCTACTTGTTGTTTCATGTTTTTAATCCTTAACTGTGTTCACTGCAAAGAGTATTTAAACACAGATTGTTTCTATTTAAACACGGTGGTCCGAAAACATAGACCTCAGATGATGTAGAACATTTTTATTCTCTACTAGTATGACAGCCTCCAGTTGCATCAGGGGAGGTTTAGAATCATAGAATCATAGAACCATTAGGGATTGGAAAGGACCTCGAAAGATATAGTCCAATTCCTGCTGTCAGAGCAAGGTCACCTAGATCCAGTCACATGGGAACACATCCAGGTGGGTCTTAAACGTCTCCAATGAAGGAGACTCCACAACTCCCCTGGGCAGCCTGTTCCAGTGCTCTGTCAGCCTCACTGTGAAGAAGTTTCTTCTGATATTTATATGGAACCTCCTATGTTCCAGCTTACACCCATTGCCCCTCATCCTATCACCAGATGACATTGAGAAGAGCCTGGGTCCAACCTCCTGACACCCACCCTTCACATATTTGCAGAAACTAATGAGGCCACACCTCAGTCTCCTATTCTCCAAGCTCAAGAGACCCAGCTCCCTCGGCCTGTCCTCATCAGGGAGGTGTTCCACTTCCTTCATCATCCTTGTTGCTCTACGTTGGACTCCCTCTAGCAGCTGCGTGTCCTTCTTGGACTGAGAGGTCCAGAACTTTGCCTCCAGTGTGTTACAAATCGCCATCCATTTAAAACTGTAACACAGGTTTTACCAGGACTTATTTCCCTAGATTATGTTTGTCTTGGATGTCCCTAAATACATTACTGATGCTCTTTATTGTAGAATGTTTAAACTACTTCTTCCTTTGTCTTCCAGAACAAGGATTCAGTCTTTTGTTGAATACTCAGCACCCTTTGCAAGGAATCATCCCACTCTGATATCCTGTTTCTCTCTATGTCTGGATGCAGGTGGTGTAAGGCATGACTTGGTTGCTACCATTTCCTCACAAGCTACTCAGAAACCTCTTATGATCCCATTGAAGCTGTTCGTTTTGTTCCGTGATCAGGCCAGCACCTAAGAAGTACAACTTGTCTTTCAAAAACTAGCTATGATAATTATTTTTCAGACAAACAATCTGTTCTCTGGGTTTTTTTTTTCTCTTTATAGTGTGTTTGTGTCTATGCCTGGAAGTATGGCCTCTTCTTAGATAATAGTAATGAATCATACCTACTTAGAGGTTAATTATCTGTTCACTGAACTCTTTCTTATTAAAAAAAACCCCATATACACGAGTGCTCCAAACATACAAGTGGAAAGAACGGTATTTTATTCATGCCCGAGAAGAAATTAAATAGATGACCTCACCACTGAGACATATGATAAAGAACACGGATTCTTGTTCAACATTTGGTTGTTTTTCCCTTTTAGTTTAGTACACGTATCAGGTAACTGATCTGTAGCTGTTAGCAACGTGATATTTATGATTAATGTGACTGCATACGATGTGAGTGTTAGAGATTACCTGGAGTTTTGGCAGGACTCTTGTTTTCTTCTCAAAAACCAAGTGACATTCATAATACTTTTCAAAAAAGAGGAAAAATTGAATAAAAATATAAATACATCTGAGCACATCTGTACCATATTTTGTAAATGTGTTTAAGCACATACTGAGTGAAACAGTCTTAAATTACTTGTAGACAAGGACAACAAAACCAAACTACTACACATGTTTAGTCTTAGAGGGAAGGATTGGTGCCAATCCTTTCAACTACCAGTCATGGAGTTAGAAACGATGCTTACAGCCACAGAATCTTTCATACTGGAGATTAGTATTGTGATTTTCATAGAATCATAGAGGAATCATAGAATCATTGAGATTGGAAAAGACCCTTGCGATCATCGAGTCCACAATCAACCCTACTCTACAAGACCAACCCTAAGCCAGTTGCCCCAACACTACACCTAAGCATCTTTTAAACTCATCCAGGGATGGGGACTCAACCGCCACCCTGGGCAGCCCAGTCCAGTGCCTGATCAATCTTTCCGTGAAGACTTTTTCCATGATGTGTAATCTAACTCTATCCCGTTGATGCTTGAAGCCCTTCCCTCTGGTTCTGTCACTAATTACTTGTGAGAAGAGACCAACACAAACATCTGTACAATGTCCTTTCATACAGTTGTAGAGAGCGATGAAGTCTCCCCTAAGACTCCTGTTCCTCAAACTAAACAACCCTAACTCTCTCAATCTCTCCTCATAAGATTTTTAACTGCAGACAGAAGATTCCTGGGTCAGAGTCAAAAAGATGAAAAAAGGAAGGAAAAGAAAAGGGGAAAGAAAAAAAAGGAGGAAAAACAAAGAAAAAAGAAAGAAAAATAAACAAATAGAAAAGGAAAAAGACAAAGGTAAAAAACCTCTATGTTTTCCAAACAATTCAGAGTCTCCAAAAAAATTCCAGTTCCAGAGAGGTTCTTTGGATGAGAGGAGGATGAAGTTTATATGTTACACCCCAATAAAAACCTTAGAAAGTGTGAATTCGTCGGTACAGCTGTAGCTTATTGCTGCCCCTTCACTGCTATGTGCTTATGGAGAACTGATCCTTCAGGAAATGTTTCCTACCTCACCGGCTCCATGGGGATAAACAGCTCGTTAAGGGAATAAGGCTTCTTCCTACAAATCAATATTTTCAGGACTGCGACCTGTACTGAGACAGCTTGACAAGCCTTGGAAGTTGTTTTCTCTTTTGATTGAGTGTATTTTCTTCATTATATGAGGGAGGAATTTGTTCTCAGCATTTTTATGTGGTGCAGACAATGAGATACTCTGTCACAGTGTTCAGGGTTTGGACAGATTAAAACCTTGTTCAAATCATCTGGTAGATAAAAGCAGTTGCAAGCAACTAGCTATGGAAGCACATCGTCCTTCTGAAAAGCAGGAGTTAAAAATCACAGAGTACTCCTGGTTGGAAGGGACCTCCCTGATCACCAAGTCCAACTATGCACACAACAACAACAAAAATAAAAGCCCTAATCAAACACCAGCACCAAACATACTCAGACAGAGAAAACACAGAATAAACTTCCTACAAGGTCTGCCACTACAGCAGGTTCTGAAGCACCATGTCTACACACTTCTTAAATGCTTCCAGGGATGGTGACTCAACCTCCAACCTGGGCAGCCTGTTCCACTTCCTGACCACTCTGTCAGCAAATAATTTCTTCCTAATATCCAAACTAAACCTCCCCTACTGTAACCTCAGACTGTCTGGTCCTATCATTATTCACTTGAGAGAAGAGGCCAAACCCCCATTCTCTGCAACCTCCTGTCAGCTAGCTGTAAAGGGCAACTCTCAGATTTTTGTTCTTTAACTTAATCCCTAAGCATCCCCTCATATGACTTGCAGTGTAGAGCCTTCATGAGCTTGGTAGCTCTTCTCTGGACATGGTTCAGCACCTCAGAGTCCTTCTTAAAGTGAGAGACCTAATTACCCTTGCTAACCTATACTGCTGTGTCTGCCCATGACAGCTCTCCATGAAATATCTTGGTATTGAGTTTCGAGCTTCCATTTCAGCTCAGGACATAGTATCATAGAATCATAGTATCATTCAGGTTGGAAAAGACTCTTGGGATCATCGAGTCCAACTGTCAATCCTACTCTACAAGTTCACCCCTAAACTAGATCCCCCAACACTACATCTATGTCAATCCTACTCTACAAGTTCACCCCTAAACTAGATCCCCCAACACTACATCTCAGCATCTTTTAAACTCGTCCAGGGATGGGGACTCAGCCACCACCCTGGGCAGCCCATTCCAGTGCCTGACCACTCTCCCATGAAGAATTTATTTCTGATGTCTCATCTAAACGTACCCTGTTGGAGCTTGAAACTGTTCCCTCTGGTTCTGTCACTAATTATTTGTGAGAAGAGACCAGCACCAACATCTCTACAATGTTCTTTCAATAGTTGTAGAGAGTGATGAGGTCTCCTCTTAGCTTCTCTTCCTCAAACTAAACAGCCCCAACCCTCTCAATTTCTCCTTGTAAGATTTATGCTCGAGACCCTTCACCAGCTTCACTGCCCTCCTCTGCACTTGCTCCAGCACCTGAATGTCTCCCTTGTACTGATGTGCCCAAAACTGGACACAGTACTCAAGGTACAGCCTGAAGGTGTGCTATCTTGAAGTAAGTACTGCCCAGGGCAGTATGGAACAAATGCAACCATGTCCAATGCAATGGGCATCTGTAACCATGTGATGTAGAAGATGAGCAAGGAGATACTTTGAATTTGCATTTCTGTCACTGCAGAAAGGATGTGTCATGGCAAATGTGACAGACAAAGACACCCAGCTCTTCAATGAGGGAACTGTCATTCTGCTCTATCCTTAGCAAGAGGTAGACAACTTTCCCAGAGTACTGAGATTAGAACCTGTAGTCACTTTATTCATTTCTTTGACAAAAACTCAAAGTCTAATGAAATCTGGTTGATGAAATCTACTTCCCAGACCTTCTGTGTGTTTTGTCTAATCTCTGGTATCTTAAAGTTAAGTGTAATCTTAAAATACTTCAGACCCTCTTCCCTGTGCTACAGCTATTAATGCAGGGGATGTACTGAGTTAAATTGGAGCTGCAAGAAGCATTAATTTTGTGAAGTATTTTAAACTCCATGTTCGTGAATTGTTTTATTCTGAGTGGGTGAATAATGCTATAAAAAGACACATTATGTTTCAAGGTCTGTCTCAGCTTGAAAAAAATATGTATTTATTTACTGCATATAAACATTAAACAAAAAAGTCTTGAAGAGATGAAATAGGGATAGTATTACAGCCAGAGATATTTCTCTAGAGGACAATGCTGAATTTTAGTGAAATAAGCTGTTCATGGGCAACAAAACCAGTAGAACTTTGTTTCATATAAAGTTATTGCCATCATGTGTTAATATCAGTGTTATCACTTTCCTTATGATGTCTGTGTTGGCCACAGGCAGTCTACAGGTAGGCTGAGCGACCATGCAGCTGCTGTTGGTATGATGTGTGGTGATCATGGTATCACAGTATGGTACAGATTGGAAGGCAACCTATGGAGATCATATAGTTCAACTCCCCTGCAAAAGCAGGTTGTCCTAAAGCAGATCTTGTAGGATCCAGGTGGGTTTTGAATGTTTATAGAGCAGAAGACTCCACAGCATCTCAGGCCATCCTGTTCCTGTGCTTTGTCACCCTTAAGATCACAGAATCACAGAATCAGACAACATTAGGAATTAGAAGGGACCTTGAAAGATCATCTAGTCCAATGCCCCTGCCACAGCAGGACCAATAAAGAAGTTTTTCCTAATGTTCAGGTTGAACCTTTTGTGTCCAGTTTGTGTCCATTTCCCCTTGTCCTGCCACTGGGTGCCAACATGAGGAGTATGGTCCCATCCTCCCAACACGTACCGTTTAGATATTTAAAAGTATTGATTATGTTCCCTCTCAGTCTTTTATCCTCAAAAGATCATCTAGTCCCCCCACCATGACAGGATCATGTAGATCAATTTGCACAGGAACGTGTCCAGGTGGGTTTTAAACACCTCCAGAGAAGACCCCGCAACCCCTTGGGTAGACCCTTCCAGTGTTCCGTCACCCTCACTGTGAAGAAATTCCTTCTCATACTGATGTGGAATCTCCTATGTTCTAGCTTACACCCTTTGCCCCTTGTCCTATGGACCGCCATCTTCAGAAGAGCTACATCTCAACTGCACATCTGATACCAGTTCCTACATCTATTAATGCTTCCCTTGTTACACACAGGTACAGGTTTCTACATCCATTGCAGGGGTCAGGTCAAATCAACCTGTGCTCTGAATATGTTAACTACATCTGTGGACTTCTTATTTTTAGCTGGCATGGCTATGTAAAACAACTGAATGCTTAAGTAGGAAGATAGTCATAATAAAGTACAGAAAAACACAGGTGTGTATGAACTTACAAGCACTCTGCCAGAACGAGACCTTACACAGAACAGAAATCTATAGGGGAAATTTATGTTTCCAAGAAAGAGGTAACAGAATAGAAGTTCTTTCAAAAAAACCCCATGTTATTTTAATTGTATTTCCTGTCCTAGCTGCATGTGGTGAGTTTAGGTTGGCAAACAAAGTCGTGTAAAAATATTTTGTAGTTTTGTCGATTTGCAGAAGAACATTTGGGGGTTTCTTTCAGTTCTGGGCTATAGGTTAAACAAAAAAAAAAAAAAGTGTTTCAGTCCAGAAGAAGAAGTCTGGATCTCCTTAACCAATGCAAGGCACCTGCCGTCATATTTTCCATCTAGTATTTTTTATCTGTGTGGCAGTTGTCCTGACTTGAAATTGTATTTAGAGTAGTTCTCAAGATATGTTGGTTGCGTGTTTTGTCCCAGTTTACATGAGTGTCTATTGTGAAAAAAATAATATGTATGTGGTGGGGCATAAATCCTATTCTGTCACATGATAGAAATGTTTTGGGTGTTCTTTATAATCTAAAAACCTTTTAAATATTTTAACCCCCAAATTACTTTCTGCTGTCTCCTTCTCTGGACACATTTAAAACTCACCCAGACATGTTCCTGTATGACTTGATCTAGGGGACCCTGCTGAGGTGGGGAGATTGGACTAGATGATTTTCAAGGTCCATTCCAATTGCTAGATTTCTGTGATTATTAAACAAATCCTACATTTTAAAATTTTAAGAGTAATTGGGGTAAAAACGCATTTTGTAATCATTGTTCATGAAAAGGTTTTTTTGGGGGGTTGGTGTTGAGTTTGGTGGGTCTTTTTCATTTTTCATATGTAAACTTGAAACACTGCCTGCATAGGGAAAAGAGAGAGCAATGTGCTATAATATCATCCTCTCCTCTCCTAGCGCTGAAAAAGAATCATAGAATCATAACGGATTGGAAGGGACCCCAAAAGATCATCTAGTCCAATCCGCCTGCAACAGCAGGAT
>JAOXOE010000441.1:18756208-18802146 GCA_028565055.1 Phoeniculus purpureus | reverse complement strand
AGGACACAGAACTGCTTGAGAGAGTCCAGCACAGAGCCACAAAGATGATGAAGGGAGTGGAACACCTCCCTGATGAGGAAAAGCTGAGGGAGCTGGGTCTCTTTAGCTTAACAAAAAAAAGGAGACCTTATTAGTGTTTACAAATATGGAAAGAGTGGGTGTCAGGAGGATGGAGCCAGGTTCTGCTCAGTGGCATCCAATTATAGGACAAGGAGCAATGGGTGTAAGCTGGAACATAGGAGGTTCCACATCAATATGACAGGAAACCTCTTCTTGGGGAGGGTGACAGAGCACTGGAACAGGCTGCCCCATGGGGGCTGTGGAGTCTCCTTCTCTGGAGATGTTTAAAGCACTCCTGGCCATGTCCTTGTGTGACTAGATCTAGGTGACCTTGCTCTGGCAGCAGGAATTGGACTGGATGATCTTTCAAGGTCCCTTCCAATCCCTAATGTTCTGTGATTTCTAACAAGTGCTGAGCCAGTGACTTCCACTGCTAATGGAGTTTTGTTCTCCCAAGACCTGCACTTCATAATCATTCTTTGGTGTAATCCTGCTGATTTTGAGCACATCTCAAAAACCTTCAGAGCAGGGCTTGTGTGTTGGTTATCTAAGCTATGCTGTGTGTGTCTTGTTTGTTAGGCATTGGTTTAACAACACACTGAGTGGAATACTTGAAGAATTCTCACCTTAGTAATTATGAAAGGATAACTCACAGTCAAATGGGAATCTACTTTCTTCTGTGTTGTTTTGCCCATCAATTTTCTTTTGGCTAATATCTCATACGTTTTAATCGCAGCTTGATTAACTTTACTTCCTATTGTTGGTATCTTTTCCTTTTCTTTGAAAGTAAAGGCAATTTTCACAGTGGTGTGTTGGACCTACCGGGGCCTGGCCAGGAGGAACTGTCGTGCATTCCTTGTACTGCAACAATAGCAACAGCAGCATCTAAGAAATGGGATTCTTTTAATTATTTGGAAACTGTATATTAACCTCTTTTGAGTTGAATTCCATTAAATACAGAAACCAGTAGCAACTGTGATGTTTTCCCATAAAAGAAATTCTTAAAAGTCATAGAAGGCTGTGATTTAAATGTAAATAAAAATCATATGTAAAGTTCAGCTGCCAGCCACTTGCCTACTCATTACTGCTCATGTCGAAGTGTTTTAAATACCTGCCTATTCGCCCTCCTAAATTGTGTCTTCTTAGGAACCCAAATTACAAAAGTATGAAGAAGGCTCTGTTCTTAGATTCTTTTCTCTAGAGTCACCATTTTTATTTGCTGGTTTTTTAATCAATCCACTACAAATAGTGCAGTGTGTCTGTATAAACTCACGCAACTCGTAATGATCCTCCGTGTAGTAAACTGTTTACCAAGGAAGGGGAACCTAGATGATGAAACCCAGGGACTGGTTTTTGTGTAGCAATGCTGGGTGCGATTGTGAACGGATATTTAAGGTAAAAGACTCAAGAAGTTAATGAAGAGGGAATTAGTATTCCCTCATGTTCACTGGCTAGAGATCACAGACTTCAGGTTTTGAGGAAACAGAATAAAAAAGACCTTTGCTGCCAGCAACCAAAAGGCTGAAATGCTTTTATTCTCTAGAGAGACAGAACTCATCTGTAGCTTCCCCTCATTTAAACTCAAGATACTTCAGTTTCCTGTTTAGTTTGTATCTAAGTGGATTTTCTTTTAGATTGTAGATCGTTGTTTGTGTACTCTTTGCTAAGGGTTATTATTTTTTCCTGGCTTGGGAATTGCCTGAACAGCGTTGCTTTATTGCAAAGGATTATGTGCTACCTTGGCTGGGGAAGCTCAGAGGAAGGAGATACCATAGAAAATCAGAACACAGTGTCTCCAGGTTGCTACTCACTGAGTCATTTAGAAGTGATCTACTTGGAGTAACCTCATGGAAAAACAAATTGTAATGATTCTTAATGTCTGTGGCACCGCACAGAACATGGAGAACCTCTGTTTCTTTTAGTTGGACAACTGCAGTGAAGCTTTGAGTCTGGTACCTATCTGCTGATAGTGGTACAATGCCAGGGTAGTTTTTTTTTACAGGGATGATAGATATCCTCTATCATCTTGAGCAGCAGCTCAAGTCAGTGTTTACATTCCCTTTGTAATCTTCCTCAGCTTTAGTTACTTCAGTGAAGCATCTCTGAGACTATCTACCATTTTTCTGAAGACTTAAATCTTCAAACTTGCCCTAAAATTCCTGGTGAAACGAGGAAGACACCATGAACCAAACTCACTCGTGTTGCATAGCTGCAAGAAAAGAGACTGTATGCTCCTTTCAGGTCAAGGTGAAGTCTCCCATGCCTACTGCTAGGTCACTTCTAGTGGGTGTTTCTTGTATGTTGGCAAGGGGGTGAAACATCTCCCTGATGAGAAAAGTCTGAGGGAGCTGGGTCTCTTGAGCCTGCAAAAAAGGAGACTGAGGTGTGACCTCATTAATGTTTATAAACATGGAAAGGGCAGATGTCAGGAGGATGGAGCCAGGCTCTGCTCAGTGGCATCCAGTGATAGGACAAGCGGCAATGGGTGTGGGCTGGAACATAGGAGGTTCCACATAAATACAGGAAGGAACTTCTTCACAGTGAAGGTGCCAGAGCACTGGAAGGGGCTGCCCAGGGAGGTTGTGGAGTCTCCATCTCTGAAGACATTTAAAACCCGCCTGGATATATTCCTGTGTGACTTGATCTAGGGGATCCTGCTCTGGCAGGGGGATTGGACTAGGTGGTCTTTTGAGGTCTCTCCTAATCCCTAATGTTCTGTGGTTCTGTGGATTTTAAGCTCTGTAGGTTTTTTCCCTACATGAGAAAACACGTACTGGTATAATCTTGTTTTCATAGCTCCACTTCTTATGCTATTTCATAGCATCCATTTCTTATGGAAGCTTTTTGGACAGGAATGGCAAAAAGGAAAGAAGCCAAAGGAATGGCTCTGAGGTCCATGTTTCAGAATACACCAGCTAAATGCTGTCATTACTAGACTGTGAGCAGGAGCAGGCAACAGGCGTTTCTCACCAAGATACCAACTTTTGTCTTTTGAAGTTTAGAGTTGCAGCTTTGAAGCTCACCTGCTCCTCCTGTGCCAAGTAATCCACATCCAGGGCCAGGACACAGCTATCCTGGCCAGGACAGGGGTCTGTTTGACGCCTTAGGAGGCTCGCAGTTGATACTTCAATGTTTGCTTCTAGATAAACTGCTCTTGTTCCTCTGACAAACTAACATTTACAGCTATTATTAGACCTTCCACACCCTGTCATGGGATCATGGAGTAGTTTAGGTTGGAAAAGACCTTCAAGACTGTTCAGTCCAGCCATTAACCCAGCTGTCCCAAGTCATTGTCAGCAACAGCTGCAAGCAGGCCAGCAGCAGGGAAAGGGCTCTGCAGAAAGAAGCTCACACAACCTGTCTGACCTCTAAGCAGGTGCTATCATACGAGCGTTCAGACTGGAGCAGTGTTGCTCTATTTGTACGTAAGATAATCTAGGAAAAAGAATCATTGTCTTCTCTTCAATTGCCTTTGGTTTGTAGTAGATCAGAGCTAACACTGTGAATTTGCTTGTGCAGTGGGGAAAAAAGAAAGAGGATGTAGGCACGTGAAGCATAAAGGATTCTGAGGGTGAAGAAGAAAGCAAACTAGAGAGTTTGAAGTTAGCTGCTGAACCCAGTAGACTGTCCCAGGATGGATGGTGCTACAGACTATAAAGCTGGTTTCTCAAAAAGCATGGTCCCTAATCCCCGGCATCCGCCGAGGGCCTCCTAGCATTGTGGTAAAGGGGCTGTTTTCCAGAGTGATTTGATTCCTATAGCCATGGGCAAAGGCACCCAGGCAGCTCTTTCCTGATTAAAAAGCTGAATTGTTTGCTGGTGACTGTAAACACAAACAGCTGCTTTCTGAATGAGAGCCAGATTGGTACTGCTGCTGGGTTTTAAACTACTCACTAGCTATTTGGGAATATTTTCTTTGGGCAAATAATCAAGATGGATGCTAATAAATACAGAACAGTGTGTGTGTGTGTTTACCTAACCTCCACCCTGATCATTTTTGATGCAGGCTGATCCTCCCGGCTTGGAGTCAAGTAAAAGCAACTTAGCTTGCTTCAGATAGTAATAACTACAGTGGCTTGAAAATACAACCACAAAGAACCTTATAGGGTCTCTCAGTGCTACCTGTTTTCCGTTTTGCTGTGATCTTGTTTGCCTTTGTCTGAGGAAAGAGAGACAGCGTGTTGGGGAGCCTGTGTTGGACTCACTGCACTGAAGTGAGTCTCCTCAGTGTGGTTCTGTTGAATTTTATGATCCTGCTTTTCTATCTGCAGAGAACATGGGCAGGGTATAACTGTGCTTACAGATCTGATCTCCTGGGTTTCAACATTTGTATTATACTCTTTCATTGTTCTTTGCAACTAGGTGCTCTGAAGGTTGTAGCCAGCCTGTCCCAGGTCACTGTGTGGCTACTGTCCTCAGCAAATATTGTTTCATGGCTTGTGCAGTCATTAGGCAGTTCCATACCTGACACTGCTGAATCCAAAAGGTAGTGAATAATCCTGTTTGCCAGTTTACTCCCGTCTGTTCACGTGGTTTGTGGGGTTTTTTGTTTCACAGGGAATGTGAAAAGCAGTCTGTACAATGAAGTTTTACTGTAGAAGCTTAATTTCCCATTGTTCAGATGCTAACTCAGACCTCTTCACCGTGGTGGGGTTCCCAAGCTCTCTGCTACAGTCCACAAGTGTAGTGACCAATATGCATTTATCCCGTCCTTTCTCCCGTATGCACACAATGGTTTTCAGGAACATTCTGAAGTCATAGGACTAGTCATCTGTAGACCTGGCTCCTATACATGGCTTTGCCATTGACTCTCTGAAGGACTTAAGGCCACATCTTGAATATTGTGTCCAGTTCTGGGTCCCTCAGTTCAAGAGGACACAGAACTGCTTCAGAGTCCAGCGCAGAGCCACAGAGATGATTAAGGCAGTGGAACATCTCCCTGATGAGGAAAGACTGAGGGAGCCGGGCCTCTTGAGCTTGGAGAAAAGGAGACTGAGGGGTGACCTCATTAATAGTGGAATATGGAATATAAATATGGAAATATTTAGAAGTATGGAAATATTTATTCCAGTATAAATATGGAAAGGGCAGGTGTCAGGAGGATGGAGCCAGGCTCTGTTCAGTGGCATCCAGTGATAGGACAAGGGGCAACAGGTGTGAGCTGGAACATAGGAGGTTTCACATGATTATGAGAAGGAACTTTTTACCAGTGAGGGTGCCAGAGCACTGAAATGGGCTGCCCAGGGAGGTTGTGGAGTCTCCTTCTCTAGAAATGTTTAAAACCCACCTGGCCATGTTCCTGTGCAATTTGATCTAGGTGATCCTTCTCTGGCAAGGAGAATTAGACTGGGATGATCTTTTGAGGTCCCTTTCAATCCCTAATGTTCTGTTATTCTTTGGAAGTTGGAAAGTTGTTTTTTTCCGTAGTTACATTGGATGGTCCACAGTCCAAATGTAAGAAAAACAAATGTAAGTACGAATCTGTGCTGCAGAGTGGTTTCTGCTCTCCCCTGATGGCTCTTGAGACTTGTGGCTCACATTGTGAAACTTCCAGCTTTTCACCTTCCTTAGTCCTTTACTCTGCATCCTGGGAAGAATTTTACTACTTTTAATCCAAGTTTGGTTGGTTTTGTTTAGCCCTTGACGGGCCACAAGGGCAGTGCTTCACTCCCCATCTCTGTTTTTCACTTTCCAGTGTAACCCTTGGATTGTAACTATCCCGAAGCCGTCTTTCTGCTGATTCCCCTTTCATGTGCCCTGGGGATAATGCAGCTTTTCCAGAGAGACCACAAGACTTGATTCATTGATGTTGTAAGAACTGTCAAAATCTTGTGACAGCGGTGGAAAATTGTGTTGACGTTGGAGAGAGAGGTGGCTAGAGCTGTAGTCTGGGTTCCAGCTGTAGGGGTATTTCTATTAACTAAAAAAGGATTCAGAACCCTATACTGGACTGTTTTTAGGAACTAAAATAATTGAGAACAGTTTTTGTTTAGCTCTGGGTATTTCCTCAGTGTGTTTGCAAGTCAGATAGCATAGTACTGGGATTAAAAGCCTGGCTCCAGTTTAAGGAGTATTAAACAACCAACCCAAAAGGTAATCGTGGCAGGGTGTATTAACCTCGGAAAAATGTCGTGTCACGATTATTGTTGCTGTTAGTGACACAGCTATGTGGTTTTTTTATTTAAAGTACCATGTGTTTAAGAGTCATCTAAAGAAAGAAGTCCTTACTCTCAAAGTGCAGTTTTCTCCCCGCACTTCTCTTCAATATCTGATACAGAAATAAGGAGCAGCAACAGCATTCTGTTCTTTTCCAGTCTGTAAATCAGACAGTTTGAGGGTTGTTTGCTGCATGAATTCTCTCTGATTAGAAGTTTTTGAAGACTATCAGGGCAAGCTAAGTTGAATGTCACCTGTCATTCTGACTTTTCTTTCTTTTCTGCTCCAGAAGAGAGTTCCCTTCCTGGTGCAGCCAGGAGCATCCTCTTCAGCTCTGCTAGGCTGGTCTGACTGTAGGCTCCTCAGAGAGCTGATGACAGTGTTGTCCGATCTTCAGATATCAAGGCTGAAACCCTGAACCAGATGTTGAGTGGAAAACAGTTTTGTGTTAATGTGTTACGAGAAATCTAGGTTCCTGACCCAATGGACTTCACAAAAATGATAGATTTCATTTCTGGGGAGAATCGGTGATTTGATTGATCAGATGACTGAAAGGAAGATTACAAGGAGCAAGCAAAAACCAGAAGAGAAGACTGGAAAAAATAAACCAGTGTGTTTTGTATTCAAAGTAGCTCAGCAGGCTTGGGGGGGCACGAGGTGCATGAGCTTCGGTACTGTTTACCTCACCTTTGCTTCTTCCATCATCTCTCATGTAAACTCAGTAATCACAGAATCACACAGAATCACAGAACATTAGGGATTGGAAGGGACCTTGAAAGATCATCCAATCCAATTCCCCTGCCAGAGCAGGATCACCTAGATCAATGGGCATGAGATAAGCATCAGCTGTAGATACCTTTCCCTTAATGTGCTCTACCCATGCTTCTGTCTCTTCCTTGTCCTCAGTGCTTCATTCATGCCTTGATATTTCCTCTGTTGTTTCATTTCTGTCTACCATTCTTTCAAGTGAAGCAGGACTTTTTGTTCCTGATTAATGGTAAGAACAAGTGCCAATGAAAAGCAGACCTTACTAGGGCTACCTTCAACCCTTAGGCTCAAGTAACCAGCTAGGCAGCCAAGTGGAAAAAACCCTGGTGCTGGTGGGGAAGGGTGTCTTGCTCTCTCCACTGAGACTCCAGTTGCTGATGGGGCTGCAGCAAGAGCTGGAGGCATGAGAAACACCTTTGTGCTGTGCATGGGAATGGCATGGTGGGGATGTCTTGGGAAGATGGGTCAGGGAGGATGCTGGCCCTCCCACAAAACTGCTTCCCCCTCCCCCTTCCTTTTCTCTTGCAGTTGCACACAGTGGTGTGGCTTGGAGGTCATTTGTTTCCCACAGCTTCACAGACCGCTCTAACAGAAAGAGGGACAATGGTCTCTTACAGGGGGTGATGGGAGGCCTTCTTTCATGTCTAATAAGCCTCTTCACTTGCACTCTGAAGCTTGGGGGGGTGGAGGTTAGTGCATGCACAGTTCTAGCATGAACCTCTCTGCAGCTCCATTGATGTGAAACATTCAGTTTTTTGGGCTTGTTTTTCAAATGGGCAACCCTTGGCATGTTCCAGCCTGAGGTGGGTCTTCTGGTCAGGGCAAGCACATCAGGAGACATCCCTTCTCCTTTTCACACAGCCCATCTGGTCAGCAGTGGTCAGCACAAAGACCAAGCTTGCAAAGCAAGGACAGGAGGAAGGCGACTATCTGTAGCTCACTTTTGCCAAACACAGGCTCTGCCTACTGCTGGGCTCAGACATAGTCGCTGGCTGAACGTGTCCGGAGAGCTTGGTGACAGCAGCTGCCCTGGCAAAGCAGCTGACTGTCCTGTCATGGGATCCGCAAGCAGAGGTGCAATTTGAAAGCCTTTTCTTCTCTATTCCCCTGCTATAATGAGCAGGAAAGAGAAGGGAGTAAACAGTGTGATGGCATTTTAAGATACAGGAGCGGTCCTCTAGTCTGGCCTACCATTTGTACCGCTGTCTTCTGCCTGAACCTTTGAAATCCCACTCCCTGCGCCATCCTCTGAGTCTGAAAAAATTTCCTTCCTGTGAGAATTAGCTGCTGTCTGTGCAGCAGTGAGTTTGCATTCCAAGGGAGCAAACTGGTTCTCCCCTGTCTTTGTAGGCTTAGAGTAAGAACGTAGGCTGATGCTGGTTGTGAACTCTTTGCCCCTGTTTAGCCTGGACTGCTTCTTGCTACAGCTGATTCAAAAGGACCACTGTGAAACCCCTTCAAGCTCAGTGCAGGCTTATCTTAGGAAATGGCTTTGCTAGTCCAGGTCCACCAGGGCTTTGTCTTTCTCCCTCACTTGGTAGAACAGCATTTTATGGCCATGAACTTGGGTAAAAGGGTAAGTTTCAGGGCTGGGCAATTAAATCACCTTTTAAAATCACCTTTTTAACAGTTCTGGGCTTTACTCCATGTATGTAAGAAGAGAGTTAATAAAATCTGGGTGTAAGTAGACCTCCGACAGCCTCCAATTATAACACTTTGCTCTCAGGAGCATTGGGACAAAGCCCCAGTTTTCTTCTGTGTGCTGGAGGAACTTCACAGTTGTGTGCTGGATTCACTGGCCTTTCAGGTGTCCAGGCTGGGTCCTGGGGTGTATGGGTGAAGGAATGAGTTGCTTCTGTGGACTAGCAGGCCAGAACTGGGGAAAAATTACTTCTCAAATCCTCTTCACCGCTTTATTGCGTGATTAGATGAACAGTAGAAATGGTTTGGATTATTTTACCAGCAAAACAAAGACTTAATTGGAGGAGATGTTATTGTTTGCTTTAAGGTAAAATGAGGAAGTAGTCTTGAAACCTGAGGATCTCCTGTGGAGTGAGGTGTTTAGTGCCAGTGCACTAAGGTTTCAAATCGATCTCCACAGCCCTGTGAAATCACATAAAGATCCCTGTCCAGTATTCAGCGTTGATAAAGGGCTGCAGAAACGTCCACAGTGGATTTTACAAAGTGTGATGAGCACAACGTAATGAAAAATTATTGGAAACTGATGGGAAAAGCCGTGCAGTTTATGGTGTAGCGGTGCAGTAGTAAGCAGGTAACTGTCCTTTGCTGTATGGGGTGTCAGGAGGTCTTTGCCTGTGGTGCTGTTCAGTGGACGTGCTAGAGCCTTTTCCCCAGAGGGAAATGAGGAGAGTTGCCTAGAGCTGTCTATAAGTTATGCAGCCTCACCTGAGAGACCTTTGGTCTTTTCTTTGAACAGAAGAGAGATGAGAGATGTGATGCCCCGTGGGTCAGTACTTGGTTAGTTTTTGCAGTGTTACTCTGTCTCCATCCAATTTCAAATACCGGACATGCACTGTCTTGATGGCACTGTCCAGTTTCTCCTGTGGGTTCCTCACAGGACCCAGGTGCTCCTTGCTTTACGCTCTCCTCTGTCCTCATGAAGCTTTGCCACCTTCAGCCACTTTGCTATTGTCTCGTGTTGCAGAGCTCAGCTCTCCCCACCTCACTCTGCTTCTAGCCACTAACTCCATTTCAATCTTAGCTGCCTTCTTCCATTTCTTCTCCCCTGTCCCTTCCCTTTGGTATCCTCTTCCTTCAGCAACACAAAAAGAAATCAAATGGCTCTTTGTTCCAGTGATGCGTTCCTAGGCAGCAGCTGGCTGTTAGCTGTACCATGGGATGTTATAACCACAGGGTGAAGATAACTGGTCATCTGAATGATTTAAAAACTGGATTACACTGGGGGGAAAATGAACCTGTGTTTAGTGAGAGGGCTTGAGATGTCCTTGTTACAGCAACTTAATGACAGAGCAGTGACTCAATTTCTCTTTTCTTGTTATGCATTGGGCTGGTGTCTAGAGACAAAGTAAGTCATCCGGTTAGGGTGTTTTCAACTAACCCATCCACCAGTCCCCTTCACTGAGGGCATGTTTATTCTGAGCAAGGTGCATGATTCATCGCCCTGGGGAGATGAGGCAAGGCTTGATGATGATCTCAGACCATTTTTCTCTCACTTGCCCACCCGCTCCAATGAATGTGCAAAGCAGTTTTGTACTAGGAAATTGCATTACTGATCAAATCTTTTAAGGAGAACATCCACCACATTATGGCACAAAACATAACAGAATTTTTGCTGTTGGGAAACGGTGAAGTCAGTGTTTTAGAAGCTAGTTTGGATAAGGCTGCAGGACCAGCAAACACCAGGAGCCATTGTTTTGCAATGGAATCTCACTGAAGCTAATAAAAAGTAGCATTGCCCTGGGGGCTACTGTGAGAGTGACAGAAGAAACACGAAGGTACTACTGCAAGCATCTGAAAATTCAAGTTGTGCTTCATTTCCCTGAGACTGCAGCTCCTTTACCTCTGAGAAGGAACTACATAAGAATCTAAATTTTGGAAGAAATGTGGCTCTTCACCCTGCAGAGAGAATAGGATGTAATTTTCTGCTGGGAAAATGAACACAGGAAACAGATTTTCCTACAATACTGGAGCAGGTGGGACTTACAAGTCCCACACATGTGTATTTGATGTGATGTTAATCAATTAAATGAGGCATATGAAAAGAATGAATAGGCAAGTCATTAACATGCCCGTCTGTTGTCCAGCACTGTCCAGTATGAAAGGGAAATAGTTATAGCTGAGTTGATAAATATTTATTTCACTGCTTTGCTCGAATGGAGAACACGTGCATCCCAAGCCAGTGCTGAAATGGTGCGTGTCCTCCACAACGAGCCACTCGGCTTCAATGTGGAAAGCAGCGCTGACATATAAGAACCTTTAATAGCAGTTAAGAACTCATGCTAGAAAAAAACCTCAGCATGTTAATGCCATCACTGTGGTAAAACTCCCCTGTGAGTAATAACCGAGACCGATGTGTTTGCCAGAAAACCAAAAAGATACCCGAATTATATTTGTGTGTTAGAATTCATTGCAAATTCAGTTGATCGGGGTGCATAACACTGTCCTTAGAGCAGTCTCTGATTTTTGTGGCTTTATTTGGTTATGAGTCTATTTGGATTCAGCTGTATTTTTCAAAAGAAATTTGGTTTAGGTTTTCCAGGATGTTTTTGCATCCATAACTTGGAAACATAAATCCAGAAACTGAGGCAACCTAGCACTTATGGCTGACTTGTAATTATACACTTCTAAAGCAAAGGGACTCCCACAAAAACTCCCCTTGAACCCTCCAAGCTTGACTGCTACAACAGTTGCCTGACAACCACGTTCTACCAGGTAAAGTCTTGCTATAACCACAGTTTTGCTGATTTTTAGGAGAGCTGCTAGCTGTAACAAACCACCCTTGGGACAGAGTTCAGTGCGTACAGCCATTCTGGTTCTTCTGCTGGGCAGGAAGGAGTTGTTGGATATAGTTTGTTTCACATCTTACTGCTATCAGAGCAGCTGCAGAGGTCACAGAATCACAGAACGTTAGGGATCGAAAGGGACCTCGAAAAATCATCCGGTTCAATCTTTCTGCCACAGCAGGATCTCCTAGATCAAGGCACACAGGAACGTGTCCAGGCAGGTTTTAAACTTTTCCTGAGAAGGAGACTCCACCACCTCCCTGGGCAGCCCCTTCCAGTGCTGTGTCACGCACTGAGCATGCTGAGCACACGTTGCATTCTGGCTTCACTGTACAGCATCAAAGAAAGAGAACAGAGCCTGTGCAGAGGAACTTCAGGCATGATCTGTTACAGTAAACAGGGTCAGTTTTGCTTTACATTCATCAGCTCTAAGAACACACATCATCTGAAATAGCTTTCAGATGAGATTAAAGATGGAACCATGAAAGACATTTATTTGGAAAAAAATAAATCACAAAACTTAAAGGAGTAAAGCACTAGGATGGTCACAGAGAATCACAGTTATTAGCTGCTTGTTTTTAGAAAATAATTACTGAGATTCCAGAACCCTCGTGGAAATGCCAGCACAATGGCATTTGTGGGGGCAAGTAAGTTTTTCCATTTTCCATTGATTTATCTCATTTATGTAGATGATGTTGAAGCTGGCTTCTTCTGTTCTGAAGTCATTATGCACATTGATCTAAATATTAACACTAACTGTCTGATGTGTTTTGAGTGCGATTATGTTGCTGTCCTTGGCCCATAAAGCCTTCATTTCTACAAGAGGGTGGGGAAGTTTCTGTATTATAGCTCGCTGCAAAATTCCATGCAGTAAATGGACTTCTCTTTCTTCTTTCTGAAGGCGCTGAGCTCACCGTTGTAAGCTGTAAAACAAGAGCCTGACTGTGCTAGGCGTCTGCTGTGAATGCTATGGCTGTTTGCTTCCTTTCTTTTTCCACAACTGTTTTCTCTGAGGAAGGCAAAATCAGGCAGTGTAATGACTAGAATGAGGAAAAATTGTCTCTACTGCAGACAATACTTACCTTAGTCTCTAACATCTGATTCCAAACTGATTCATACACTGCATGTATTTTGCTTTGGCTGTGACAACATGCTTGTTTTCTGCCAAAGTCCCTTACAGTGCCTTCTCTACTCTTTCCTTACTGAACTGAGAAGATGCCCTGCAGCTCAGAGGAAACCAAACTCAGCACTATAGCTTCATGTTATCGAGGGGAAGACTAAAGTTGGTGAATGTTTCACTAATGGCAGCTACCTCCCTTCACATGAGGATGCAGGTGAGCATCGACCATGGCATTCATACCAGTCTCCATGCTGGAAACAGGAGTCTAGCAGCAAGTGTGCACTCACAAGACCAAAGTAAAATCTGTTGTATTATGGTAGATTTAACCCCACAGTGATGCCTTGGAGGCCATACTAGGAGAGTGAAATGTATTGCCTTATGAGGAGAGATTGAGAGACCTGGGATGTTTCAGCTTGGAGAGAAGAAGGTTATGAGTGGATTTAATCACTCTCTATAAATCCATGAGGGCTGGGTGTCAAGACCAAAGAGACAGTCTCTTTTCACTTGTGCCCTGTGACAGGACAAGGGGCAATGGGCTTCAGTTGGAGCACAGGAAGTTCCATCTCAATGTAAGAAAAATTTTCTTTACCGTAAGGGTTACAGAGCACTGGAACAGGCTGCCCAGGGAGGTTGTGGAGTCTCCTTGTCTGCAGACTTTCTAGACCCGTCTGGATGCGTTCTTAGGTGACCTACTCTAGGTTCTATGGTCCTGCTTGAGAAAGGGGGTTGGACGCAATGACCCCTGGAGGTCGTTCCAACCCCTAATGATCGATGTGTCAGTGTGTATTACTGGTGTTTGTACACCACTTCTTCAACTTCTCTCATTTCATCAAAAGTGCAGCGCTCACTGCTGAAAGAAGTCACTGGGTCTGAATCGAAAAATCTAGAGGAGCCAGTGGGAAATCACTCGTTTCAAATGTTCATGCATGTGTTCTTGCTGCATTTAGCTGTGAGTGTTAACTAACAACTGATCATGGTGCCTCTGGCTCTAATCTTGCTGTATCTTGTCAATAACAGAGGATTGGGCTGAAACCAGCATGCTAAACTTTTGTTTGGCCCCGCACAGTGTATGTTATTCAGTAAGCATCTTATTTCCTGCTAGGTTAGCATTCAGGCCGTGGCTGGGAGTAACATAAAGAGGCACTGTTTGGGCTGAAATGCTATCTTTCATGTGAAGCACAAGTCTGTTGTTCTTTCTGTTGGAATCATTTAAATTCCCATGGCACTTGTCACAAGAGATAAGTCATGATAATCCTTGGCTAAGTTCAAAAACCTTATCATACAAATGGAGCTTTTATTTTAGAATAGGTCATATAATCTATTTTTGCCTTGAAAATATGGATTATAGTAATCTTGCCTGGTGAGATCCCGGGAGAAGTTCTAGATGTGCTGAAGTTTGTCAGCATCCCTACAGCATCCAGGCAGCTCTTCTTAGGCACTGTGTTGTCTTTGCTTCTGAAACATTTGTGTGTTTGAGCCACAGCTGTCTCTATGTCCCATGTACAAACTGTGTCCACATTTAGGGTCAGTAGGAATATTAGTAGGTGCTGGTTCTTTCCAGGGTCCTCCAGAGGTAAGTTGTCCATAAACAAAGGCAAGGACTGAAGACTTTGTCAGGCGTGCAATATGGCTGTTACCCAATTTCTGTCAGACTGTTGACAATGTAAATTGCTCTTGCAAATCACCTCTTCCTTCTGGAAAGTCACATGGCCTTTGTGCAACGTCCCAGCCCATATTGATCAAATGTTTGAGTACGGGGGCTGCTCAGATGACCTGGAAGACAGTTATGCAATAGCTTCCCAAACTAAAAATTGCAGCATGACTCCAGTAAAACTGAAAATGTCATCATGTGGAGAAGGGAGGGAAAATGGAAAAGCGGTTGAGAGGCAGTTGATCGGCTTTCCAGCAAAGGATTAGCTTGTGGTTCTTTGTAATAGGAGTGGCTAGTAAATTAAATTTCTGTTCTGCAATAATTCCTGGGTTTTCAGAGAATCTATCTGGTTGAAATAGAAAAACAAAAATCTAAGTGTCTGCACAGAGTTGCAACGTTCTTGTTGAAAAAATATGAAAGTGAATGACCCCCTCCCCACACCCCTTACATCTTCTAAGCTGTTTGTTTGGAAGTCCTGGGTCCTCAGGCCAAATCTGTCCTTTGGACAAGCTGCTAGAGGGTGGGCTACAATGCAGGGTGGTTGTTGTTTTTTTTTTTCTCACTAGCTTTGACTGGGTAATGTTATCAGCATAGCCAGTCTTGGACTGCAAAGGACACAGGTTATTCATTTGGTTTCATGGATGGGACTGTAGGTTAGCCATGGCTGCTGGCTGCTGCCCTGTTCCTGGTCACCCAAAACAGCTGGAGGCCACCAACATAAAACTGTTGAAGTGACTAGACCCAAGTCTGCCACCAAAGGTGATCCTACAACCTGTGGGAATGGCTGGCCACAGGTACCTGTCTGCAGTCAGCAGCAAAACTTGGAATCTAAATGTCCCACTTTTGTAGAGTGAACGAGTCCAAGAGAATGTTCTCCTTCTCTGGCTTTTGTTGTGTGAACAGTTGCTTTAAACAAGTTGTGTTTCATTAAGCCAGGGAGGTGAGTTTCTTGAGCTGTGCTGTGTGTTTCCATAGTGGCCTGATATTTCTTACTGTGTGATTTGAAAAGAAACTAGATTTGAAATAATTGTGTGGCCTCATTTTTGAGCTGACTACGTATGTTACACTCTTTATTTTATGTTGATAGCAACAAGGTCGAAATTTAAACCTGTCTTCTTATTGTTTCAAAGTCAATTATGGAAATCCTATTGCTGATTTGTAGGAACAGTTATTTAATTTCATATGGTTAATTTTCATTTAATAGGTTTTACAAATTGGTTTGTGGCTGAGTCTTCCTCCTTAAATGATGTTAGAATAGTCCTTTTTTTCTTTCTAGTTCACACAATTATAAATCGTCTAGTAATGATCTCCTAAACACATCTCCTGTGCAACTTGGTCGAGGTGATGCTGCTGTGACAGGGGGATTGGACTAGATGATCTTTCGAGGACCCTTCCAATCCCTAATGATTCCATGATTCCATAATTTCTTTGGCTGGCAGAGGTGAAGCTTATCTATTAGAAACAACATAAAAGACTTGAAAGAATCAGTGGCCTGCAGTGGATACCAGATATTCCTGGTACATCTGGACATTCTTCATTTCTGGCTGAAGGGTTTGATTGTCTGAATAGACACTACCATGCCAAAAGATTCTCATCGTGTGCACCTCTGCTGACAGCAATGGACATTACAGATCAGTATCTAGCATCCTCAAAGAGCAGCTGTACCAATGTTTCTGCATTTTTCTCCTGGGTTGAAAGCATGCAGATAATAAATTTGTCTTTCTATTTCTTTAGACCATGTTTTACAGGGGAAACTAATCTTTCCACATTATTTGGGCTTTCAGCTTTTTGTTGACACTTCATGCATGAGGTTCGATGTAAGCTTCTGTGCTATTGTGGGTTAGCTCTGAGCTGTTCACCACAGCCACCTGCCAGCCTCTGAGTTACAGGAACTTTCTGCCAGAGCAGAGCCTTTCCAAGAGCTTACATAAGGGTGAAATGTGAAGTTGCTTTTACAGGAGAGAAAATCATGTATGCTAAGATGTCACCCAGCTCTTATTTAGTCCTTGCTTATGTATGTCAAGTTGTTATTATCTTTATTCACACTGTTACTTGGTTACAAAGTTAATATCATCATTGTTCTACATTTTAATCACTGTTCTTGTTCATTTGCTTTTCAAAGTCAAGGGCTCAGAAGCATGATATGAGCTCTGCTTGAGAAGCATATGTGGAATTCCCCAAGGATCATGCTCCATCACAGGGCTCAAGTTTTTTAACATACTGCTAACCTGAGCATGAAGAAATCTGGATTGTTTCAAAGTGTAATGTAATCAGAGCTTGGAGTTTGTGCCTAAGGTAGCATAAGTAGCTTCGGAAGAAGTGGAAAAGCAGCAGTTTTGCTGCTGGTTTTGCTGTGAGGGCTCGATGGTCTTCCCATTGTGTTTCTTTTTTGTCACAGCAGGCAGCTTGAACTTCCCTAGGGTGTTGTCTTCCAAAACCAGAAGTTTCTTGGCTTCACTCCTATCAAGACAGATCGTGAAGTTACAAGGATGCTTTTTGGAGAGGATGGGTTAAGTGTGTGTGTAGGAATCACTGGACAGTGACAAAATTTGCTTTACATTCTGTTGGTTATATTATGCTGGAAATCATCCATGTGCTTCACACCACTGGATGTGCAGATCCTTCAGAAGCTTCAGTGTAACACTAGTATAGAAAAGATAGACATAGGTCATGAGCTAGAGAACAGTCCTTGCAGAGTGCTACTGGCATAGGCATCAGCCAAACAGCCCTTCCCTTGGTGAAAGTAAAAGTATGATATAGTGACGTTGGACTTTCTGCAAATCTTTTTCACCATCTTTAATTTACATGAACCCAGCTACTTTTCAAACCAAGTTGTAGTTTGACAAGTTTTTATGTGGCACCATTGTAGGTCCAGACCAACTTCCAGTACTGTGTTAGATAGTCTTTGTCTTTTGCTGCTTACTGTCTCTTCCCTTTTTCCACAGAAGAACTGCTGTCTGTGCAATGTGGAGTCAAACTGATGGTGAGGTTTGGATGACAATGTACACACCACTGGCTTTTCACACAGGGCAATGTTCTTTGCATTTGGTCTAGAAGGTAGTGACATTGTAAAGTCCAGGTGTTAATTTTTCAATCACAAAGTCAAGAAAGAAGAACTCCAGTGTAGGAGACTGCAGTTTACTTCTGGAGTGGGGCAGTTAACAAGTCTCTTCATTGTGGACCTAAGAGCTGTTCCAGCACACTAGAAAAATGGGTATAGGACTGCTTGAATATACAGACAAATAATGTAGAGGTTCACTGGAAAGTCAGGGCAGTGAGTGTGGGGGTGTTACAGCCTGCACTGATGGGGAGCAGCACTGCAGGACTGCGATACTGGGTTGCTGCCAGCTGGGCAGAAAGTGGCAAAGACAAATATTGCAGTCTCATGTGGAACCAAGCGTGGCAGAAGTGACAAAAGTTCTTTAAATGGAGCCTGCTCTTTGAGACTAAGAATCCGTGAAATCTAAATGCATTCCTAGCCTGTGGGACAAAGGAAAGCAGAATTCTGCTGGGTAAGGTCAGGTCAGAAACACTGTAGGAAAATGTGCCCTCGTTGCCTTCAGCTCAGAATTGTGTCGTCGTTGGAGCTTCTGTCATGTAATTAACTTAGTGAAGGCTTTCTCAGTCTGCTGAGAACTGGACAGGCAAACTGCCACGTTTGAGGAGGCGGAATTTCAAGTCCAGGATTCGCTATAGTGGAGCAATGCATCAGTGGTGGGGAGCATGCTCTGTTAGTGGCAGGACTGGCTGACTTCTGTCCCCTCCTCTCTGGAGTCAGGAGTATCTCTCAAAGGTCCCTGCAGCTTCTCTGTAGATACTGTCACTAGGAGCCGGTGAAACTCCAGAGGACATTGTGTAAGTCCTTAAAATAACATTTGAGACTGAGCGCTATATCCTTTTAGAGGAAAAGCCATTCTGCTCTGTGTTAGGATTCTGAGTGATAGTGTGAAGACTTAATCCATTTTGCTTTTGTGGCATTGGAAAAGTCAAAATAATTGCTATAGCCCTGGGCTTCTGTAACTCTTCTCTCCATGCTCTTTTCCAAGAGGAGAGGTCTCTAGTGAAATGGAGGAGATTCTCAGTGTTGCAGCCTATATTATTTGGTATGGACCAGGAGTCTTAAATCCTCACTACAACATCGTAGGCACTTTGTCACATCATTTGTTGCTCAGGTCGGTGCCAGGAACCGGCCTGAGCATGGAAACTAAATCCCATCACAGATCCCAAATGTCTTCAGAGGCTACAAAGTCCTTGGCAGAAGGAGCAGAATCAGAGCAGTCTGATTAACATCTGGACCTGTGTATAGAAAATACTTTGAGACTCAATGAAGAGCTAATTTCCTGGCACCTGAGAGTGCAGAAATCCAGATACCTGCTCATCAGTCTCAATCTTGCCGTGCTTCCCAAATCTTATAATTTGTAGTTTAAAGTACACTGTTCACAGAGAAAGGGATGAATGAGATTAGACAGTTAGTTCCCGTGGCAAATCCATTAATACCTTGCGAGGACTTGCTGAAGGAGAGTTAGCATCTGGTTTTCTCCTGTGACTGCACAGACAGTTGAACCCACTAATCTTTACCCAGTCATCCTATACAGACTCGGGATATTCTCAGTTTTGGGGTAAACTCACTCATAACAAGCTGTTGATTTTTCTTGTTTCTCTTTTTTAAAAATTGTATGTCCACAGCTTGCTGTTTTAATTGCTAATGTTGTCAATTTGTGCTTGAAAGATAGGGGACTGGCATTATTTAGTGAAGGATCTATCAAACCTACCAGGTTTGCAGGCTTAGATGGGGGGCGGGGGGGTGGTTCATTCTGTGAGAAGACACCAAATCCACTCAATTCCTTTAGAATTAATACTTCGACAGGTAATCTTGTCTACAGTTTCCAGCCATGTGGAGGCCTAGATACACCAAAGGTAGACTCTGCCTCACTATTGGGATTGCCCTGTATGGTGAGATGACTGCCCTGGTATGGGCAGACCAGCTAATGAGGTTTAGTCTCCTATTTAGCAAGCGTGGTCTGCTCTAGTGTCCTTGTCATGGAATTAGAAGTAGACTGGAAGGGTGAATGACAAGGAAGGGGAAAATTAACAGGACTGCTGAGCTCAAGGAGTAGCTGTCAGTCATTCACATTCCACCTGGCAGCTGGTGATCTTCCATGGTGGTCACTGCTGACGCCAGTGCTGTTTAACATTTGCCTTAAAGACCTGGGAGAAAGTCCAAGTGGCAGAATAAGTTGAAGTACTGTAGACCCCAGAGCAAACCATCTTATATGAATAATCATTTGCTATGCTGAGTATTTGTAGATCCTCAATATTTTTAGATAGTTTTTGCCTTTCCAGAGATAGTGTAAGGAAAGAGTAAAGTTATTACACAAGATGGTGTCTGCCTTCAGTTTTGAGAAACCACATAGAAATGAAAATTGTAAGAGCATTGACAGCTCATTCTAGAGTTTCAGGAGGTTTGAGAATGACGTCTTGGCATTTGTATGGCTGTTGTCTTCTACCATACAAGAATATAATTATGTATCTATAGGAACTCATTACAGATAAAGAGAATTTGTGAATCTATTGTGCTGCAGCTAGATGGATTAAAAATACACAGCAACCTCAGATAACTGTTGATAGTCAAATGATAGTTCATGCAATCACAGAATCACAGAACATTAGGGATTGGAAGGGACCTCGAAAGATCATCCAGTCCAATCCCCCTGCCACGGCAGGATCACCTACATCAAGTCGCACAGGAACATGTACAGATGGGTTTTAAACGTCTCCAAAGAAGTAGACTCCACAATGTTCGTATTATATATTTTAGATAGAGGAGTAAGCTTGACAAGTCTAGTACCTGCAGCCACTTTAACTGCATTAATATTGCCAGACTTTAGTATTAGTATTGGCCTTTCACATGAGGCTCAGAAAGCGGAGTTTTAAAGGTTTGTATTTGGAATATGTTTTTCTTTGCCTTTTGACTCGAAGAGTGCAGTCAGAACTGTTTTCAAGCCACTCTCAAACTTGTCACAGCAGAGAAACGGGTATAAAATAGGTATGTACCGGGCGCAGTGGAGAGGAGACGGCTGCATAGGAAACTCTGGGGGGTTTTCATAATCACTTGGCCCCAGAAACTGGAACTTTAGAGACACCAAATACTGCAATGTGTGGCTGAGCACTGGCAGAGTGTGATGTTTTCAAGTGTGTTTGGACAGCTTAGGCATTTTCTCATAGAGTATTTTGGCAAGTTGTGGTGATTGCTGGGACTGCAGAGCAAATCTGAGAGGTAAACCCTACCCAACTCCTTCTCCATCTCCCCCCACTGTTCAGATTCCAGTTTAACACTCTTGATGTTGCTATGGGATCACCAGTGACTTAAAAATCCTTTCTTCTGTCTCTTAAGAAATCATGTCACTGTGCCACCATTACGCAAAGAAACAAGATCATCCCGAGTTTTCTGGGGAAAGACCATCCCTTGCTCAGTGGCCCCTGCTGCTCTCTGCACCATGGGGTTTCTCAGCAGAGTTTGCTGTGGAAGTGAAAACATTAATGGTTAAACAGGGAACAGGTGATGAAACTACAGCCAGAAGTTGATACCATTCAGAGCTCTGCGAGGGAACCCGGCTGATCTCTCAAGTCAGAACTGATTTCTCAATGCCTGGTGAATTCCCCTTGCTCTGAAGCCAACTCAAGCTTATGCTGTTCATTAGATACTGTCCTGCATTTCCAGTAACTGTGGAGCTGCTTACAAGGGCTTTCTGCCCAAGTGTTGTTAGACTGCCCAAAGCAGTCATGGTTAGACAGATCCCCAAAATTACTCTCTCTAATGGACCGCAGAGAGCATAGGGCAGTCTGAGGGGATAGTGTGTGCCTGTTTGTGTAAGGTCATCCTCTGACACAGAGACACTTTAGGTGCCCACTTTCTAGATTCTAGATTCTGGATTGTTTGTAGAAAGGAAAGATTTGCAGGTGAAGTAAAACTACCACAGTTCTTGTCCCTTAAGCTGCTGCTGTGGTGTCCACTGATGCACCTCAGTATGGCTGTCCATGTCTTCCCTCCTTCTCATGTGTTCATGTCTTTCTGTAGTACAAGGGTGTCAGAGGCCTCCTGGAGTTTATGGGAGGAGGAATGAGTTTTGCACTAGTAAAATGAAAGTTAAAATCCTCTTCTTTATGGATCTATTCCACTGTCTATCCAGTTATGGTTTTGGTGAACATTTCTACATCCTTTTCTTATCCAGCATCATGAAGGAAGACCATATTGCTCTTTATAACTACCTGAAAGGAGATTGTAGAGAGGTGAGGGTTGGCCTCTTCTCCCAAGTCACTAGTGATATGATGTGAGAAGTGGCCTCAAGTTGCACAGGGGAGGTTTAGATGGGATATTAGGGAAACTTTCTTCACTGACAGAGTGGTCCAGGATTGGAACAGGCTTCTTGGGGAAGAGATGGAGTCACTATCTCTGGAAGTGTTCAAAACACCATGTAGATCTGGCACTTGGAAACATAGTTTAGTGGCCATGGTGGGGTTGGCTTGACAGTTGGACTCGGAGGTCTCCTCCAACCCTAATGATTCCATGTTTCTATGTTGTTGTTTTGCACTCATGAGATACTGTGCCTTGCAGTCTGCTTTGTTTTAGGGATGGACAAAGGTAGTTGTATTCCAACTTAATGCTTAAATATCAAAGTTTCCATCCCGGCCCCATGGGAGATACCAGGACATTTGCTGCATGTTTTGACAGTGCCTTGCTTGAGCACAGTCACACAGTGGCATCATTTCCCCGATGCACTGTGTGTCACGCAGCTCTCTCATGTAACAGTGCTCTGTAGCTTAGACCAGAAGGTGGCCTTTTCATTAAAAAAAAGAAGCAAACAATGACAAGAGGAAAACCACCATGAATCTGTTGGTATTGCACAGCTATGGAGGTCACCTCTACACTGCTGACATCTCTCATGACGATGCATCAGCTCTCCTAGCTGTGTTGACAAAGTAGTAGAAGGAATGCCACTGTGGTTTTGCAAATGGCATTGGCCATGCAGCAGGGCACAGTGTCCTGTCACAGTCCCTGATGAGCCGGTGCCCAGTGGGGCTGCCGGGCTGGCGAAGCCAGACATGATAGCTTCTGCACTGTGATACAAACCAGGCTCCTGATTGCTGGTAGGTGCTGCCATCTCACAACACTCTGAGCAAGAACAGAACTGCTAACCTAACCCTCACCACCTCCCCACTTACAGCCCAGGCAGTGATTTTCTGCTTCCTAATAGTAGCTTAGGAATTGAGATTCAATGAGTGCTTTTAATTTCCTGGCCTCAATGTTGAGCAGTGGCTCAGTTTCATCAGTGTGAGGACTTACTTGCAGTTACGTGTTTTTAAAGTCTATCTGTGATCAGATTCATTCTTGTAAGGGAAACAAAAAAACCCAAACATTTTAATATTTCCCTCCCTGCCATAGGACAACACTGAGCACTTACAAAAATCCTACCTAGGTTAGGATATGGGAAATGTTTTGATTCTTCTTTTTTTAGGCAGATAGGAGTGGTTTGTATAATCAGAAAATATGAAAATCATCTTAATTCTTCAATTTAAAAACTTCCAATAGATTAGCTGGTACTGTATGTCCTAGGATAGGGCACACCCACACTCAGGTTTCTCATCTGGGCTATTATAGCTGCCATAAGTTAATTCTCAAGTTATCTTTTTAACAGCTATACAGTGTAAAAAATGTAGGTTGAGCTTATTCTTGAAATTTATCATCTTGTTGAAATGACAGAGAACTTGTGTGGCATAAAAGGTCAGTCCCCAGTTATATATAACTTGTTGTTTTCATTTCCTACTGTTCTTACAGGGAACTAAAAATGTTTTAGACAACAGATGTGGAACACTTAAAATATTTGGAATGTGTGGGAATAGACAGCGGGACCACCTGTCCCACAAACAGAGCTGGTTTGTGAGCTGTTTGTTATGGTGGGAGGGAATGGGAGGGGTTCTACACAAAACACAACAGCAAAACTAGGGGGTAACTGTACTAGGTCAGCTTCACTCAAGGAATTGTAGGAAAGAAAGAAAAATGAAGTCGAATGCTCAGCAATACCTAGCAAATAATCCACATTTGAGGTTCCCTTTACCAATGTAGCCTGGAGCAGTTACTCAGTCTCAGGAACCTCATAGTTAAACAGAAAAGAAACAGATTTTATCTGATTTAGCCTAAATAAAGTATTTTATTTATTGTTTGGCTCCTTGTAATAGTCAGATCCTATCTGTTCAGTTACAAATTAGCTAGTAATGACTACACTGGCCACCCTTTATGGGAACAAAACCAGAAAACCCCAACAAACCATTTACATGTTGTAGAAAACCAAGGTTTTAATAATAATTTTGATTCCTTCAGAGACTGAGGGTGTTAAGATACTTGTTGCTGGTGTCTGGTTTTCTACACCTTTAGTCTGTGTTGACTCACATGAACAAATGGTGTTGCACGGGTGAGGGAGCAAAGGCGCAGCTAGGATCAGGGGTAGCATTTGCATTTCTCTGTTTGGGGTTCTGGCATGTGAGCACACACAGCTCCTTACTACCTTTGTCCTTCAGTGATTTCTAAAAAGGAAGATATTAAAATTTAGATGATAACTACTTCCCTGCCTCAGGGAAGATTTGTGAAGACCGTTAATATTTGTACCAGTTGCCTCATCTTTTCCTCTCCATCACTGCTGTCGTTATACTTGTCCAGGTTACAGTGCAAAGGGAACATACCACTCGGTGCTTCTGCCTGGGAGACAGTCCATCGGACTCTGCCCTTCAGAGTGAAGATGGTTCATAAACCAGAAAGAAATTCAGAAACTCATATTAATCCATTGCTCTGTGGACTTTGGAAGCAGTGAAGTCTAGTTGCACCTGATGGCTTAGGTCTCTCACTAATTTGGAGTATGGATGCAAAGCTGCCCTTGGAAGCAGAAAGCCCTGCCTGACAGGACATGCCCAGAAGCAGCTGGTGATGCACCCTCTTGGTGGGAAACGATAGAAGTCAGGACACATGTGAGCAGTGTTTCCCACAGCAAGTTCGGTTCTCCCTGCCCTCAGCTATAAAGGCTCGCTGCTGTGTACTGTGCAAACAAATTACAGACTGTGGGAGCCACAACTTTACGTTTCTCAACCTTTTTGCATGCAAAACTCCAGCATTAATTATGCTTTTTTGCTTGTAGAGTTCCTCTGCATTAGCTGGAGGGAGGTCTTTGTGATTAAAGGGAGGAGGTTTCACTGAGCCAGACGAGCTCTGCTCTGTCCTCTCTTTCACCTCCCCTCAGGGCAAAGACCAACAGCTTGAGGGTGACCCCTTCAAGAAGTTTCACTGAAAAGGAAGATGAGAAAGGCTGGACAGGCTCTTTCTAATGCTCTGCGCTGGAGCCAGGAAAAGGCAGCTGTTTCTAGCCTTGCTGGTTAGGGGTTTTTTTCCCTTTCTCCCCCTCCTCTTTCCTGGTGGCTGAGATCTGGGCTCGCTGCCATATCTGTTTGTCTGTCTGTCTCATGTTGTTTTTCTCAGAAGGCCTCAGAGGCCAGTTGCCCATAGTCAGTTGCTGGGAACAGAGGTTGCTCCTTGTATCGTCTTAACTCTCCATGCCAGAGTGTTCATGCTTGAATAGGAAACAGCAAGATCTGTCAAAATAGCCCTTTTCTTTAGGGCTTTAAGGCTGCATTCTCCATGGCCATCTGTTCCCTTTCACCCTTTAGGACAATGTTGCTATTTGAAACCAGCCACTCTTTGCTCTCTCCCTTTCCCCTTGCCCTCCCCCCTGCTCCCCTAAATCTGGGGAAAAGGGAAAAAAAGTTGTTTCTGGCCCCAACTGGCCTCTAGAGGATTCAGACATTTTATAATCCAAGGATTAAAAGTTATATTTCTTTTTAATTTTATTTTTCACTGACTTTAAAAGTTGTAATGCATTTCAGGAGAGAAGAGTTCATTCACCAAAAGAGTTCATTCAGTCAAAAGCTCTTTTAGGATTTATGCAGTAGTTCCTTGCCCTGTCACTGCCTGATGCAGACTACAGTGTAAACCTCATACAACTTGGGATATTTTGAGTTAGAGCAGAAATGGAAGTAACCTCCTAGAGTTAAGGCTGTATAACTGTTTCCTTTTAACCTTCTGTCTTCAATCAGAAAACCTTATCAGGAAGACATTTTCCAGTCTTGGTTCTTGTGCAAAACTGAATTTATTTGCCTAGTTTCAGATAAATTGAGTCATTCTTTTTGAGAATGAGATGAAGGAAAAAGAACCTCCTCTCCAGCATGGGCAGCTGCACCATGAAGAGAGAGGGACTGACTTGCTGAGAACCTCCTGGAAAGTCTGTCTCAGGGAGTGAAGCCAGATCCCTGTAATCCTCTGTCATTTTAACGTCCTCCATGTTATATCCTATCCCTGTGTGTGTATGTGCCCAAGCGCATAAACACAGATGTATTCTTAGCTTGGTAAATGGGTCCATTCTGAACAGGCAGACAGCTTGATGGCTGCATGCACCAAAACGTTGTGTCAGTCCTCTTAGGATGAGAGGGGCAACACTTTATATAGTGAGTGTATTAGCTGTGCAATTTAGAAAACAAAAGGGAAGTGCCCCATTAACAGACTGTATGGAGGTACTCCAGGCTGTGCTATCAAAGGTCATCCGAGCTGGCTGAATGTGTAAGGTTTGCCAGGCCAGCTCAAAAGACACTCCTTGGAGAAGAGGTTTCATCCTTCACCTTGTGTCGTGGACCCCTCTGTGCTGTGAAACAGATGCAGATGGTGAAACCTATACGGGGAATGTAGACTTGTGGTTAAATCCCAGTTAAGAAATGCCACAGTCAACCATGATGATACTCATGAGAAATAATTAAGTCCCTTGTTCTGCATTTGACAGGCAGAGCTGAAGATGCACACAACATTTTTTACAGTAGTGTTTCCTAACTTCTGTGTTCGTAATCATACAACGAAAACATTCCTTCAGTTTAGCTTTTGTGATGGATAATATCAAGAGTTGGCCAAATCTGAACTCCAGATGTGAACAGCTGTAATTTGCAAACAGTCGTCTCTAGCCCCTAAACGTTTGGCTGACCTCTGTTTCCATGTTGCAGGCTGAAAGAGAAATGTTTCATCCTGCAGTTTTGGTTTTGATAAGTCTGGCTCCTGAGCCAAGCTTTGCAGATCTAAGATTGTTGGTTTTGTTCACACCTAGAAGCAGTTGTTCAAACTGTAATGCATGTGAGCAGCATTAACACACAAGGCTGAATTTTCGGACACGCCGGTGGCCATTGTGCAAAGTAAAAGCATTTTGCTCAGTTTGTATACAAAAAGAAAAATCTCAACTTGAGGTACAATCGAAGATTGATTAATTAAACATAGTCCTTGTGGTTATCAGCCCCACTCTGAGCTCTTAATTATTGTATGTGTCCACCCTCTGCTTCAAGAAATCATTGCTCACTACATTAGAAAATGATCCTGAAAGAGGACCACTGCTGCAATACTCTTGTACTCAGAACTCTCCTGCTTCTCTTAAGACGAATAAGTTAATTCACTACTTCAAATCTGTAGAACAAGGCTGTGATCAGACATTGCTACTTGTGAAGGCTTTTCGTGCAGAATATATTCAGATTGTCCACTGCAGTGCAGTTTGAGTGTCAGTGCTGGTGTTGAGCAAACTTAGGGTGCTGGCAGGCATCTGGCTGTAGCAGCACAACACTTTCTGTGGCTTCTTAGCAGAATATGTTTAATAAGGCAGACCTTAGTGCTTGCCTGAAACCAGCTTGCATACATCTCCTGTCCCTTGGACAGCCTGCTCTCCAGGAAACGGACAGCCGTGTCAGAAGCACTTTGGTACGTTAGCGATAATTACTGCTTTTATTGGCCACTTCCATGGAGAACCCCATGTGCCACAGAAACTCCACTCTCTCCCTATCCCCTTCAATGCCCTAACTCTCAAAAGTAATTTAAGGTTCATTTGCAGGTGGGCTACCATCTTGCCTGGAGAGCTGCTGCGTTTACCTGCACTGTGTCAGTTTAGCAGATATGAGAGCTAAGAGGCCAAGACACTGTTTCTTTATCAGAACATAGTTTATGGAAAACAATGCTGATGTTGGAAAGACAGTTTGTGTCTCGAACCACAGCATCCTAATATGACCATACTGCTGGGAGCTGCATTCTCAAACCCACTGCAGTTACAGAGCTGCCTCCCCCTCTGCTCCTCTAAGATGTGTTAGTTTTGCCTTTCCGGGATTCAGCCATTTAGGCTCCCAGACTTCAGACTGTTTTGTTGGGGGATTTTTCTGTCCTTGTCAAGGAGGAGTGTGACAGCTGGCTCATTTGATTCTAGCCTGCACAGTTTGGAAGTGGCAAATCCAGATGATGGGTAAACACTCCCAGAGACTGATGAAGTTTAGCAGCTGAGATCAACCATCCTGGGAAAACCAGATATGAGAATGTCCTGGCTCTATAGGTCAGAGGGCCAAGGCTTGCAGCATGCAAGTCTTCAGTTGCTGTGATAGTGGGATTCTAAATCTCAGCTCTTTATTCAAGCCCTAAGGGACATAAACACATGTAATTCTAGCATTCTGCCCCCTCCCTCCTCCATGCCTTCTGATTAATAGCATGATCTCTTTAATTCCTGGAGGGATCTAAACGAAAAAAACAGCAATAACTTACAGCATGATTGGTGAGGTGATAATTAAAAGCATTTTCTGGTTCATGGGGCCCTAGCATTGCCAGATGCCATGACTGGGCAAGCTTTGTTGTTCAATCTATGCATCCTTTACATGTGCAGGTAGGCAAGATTCCAGATCTGGCTTTTTCAGGTTGGTTTGGGGTTTTTTGCTCCCCTTAGGTCAATGGTTTGGGATTTTATTTTCTAGTCTTGGAGAGACAGGAAGAAGTGACTGCACAGGAGAGGTTAGATGGAAGAAGCTGCTCTAAGTTTTAGTGGTGAGCAATGTGGGAAAGACTTCTGGCTACTAAAAGAGCCGTTTAAATTAGTAGAATTCTAGATTTTAGAAAATGAAGGAATCCCTCAAAAAATTACATTAGAAAATGAAGGAAGATCAACTATGGGGTAAAGAACTTCTCCTTGATTACAGAAAGGAGTTGACTTAAACACTGTCTTCTGCTTGTTCCATCCCTCCCACCAAAGCACTGCTCATCCGATCACTTATGTTCGCAATTCAGCAACAGGAGAGTGCCCAAAGCTCATCGCTCCATAGTGCTTTGTCAGGCCACAGAGTCAGAAGATTGACACCATTAAAGATGAAGTGTCTTGTTCCTGAGGATCTCTACTCCCCAGTTCTCTGATTTGGGTCCTGTTTCAGGTGCTGTAAACCTCCAGCTGTCTTCCTACCTCCACAGATCTCCTGAGACTTGACCGATTTGGTCATGGCTGATAGATTTTCTGGCAAGTAATCAGCCCAGCTGGACTTCCTCATTTCTTCATGTCAATTCCTTTTTTAGGTCAGAAGACAGCAGTCTCAGTCCTAGCATGTGGTAGATGTATTAAGAAAAGTGTGTCCAGCAGATCAGGAGAGGTTCTTTTCCCCCTCTGCTTTGGCCTAGTGAAACCACATCAGGAGTATTGTGTCCAGTTCTGGGCTCCCTGGTTCAAGAGGGACAGAGATCTGGTTGAGAGAGTCCAATGGAGGACTATGAGGATTAGGGGACTGGAGCACCTATCTTATGATGAGAGATTGAGAAATCTGGGGCTTTTTAGTTTGGAGAAGACTGTGAAGAAATTTAATCACTGTCTGTAAATCCATGAGGGCTGGGTGTCCAGAACAAAGAGACAATCCCTTTTCACTTGCGCCCTGCGATAGGACAAGGGGCGATGGGTGTCAGCTGGAGCACAGGAAGTTCCACCTTAACATGAGGAAGAACTTCTTTACTGTAAGGGTTACAGAGCACTGGAATGGGCTGCCCAGGGAGGTCGTGGAGTCTCCTCTGGAGATTTTCAAGACCCGTCTGGATGCATTCTTATGTGACCTGCCCTAGGGTCTGTGGTCCTGCTTGAGCAGGGGGTTTGGACTCGATGAGTCCTTTCCAACCCCTAATGATCTGTGTATGTGTGTAATGTGTGTGCTTCTCCTTCTGTCACTCTTTTTCTCGTCTCAGAGTCAACACAAAGTTACCAGTTTCAGAGAATGAGATTCTCTAGGGAAAAATACTCTGGTAAAAGTGGGCATACTGGTGTGGGATTAAAAACAAACTAACATCTGTTGAAGTCTTGGGAGGACCTTTCCTGTGTCCTGACCTGGACATGTGTCCTGGTTAATTTTTTGGATTACTTTCTTGAAAAAGCTTCTAATCATAGAATCATTATGGCTGGAAAGGACCCTCAGGATCATGAAGTCCAGCCCTCATCCCAACATCTCCCTAACCCCTAGACCATGGCCTTAAGTACTGTAGCTACTCATTTTTAAAACATCTCCAAGGATGGTGACTCCTTCTCATATTTCAAGGGGAACACTGAATGTTCCTATGTACAGTTGTGCTGGTCTGTCATGTATTTTGGTTTGTTTTCCCTCATCCCTTAGGGAAGATTACTTGTATGGGAATAAACAGCAGCTAAGAGACTCTTAAAGGGCAGTTCTTGTAAAAAGAAAGTCTTTAAGTCAGGGACTGTCTTTTTGTTCTTTGTTTTTGTAGTGGTTTGTGTATTGCAGATGAGAACTCTAAGAGCTGTCACAATAGAAATAATGAATGGCTGGAAAACAGACAGCAGAAAGGACCTTATTCTTGATCCATATGAGATTAACAGTGTAAAAATCACTCAGAATGTGATAGAATGCTAAACAAAATATGTGAGAACTCACCCTTTTGGGGGATTTGAGATAAATAAACCATGTTGTCCAAAATGAGAAGTAAGCTTTCTGTCTTATTCCAGGAAATCATCAACTCATTAAGGTTGGAAAAGGTCTTTAAGACTATTGAGTCCAACCACTAACCTGTGTGGAGCTCATTGCTAAACCATCTCCTTAAGCTCCAGATCTGCCTGACTTTTATTCACTACTGTCTGCATCACAACGTGCAAGACTACAAGTGGCAATTTTCAGTTTCAATGATGCCAACTGAATTGGAGGTCTTTGGAGTGTAATCTCTAGTAGACACTTTGGTGCTGTAGGAGTAGCACAGCTGTGAACTAGAGGTGGTCAACACATTTCATAGAATCATAGAATCATTAGGGATTGGAAGGGACCTCGAAAGATCATCTAGTCCAATCCCCCTGCCACAACAGGATCACCTAGACCAAGCTGCATAGGAACACATCCAGGTGGGTCTTAAATGTCTCCAGAGAAGTTCCTTCTGATATTTATATGGAACCTTCCATGTTCCAGCTTACGCCCATTGCCCCTTGTCCTATCACTAGAAGACACTGAGAAGAGCCTGGCTCCATCCTCCTGACACTCACTCCTCACATATTTATAGACATTAATGAGGTCACCCCTCAGTCTCCTCTTCAAGCTAAAGCTTCCAGCTCCCTCAGCCTTTCCTTATCAGGGAGGTGTTCTACTTCCTTCATCATCTTTGTGGCTCTACACTGGACACCCTCCAGCAGTTCTGTGTCCTTCTTGAACTGAGAGGCCCATAACTGGGCACCATACTCCAGATGTGGTCTCACTAGTGCAGAGTACTGAAACTGTTATTTTTAACTGGGGATTCGCAGAGGTTTGCACCTATTGCTTCATTTGCTAATTAAGTTATTCTTTTGAAAAAGGAAAACTAAGTTACACATAGATTACTAAACATTTCCAGCTTCCAGCTACAATATTTTTACTGATTCCTAATGAAAATTTGAAGTAAACTGGAATAATCTGGTGGGCAGTGGCAGAGATGTAGAATTGCATGGGGTTTGTTAGTAAAATTGCCAGATTCCTGCTCTTGATAAAGGAGGAAGAATAAGCATTTCAAAAGATGTCAGTTTTATGGCCAAGCTTGAGTTCTTACAGCAGCGACTGGTTCTGTGGCTCTGTGTCCCAGATAATAAAAGGCTATGCGAAGGCAATGCTGCTAGGCAGTAAGTTTGAGTCTTTCTCCTAAGATGAGCTGGACTCTGCTGTTGACTGCCTGCAGAACCAATGAACTGAAACAGCTCTGCAGCTGGAGTGGGGAGCAGCACTCACCGTAGTGTGTGTTGGTACAGATCAGCAGTTGGTGTGTGGTACTTATCTGGGTGCATGTGTATGTGTGGTTTGTTCAGTACCGTGTCATTTGGTGATACCAAATGCTGGTGTGAGTAGCTTGTCTGCTGCTAGGGCCATGGCTTTAAAGTAAAGTACATGGGCTCAGAGGTTTCATCCTCACTCATTTTCTGCTAGTTTTTGTGAAGGCAGAGTTGAAGGCAGTTTTGTGAAGGAGGAGTTGGGGTAGTACCTTGGCTGACTAGAGCGGCAGATCACCACTGTAGGTTAAGAGAATCAGGGTCCCCTTATGTATAAAGAAAAGGCTATGGAGAAAGTCTGCAAATGGCACAAGTCAGTGTGTGGGAGTTTGAAGGGTGCTGTGGTTACTTACTTCACATATGAGTTTGTGCTGTGGGTTGTACTTTACAGTGTGATGGGTTTTTCCACCATTGAATATTTTTGTACTTGTACTTTCTGAGTAGGTGGAGATGGAAAAATAGATTGGGGGTTCAGGGTTGGTTTTTTTCTCTCTCTGCTTCGGTGTCATTGTTAGAGATCGGCACAAAAAATACTAAATGCAATGCAGATGAGAAGCAGTGATCTTTATGAGCTCTGCCAGTGAACTGGAAAGCTGCACAGCCTGAGCAAGAGGGAAAGTACTTTCATTCTTATTGCATGGTGTGCCTTTTTTGTTGAGCTCAGTAGTTTAATTCTTTATAAATATTTTCTCTGTACTTTGATAGAGTTTTTCCCTCCTTTTTGATTAATCAGGCTTTTATCAAGATAATTTGATGTTAAGATTTGGGGACTGCTTGCGTCTCTGTTTTGTTATTTCACTGTCATATTGTGCGTTGATCTCTTTCTTGCTTTTGATGGGAAAAGATTTTTAAATTACCAAGTTGATAGAGATTGCAAAGGGGCCCAGTGGTGGGCATGAACTTGCCAGGCAAAGAAAAAGACAAAAATCTATATGAGAATGTGGAAAAGGTGGGATTCATTGTTCTGTGCAGTTTCACCATTAAGGAGCAGGTTGTATTTTTTAATCAATAGGATAATCACATTCTGCCTGCAAAGACTCCTTGCATTTTAAAATGTTGTTTTAAGAAGGCTGTTTTATTTCATTCAAGTCACTGGTCTAGTTACCCTGTTTTTCACAGGATACAACATGAATGCAACTCAGATTCCTTTATGATCAAATACCCTTCAACCATGTTTGCAACAATTGGGATGTGGTTACATGAACATTTAGTCTTTTAAATGACCCATCTTTGTAAGGAGAGGATGAGAAGGTCTCTGAGACTATGCTTGTACTTGTAATTCTCTGGCTGGATGTAACAGAACAATCCCCAAATCAGTTTTGAGATGCTTTTTCCTCCAGTGAAGACTGGGATGGGGAATAAACACACTTTGCCCGTCCTGCCTATATCTGACATTAATATCAGTGATAGGAAAGGCACTTACAGAAGGGCTGGTTTAGTTGCATTGATGGGGGTAACAAAGAAATTTCATTTAGTCCTTGTGTGTAAGTAGGACCAAGTGTTGTGGCCCAGTTCTTCTGACAGCTCCTTCCAGGGCACTGGTGCCCAGTGTGAGTCTCTTCCTCTACTTGGAAGCAGCTCCTCAGCTAAAGAACCACGCTTTCTTCTGCAATTTGTTTTTCTCTTAATTGTGGAAAGGCATTTACGTTGCATTTGACTCAGACTATGAGAAGCTTTATTTTCACTTGTGACAGCTGTTCAGTGAGAGTGAAGCAGCCGGTTCCTCTTTTATGCCTGCGATCCAAACCAGATACAGTCTCTGCTGGTGTCTGTGACGATGCCCTGAAGAGAACTTACTTTCAGAGGAGATGGTAGAACAGGAACCTCATGCAGTCTGTCTTCTCCCACCCTTCTAGCATGCACCTTCAATTCCCTTTGCTAGGATCCCATCTCTGCTTCTGGACACTGATGAGCCACCTTCTTCTCCTGTCAGCCCTGTTTTCATACTCTCCTTAGTCCCTGTGCTTCTTGCATCACCCATGTCCTTGAGTGAAACCATCATGCCAGCAGTGACTGGAATGAAAGCTGTGCTCCAAGACTGGAGAGGTGGGAGCTGCTGCCTGTCAATTGATAGCATGTTGCTGGCTCTGTAGAAGCATCCACTCCACAGTATGAGTAACTTCATGTCAAAGCTAGGAGCTGCTGCTCCAAGCTGCTCTGAAGTAGTTCAGGTTAGACAGCCTGGGGACTCTGACTGGGGACCAAAGTCCCTTATGAGCCAGTTTTGTTCTTGGGCCAAAGTTGACCTGATAACTCTTGTCTCTAATTATGAAAATATCGGTGTTTAGAGGATTAAGGCAGTGTGTGCTGAAAAATACCACTTTCTCTGTGGGCAGTGTTATTTCTCCCCTTCTTTTGTCCAGGTCATTAATGACTAAGCAGTGGTTGGAATAACAGAAAAGTCCAAAGTTTTTTTAAGGCTATATTTGAATTTAAATCTGTCTTCTTAACATATCTCTTTCCTTCCTCTGAGACGTTTACTATCTTTTTGTGTTCGGAGCAAGGAGAAGAAAAGAACCATGTGCTCCCACTACCCTTGACTTCTTTACAAAACTGGTGCTGCTTCCCCCTCAGATAATTCACTTCTTGCCCTCATTTACTGCACTTCTTGCTGGTTTGCCTCTGCCTGCCCAATGCATCAGCTTGCAGGAGGATTCCTTTTATAAAATGGAAACCTGTCCTGTGAGGCATTCCTTTCCGTCCTGTAAAAAGTCCTCACTGTAAATTTGCTCCAGGCTTACTAAACACCAGAGTCATAAATGTGAGTAACTTCACAGAAGAGGATTTGCCTGAAAGTGGGTCACACAAACAGCCTTCTATTAGATAGGGGCTGGCACAGAGTGGTACCGTGGGCCTTCGCCTGTAAAATACAATAAAATAAATGAGAGCAGTTAACTTGCTTGTTCTGCTCCAAGTCTTACGGCTCTAACACTTGTGTTCACTTTGGGACAGGCTTTAGGCTGGAAGGAATGCAGAATTGGGAGCTGCTGTGGAGTGGTATCTCCAGACTATCAGCAGGCTCCAGACATTTAACCACTTCAATGCCCAGCTCACAATTGGCCCAGCAAGATGTTACTCTTTCTGTTAGCAAAGACACATCATTAGAGGGAAGCGTTAATGTGAATTTTGCAGCTGGTTTATGGCAACTGTAGCTCCTTCTGGAATGTCTGAGCTTTTTGTCTGTAGACAGAGGCCCCCAAGCAGTGCTTTTCAGCCTGTGGAATGAGGAGAACAACGCGCACCAGGACTCACATGCAGCTTCCTCTCTTGAATTGTGCGATTTCTGCCCACTTCTAGCAGATGGGGGGGAAGAAAGGATGATGCTGACTACAGGAGGAACTTGTAGCTTATTCCATGTGACAAAGGGAGGATTGAAAAACTCTATGGTTGCTTCACTGACTCGTATTTTCCCTTAGCTTGTTCATACAGTAAATGTCATTTTACTGCTGTGGCGGTAGCACAAAACCAAAAGTTTGTGGACTTAATTAAGTAACTTGGTTAAAGTCATTTTAAGGGACTAGAATACTGCCCTCCTAACAGCCAGCTTTAATACCTGAACCTGTTCTCTCCTCCAGCTGGCAAATTAAAATCTAAATGTAGATGAAGACAAACTATTGTTGACTGCACAGACACCTTCCCAACAGTGACAGACTAAGTAACAGAACAGCGTTCCTAATTCTAAAGCTTCCAGTTAGGTGTTCCTGTGGTGAGTTATTCAGGTGGGAGTTTGATGCTTCTCAAAATATTAATACTTCCATTTACAGGAAAGAGAAGCAGCCATCCTTGCTGGGTGGCAGAACGGTAGCCTGTTTTCAGACTAGAACACATGGTGTGCATGTCACAGCAAGTTCCCCTGATACGGGGAGTAGTTCAGACAAGCGCAGGGTCCGGACTCTTGTCAGATTATTGGCTTCAACCAGGTGCTTCATTCATTCTGTATTTATAGAACTTAAACCCTTAAAGACCTAAGCCAAATTCAGTTAATGTTAAATTAATGTTGTATTACTTGGTGGAGGGAGATTTGAATTCTTCAGCTGAGTCCTGTTAGCGCATTGCAATCCTTACAAGCCCTTCTCTCCAGCCTTCTGCTCTCATGCAGTCTGATGCTGTGTCCTCCTAATTGCTTGCATGCTACCAGCAGTAATACAACAATGATCACTGCTGCATGCCAATATTTTTGGTGGTACCCTGCACTGGGTATTCTTCCAAAATAAAAGCTATTTCTGCTTTGAATAGCTGTGAGGGGAAAAGTGAAAAACCCCACAATCTGGCAAACATGAAAGGGTTTTAAATCTGAATCTTCCAGAAGTTCAACGGGGCCATGGTGTGACTGTCATCTCAGTATAGTCTTGCTTCCAAAACCTAGTACTTACAAGTTTAAGTTTCAGCATTAACTGTTAATGCTACTGACCACTTTGACAGAAACATAGAGCTGCTGTGAAGTTTGTATGTCAGAGTCAGTATCTGTTGTAACTTTCACTGACTGAGTTGACAGGGATTTCATGACTGCCTTAAGGAAGCAATTTTGTTAGTTACCTGATAGGTTACCTGATAGGTCACAACTTTAATTCTCTCAGCTTTTTAATTGTATGAACTGTCTGCCTCAAGCAGTTTGATTTTCAACTTGTACATGATCATTTATACCCACGTGACTACTGGGATTTTGTTTCTAAATTTCTTTGGTTTGCCTGGCTTGTTCTGTTCTTGAAGAATTTAGAGTTTTTATGCTGAATGCTTTTCTGTGGTCCAGTCCTGATGCCATTTCTTTCATATTTCTCTTCAGGAGCTTCTGGAAGTCAGAAGAGGGAATCTGGTTGTGTGACAGCAGCCCTTGGCAACACATGGAGTCACAGCGTCAACACCAGGCTCATACTACAGTATCATGATTTGCCAACAAGACAGGTAAGAATTTAACAATGAAGATAATTTAAATAAAGTAACACCAGCAGTGCTTGATCAGGAGAGGTTACTGTGTCATTCAGCCTCTTCAGCTATGCCACATGTGTTAAGACCTTGACACTGTACAGACAATTGCTTATTTAAGGTGAGGGGTAGTCAGTGTCCTTTGCTTTTTGGGGATGGCCAGTCCGCCTCTACCTCCCTGAGTAAGGATGGGCTTTTCTGAGTCACTAGCACTGGCATGCTGACACAGACATACAAGTCCTTCAGATTTTACTGAATTTCATGTTGTGGAGATCACTGTTAATCCTTAATGTGCTTTCCTGCACAGGGGTTTAGGGGCATGAGTAGGGCACTAGTCCATGCGCTGCCATGATTGCTTTGCTGTCATTCTTCCCACTCTTTGTGCAAACTTGTGGCTGCAGCTGTCAGGACAGGGAGCACTCTGTTCTTCAGCTCCTGTTTGCAAGTGAAAGCTTGCTGCCTGCACCAATTTTCCACATATATGCCTGCACAGAGAAGAATGTTTATCCTCTTCACTGAGACTTCAAGCTTTTGAGTGAAATCTAGTAGCATTTTTTTACTGCAGTCTTCACTGCTGAACTTTAAAAAAAAATGTTAAAATCTAGAAGGCAAGACATTGAGGGCTTGACTGAGGGAATAGCTTTTTTTGGTTGTTTTTAAAAACATCATAACCCATGATTTCATCCTTCCCTCGGGATATCTGCAGTTCTAACCTCTTTTGGCTTTGTCTATTCTGGTTTTGTACTGGTGTAACTCCTTTCAAAGGGTGTAACCCTCAATCTTAATGTTATTGATTTTCTGCCCGTCAAATTAGAAAACTGTCAGAAAAATTGCTGTTGTACAATTTACTCCCATTGCCTTACTGCTCTTGTGTTCAAATTGGTGCTACTGATTTTACTGTCACAGCACCAGGTTTTTTGCTCTTAGATTGTAGTCTGTAGAGCCAGATGAGAGGAAGCCATCCTGTTACATTCTGTGCTTTAGAAGTAAAGCGATAGTGGTGGCGCTTCTGTTCCTGCAAGCAGTGGGCGCTGTGAAGCAGTGGTAGTCCTCTGGATGTTCGGGTAGCAAGTTAAATGTGCCAAAGGCAGATAGAAAAGGCATCTTCTGGACTCACCTCTAAAGACCATACACAGTTGAATACAAACATGCTCTAGCTGCTGCTTGTCCGAGTTCTTTGTGTTCTGCTTCTTATTCTGGCTCCTAAGGAGTTCCTCTTTTCTACACAAGTGTGCAAAATACAAAGCCATTCCCAGATTTCCCAGATCACCTGGGAGGTACATGAGAGGTGGAGCTGGCAAAGGGAAAAGAGCAGAAAGTGGGCTCTGTGCTACTTCAAAGTCAGCTAAAAAGAATTAAGAACATTCCTTTGGTGATGGAAAAGAGGAAGAAGTTTTCCTAAAGAATACTGGTATATTACATGTTGCTTTCCTCTGATTTTGTTTGACAAATAATTGATTGCAAGTGTATGAAATGTTGTTTCCAAACCTTTAAAAGTTCATTATTGAAATGTATTCTGATCCACTTTAAAAAGAGCAGAGTTTTGCTCTGTTTCTAACAAGGTCAAGCAGGTGCACCACCTTGCCTACATGTGAAGCTGTGGGCTCATTATGTTTTAGTTGAACAGAATTAAGTCTACATTGCGGAAAAACAACATTAAGCATTAGTATCTATTATTAAAAGCAAAGTAATTTGAAACAAAGTGTGATAGAAGCAGTGATGTGTCTGTGAAGTCCATGAATGAAATGGGGCATGTCCATGATGTCCTGCAAGTATTTTCCTCTTGCTCTGTCCTTATTTTTTGGACAAAGTCTCTTTTCTTAAAGTTGTCAAAGTCTTTCATCTAGACGTGCAGTTTCCAGGTAAGAAGGAGGTATCTGGAATTGCCCTACTTGTATGATGTTATCCTTCAAAATGTGAAGTGATCGTATTATTATTACAGAGGATTCAAGCAAGCAGTTTTCCAGAACCAGAGTATCTTCTGCATAGGACAGGACTGTGGGCTACTGGGTGCTTCATTTTAATCACTTACTATTTGGTTTCGAAAAACTTGGAGGCGTAGTCCTTGTTCCAGGAACTTTGGGAATGCCAGGGCAGCAAGTGGGAGAACAAATATGCAACAAACCATAGAATTCCTATACAGGATTTTTGTTTTCTTTTTATATTAAGTAGAAGATTCCTCATTGTGTTTGTCCACCAGATATTTTTTCAGCCAACTATCCCTTTTTCCACCCCACCCTCTTCATGTCTGGTGAACATTAATAAGACAGCAGCCAATTCAGCAAAGTAATGACATTTCTGGGACATCCTGCCTGCCTTAAAATAAATTAGTTCTGCTTTGTTGCTTGGATAGGACCAGGTTTCTGAGCAAATACATGAACTTTCCTCTTTCACCCCTTTCTAGAAGCCAGTGTTCTGGTTTTTGTTTCCTTCTGGACAGAAGCAGTGTCACTGGGGGAGGGCAGAAGCAGAAGGAGGCTTCCAGTCTGTATGTAGATTTGTTGTGCCACCAAAACCCACAAACACGGACCAGTCTTTTACCTGCTGAGCTGGGACTGAGCTACACAACGTCCACAGCATGTGGTAGAGTAGGAGCTTGGAAGAACATGGGGAAAATTAATTGATTTGCACATACGGTTTTATCTTCATTATCCTTTATGGATAATGGTGTTTGTTTCTTCCAGAACACTCTCTTAAGTCATTAACTATGACACTTGTTTTCCTGAAATGCCCAAACATGCAGACCCTCTGACTTAGGGCCAAAACCAATGGAGCTGCACTAGAAACTGCCGGACTCCTCGTTCACCCCTGTGCCCGTAGTTGTCCTGCTCTCCTGAACTGGAATCAGTAGGCTCCAAGGTGACCAGCTGAGTGAATGAGGGAAGGGCTGCAGATGTTGTCTACTTGGACGTTGTAAAGACTTTGTCACTATTTCCGACAGCCTTCTCCTTCAGAAACTGGCTGCTCACAGCTTTGCTGGAGAAAGGCTGGCTGGCCGGCTAGGCCCAAACGGCAGTGGTGAATCCGGCTGGCAGCCGGTCACAGGTGGTGATCCCCAGGGGCCTGCGCTGGGGCCTGTGCTCCTTAACATCTTTACTAGTGTCTGGATGAGAGGAAGGAGTGAACCCTCAGCAGGTTTGCAGAGGACACCAAGGTAGGCAGGAGTGTTGGTCTGCTGCAGGGTAGGGAGGCCATACAGGGGATCTGGACAGGCTGGATCGATGGGCTGAGGCCGGTGATGTGAGCTTCAACAAGGTCAAGGACTGGGTCCTGCAGGACCTGCTGTTCATAAACCCCTGCCGACCAGGCCCGATCCCCTGGTTGTCCTGTACTTGCTGTGATGATCTGCTCCACAAGCTTCCCTGTCAGACTGACAGGCCTGTAGTTCCCTGGATCCTCTTTCTGGCCCTTCTTCCAGACGAGAGAGGATTTACTAACCTCTACCCAACTGGGATCTCCCCAGTTAGCCAGGAATGCTGATAGAAGATGGAGGGAAGTTTGGTGAGCATTTCTGCCGGCTCCCTCAGTACCCTTTTGTGACTCCCGTTGGGCCCCACGGCCTTGTATGTGTCTAAGGGGAGTAACAGGTCCCTAAGCAGCTCCCTTGGATTGTGAGACTGTCACTCTGCTCCCCATCCTTGTTGTTCAGCTCAGGGGGCTGCACACCCATAGAACAACTGGTCTTAGAATTGGGACGTGGCCTGGAACTGTCAATCCGTGCCAGGTGAGCTGCTGCACAACACTGTTCCTGTTTCAGGTGAAGTGTTTCAAATGCATGAGCTATATGGTGACTCGTTTTAAAAAAACAAGACAAGAAACCCTCTCCTCATTCAGACTAATGCCAGACACAGCTTCTGTCATGTCCCTGGTTACAGACCAGCTGTTTTGTCTAAGCCCTGAATAAGCATTCCAGAACTGTGACAGTGAAGTAACCATGGTACTTGCTGGTGTGGGGAGGGCTTGGGAGCAAAGCTAGGAGAGTGAGGATCAATTGCTAAGTGAGACCAGCTGCTATGATTCTATACCTTGAATTTGTTAGACTTTTAGGGAAGTAGTTCTTTCAAATTGTACAGATATTTGGCTGTAATTCTACCAGTTGTGGACAAACTATATTAAAAATAGAAACAACCACCTTGTTGCATTCACAATAGCTGAGAACATAAGCAATACCACATTGGTCTCTCCCTGTGAAACTCTGAAGGTAGCTGTTACGTGGATTCTGTAGCTATTGGATAGTTGTCCCATTTTCATGGTGAGGTTTTAATCCATACAAAAGGGAAGCAAATGAGACAGAGAAAGTAAAACCATTTCAAGCAAAGCAAGTAGGCTGTAGAGAAGAAACACACAGCAGGTACTAATATTGGGGTAGGCTGTAGAGAAGAGACACAGCAAGTACTAATATCAGGGATTAACATTTCCTAAATTTTGCCTTCATTATCCAGAGTATAGCAAATCCAGTATTGAAGTTTGGAAATGGGATCCAACTTCTGTATGTCAAAACATCACAGAAAATTGTAGCCTAATACTATCAAGGATTCTGATTCCTTTGGTGAGATGATAATATTTGTTGAGGACAAAGAGGCAATGAAATGTAATCAGACAGGACATGTACCAAAACATTCTCTGAGATGGGGAGAACAAGATCTAATACAGATAAAACACAAAGAACACAGGTCTGTTTTCCTCTATTTTGTAGCAGTTAGAGCTACTTACTCAAGCAAATGGGGAAGAAGCAGCAGCAAATGTGATGAAATGAAGACATTTTTAATAGTCTAAATAAAGTTTTGGAGGTGGATGAGGAGGATGGAGATGGCCACTTGTATTGAGAAATGCAGACAAAAAGCTTCTTCCTTCAGAGGGATCAAAGGAAAATCTAGTTCAGTCTTTGACACAGTAGAAAGACACGGTGGCACAAGAAACAGCCCATGGAGCAGTGAGCAGTGACACAGATGTTTGGCCATAGGATTTGGCAGAGGATGTGTGAAGGTTACCCGCTGTTACTTGTGAAGCACAAGTATTGCTCTGTACGTTGTCTTCTACTTAGGTAGACTTTGGGGAAACTGAGAAGCAGAAGTCCCAGTACCAGAAGAAAGCTCGCACTTGGGTTTTTAGTAGAAGTACTAAAACAAATGAAGTGCCATCTGGCAGCTGCAATCCAAGCAGGGAAAACCTCTCTCTCTATGCTGCATGAGTCGTGTGTGCTGTACAGTAATGCAGACTGTGTACACAGTACAATACTTTTTTTCAGAGTGTTTAGACATGAGAAAATCTGCAGATGGCAATGAATTATGAGGTTCAGAAAAGGGATGTGGCTACTGGGCTGTTTTAAAATGGAAATGGTGTGCAGGGTTTATCTCTTCTAAGCCATCTTATTATATAATGTGTTTATCATATAGAAAATCAGCTCTGTGAAAACAGAAGAGGTTTTTGTAACCCTCTTTATTAATATGAGAGTGATGACACAGAGTCATGCATGGGATAGGAAATTTTGCAGGAAATGAGATTTTTTTTTCAGCTGAGATGAATTTTTTTATGGTTCTCCATTACAAAATATGCTGCTTTTGAATAAATAGCTTTGAAAAGACTACAGGAGCCCATACTTATATCCTGCAAGCCCTTCTATTTAAAGTAATGTGGTTTGATTTTTTTCTAGGATACACAGTTTGCTTCAGTGTGCTATCATTTGAATATTTTAAATCAAGACACAATGAAAGTTTGTTGCAGCCTCAAATTTCCGAGCATGTGTACAAACCACATCTGTTAAAATAAACAAGCAGCTTATGGGTTTTTTCTTCTGACTAAAAAAGGCTCTAGACTGATAACCCTTATGACAGAAATCCTTTGCTTATCCAGAGATCACATACGAGCAGAAATATAAACTTGAGTTGCATGTGAACAGGATGGAACTGCATGCAATGCATAACTGTAGCATAAACAGATGATTATCAACACAGTACAATTCTGACTTCATCCAGTGAAAGTGCTCAGTGAAAGGGCGCTGTAAGAATAGAGAAGGTTCATTAGTAAGTTTTTACAGTTCAGACATCACCAGTTCACTTACTTTCCTGACTTGTGTGTTTGTGCATGTCTCTGCAATTAGCATACCTCTTAATGGGTTTACGGGGAATGGTCATGACTATAAAGATCATCACCACCCTGTCTGCATTAAACAGGACTAGATTTATGGCCATCTCTTAACTAGATATCTCTACCTGGAGAAAAATATTTCATCGTTCTTGAAGAAGAATCTGTTTACTCAGATGTTTATATAACACTAATCAGTTTGTTATATAAGATTCAAAATAGAACTGAAAGGACCCTAGATAAAATGGCAAAGAACAGAAGAAAACGTTTAAACAGTTCATCTTTTTCTTTGTCCTTTTATTAATAACCATTGTAAGTTTTCTTAATGAAGATTATTCTCATGTCAGACTGACAAAATACAACAGCATCTGTGCGGACTTCAAACCTGTGGATTTCAAGTTCAAAGCATCCCAAATAGAAAAGCAGGAGCATCTCTGAGGTCAGAGCAGCAGACTCAGTCAGTTACACTGAGCCTTCCTATCGAGGCGGGGGGCAGAGATAGATAGTTTCTGTTGTATGATGGTTTTGGCTGTTAGACAAGTCAGGTCTTAGAAGAGACTCTTCTTTGGCTGCTCCTAACCTACACTGGTTCTGAGTTCACCATCTCATATTAGGTTATGTTTACTAATCACTGTGCAAGCGTTTGCAGTCCCCATGCCAATGGCTCAGAGCTGAGGAAGCTGAGTCATAAATAAGTAAATGGCCAGAGTAAATCCTTTGCAGCTGGGAACAGAGCCAGAATCTTTTCACTAAGGTTCATGTGCCACCAAGGTTCATCTTGCTCAACCTTTACTGCCTCTGTTTCAGGCACTTAAGTCTTTGCTTTTCCTTGTTTTATGTAGCTCCTCAGCTGTGCAGGTATTTTCTCTGCCTCCCTTCCCTCTCCGGTTTTGTCTGTAAAATAACTTACCCTCTGAACTGGTGTGAATTGTGGTAACTGCCTTCTCTCCTTAGCATGCCATAAAGTTCTTTCCATCAGTGTTCACTGTTAATACTAGGTTAATGACATGGAGACTGTAGTTTGAGCTACAGACTGTAATTTGAGCTTTATGGCAAAACTCCTTTTCTGCTTCCTTCTTTCCAGTTTCCGTTGATACCACTGCTGATTTTTTAAGACTCGGCTCTAGAAGTCACTTTGCATTCCTTTGTCTCATCTCTTCACAGACATCAAAACTGTTTGAGCTCCAAGTTCCCAGAACAGCCAGCAGCTAGCAGTTAAACTTTTAAACAATTAAAAAGCTTCTCTGGACTCTTACCTTCTATGCTGACCAATGCAACATCTTAAGTTCTAGTATTATCAATCCCCCTTTTTTCCCCTTCTATCAAACATACCACAGAAAACAGGATAGTTACTTTGGCGAGACCTACTTGATCATAGTGACGTTACTGGTTCAATTTTTACAGAGTTTCTTGGCTTCATAACTGGAAAAACAGCCTTTTGCCTTGGTCTGTTTGATAATTTTGCACCTTCATGTGGATCAGATAGCAAATTCCCTCAGAAATTGGTACTATGTCTCTTGTTCTTTATTGGGAAACACTTAAAGGTCAGGATAGGAGGGGTAAGAATACTATAACACAGTCTGTTCTGAATATAAACACAGAACTTCAGTCTGCAATGCTCTTAATCCACCACCCTTCACAAACACTGTATTTACAGTTCACTAAAACAGCAAAAAAAGAGAGAGGGAAAGAACCAGAGATGTCTTTCAGGCTCTGGTCTGAATTGTCCAGACATCTCTATTTGAAGCTTAAGCCCTTTTGCAGAGAGAGAATGAACACAAATTCCCATTCTGTTTATACACTTTGCTGATATTGATGGGACTGTGAGGGTGAGGTTTTTCCCCTCAAAACAGAATGGAATTAACCTGGCGCAGATTCTCTCAGCCATATCTGAAGTGTCAACTGCTTCTAACACCAGAGTGGCAATGCCCAGACTTATTTATCCATGGAATGTCTTGGCAACCACCCCCTTCCTCCTGTCTTCTACCGGATGAACTTCTTGGGTCGGTCGGTTGGTTTGTAATTGAAAACAACCAAACTAAAATGCCTAACTCATATTTAAGTCTTTGTTATTTAGAAAAGTTCTGCTCAGTCTGCTGTCATGGATTATAGTATACTTACAGTTTGGAGGCATTGCTAATAGTGGAAATATACCAGAATATCATTAGGAAGGAACTGGGCAGCCTTAAGTAATGATAATGTAGTGAAATGTAAGATTGCTAATAGAAATAATCTGTAAAATAGCTTTAGGCAATACAAATTAGTTTCTACTTTACATAGGGCCCATACAAGCTCTAAGTGGAGCTGGCAGAGAGTGAACTGGGAGTACTGGTTGACAGCTGGTTGAACGTGTGCCAACAGTATGCTTAGGTGGCCCAGAAGGCCAATGCCATCCTGGCTTTTATCAGCAATAGTGTGGCCAGCAGGTCTAGGGACAGAATTTTCCCCCTGTACTGAGCACTTGGGAGGCCTCCCCTCGAATACTGGGAGCACTTCTAGGCCCCTCACTTCAAGAAAGTTATTGCAGAGCTGGAGCAGGTCCAGGGGAGCAGGGAGGCTGGGGAAGGAACTGGAGGGAAAGTCTGATGAGGAGAGGCTGAGGGTGTTTAGCCTGGAGAAGAGAAGACTCAGGGTGGACCTTATCCCTCTCTACAACTACCTGAAGGGAAGTTGTAGTCAGCTGGGGGCTCAGCTCTTCTCCCAGGCAACCAGCAGGATGAGAGGGTAGGGCCTGAAGCTGCATCAGGGGAGGTTTACGTTGGATGTTAGGAAGCCCTTCTTGTGAAAAGGGTGATCAGACACTGGAGTGTCTGCCCAGGGCACTGGTGGAGTCCCCATCCCTGGAGGTGTTTAATGGCAGACTGGATGTGGCACTTACTGTCCTGGTCTAAGTGATTGTGGTGATGTCAGGTCATAGGCTGGGCTGGATGAGCTCAGAGGTCTTTTCCAGCCTCTATAATTCTGTGATTCTTTAATACTGGAGTGTTTCAATTTATCGCAGAAAAACTAATTCAACAGCGTAATACAACCGTGTGCTCTCTCAGATCAAGCAAAGTATCTTCAAATGAAAGAGAAATTGTTTGTACCATTGTGGAACAGCACTGGGGACGTCTCTGGGATATTGTATATGGCCAAACAGTGCTCAAGCTACCTTCTTCTTTTTCTTCTCTTTCTAATTTCTGTCTTCCCAGATAAGGTCTATAGCAGATCAAATGTATTTATTAACATAGCAACAAATTTGACCTGTCACTGTTAAAAAAATAACAACTTCAGATAAAGACCCACAAAGGTCTTACGGAATGAAGGGAGTGGAACATCTCACTGATGAGGAAAGGCTGAGGTAGCTGGGTCTCTTCAGCTTGGAAAAAAGGAGACTGAGGGGTGACCTCATTAATGTTGATAAATATGGAAAGTGTGGGTGTCAGGAGGATGGAGCCAGGCTCTCTTAGTGGCATCCAATGATAGGACAAGGGGCAGTGGGTGTAAGCTGGAACATAGGAGGTTCCACATCAATCTGAGAAGGAACTTCTTCCCAGTGAGGG
>JAOXOE010000441.1:18744113-18756108 GCA_028565055.1 Phoeniculus purpureus | reverse complement strand
GACAAGGGGCAGTGGGTGTAAGCTGGAACATAGGAGGTTCCACATCAATCTGAGAAGGAACTTCTTCCCAGTGAGGGAGACAGAGCACTGGAACGGGCTGCCCCATGGAGGTTGTGGAGTCTCCTTTTCTGGAGACATTTAAAACTTGCCTGGACATGTTCTGTGAGACTTGATCTAGGTGATCTTGCTGTGGCAGGGGAATTGGGCTGGATGATCTTTCGAGGTCCCTTCCAATCCCTAATGTTCTGTGATTCTGTTATTAATATATTGACTTAATTGAGCAAAATGCATCAGGTAAGGATCACATATGATTTCCATGTTCAGGCATTACAACTTTGACAATATTCTAAGCATATTAAGGTAGAATCATATATCTGGGATTATATATTTACGATAGTATAGCATGAATTTGAATTTTTTGCTTTCTTAGTCTAATGTCATTGAACTGTTCTGGACTGAAATCACAGAATGGCAGCCTGAGAGTAGCACTCAAAATCTGATGTACAAAACCCAAATGTTTTCATCAATTCAGCCTTATCAGTATTATCTGCCCTGGGCAAGATCAATTAATGTAGAGGGGTTTGCTCTACATAAACTTTGTCCTGTCTCTGGTATTAGTCCTCTTAGCTGTGATTGAAAAACAGGTTGAAAAAAAAAAAGAAGCCATCTTGAACTATTTAGAAACTGAGTAGTACTGATATACGTGAAGGAAAGAACAAATTTTGCTGTACCACTGCGTGACAGGAACCACGCCCCACATGAAAGGGGGTTTGATGGTCTCCGGTGTTGGTGACCCGTTGTGAGCTTGTCTCTCAACTTTTTGTTACCTGTAGTAATGCATCAAGAAGACAATGAAATATGCAATTTTCACACTATTACCTTTGCCTTGACTGATTGTTATTACTGTTGGAGCAACAGGACGGAATTTTAGGACATCTGCTCAATCATGAATGGAAAGGATTTGTCCAGGAGGTGGTAGGGTATTATATTCACATTGAGGAAACATGGGAAGACACTTGGAAATAAAAAGTTAAAAGCAGAATAGTTACCTCAGCCACCCTGCTTGCAGCCCTCACATGTAGCACTCACACTGCACTAGGACTCGCAAGAGCTATGTCCTCTGGATACAGAAAGCAGTAATTTCCTCAGTCCATATTGACATTTAGCGTTTTTTTCAGATAAACTTGTGATTGATGGGTAGCTTCAACTTTTCAGATACTGGTAGGAAGTTCTATAAAGTTTGGTTAATGATCGGCTTCTTCCTTGAGTATTAGTGCACACACTGAATTGGGAGTAACTAGCCTGCACACGTCAGTACATGGCTGTCTCATCAGAAATAGCAGCAGACCTGTTCTGCAGAGCAGCACATGAGGCCTCAGCAGGGCCAAGAAGAGGGGGAGGATGACCTCTGTAGACCTATTTGCCATGGATTTCTTAATGCACCCCAGAATACTACTGGCCTTGGCAACAAGGGTACACAGTGGACATCTCAGCCTTTATTTGAAATAAATGAACAGGCTATAAAAAGGAAAAAAAAAATTAACTTGAAAAAACTTGGGGAGTTTTGCAATTATCTAAATTAAATACAGAAGGCAGAAAAACATCCCAAAGAACTTTTTGTAGGAAATTTAATAGAGGTTGCCATCTGGGTGCCACTGCAGGACATAAGAAGTTGAGAGATTTTTCTCACCATTTTTTTCCTACAGTTGTGCATTGTGTTTGCAACATTTTGTCCTTTGAATAAATAACAAGAAGTTTGAATACCTATCTTTGAGTAAAGAATAAAATAACTTTTCAAATGTCCACACATAGACCAACCAGAAGTTTTTAAGCATAATCCCCATGCAAGAGAATATCTTAACAGCTATAAATTGTATCCTCAGTCATTTCTGAAAAGGATAATAGTTCTGTCTGATCTTTGGTTCTGCTTCTTCTCCAACATAAAAGGGTTTATTAACCTGCTGATTATTATTTGGGGCATGTTGTCATTAAAAGACTCAGCTCTGATGGGTTATAAAGTGATGTTTCAAGTCCTAGAGGGCTGTCCAGCCTTTAGTGGACACACTGCATTTGTATTTATTGGCTCACAAATCTGTTGGCTTTTTTTTTCCCCCTCTTGTCCTTGTTATGTGATAACCAGTGGACTCTAAAATACACTCTACTGAGGCTTTACGTAAGATAATATTGCTGTTTTGCACATGTGAATTCAGCAGTGTTGTGTTAGCTTGGCTCCAGGGACTTGACTTTTAGGAGGAGAATGAAGTGAACGCACAAAAAAAAAAGTTGGAAAGGGTTTTTTGTTTGTTTCGTATCAAAAGCACCACTCATGTGGTGAAAAATATTTATGCTGTGGTCTAGGATTTGGTTGATTCCCAACCTTTTTGGCCCAAGTCTGGGATTTTAGGATTATGCCTTTTCATCAAGGAAGTATGAAGGACAGTGTTGTTTTTACTAGTGTCCAAAACCGATGAATGCAGGATGGGGAGAGTGCACTTGCACTCTTCTACAATGGATGAGTTCTCATTCCATATATAAACTATAACATTGAGCTTTTTCATAATTTAGGAAGTCTAAAGAAAGAATCGGTATTGGCTTAATACTGATAAAGATTTGGGACATGCAGCTGATGCTTTCTTATCTGTGCGGGATATGTTTCTAAAACTACCACAAGGAAATTTCAGAGAGATCTGAAGAATAATAAAGATGATAAATGAGGAGAGCAATGCATATGCTGGTTACATAGGAATGGATATTCCTTGTGTCATGCCAGTGATTGACATCAAGCTGATCTACTCCACACAGAGAAGAGGGCTGGATGCTTTTTGGATCCCGACCTCTGCAGCCACAGCAGCATTTCTGTCTGAGCATGTAGTTCTGTGGAGGAGAAAGTGCACAGCTGCTGAGCTTCCGTGCTGCCCTCCCCACTGGTCCTGTCTCTTCCAGGCAAGTCTGGCAGGCTGAGTGGAAGCAGTCATGTTTTCTGAGAACTGCTCAGTTGCTATTGTACTGGTACTCCCCTAGGAGCCCTTCCCTGATTCAGGATGCATGATCGTGGGGTAAGGCAGCGTTCCAGTATGTGTCATAAATAAGAATTATATCCTTCAGCCCTTTGCTTATTTCCAGATTGTAAGTCAAACGGAACAGTATGGAAGGCTCTGAAAAGGAACTTTAATTTACTGTTCATCTTGCTACCAATGCCCTGCCAGTCTGATGTGTGACCACAAGCTGCCACATAGGAGAATTCCCCTAGGAGGCTGTATTTGTGCTACCTGCCTCCTTTATCCAGCCACAGCACCATCTGCAGACCCCTTTTCTCAGTGCTGTTTCATTGTGGGGAGCAGGACATGCTGAGTGGCTGGCCACTTTCCTGCTTAGTAAAAGCTACAAACATTTTCTCCTCAATTACCCCTCACATTGGACAACGACCAGTGCTTTGGGCCTCTAAAGTATTACAGTATAAGAAAGCATCATGGCCAAGCTCTTGTGAAGTTTCCTGGCCTCTAGAGGACACTCCACCGGGAAAATGAGGAGTGACTCGGAAACGGAAAAGACGACAACATTCATTTTAAAAAGCAGGGAATAAGGCACATGGCAGGGAAACAGAAACAGCATTTGGGAAGAGGAATTTCACAGGGTCTGGTGCTACATGTGCAGAAGGAGCCGACTGACCCTGCAGACTCCATATTTCATGCTAGGGAACTTCCACCAGAAGAAGTATTACTTAAGTGGTAGTATTCTGGAGGCAGCCTGGTTTTGTGCAGTTCCTGGCCAGGTTGCTGCAGTTCAGATGCTGTTTGGAGAAACAGCTGAGACGGCTTTTTCTTTCCCAATTAAATCTTGAAGATGCCCAACATTTCCCTGGGCAGGGAAGTTCCCTGCCACTGCAGTTAAGTTCCATATATCAGACAGGCAGAGGCTCTCTGGGTTAGAGGGTGCAGGTGTCTGCTCGCAGGCTGGGAGAGGAGAGCGAAGCAAAAGCAGCATTTGGTGAGATCTGTCTCACTGCAATCAGGACAGTCCATGTTCTGGAGCACATTGAGGCAGTTCACCTTGGAAAGCTTTGCTTTTGTTGTCTGTGATTGTCTTTGATGCTCATTTGAGGTTTTGATGGTTTCCTCTCACTGAAGTTATGTTTACTCAGTCCAAGGAGATTCGGAGTTCCTCATTACAGTGATTAAAGTTTAAACTCTATTGGAAGGGCTGTACACGTTATGTGAACTCTCTCACTTGAAGTCTAATGTCTGCCACAGCACAGGGACTGGGACAGTTTACACACTGGTATCTGCTGCTAGTGACTGCCTGGATGGGCACAGCCAAAACATAAGCCTTTGTTCTGGTTTTTTTTTTTTGAGAAGGAAAGGAACTGACCCCACTGAATATCTGAGAAAACAGCAGAACTGTTGCTTATTGATCCCTTTGCCCTACCTTCTGTGTAGGGGAAAGCAGGATGTCTCTGGAGCAGTTCCTGCCTAGCAGAACATCTGTACAGTGAAGGTGCTGTGGATGTCTACCTGCGTGCCTGACCGGGAGCTGAAGCAAAGGAGTGCTACATGATTTTCATATGACTGTTCAATAAAATTGTAGCAAAACAGGAAGAAAACCTCATGAGTTCTGCTTCCCAGGTCATGGAATCATGCAGTATGACAAAAACCTTTATATATGTATTGCACTTTGGAAGCAAGGTTTTAAGCCAGTCAGGTATAGCAGGACTTGAGATTTGAAGAGTGTCCTCTTTCCTGGACTTGTCCACTCCCGTTTCTCCTCTATTCTTAAAGGATTCTTGGTTTTCAATTCTATCTCCTTCTTTTGTTTGTTTTCCTTCCATTTCTTTCCTTTGTAAGTATTGAATGTCTCCTCTGGGAGTAAGCCTAGCCACATGTGCATGCAGTGATGGTTTATTTTTATTGGAGTCATTGCCTGGGACTGTTATTCATTACTATAGGAAGAACTGCACTGGCAAACTGCTCTGACAGCTTCGTTTTTTCTGTTGTAAAGAGTCCTGTTTTGTCCACAGCCACTCAGAGTATCTACTGCCATTACTAAGGCATTGAGAGACACTGCCACTGTCTCTTGAATGTCCTGTTGTGTCTGGTGTTGCAAAGCAGAATCTCCCGGCAGTTTCTCCCAGCTTCTTTGTGTGTTGCCTCTTCAGGTCAGCTTTCCAGCCATGTTTTCACCTCTCTGTGTCCTGCGCAACTTGGTTGGCCTCTGCTTGGGAAAGAACTTGTGGTTGCACAAACCTAGTGCAGTCACTGACTACTTATTGTTACAGCTTCTTGTGATGATACAGGTTATGGCCAGAACACTGCAGAGCAAGGCTGCCTGGGATACACAGGTCATTAAGGGTTGTAGGAGACCTCCAGAGGTCATTGAGTCAAATCCCCCTGCTCAAGCAGGATCGTAAAACCTAATACAGGTTACACACAAATACATCCAATCAGGTCTTAAAAGTCTCCAGAGAAGCAGATTCCACAACCTCCCTGGGCAGTCCATTCCAATACTCTGTAACCCTTACAGTGAAGAAGTTCTTCCTCATATTGAGATGGAACTTCTTGTGCTTCAACTTAAACCCATTACTCCTTGTCTCTTTCTTCTTGACACCCAGCCCTCATGTATTTCTAGACAGGATTAAGTTCCCTTGTAACCTTCTCCTCTCCAAGTTGAAAACTCCCAGATCTCTCAATTTCTCCTCATAAGACAAGTGCTCCAGTCCCCTAACCATCCTTGTAGCCTTTCGTTGAACTTTCTCAATCAAGTCTCTGTCCCTCTTGAACCGAAATTATTGGTAGTTCAATGCTGACCGTAACTGTAAGTCAGAACTGAGAAATGCAAGCCGCCCAAATAATTTCATATAAGAAACACTGAAACATTGATTCTGAAATCAATGAATATTAATGAACTACGTGAGTGATCTGCCTTGGCTTACCCAAAAGAATATCAGCCCTTACCCTAAAAGTTAATGCTGGGATAAAACAAACAGGCGGGAACTGATTTATCTAAAATTCAAATAGTATTGCTTAGGTTTGTGATTTTTAGAGAGTTGCTTTAAATATTTCAAAAACTCAGTTTCACACTAGCACTGACTCTTAAAACCAAAGGCAATCGGACACAATTGTGATGAGAAGGTTCGATCTCTTTGATATTAATTTCCATATGCTAATACGTGCTGTGCTGAGATTTCAGGACTGAGATTTCTTTGAATTCTTTCTCCCATGCTGAATCCATCTCTTGTTTTCCCTCAGGCTTTTGAAGGTTTTCCCTTTACTAATTTTCAGTGCCCCCTGTTGCTTTTCCCCTGCAAAACTGTCTTAAATGCATTTGCATCTCTCCCTCACTTTTTCTTAAGATGAGAGACAGGGACTTTTTGGCTTGGCACTCTTGGAAGTGTTCTTTAATAGATGGAATTTGTGTGCATGGTACTAAAGGAAAATAAACAGATGTGCTGCTACATTTTGTGGGCTGAGACAGAAGCAGGATGGCCAGCTGCTGCTTGAGCCTGTTCCTTTTGCAGTTGCTTCCAGATGTGTGTTAATGGATGTGTTTAGGATGTACACACAAGCTCTGCTTGCCTGCTTTTCTGCACTAATTGGTTTGGATTGACGAAATGCCTCTCATAAACTGTCTTTAGCTGCCATTGTTGCTTTTCTGTAAAGTAGTAGAAAGGAAACTCATTCCTAAACAGATTTCTCTGGAAAGAATTTTCTTGGAGAGATACTGTCCGTTTAAATTGCCCTATAAAGAGTTTTATTGAGTTGTGGCCTATTAACCTGGCCTTAATGAAAGCCTTTTCAAACAACTGGACTTAAGGAACCACATCTTTCAGGTCCTGTGCATGGCACAAATGAGATTCCTAAGAAATAATTTAAATTCTTACTTAAATCAAAATCCTTATTTTTGTATGTACAAAAGTGGCGGGGACTCCACAGTTACTCCCAGTGCCAGCATGTGTTTGTAGCCCCATTGCTCACTGTTTGCTCTCCAGTGCTCAAAACATCTTATGGTTTCCTCGTGTCAGTCCACATAGGGGAAATACACATGTGGGGTCTAGATGGTTTGGAAGGCTGAACGATGACTGCAGGGATCTCTTTTCTCTCAACCTGCCTGTTTTTCCTTTTTCATTGCTCAGCCTGCCCAGCCTGTAGCCTTTTCAACTGACAAGAAGCATTAAGGTACAGTCAGTACTGCTGGGGTGGCTGAGCTTTCTCCGGTTTGAAAGGAGAAAATCTGTGCAGAGAGAGCTTTTCCTTGTAACAGGGTTTGGAGGAAGATACAAAGCAGGGAATAATAATTTACATAAGGAAACACAAATCCCTGATAAAGTCAAGCAAAGTCTCCAGTGATTTGCTTGTGAAGACGATGTGATTTCATAATGTCTTACACAGATTTTGCTAACATCAGCTAAGCAGCCTTTAGGAATGCTGTTAATTTCTGAACTGCAATCTGTCCAAATGCATAATGACGTTATTTTCCCTCCACTCTTTAAGGCCTTTTAAAATCTACAGATTAAGTACCATATACAAGCAAAATGTTCTTATCCCAAGAATCATTTCCAGTGGGAGATCAGTAAATTGTTTATAAGTATATCCTGTGAGCTTAGTAAATGATTGCAGGATACCTAAACTACATTAATGTTTCACCAGAATGTTGGAAATGTACCGGGGTCAGTTTTTGTTTCTGCAACAAGAAACAGCTTCGTCCAAGGTAAATCAGCACCTGTTGCAAGATTGAAGCCTTGGAGTTCTTCAAGGTCTAATGAGCAGTAGTGTTTGGTGAGGTTTGGCAGAAAGCACAATCATTGTTTTCTCCTACCTTGTAAAAAGCCATGCTATTGCTTCAATGTGCAGAGGAAGCAAAGAATAACTGGTGCCCTGCTGTGTGGAGCCTTGATGCCACTGTAGTGTTAGTGCCTGCTAGGTTCCCTCCTCAGTCACCTTTCTGATGGCCCAGAGGTGGAATGACCCATGGGATTGGGAAAAAGAACTGGCCCTGGGAACTGGATCACAGCTCCTGCTCAAAAGTAAATGAACTGCAGAACAAGCACCGCTACTTTAGTTTCTACAATATATCAAATTCCTACACTTAGAGCCCAAGAAGAACCTGAAAGAAGGGCAGAAAAAACAGTTATGAGGTCTGCTGGGATATCTGATGCAAAATCAACTTTGTTGTTTTCCTTACTGGCTTTTTCCTGGGCTCTTTTGCAGCTGAAAAAACAATCCTTCTAATCTACAGTAAGAAGGGAAATTTTGGCATGAAGATTGTCCACCCAGACAATCTAGCACAATTAAAGGAAAGATTTGTTTAGCTTAGCACTGATTTTATTAGGACATAAGTCTAACTGAAACTGGAGAGTTGATCCTGAATGTCATCGTCAGTGGTATCGGTTTCCTTCTCAAGTCCCAGCTACCCTCTTCCTAGTGTAACTGAAGAGTTCTGAAATGCACCGTTAGCAGCAATTGTTTACTGCAATAGGACAACAGTGTGAATGAGCAAAAAAACCCAACAAGCCAGTGCTGTGTCAGTAAGGGCAGCAAGCATAGTAAGAATGGAGCTCCATCTCATGTAATTTGGTCAGTAGATCTGAATTCCAACCTGTATCTTGGCTGTGAAGTTTTGCTATTCATTTGATCTGTGTGCACACTTACACAAGGTGCACACTTAGTGCACACTTACACATGGTGTAAGTACAAAAGATAAGATGTGAGAAATCTAGCAGAAAAGGAAGAGAGCAAAATAAAAAGAGAAGAATCTCTTCACTGATAAGAAGCTGCCGTAACTTTAAAAGAGGCTTCATTTGTGTGAACCTCAGTTGTTGATAAGAACCTATTTCTTGTAGTAGTCTCAGTAAAAAAAACGGGGGAAGATAGGGATCTCTCTTCAGTCTAAGTGGAAATGATGCCCCAAATGTGAATATAGCTGATTTTCTCAAATATTTCAATTAAATATCTCAGTCCATTACTTTTGTTAAAATCATTCATTTTCCCTTGAGAAATTGTGGGCTTTTTTTACCATGTGAGAGCCCACAGATCAGTCAAATCATCTCACTATTTCACCATTTGGTAGTTTATCATCCTGGCATTTTGATAACTAATTCAATACAAAACTCTGTCCCCTTCATCTTCTTTACGTTTCTCCAACAGGACACTGGCTTTATTTCCGGTTACTAGACTCCTTCTCAAAGTCCATCCATTTCAGATTAATTACTTTCCTTGCTATTGACAGGGGTTGTTGTCCCAATAATTAGTAGTTTCTGCTGGACTTCTGCAATCAATTTCTGTGACTCATCTCTTCCAGGAAGCTTCTAAACAATAAGCTGTGTTAATAAAATGTCTTTCCTAATTAAAAAACAAACTGTAGTGTATCATTTTCCTGATGTCATCATCAGTTCTAAGCTTTTTTATTTCTCACTGCTGTGCTTGTCTCTCTGTCATCTTCCTTTATCTAATCTGATGGCATCTACCCAGTTCTGTTCACTTTTCATCAAGGTGATATATTTCCTCTTCCACAGTGCCTTTTTGTTCTTAACATACCTTGTAGCAGAAATAATTTTTCAGCTGCTAAATGTTTATCCTACATTTCTGTCAAATAATAAATATAAAGTTTAGAAACTCCTGACAGGGAAACCTGACACTAGAAAGGAAAAAAGGGAAATAAAGTTGGGCCATTTTATAAAGTTAGGACTTTGCAAAACTTAAAATAGCTTTGGTTTTTACTTCTCTTATCCATCTGTGTCATTTGCACTTCAGTAGGACAGCAGCTTAACAATAACTGGGACTTTTCAGCTCAGAGAAGAGAAGGTTATGAGGGTCGTAATTACTGTCTATACATACTTGAAGACTGGGTGTAAAGAAGAAAGAGCCAACGTCTTTTCACTTGCACCTTGTGATTGGACAAGGGGCAGTGGGTATCAATTGGAGCACAGGATGTTCCACCTCAACATGAGAAAGAACTTCTTTACTGTAAGGGTTCCAGAGCACTGGAATGGGCTGCCCATGGAGGTTGTGGAGTCTCCTTCCCTGGAGACTTTCAAAACCCATCTGGATGCGTTCCTATGCGACCTGCCTAGATTCAAGCTAGGTCCTGCTCAAGCATTGGGGCTGGACTCGATGACCTCTGGAGGGTCATCCCTTAATGATCTGTGTATCTGTGTAACTGCACCTGGATTTTTAAATTCCATTCCAGAAGCTTATGGATAACTCCTGGAGAGAATTCCAGAAGCATCATGGCTAGGACATTAATTTCATAATTTAAAAACTAGCTTTTGCAATCTGTTGTAATGCTTGTTAAGGTATTCAGATTATCCTTTGCCACTGTTTTTCACTCCTCTCCAAGCACGTCTTCCTTTTGGTGCAACTTTAACTGCACTGCAGCAGCAATACAAAAAATTTTCTTGTGAAGCCAGAATTTCATCTCTGATTCCTTGATTAAGTACTGCTTATCGTAAAAGGCGTGTCTCCTGCTTATCTGGTTAGGAAACAAAGCCGCAAATTCCTTTATATACGTGAAGAACACTAGCAGAGTTGTATTTTCCTTTCTTTTTCTCAAGGAACTGAGGAAATATTTTATGTTGGACTGAATTAAATTTATGTTCTTAAGTTTGGTAAAGTAAGATCTTGGAAAGAGACTTCTGTTTCAGCTTGTTAATAAAGACTGCTGATTCAGGTCCAGGATCAGATAATAAGCCTTTCCTGTACTCCTTCCAGTTTTTGGCCAGAATGGATTTAGAACTGGAACAAGACATGGAGTTAATATATGAGTTTTAGAAGTTCTGCTTCTGAGTTATCCTGGGAGACCCCTTGTGTTCTCCACATCATCAGGTGGCTGCTTGGATCTTAGGGAGAGAGGCAGATGCTCACCAGAAGATAAAGATGGCAAGACTTTAAATTATAAGTTCGGCGTTTGAAAACCAGAAACTGGTTGATGTATTGATGACTAAGATCCTTAGCTGCACAGAGACCATCAAGGGACATTGTTGTTCTAACTCTGTTAGTTCTGTTGTCATACAAAAGCAGTAGGTGGGGGTTTCATGCTTCTCAAGACGCCCTCAGAACTTGAAGAGCCTTCATAGGTTATGAAATGCATCCCAGATACAGCTTGACATCCCATTATAAATATTTTCATTTGTGTCCTAAACTCAAGGGTTATTGTTTTCTTATTGCCTCTTTGAGCTGAAGGCTCTTCCAGAATCTCATTTTACTTTTGGTTATAAACTTTGAAATTTCCAGCCAAAATGTCTTTGTGGCTGCCCATTTGTTCTTGTGCCAGTGTTGTCAGTCTGAGCACTTCTCTTTCTTCCTGCTCCTGTCTCTCATTTCCCCTCTCCCCATTTACTCGCAGACACAGACAACATTCAGCCTTCACTTTTGCTAGACTCATTGAGCTAATTTTTTTTAGTGGCCTTTCAGATAAGCTGTCCATTCTTCTCTGCGGCACACAGCTCATCTAGCACAGTCTGAGTTCATTAGTGACCTGTGCTGTGTCACAGAATCACAGAACATTAGGGATTGGAAGGGACTTCAAAAGATCATCTAGTCCAATTCCCCTGCCACAGCAGGGTCACCTAGCTCAAGTAACACAAGAACATGTCCAGGCAAGTTTTAAACATCTCCAGAGACGGAGACTCCACAACATCCCTGGGCAGCCCAATCCGGTGCTCCATCACCCTCACCTCAAAGAAGTTCCTGAGAAGGAACTTGATGTGGAACCTTCTCTGTTCCAGTTTACACAAATTGCCCCTTGTCCTATCATTAGATGCCACTGGGCAGAGCCTGGCTCCCTCCTGACACCCCCCCTTTCCACATTTATCAACATTAATGAGGGCACCCATCAGTCTCCTTTTCTCCAAGCTAAAGAGACCCAGCTCCCTCAGCCTTTCCTCATAAGGAAGGTGTTGCACTCCCTTCATTATCTTTATGGTAATGTGCTTAACTCCCAGGTAATTGTATAGAGGTATAAGGTCCACCCTGAGTCTCCTCTTCTCTAGGCTAAGCATCCTCAG
>JAOXOE010000441.1:18728568-18744103 GCA_028565055.1 Phoeniculus purpureus | reverse complement strand
CATCCTCAGCCTCTCCTCATCAGACTTTCCTTCTAGTTCCTTCCACAGCCTCGTTGCTCCTCTGGACCTGCTCCAGCCCCTCAATCTCTTTCTTGAAGTGAGGGGCCCAGAACTGCCCACAGTACTCAAGGGGAGGTGTCACCAGTGCCCAGTACAGGGGGAGAATTACATCTCTCGTCCTGCTGGCCACACGATTGCTGATACAAGCCAGGATGCCACTGGCCTTTTGTGCCACCTGGGCACCCTGCTGGCTCCTGTTCAGCTGGTTGTCAGCCAGTCCTGCCAGGTCTGTCTCTCTGCCAGGCTGCTCTCCAGCCGCTTGTACCCCAGTCTGTAGCAGCAGGGGGTTATTGTGGCCAAAGTGTAGGACCCTGCACTTGGCCCTGTTAAACCTCATCCCTTTGGCCTCTGCCCATTGACCCAGCCTGTCCAGATCTCTTTGCAGCATCTTCCTCCCCTCCAGCAGATCAGCACTCCCCCACACCTTGGTGTCATCCATGAATTTACTACGGATAGACTCAATCCCCTCATCCAGGTCATCAATAAAGATTTTGAATAGAACTGGGCCCAGTACTGATTCCTGGGGATCACAACTGGTCACTTGTCCCACAAATCTAAATATGCAATTACATTTTTTGTTTGAAGTTGCTATGGAGTTTAGAATTATTAAAATCAATTCTACGTGCTGTGAAATACGGCATCAGACTTTAAAAGTTGTTATTCTCAGTAAGCAAACATTCAAAATAAAGCAATTCCTTTGAATAGTCTGAGCTGTTCTCCTTCCACTAAAAAGAAAGGTAATTCCAAGTCATCCTCAGATGTAACTGAGCAGCTCCCTTTCAGAGGGGCCCTGTGATGTACTGCTGAAAGGATGTGATGTATTATATTTTTCATTGCTATACTTATACACACAGTGTAAGGGCATAGAAATGCACCAACAAAGGGGACGTAGGGTTATTTGCATGTCTGTCCATTTGCATGTGCGTATATAGGGCAGCAGTTATGTGCACAGCGCTGCACAGAATGCCAGCAATTTGACCTTAGACATAAGGTCTGTAACTGTTTCGCTTCAAGCTTTTGCAATTCAAATCCAGCTGCTGTTGGAGACTCTAGCTGGCCGTTTGCACAGCTGTACACCCAATACTCCATCCTGGTCTCAGAGCTGAGGGAGGGTGCAAAGCAGCAGGAGGAACTCTGCATTCCTCCTAGCAGGGTCCCCCTCCTGCTGTGTCAGTGGGAAGTGCTGATTCTGGACATGATGAGGAGCAAGTGAATTTGGGTTTTGTCATAGTGCATCAAGGAGTTGGGGTGTGGCTGGCCCCTTTCTCCCAAAGTTCATTTCAGGGAGAACAGCCATTAACATGGGAGAGAGAAAAGTACTACCACAGCAGTTTTCCTATTTGGAGTAGTTCAGAAAGGTTGTATAGCATCCTGAGGTGGTTTTGCCAGCTTCCTGTAACTGAAAGGAAAAACACTGACATTTGGACTACTCTGATGTTCTCCGGCTGTGTTTGCGGTCTATATGTGCCTGCCTTTATTTTTCAATGCCTACAGAAAAAAGAAGACTGTGCTTGGTTTAAATTCTGAAAACCATGAAAGTGTTAGCTATCTGTGGATAATAATGGTTGTGTTGGAAGAACTAGATACAAGCATTTTGTCTCTTCAGCCTGTATCAGAATCAGATGAGGAAGAGTTGCAAGACATCTGAGCATGGTCCTGTCTGCCTCATACAAATACAGCATGGATGTAACCTACATGCTGTACAGACACTCAGCATTGAAGGTGCTACAGGAAAGACACACAAGCCTTGATTCTGCAACAGAATGTGTTGCTAGATGCAGTAGTTACATGGGACACTGCAAAGCTCAAACTTACGGTGCTTGATACTGTTAAACTTACATTTAGGCACACAGGATGTTCACTCCTATGGGGTGATTCAGTATGGCCCAACTGTTCAGTGAAATAGGAGTAGTGCTGGTGAACATCAACTTCCTAATTTTTCTGTGGTCTCTCTTGGCTTTTATTCAACCTGTTCACTGTTTCCCTGCTGATAGTTAGGCACCAGCAACCAAAAAAATCTTACTGGTGTTTGAATGCTTGAGAGAATTAGGGCATGACCTTTGGAAATAACAGGGTGGGGTTTACTCCATTTGAAACCAGCAGGTTTTGTTGTGCTCCACACCTCTAAAGTACAGTTGCTGCTGTTGATATTTCTGAGAAATCTGTGACAGAAGGCTGAGAGGGTGCAGTAGCTGAAAGGGCTTTGGAAATCAGGCACTGGGGTAGGTGATGGTTGCACAACATCATGCTGGCAGGCAGCTGGGATGGGTCAGATGAACTCAGTGCACTTCCCTCAGAAGGGAAGGAAGTTGGCAGCCTCCTGTGTGTCCTGAGCAGTTATGGCTCATGCTCCCTACTTCTGTTAGAGCAGATCCCTGCAGAGGATCAGCACAGACTGAGGGGGATCAGACTGCTTAAACCATGTCCTCAAGGGCTGGGAAGGCAGGAAGGCTGTTCCCGGGTGCATGGCTAGCACCAGAAGGGCTGGTTGTTTCTAGCTGGCCTTTTCTAGCTGCTGAAGAAGTGAGCAGAGCGTCTTCTGTAGTAGCTTTGCAGTACCCACGTGGGGACCATTAGATAGGCCTTTGTGCTGATTGCACTCTAGGCAGAACTCATTAAAAATATCATTAAGATGTCACTTTCTTGTCGGTGACAAAATGGGGGTTATTTTGAGGCAAGCTGTGAGGACGTCCTTGGCAATGAGCAAAAACCAAACAGCCAAGCCATTAAAGCCTGGCACATTTGTGTGAGTATGCCACTGTGGGTGCCACATCCCATACCCTGGCAAAAAAACCATTTCTTTGTCTGCAGAGCTCACACACAGAGGTGTCTTCCTCCACTGTGGAGCCTGAGAGCTTGGGCTATTTCCGGCCTGACCATGGAGGGCCAGCACCCCAGTGCTGAGCTAAATTCACTTGTGCTATTCACCCTGAGGGAATTCCAGTTCCTATTTTGATACCCCAAGGACAATGAAGCTTGACTTGATCGTTATCCTTTTTGCAAAAGACATCGAGATACTTGAAATGGCACATTACCATTTCTGGTGTGCTGACCCATGGACGGACCACGCTGCTTTCACAGGCCAGAGAGAGACAGTTGGTGAAGTAGCCAAGGAGGCACATCTGTGGGATGGCTAATGGAGATTAAAATTGTGTTACGCAGCAGCACTCACAGCTTTGCTCAGAACTGTCTCTGAGTGTGAATGCTGTGCAGGCAGGAATGATTAAGCTTAACAGGATGCCAGTGAGACAAACAGAACTTGATGCTTTAATGGCAGTGCCTTTATAGGAAGGACATTGAGCTGCTCGAGAGCAGGCAGAGAAGGGCAACTGAGCTGGGTAGCAGAGCTGATGAGGAGAGGCTGAGGTTGCTTGGGGTGTTCAGGCTGGTGAAGAGAATGCTGAGGGGAGACCTCATTGCTCTCTACAACTACCTGAAGGGATGTTGGAGTGGGGCAGGCGATGACTTCTTCTCCCTAGTGACTAGTGATAGGACAAGAGAAAATGGGGTCAGTTTGTGCCAGGGGAGGTTCAGACTGGATCTTAGGAAAAACTTCTTCTCAGAAAGAGTGGAGAGGCCTTGGAACAGGCTGCCCAGGGAGTGGGTGGAGGCACCATCCCTGAAGACGTTCAAAAAATGGGCAGACATGGTGTTTCAGGAGATGGTTTAGTGGTTTGGGGTTGTAGGGTGGACAGTTTGACTTCATGATCTTCAAGGTCTTTTCCAACCTTGATGATTCTATGATTCTCAGGACCTCTGAATCCTTTAAAAATTGCAGCATGAGCTATCCATGCATGTGAGAAGACCTCAACTCTTAGAAGCACCAGGGCTAGATCAATAACCTGGTTATTTCTGCAGCGTGCTTTACTTCTGGCAGTTAAACTCCATGGATTTGAGCTCTGACCAGTATGTTATAAAGAAGTGTACTTATTCGTCACTTGTTTGTTTTGCAGCTCCTGGTTGCTAAATCCCCTGTTGCTCCATTCTGCACGTTTTTCTACACCATTGAGAAGTCAGGATTCGTCCTTCAAGGTAAGACCAGAGTATCGCTTGTTTTAACTTTTCCATTAGCCTTCTGATCGCCACTTTCTCACCTCCCATCAGGTTGTACCAGACCAAACGCACAAATCAGTTTTCGAATGCCAAACATCCTTACCCCTCTGGTGATACAGAACGCCGGAAAACAAAAGAAACAAATGTGGTTTATGGTGTATTTTTGGTTCTGCCTGGTGCATATGCATAATGATAATGTGGGGGTCCCTCCTGTTTCCTAAGCCTTTGGATACTACACCCGGTGTATTTTTAGATGGCGTTTTGGGAATTTGATCTGCTTTGTTTGGTGATAAGAATTTTACCATTTTAGGCTGCAGGAACAACAAACAATTTGTCGTAGTTTAAAGTGAGATGACTTGCAAGAGCTGGTCTAGGCGTATTTTGGTTCAGTACAGGGTAGAAGCGAAGCTACTTTTCTATTTTGAATCTCTTCTGAGTTGCAGAGATGTTTCTGATTGTTAGAGAGAGGCAGATGATTTCCTGCTCTGTTTTTTAGGTGCTAATGTGGTGAAACTTAGGAAAAGAAAGATTCCCCATTTCAGAAATGGGAAGTATTTCTTCTGAGGGGATCTTCATGTGTTTCAGTTCTTTTCTGTGAGCCAGCAATAAAGCTTTTCAAGGACTGAGCTGAGCTTTAGAGAACAAATGGACCTGGGAACACTTAATGATGATGGAGCATGACTCTCTGAAAGAAGCACAGCTCTGCATGAGGATGGCAGTTGCTCTTTTCCCTTATCCATATATTTCTGGGGTGCACATTTAAAACATTGATCACTGTTTTTCTTTAAAAAAGTGAGATACCCATTAGATTTCTCTGAGGAAAGACTGTCTCAATATCAGGCATTCTTTTGTACACTTTGGGAAGCAGCTTGAAGCTCTTTTTTTGTGACCCTTTTCTCACTTTCCAACTGCACCATTCTGTTTCCCTTTTAGATATTTATCTCCAAGATGGGTAGAAAGGAAGGGCATGGTTCCCCTGATAATGTGTCCTAGGCTGCTTTACAGATACTTGTAAGCACTTCCATGGGAGCCATCTCACTGAGTTGTACAAAGTAAATATTTCGTGTTCTCATCCCACATTTCAATGCCCGTTATTTCTGTGGAAAAAAGGAAGTGAGCCAATCACCTGGAAATGGCTGCTTCAGATAAGATGCAGAAAGTGGCACCAGGCTGCCTTGTGCAGGAGTTCCCAGTTTTTATGAGAGCTGGTGCTTCTTTCCAAAGGGAAGCTGAACCCAAGGTAAGATGTCAGTTAGTGAGGGAATGTCCCTGTGTTGCTGCTCCAGGGACATCGTGTAGTGCTAACAAGTGGGATCTGTCCCACAGCGTGACTGCAGAGGCAGCTTTCGCATTCAGGCTTTGTTGTTGGATTCAGTTGGTGTCAGGAGGTGAGCACATTCAGGGTGCCTGACGGGAACAAGTGGATGGGTGTGGGAACTGGCGAAAAGCAGCAGCTGGCTGAAGTGCTCAGGATTCTTTCTTTTTACTTACGGGGTCCCATCCTGGGAACATTAACCAGTAGCCTATAAACAGATTGATATTGGAAAACGTGGCTGGAAACTCCTTGATTAGTGAGGGTGAATGGGGAATGAAAGACAAAGTGAAAGTGTGATTTAACAATTCCACAAGCAATTTCCATTGCCACCTCTGAGGGATTAGGATGTGTGGAATACGCTAAAAATGAGGAGCGGCTCCCCCCCTCCCCTTTTGTTCGGTGGGCCAGAGGATAATAAAACGGCAGGAGAGGCAGTGGGCTAGTTAGGGATTTCACAGGCAGCTATTTGATGCAGTTTAAGGAGCCCTTCTGCTATTGTTGCACTTGAAATGGGAAGCGGAACTGTTCTCCATTCGCAAAAATCTCCAGCGTCCTCAGGAAGAGGGCTGAGAGCAAAAGGCTATTAAGATGGTAATGCTGCCCCATTTGGAGGGGTGTATCAAAATCCTCTTTGTCAGTGTAAATCGCCGCTCTGTTTCCCTGGTATCTTTGCATCTCATGGTCTCGGCGCAAGCACAGAAGTGTTCTAAGAGATCCCACCGAAGGCAGAACTGCTTCTCTTTTATTGTCAGAGGAGAGCTCCGGGCTGCCCAAGGGCGCCGTGGGGGAAACGTCTTTGCTTTTATAAACTTGAAGTGTTCAGGGATGAAAATAATCCATTTATTCACTCGTTCTATTATTTCGACTTGCAGACTACAGAAATGAGATTTGAGGATTGGAAAGCAAGACTGGCCAGTCAGAGATTCAGCATTAATTCAGCATTAAAGCCAACCTTCAGGGCCCTCCTTCCATCACTTCAGTGTGCTCTGTACTCTGCAGGGGTGGGGAGCAACCCCCCCAAAAAACCCTCAGTTACCTTTACTGTGATAGTGCAAAGTAGTGTAATGTGACTGTGTCAGGAACTTGGATTGTGATTGCAACACCCAGTCTGACAGCAAATCTCTCTTTCGCAGAGACCTAGGACAGAGAAACACTGAAAGATACTGGAAGTTTTGCTGTCTATGTATTCTGTGTAAGGACTTGTGGTTGCTTTCCCAATTCAGTGTACCAGCTTCAGTGTCTGAAGTGATACTCTTAAAAAAGAAAGATAGTGAAGAAGTTCCAGATCTACCTGATTAAGGGTGATTGTTTTAATTGTCAGTGATAGAAAGTCTGGTTTGGATTGGAAATGGCAATTAGCTGGCAATTCTGTTCTTGGTATAGCAGTCAGAACAGATTCTGAGCTGTATTTGCCTAGCAGTAGTGTCATTGAAGCTGAAGGTAGCACACACTGGGTTAGGTCAGCTGCTCCCTGACATGCCACATAACCATGCACACACATATGCAAAGAGAAGATAGGCTGAGTGAGATGATATCAGTTTGAGGCTGTTTTCTGTGGGCAGTCATCCTAGTCTGGCTTTAGAAGTGGCAGAATTCTGGGGTGCAAATACCAGAGAGCAACAGAGCCTAGCTATTAGCAGAATCACAGAATCACAAGCTAGCAATACTTTGGCTGTTTGTAGAAATAAGTCTCATTCCATATCACTTAAGTAATTGCCCTCTGTTACCAAGAGGAAGATGGTGCTAAAAAAGAAGGTGGGATGTGGTGGCTGGTTGCCAACTGGAGAGTCTGTTGGTACTGTTCACTGGATGCTTTAACCGGGTGATTAACATTGTTCTTTGCTGGAAAGAGTCCAGGCACACTAAGAACACATAGCAAGTAACACCAGTGAGCTAGTTCTTAGGTAATGCTTGATTTTCAGTTTCGTGGGGTTTAAAGATGGATGGAACCAGCAGTTCATTCAGCCTGAACTCCCATATATCAGACATGTTTTCTTCAGGTACCTGATAGTTTCTGTTACACTGAGTCATGCACTCTAAAAAGGCACTCACTTGCATTTGAAGGCATCAGGCATGTGAGTTCCTGGTTTGCCCTGACGGTGTTTTCAAGTGCTAGCTACCTTCCTGCTAAACACTTGTTCTGTTTTTCGGGTCACAGTTTGTCTGCTTTCAGCTTTTGGCCCCAGTACTTGTTATGACCTTCAGTGCTAAATAAAGCCCAGTGGCTGTTAATTGGTTGCCATTTTGCTTGAGTGTTCTTGGCTTTAAAATTTATCCTGCTCTGTTTTACTCTTCCTTTTCAAAGAAAGTTATAAATATCTGCAAGTTTAACCTTAGAACTTTTGCGTCTCATGCTAACTGGCTTCCTTAACTACCCAAATAAAGGACAAAATACCTTTTATTGCTAAATGGAAGAGGTTGATTTTTTGTGCCAGCAGAACAGGATAATTAGTTCATTGCTTAATCCACCATTTCTCCTGCCCTCTTTTCCTCTGCACACATGTCTTGTGTGCACAACCACAGTGACCATGCCACAAACATCTTGTTGAGGCAGGTAACATCTGATAGGTAGAAACACAATAGATGTGACACTTGGAATAGAGTATCATAGGTTTCATGTTTCACAGTAATAAGAGGGAGAAGATCTAGAAGCAGGCAGACCTAGGAAAACCTTGGTACATTTGTCACTAGTGACCTCAGAATAGCACAGAAACTGTAGTGCAGTGTGGCAACCCATCTCCAAGTACTATAACTAATTTATATGGCTAAAGCAAGTGAAAAGTCTGACATTTTATTTTGTAAAGAAACAAGAAGTGAGGTAGAATGGGAATTCTGAAAGAAAGGGCAGCATTATTTGTATTGCATTGTGCGAGTTTGAACAGTAAGAGACAATGATTTACTGCATCAAAAGCTTTTATTCAGTTGAAGACTGTAACTATGAAGTGGCCTTTGTCTGGAGCAACATGGATATAATCTGTAAAACGAAGCAGGGTTGTACTTGATGTGTGAATGGATGGAAGACAGATTAATGGGAATAAAGTTGTGCATTGCTGTTGAGATGGTAACAGATTTGCAGTGCCACTGGTGATTTCCGGCCTTACTGGAAGGCTGAGGATGAACTGATCATTGTTAGGCTCTCTGTGGGGTGGAACTGCTTTTGCGAGGAACACTGAAAGCTTCTTGCTATTTCTAACAGGCCTATAAGAATGAGAGCAAAAAAAAAAGCAGGATTGGTTTGTACGCTAGGTCTACCTTGGCAGTAAGAAACATGAGAAAATAGGACTCCTGTCATCCCAAAGCTTGTGAAATCAGCCATACAGATGTAGCTGACACACTACAATGTCCTTTTGTTCAGCCACTTCATGGCATTTTGAGGAACAGGTTATTAAACCTTTTCCAGGAATGGCATTGGCCTTGGTGAGGGCATCCTCGTTAGGTGGCTGTTTGGGAATCGCTCTACTGCTCTGCAGCAGCTCTGGCAAAGTCTTGCTAGAGTGGCTGGACTTCATGGCTTTCAAGTGAAGAAGCCCAGAGGAAAAAAGTGCAGATGCAAAACCAACTAAAAATGGTAAAGGAGAGAGTTGGAGTGAAATATTTTAATTGTGAAGGAAGACCAGAGGAGTCTTGGATTCAGATCCAGTAGAAACAAAATAAACTGTCCAATAAAATTATTGCTGTCTACAAACATGACACAAAGCTGGGAGGAGTGGCTGACACTCCAGCAGGCTGTGCTGCCATTCAGCGGGATCTGGACAGGCTGGAGAGCTGGGCAGGGAGAAATTTAATGAAATATTACAAGGGCAAGTGCAGACTCTGGCATCTGGGCAAGAACAACCCCAAGTACCAGTACAGGTTGGGGACTGACCTGTTGGAGAGCAGTGTAGGAGAAAGGGACCTGGAGATCCTGGTGGACAGCAGGATGACCATGAGCCAGCAATAGGCCCCTGTGACCAAGAAGGCCAATAGCATTCTGGGGTAGATAAGAAGTGGGGTGGTTACCAGATGGAGAGAGGTTCTCCTCTCCTTCTGGTCTGCTCTGGTGAGACCACATCTGCAATATTGCATCCAGTTCTGGGCCCCTCAGTTCCAGAAGGACACAGAACTGCTGGAAAGAGTCCAGCGTAGAGTCACAAAGATGATGAAGGGAGTGGTGCATCTCCCTGATGAGGAAAGGCTGATGGAGCTGGGTCTCTTGAGCTTGGAAAAAAGGACACTGAGGTGTGATCTCATTAATGTTTATAAATATGTGAAGGGTGGTTGTGAGGAGGATGGAGCCAGGCTCTTTTCAGTGTCATCTAGTGATAGGACATGGGTCAATGGGTTCAGATGGGAACATAGGAGGTTCCACATCAATATGAGAAGGAACTTCTTCACAGTAAGGGTGACAGCAGTGGAATGGGCTGCCCAGGGATGTTGTGGAGTCTCCTTCTCTGAAGACATTTAAAACCTGCCTGGCCATGTTCCTGTGGGACTTGATCTAGGTCATCCTGCTTTCAAGGTCCTGCCCAATCCCTGATGTTCTGTGATTCTAATGGCTTAGTAGATAGAGAACTGTTTGCTAAAATTTCTGTCCGTACTTTTTGCTGGATATTTTTCTGGATGGACCCAGTTTGGCACAAAGTATTGAATTCCTTGCTTATTTCTGTACTTGTATGTAAAGGCTGAAGACACAGAACTGCTTTTTTGTGCTGAAAGCCAAGCATGTCCCTAACTGCTCTGTTAGATTGCAAGTGACCTGCCGGCATTTAATTTTTCTTATTTTTTACTGAATGTAGCATGAAAAAAGCTTAGTGCAAGCAGAGTGCCAAATCTGTTCCCATTTAAACAGGTGTGAATCAAAACTGGTTTTTTAATCCAGTGCTGTTAAAGCAATGAGCTGAAGAGCACCAGTCTGTATTTGCAAAAAGACATTCCCCTCTTTTCAAGAGGACAAAGTGGTCTCACTTCAGAGAAATTTTCTCCTTACCAGTCTCTCTGTAATGAATTCCTGATCAAAGTGTTTTCAGCACAGTGCTAAAGCAAACGGCCTTTTTTCTAAAAGGCTTTTAACATAAGGAGTGAAGTTGTCTGTTGATTAGAGGTAGTATCTGTGATTTGTGACAGTATGTTGTTCTGGGAACTGAACTTACTCATAGAAGACCAAGAGCCTTCTAGTAATTGCCTGGGTTTAGCATACAAGATGTCACATCTTTCAAGCGACAGGACTGTCAAATAATGTCAAATGTACCTAAAATGGACTTCATGGACTTCATGTTCTTAAGCAAACACTGTCATGAGTAGGAAGAGAAAAAATGTCTGTGTTTTTCAGCCAGAGTAAAGCTTCATGCTTTTTTGTGCAGCTAATGGAAGTAAAAGGCTGTTAACTCTCACTGTGGTTGGCACAACTAGATTTCTTTTGCAGCCCTCAAGGGTTGTGTCTATCTTAGCTTCACCACCAACGCATCTGCTGAAGTCATTGCTACCATCATTTCATCTTGTAAAACAATAGTTAGCTGTAGAACACTGAGACCCAACTGCCTTGACTGTGGTAGCATGTGCAACTGTTCTTCATTTATAGAACTTGGTGTGTTCTCTGTGTTAAAGTCTTGTAAAATCCCTGAGCATACAGCCTGGTTGCCAGAGAGAAATGCTGGATGTGCTGTGGAGGGGAGAGTAGTGCATGAGTTCCAACAGTTAGCTACAGTCTGAATCTGGAAGTCTCTAGAGTGCAAGCCTGTGTAGACAAGCATGTTTGCATAGCACTTAATCCGAACAAGAACACATTGCTGGAGGAGGAGGGGGGGAGGGGATTGTGGAGCTTATTAGTACAGGGATAACACTTTGCAAAGAGGATTCCTGTTGCTTTGGACCCAGTGCTGGTTTGCTTTGAAGCTTTGTGTGTCCAGAATTAACCTGAGCATATCCTTACGGACCTCTGCATCTGATGTGTAGACTTGCCCTGTCTTTGAAACTGGACTAACCACAAATTGAAATTACCCCGTCTTATAAACTTAAGTCTGTCTTGATAAGATGGAACAAGATAGCATTTTCACAGAAGCAGACACACACGTGAGAAACCCTCTCAACAAACAGGTTTGAACTTCAAAAGGTTTTTCTCATTACATTAATTCCCTAAAATTAATAATGTTGGGCTGTTACTGTGTTTTCTGTACGTCTGCTTGAGCTCTTGGCATGGTGTAAATGACTATTGGTGGCTTCTCCTCATTGTTTCTGTTGTAACAAAACCAGAACCTGCTCCTTTGTCATTCAGTTACAGAGGTGAGAAAGGCAACGAGTATAGTGAGCAGTTTGTTAGGGCATGGGCTGTCAGCCCCAGCTGTTCCTTGGTTTGCCACCTCCAGGCAGCCTGGGAGGGTCTGCCCTGGGGCTCAGTGGAGGCAAGGCAGTGCCTGCATTGCCCAGGGATGAAGAGAAAGCATAGGCAGATGATGCTACAATTATCACTTCAGCAGATTTTACCTTATTGGTCACTAAATCTCATTTTCATTTTAACTTTATAGCTTTTCCATAATGGAAATCATCTCCTATGTAGTCCAATGTCCTGAGAAGGTGAGCCCTCCACAAACAGGAGCAGAGATGCTTCTGGAAAATATGGTGAGACCATTAGAATGCTGTCAAGCAGTCTGCAATAGGGTTATTTCTCAGAGTGCTGCATGCTGTTGTGGAGACTTCAACTGGGATGGGCCTTACTACTGAGTAAATAAGCTTGGAATAAGCTGGCTGGTGTCCTGAGTCATGACCACCAAGCACACATTCCTGAAGATGTTCTGAGTGAGCTTAAGAAATGAGACTCTTTTTCTTAGTAGTGTATAGAAAACACCACATTTCTCCTCTAGGCTGAGTCTGTTGGATGAAGGATTTCAGTCCTGAGATATGTCAGGTGGGAAGGTGCATACTCCACTTTGGACTTGGTGCAAGCCGTGTTTGTGCTGCAACTAAGTTATCCAGAACAGAGTTTGAGGCAGCTAGGCCTATACGCTGCAGCTGTGAGTCTGTGGGCTGTATCCTGTATGCTGGGGCCATTTGCTGAAGTTCAGAGGAGCAGAACATCCTGTTTGCTTCATTTTCTTTTGTCTGCCCCATACCAGCACAGGGAGAATATTCCTATTTGCCTTTTCTTTTCTGCTCTGAAATAGGATCACAGTACTCACGATGGTGTTCAATAGCTGGAAATGCTGAGGATATCCGATTGCTGAGGTCTCTTATTTTAAACACCGCATGCCAGGAAAGTATGTGGGATCCCACCAGCTTAGCACTGGAGGGTGCAGGATGCATCAACAGGAAAACCAAACAAAACATGAAGTGAAATTCATTTGAAAAGGGAAGGGACTCATATACCACCCATCAGCAGTGTTTAAACTCTTCTTATTCACACAATAGGCCTTTTATTTTCCTTCAGTTCTTCTCGATATGCAAACTATCTTAAATTGACGTTTAGAGCTGCAGCTGTTGTTGAAGTCAGTGGGAGCAGTAGGTACTGGTTACCTTTGAAAATGAAGCCAGTGCATTCTAATGTGGCAGCAAACACCAGAACTGCTGAACTAGGGTGGTTAAAGCATAAGTCTGATAGTTCTGAAGTGGGATGGCAGCCACCTCTCCCATTTGGTACAGTGGCAGTCCAGAGCTCAGAGGTTTGCTGTTTCTGGTCTGCATTTCAGCCTTCTTTCTCCTGCAGTGTTGTGGCCTTGCATTATTCCTGCAGCACTGCCAGCTGCACTGGACTATTCTGGAGTGTAACAGAACAGAATTCTTTATTCGCCCAGAATACTTTCTTTGCCTTGAGAAACAGGTTTGTTCCCTGTTTTTGTCTCAAATGTGAGTTAGGCAGAACTGAATGAGCGAGGTGGTCTCACAGCTGACCTGTAGCCTCCCATCCACTGCAGCAGCAGCAGCGAGGGTGAGCAGCCACCCAAGGCACTATTTGATTTTAATTTGGAAGATGTGTCATGGCCTAGGAGAGGTGGCCAGATGTCAGGGCAAGTCCAAATTTCTCTAGTGTATAACTCGTCCAAATTCCACTGTCACACCTGAACACAAGGTGAGAATAACATCCCTCCAACTGGCCCCAGCTGCCTCATCTCAGGAAGGACACTGCTTACTGCTGACAGCTTCAGCACACAGACTGAACCTGCCATACAAATCCTCTTCTGGCATAAGGGGTACATACACTCACACACCTGAGGGCTGCAGACAACACCACGGTGCTAACGGGGGCCGGCTGCTCCACACTTATCTCACGAGTGTATTTTGTGAAAAAAGGAACAGTGGCTGAGGATGAAGCTGTCCACCCTCCTTTGCTCCCTTTCCCAGTCACCACTGGGGTAACTGCATCCATTGACACCAGTTTTTGGTGCAGCTCCTTGGCTGTCCACAGTCCAGAGGGGACTGCACAGTTGTCACTAAATGTGTTTATTGCTCCTTTCCATGGTGTGAAAAGTGAGAGATAATTTAGGAACTTGTTCAAAACAATGAGTTATTCAAGATGAGTAAGTCTGCAGGTATGCACACACACTAGGGCTGTGGGAAATGGAGTTTGCCACCTGTCCACTATGGATCAGAGGGTGCAGGTTTGGGAACAACTCAAGGCCTTTTTATCCATAAAGCAGGAGATGTGAAGGGCGGGGTCTGCTGCTGATTTCAGGAAGTGTTGGTCAGATGCCTGGATGTTTTAAAATAAAGTAATATCCAAGTCTAACTGTGTTCTTCATATGCACTTCCTTCAGTAGCTGCCAGGGGTTAGGTTGTTTTGGCTTTCTTTGTTTTTAGCTTTCTGTGGGTTTTTTCCTAATGCTCAGAATCAGTATCTTGGCTGGTCCAGAGGAAGCTCCTTTGAATGGCCTTACCTCTTGCCTTAGAGACAGCATTTTCCTCAGATCGTTGGTTCTGTCTCTCTTTAATTCGTAGTGCCACATATTGTTGGTAAAATAAGGAGACTGGAAAACAGAGGAAGTAGAGGTAACATTGATCTGGAAACAGCAGCAATTGAAAGACCCATTCGGGGTTTCCTCTAAAACAAAAACAAGTGGTAAGATAATGCTAACCAGGGCTGGGTGCCCAGGAGGGAGAGCATTGTAATGAAGCATCACTGTTGTTGTTCAACTCCTGTTTGTTCTTCATGTGAACAAAAGGAAGGAAGAACTCCGCTATCAGGCTAGAGAGGAAGGAGTCTTTGTTGCCCTTGGCTACCGTACCTTTAAATGTGAGGAAGAACAGGGCACTGCAGCATAACCTTTCTGCAGTATTAGCTGGGGGGAAATTGATAGTTCAGGAGGTTAAGGGCGGATACTCTGTTTATCTAAGGACTAGGCTTCCCTTGCATGACAGTTTCAAATCAGTTATGTCAATTCTAATATTTATTTAGGTTATGTGAGGTTTGAAAACCCTGATGTTAAGCCTCAGTTCCTCTGCTCTGTTGCTTCTCTGCTGTCTGACTCATCCTCCACATTGTTGCTCACCATTAGGAGCAGTAAGAGGTGCCATTTCCTTATTGAGTGTGACAGGCACCAGGTATCCTGAGTGTAAACTTCATTTATGGTGCTGAAGCACCAGTACTGTGTCTGTTGGAGACTGAGTCAGGCTTACTGTACTTTGCTGCTGTTGCTACACTCGTGATGTTGTCTGCTGAGGCAGCAGAATCCCTATCCTTCAAGTCATGAGGATGACACACTGTTAGGTTAATGATAAAGTTTACTGTGCTGAGGGCCACTCTTTCAGATTTTCAGATGACTCAGACAATGATTGTTTCATCAGCTAAGCTCAGGTTATGATTTCAAGATATTCTTCGCAATCATGGAAGTTTCCTTAGCCTCCCTGCACGTTAGTCCTACACTCACGCTGTCTAGTCCGTATGGCTTCTTTATGTATCAAGAGGCACTGGAGAAACAGATTTACACCTTAATGGAGACAATGCTGTGTTTAAAAAAAGTGAGGGTGTATTTTGATTCTGACAGAAGGTGTTCATTCCTTGTACATAGAATCATAGAATCATTAGGGATTAGAAGGGACCTCGAAAGATCATCTAGTCCAATCCCTCTGCCACAGCAGGATCACCCAGACCAAGTCACACAGGAACACATCCATATTGTTTTCTAGAAGTTCTAAGCACCT
>JAOXOE010000441.1:18716845-18728468 GCA_028565055.1 Phoeniculus purpureus | reverse complement strand
CTGGATGGCATCCCTGCCCTCCAGCATGTCTGCTGCACCACACAGCTTGGTGTCGTCAGCAGACTTGCTGAGGGTGCGCTCAATGCCTTTGTCCATGTCACCGACAAAGATGTTGAACAAGAGTGGTCCCAGGACTGATCCCTGAGGGACTGGACACAAAATTAAAGCAGCCCACAGATACTTATATAATTGTAGAATCATCATGGCTGGAAAGGACCTCCAGGATCATCAAGTCCAGTTCTCATCCCAACATCTCCCTAACCCGTAGACCAAGACGTTAAGTACTCTAGCTACACATTTTTTTAAACACCTCCAGGGACTCCACCACCTCCCTGGGCAACCTATTCCAGTGCTCAACCACTCTCTCAGGAAAGAACTTCTTCCTAAGACACAATCTAAACCTCCCCTGATGCAACTTCCTAGCTCTGTCTTTACATTCAGGGTGCATCCCTGTACTGATGTCTTTTTAATTCACAGGTTGCTGTGGTGTGTGTGATGTATAAAATGACTCTCACACATTTATGACAGAGTTGATTTTCACTGTTCCATAATCTAGTTGTCTTACAACTCTGTTCTACTGGTGAGCTCACTCAGATGAGGGATTTTCTTTCTTCAGCTAGTAAGATACAAGTTTCAGAAGAGTGCCAGCAGCCTTTCAAAATTAAATGGCTTCACAGATTATATGTTCTGTAAAGGCTTTGCCAACATTACTGCAGACAGAACAAGAACTTTGGTTTGAGGAAACAGCCTCAGAAATCGGGCTATTTTTGTTTAATGCAAGTCTTCTGAGGGCTTGTTGATTTGGCAGAGTGAAAGCATCTGATAAAATACAAAGAGAATAGGGAGACTCCCATGAAACTATTGAGAAGGTGAGATGTAAAGAATATTCCTCAAGGGATAATTGCATGTCAACTACATACAAAACCTGATTAAAAGAGGAGAATTAGGACCAAGCTCAAATTGTCCCTTGTGGTTCTGGAGGTGACCAGCTTGCATGTAAAATCATGCTGGATACAGGCAAAAAACTAACATAAATTCTCCCTATTAGTTATTGGTGTTGTGGCTGTGTAAAACCACTAAGTGCAACACAGAAAATGGAAAGAAAGCTCTAAATGTCCTGGAAAATAAAATGAAGAAATGGAATCAACCTAGACCACCCACCAAAGTAGCCTTCTAGAAACAGATTGATCTTTACTTCACACAGTAGATGTGAAAGTGCAGAAAAATTCTACCAGTGCAGCTGGAGTAGCAGGGCAATGAGGCTGCCCATGCGTAGGATTTTTTACATTACCAGCATCTTAAAGTGTGGCGGATCTTTGAAGAAAACAATCCAACATCACTTGTATCTGTTCTTAGCCAAGCCATAGCATGTAGACTAAGCTTACAAATACAAACATTTTCAGTTTGTTTTGTTTTTCTAATTGCTAACCCTATCAGTCATTTGCTTCCTAAAAGCTGAAAGGGCTTCTTTCCTTCTCACATGTCAGCATGAGTGGTTTTAATGGAATAAATTGTGTGTTGTGTGCCAGTAAACAGTTGTCTTCAGTTATGCCGGACACGGAGGTTTACGTATGCAGTTACGTGTTTTGTACTTGGGTGTTAAAACTGAAGAGGTACAGAAGAAACAGTATTTATTTAGGGTTTTGGTGCCCTGTTTGCTGAACAGAACTAGCAAGGCTGACTGAGAATCTAATGTTCATTAGTGCAATTGAAGACAGTAGATGACCTGCTGAATACTGCCAGGGAAAAATTATCTTGAATAGAAGTAGGTGCTGGCTCGATGCTACTGTAAATAGAGCTACCCTCATACTGTGGAAAGGGTTTCCTTTCTCTCCAAGGGACAAAGGCCTCTTTTAGGATGAAACTTCAGAACATTTCTTTGAAAAGGTTTCATGCAGAAATGACAACCCTACGGTTTTCTTTATGGAACCTATTCTATGACCTATTCTAGCTATGTGTCTGTCTGTCCATACATCTATCTATCCATCCATCCATCTATCATTATTTTAGTTGAGAGGTGACATGAAAGACCATGTAGTAGGCACACTAGAGGATTGGAAGCCTGGTATGTAACTCATGCCTAATGGAATTACTTCTCGTTGGTGAAGCATCACTGACAGACTTGAGCAGAGATTTTAATTGTGAATGAGGGTCTTGCTATAGCAGGTATGGGGAATGAAGGTGGATATGGGTGTGATCTAAATGGAAAGAAGAGACTTGTAGAGAGCACAGCTGTGTTGTGCTGCAACAGCACATGTGGGCCATTAGTGTCTAAGGGCAGGCTAAGCCTTTACAGCATTCCTCTTCCCACTGCTTTGCCTTTCCACTTGCTTGGAAAAGGAAGGCTATTTCAATACTATTTTACAAACCAAATCAAAAGACATCTCTTTGATATACAGAAAGCAGATGTGATTTACTCCTTTTCCCTGGATAGACCTTGCTGGAGCTCACAGGGAGCTATCCTGGACGTGAGGAGAGATGCAGTCTTCATGTGGCTCCTTTAATGAGGTTTCTAATCAAAAGACTGGGCTCCATAACAGGGTAGTGTGTTGTGAGAAATAGCTAAAACCTGCCTGCAGACAGGTAGAAGCCTTTTATAAAAGAATCCTTGTAAAAGCCTAAACCTGGTACCAAGAGGAAACCTTTTCTAGTGAGCTGGATGAACAAAAGAAATGATAAATGAGGCAGTGATGCTGGTAAGTAGGGTTTCTTCAAGAAGCAAAATGGCTTTGTTTCTGCAAACTAGCAACAGGAGTTGCTACAGCAGGAGTCTGATGGCATCGCATTCCCCAGCCTGGCAGTTTAGTTGTAGGGATTCATTCGCTGAAGATTACAAGCGCTCCAGGAACAAAGGAGAGACTGAGGACCTCGCTATGTTTTATTAACATTCTCTTTCCAACACAAATCACGCTGAAGAAGACAACAGATAAATCCTGATTTCACTTTATTATTAGTTGTTGAGATATGCATTTATTACAAGAAATGGGAAACAGATTACACCAGCAAACACATCTGGCCTCAGACTGGCCTTCAAGTCATCCAAAAAGAAGCACGAAATATGGGGTTGTTTACAGCCAGGCACTTCCAGTCCCACACAGCTGCAGGGCTGAGAGGCAGCAGAATAAACTCTCCAGACAAGCTGACAACAGTTCCACTGCTGGGGTACCCCTTTTGCAGGCGAGACAACAACAGATGAAGAAATCTTGAGAATGACCCAGAGCAGTGCTCATTAGTGAATGAAGCACAGGCAGGAAATGGGACAAGATTCCTTTTGTCAGTTTTTCACCCAGCTGTCCACCCGCCCGCCCCACAGCCACCCACATGCAATCAAATATAGTCATAGTCAAACTCCAGAACAGTTACACAAATAAAACCTCCAGCAATTGCACACAAACCCCTTACAAGTTACGTTTGTCCCGTTAGCAAAGAATGAAAAACTGCCATGTTCAGTGCAGGCACGCTTATTGCTGCGTTTCAGACTCGTGATGAGGGGTTGTACCCAGGTAAAGCTGATAGGATCATGTAATTTCTCTTGCTCCTGTCTGTCTCTGCATATCTACTGCTTATTAATAATTGCTAGGAGTTTTTCTACATCTCTTGTATTTCCTTCTTATGGCAAAGCTGTGATTTACTTTACAGAGGGTTTTTTTTGCTCTTGGTTTGCATGAAAGAGATGTGTGTCATTCCCAACATTAGCAAGCAATCAGCAAAGGAAAACTTTTCTGGACTTCTGAAATGGTTTCTCTGAGGAATTAAATGCTAGTCTCCTAGAGAAGCTGGCAGATCACGTCTTAGACAGGTGGGACTCTTTGCTGGGTGAAAAATGGCTGCATGCCCAAGTCCAGCTGCAGCCACTGTCCCTGGAGATGTTCAAAAAAGTGTGGATCTGACACTTGGAAACATGGTTCAATGGGCAGGGTGGGGTTGGGTTTGATTTTATGATCTTGGGGGTCTCTTCCAACCATAATGATTTTGTGATTCTATTTTGAGATTATTATAACAACAATCAAGACTCCAGGTTCTTGGGAGCTTTGTCTATGTACAGCTCACTCAAAGTCTTGTTCATAGATTACGAAACCCCCCCTTTTTTTTTTTACACATCTGGATTGAAAGCAGTTTTTTTACCTCTAGTTTCATCTGGAGTTAAACAAAAGTCTGTGACAGAGAACTCTATAACTCTTCTTCCAAATGGCTGGCATTGTGCTGCTCTTCACCAGGACTGTAGCTGCAGGATGTTGTGAGTAGTTACACTCTACTCACTTCTACTTCATGAGATTCTTCTAAAGGAAAACTTCTGATGCATCAGCACAGACATGGAGCATCAAGAGAAATGGGTGTTTTGTTTGCAGCTTATTGCAATTTTTTTTAAAATCATGGAATTGTACAGAGTTGAACCATCCAGTGCCCTATGGCTGTGCGTAGATTTCAGGAGTGACATAAAACAGCCAGAAAATTCAAGCTGGCATAAAAAACAACCAAACCCAAGCCCAGCCCCTTCCCTCACAAAAATAAAATTATGTAAGACTGGCATTCTGAATGTTCAGATCCTTAGCAGTATTACCTGATAGCATTCTCTACGTGTTTAAATGTGTATTTTAAATTCTATTACTTGATTTTAAATGTGTTATGCCATTCAGCCCTCCTTTCTTCTGTGTGACAGGACAAGAAGAAACAAAGATGTCTATGTGGAGTGGTTTGATACCACTAATACCTAAGTGTTTTGACTGTAATCATAATAGCACTGGTGCATAGCAGTACCGACAGCCTTGTTGGCAGTCATCTACAACTGCAGTCATGAGAAACACACCACAAATGAGGGATTTACTCTTTTCATCCTTTAGCATAGTGAGAAGACTTGTACCAAAGCTTCTGTGCTGTTGTATCATATCAAAAATGGTTCTTGCATGTACCTCCTATAGCAGACTAGTCTGCCTTTTCAGTGCTTTTTAGAGCTCACCTAGAGTAGCTTTTCTGGATGAGAAAGAAATAATTTTACATTACATTGCCATGGGCTTTGTTTCTTCTTTCACTTGCCCTGAGGAGCTCAAAACCGCTTGTTTAGAGAACAATATACCCACATACCTTTATTGTTTGTTCTCCTAAGGTACCACAGCATTGATCCAAGGGTCTGTCTAGGTTCAGCACCCTTTTTATAGAGATCCCTCTTGAATCAGTCCACGTGGCTATCGTAGCATTCTTTTCTATTCAAAAGTATCTATTCAAAAGGACCTCATCGAAGACCAACTTATTCCACCTTAGTGGGCGCTGCAGGCTGTCAGAACAGTCTGCAGTGCATCTGCTTTGCCACCTTTGGAGTTCCATTAGTATCTGCTCTGTGCTGTTACTGTGCTAATGGTAACTGTCAGACATTACTGCATTACCAGTGTGTCTGGGTGCAGTATCACTAGAGCTTTGAGTTGTGTATTTTTCCCCTCACAACTCTCATTTCTCATCTTTATTTGATTCACACGTTTGTTCAGCAGGTCTGCTAATGGAGAGCAGATTTTTTTACTCATTCTAGTTCTCTTTTTTGCCTTTCCCCTCTATTTATGTAACACACAATTTGTAATCTTTTTAAAACGAAAGAAGAGAGAAGTCTTAAGTTTGTGCAGATTAAAATCAGCTGCAGGTTATTAATGGACTCAGCCCAAGACTGAGACTTTAGGAAACAAAAACACTGAACTAAATTAGACTGAACTGGCCTCTGTCTCCTGGTGAGGGGATTCATATAGCGAAAGGGAAAAGGGTAAAGGGAGAGGATCCCCATGTGGTTTTAATTCATTTTGATTCTCTTCCTGAAGCTAATTTACCCAACACAAAGACTCTGTAGTGGGCAGCCAGCTTTTTAGAAGTTTGGCTTTCCCTGATAAACAACTCAATTCCTGTTCTGAGAGTCTGAGATAGCTCAGACCTGTGTGTAATCAGCCGAGGTTTAATGTGAGTATTTCGGTGCAGAGTATTTCAATTACGTATTAGAGCCCTTTCATCGTCTGTCAGAGCGTATCCTGAAGATTCTCAGATAATTGATCTAACTCCTCCATTCATTCTCTCCAGAAACAGACAGTGAATTGTCTCACTGAAGAATCAGACCATCAGACAGATGGGCATGCTGAGCCAAAAGTCCTTCCACTGGCATGGCACTTGCAGGAACAGTGCTCAGCGTTCCCTGAGCATAAGAGCCTTTGCCACCGAAGAAGCAACATACTGTTTTCTGCTGAAGGGGAAATACTCTAATGTTCTATTCATCCCCTTTCCCATTAAATCTTTTTATTGCATTCTTAGTCCCACTGGTGTGTGTAGTCCTTTAGCAACATGCAAGAAAGTATGTCTTTGCCCCAAAAAACCCAGACAGTGGGTGGAGAACTGAAGCAAACAGTAAATCATTAGCTGGAAATTCTTTGAATGATTACGTTAGGAGCAGACACTCTTGGTTACAGCTTTCATATACTTCATGATGGTAACTCGTAATCTAAGCAAAACTAATAGGCACATGGGGAATTTAATGGAGGAACTGATGCGGAGGAGGGAGTAGAACCAAGCCTTGAATGGAACGGTTGCCTGACACAGTATCTGTGGGCGTATGGTTTCTGAGGGTTCCAGTCCCATGTGCATGTATTTCTTATGGTAAATGAGTCTGTGGAGGGCACATACCCAGAGCTGACTGGTCAAGGAGCCACAACAATCAGCAACAGTTGGTTTTTTTACATGTGCTTTAGAGTTTAGTTATATCAAAGAAAGTAACTGTTTTATGACTGAGGTCTGATGATACTTGACTTCACCTGCTAGTTCTTGTCAGTTTTGAGTACCAGTGGACACACAAAAAATTCTTTGTGTCCTATCTTCCATCTTGTTTCTAATTTACAGAAATGTTTAGCATTATCTGCAGCTTTTCTCCAGTGCTAAAGGCTGTATATATGTATGTGTGCACACAGATAATCCAGGTATTGGACAGTGTATTAAAAAAAAAAACCCACAAAGTTTAAATACATGCATAACCCCTACACTTTGCTCGACTTAAATGACAAGGCTGGGTTGGATGGGACATTGAGCAACCTGGTCTGGTGAGATATGTCCCTGCCCATGGCAGGATGTTGGAACTATGTGAGTCACTTTCATAGGTTGAGAAGAACCATGGGATTCTTGTGTAGCCCTTTGTTCTCCTGAACACATGCTGTCCCTTCTTTCAGCACCCAGTCCACCTGCAGTGTGTTGTGGAGCTCGGCAAACAGAGCAGAGATGCTGCAGAATTTGGGGGAATTAAGACTCCCAACTCATTAGATGCTGATGACTTCAACAGAGCTGGTTAAAACCTTATTCGGAAATAACTGGAAGTAACTAGCTGTTTAGGACTTGTCCAGGGATAAGGTGTGATTAAAGGATGAAACTGAAGTCCTTTTCTCTGAGATTCATTTTAAGGTTCAAAGTAACCTATCAGTATTCTGAGGGAGTAAACTCATTTTGGATGAGTTTTAAGAACAAATATGTTCTTTACTGCCTCCAAAAGTAGACAGCTTCATGCTTTTACTATTCCACATACTTAAGTGCTTAAGTGACAGCTAGCAAAATAGCTAAGAAATAATTATAGTAGTTTGATATAGTAAACATTCTTAATATGAGCTTATGGTGAGCCTCACAAGTTAGGATGTTGACAGTGATACCGTGTTCTTCCCCAGTACTAGGGGCAGAGCTGCACTGCTCATTGCCCTAATCTCCACCTTTGGGGAGTCTGTTCCCATGATTACCTTTGTCTTGTGAGGTCCAGACCTTACACAGCCTTTGGGGTTTTGCAGTGTTTTGTTTTTAGCAATTGCTAAACAAAGAGCCTAAGTTGCTAAACTGTAGCCTTATGTAGCTTGAAAGGAAATGCAGTGGTAGATCTACCCATTTTAATAGGTTTTAACCCAAGACATAATGAAAAGCTGCAGTCTTTCTTTGTCCATTGATTCAGACCTGAAGAAAGCAGCTATGTTCAAACAAAAAACTCTGGGGAGAAGGAGGGTGTTCACATAGTCATTTCAAGGCACGAAGCTGTGACATGGATGTTATTTTTGAGAAACCTATTTTACTGTTTGTACAGACTTGGGCAGCCTACTGTATTGCTTCCTCTCAGTTTACAACGCAACGGTTTGTCTTCACAACCTTAAGCTGTAAATATGCTTTTGAAAAGGAAAGAAAATAATTGAGAGTTCAAAGTTGTATCTTGATATTCTACCTTGACCGTGTTCAATATTATCCTTCCCTGTCAAACAAAGTAGTGTCATGGTCAGGTCTTGAGCTTGGAGATTGCCAGGGATGTGCCACAGCAGAGGGGATGTGTTACCTCTGAGTGCTAGGCATTGCTCTGGTCACCGGTGGGCCACCAACACATGCTGATGGGTTACCTGTAGGAAGGAAAAAGATCACAAATATTCAGTTTTCAACTACATAAAGCTCTCTGCAGAGAGGAAGAGACTGGAGAGAAAAAGACATCTTGGTTTCATGTTCTCCTCATGGTCCTGTAGCTGACTGCTTAAGAGCATGTTCAGCCACCCGTGCCTGGGCACTTAAGCACATGTGCATGTACGTGACTCAGAGAAAGTTCCACCCCTCAGGGCTGGTGGCTAGTAGCAGAACAGGAAGCAGGGCCTGTGGGGAGGATTTATTTTAAGAAGCTTTTGTACAATTTTGGTTCCTTTCGGCTGCAGTGTTCATTGTCAGCATATGGCTGCTCTCTTGGGGATTCTCTGAGTGAGCTCTATGGCCATCGTTGTTTCTCACTGCCCTGCTGAGCTCCAGGCTCTGTGTGGTTTCAGAGTGCTATGCTTATCTGTCAGGTCAAGCTCCTTGGGTGCTGCTTATGAGATGGTAACCAGCAGCCGTTCACCTGGGCTGCTGTCAAACCTCTTCAAGTTTCTGTAAGACTGTTCTTGCTCATGTAACAGTCTACTAGTGTTTTGCTATGCAACTTATATCCTCCAGGGAGCTTCTGGGGAAGCTGTGGGCAGAAGCTACTGTACAATGTGTACATTTACTCACAATCTGAAACTAGGTTTAAGAAGAAAAGAGCATCCTGTCGTGTGATAGAGTTTTACAGAAATACCATTAGAAGGATCTTTATAGTCATTACAGTGTTTTACTTACAATGCTTCCTATGATACCTTCTGAAAGCAGGTGGCTTTATCTAGGGAGCCTCAAGGAGGGGTAACACTGTCCTTAGCCTAAGAGTTTTGCTGCTGGTCTGTTTAGAAACTCTTGGGGAATAGGCTATGAGTTCTTCCTCATCACCACAGCCTGGTGGGTGAATAACACATTTGGAGTTATTTCAGTCTCATCTTAGCCTGTTGGTGAACGGAGGTGCAGACCCTGAAGCAAAATGATGGAAGGAGATTGAACTTGCTGGCTTCAGTCAGCAGGAGTTTTCAACACAGGCTTCCAAGTGTGGGTCAGATTCACTTACACTCTGTATTCTTGCTTGCAGAACTTTCCACAGGTGTCTCCTAAGAGTGTCAGGTTTTTTGTTTCTCTTCCTTCATTACTACTTCTAAGAAACCTGTCTCATACTGTTTGGAGGGGGACAGGCTAGTGAATAAAGGCAGAAATTGGAGAACAGTTGGCTGTGTTAGTAGAGTCCTGAGAATCCAGTCGTGCTGGTTTTCTGAGTGTACTTAGCATTCACTTTGATACTGTGAGTCCTGCACAGTGAAGTGTGAATACAAAACCAGAAAGTTGGTATTAGTCCAAAACGTCAGATGTTTATCATTCATTATCTAAATTTCACATACCTGCAAAACTGGGCTTGAGGTTCCACAAGAGAAGTTTACTTTTGAGGTTTTTGCTTTGATTTGGATCTGTCCAGAACAGGGCTTGTGGCATATTATTTGGATTTTTGCAGGTTTTTTCTCCACCAGGAAATAAAGTTCCTGAAGTTCTGAGCCAGCTTAAGAAGGTGAAATAATATAGAAGATGCTTGTATAGACAATTCCACACATGTTCAGAGGCTTAGTCTTCAGATTATTGCCAAGTTCTATTTAAAAGTTTGGTCTGGCTCTGAGGTCATCCACAATGGTTCATCTGCTTCTAACTGTCTTCCAAGCAGCTGAATCATGCTGGATGTCTATGAGGTGCTCTATCAACACACCCAGACAGAGGCCCACTAGAAAATATATAGTCCTGAAGCCAAACCCTTTAGGTCTAAGGGAACACTAGCAGGTACATGGAAATGTCCTCTCTTGGTTTTCTAGATAGCCCACTTCTGATTCCCTCTGCCTAGAAGGTGAGACCGAATTTGATAATCAATAGAATGTGTTTCTTTCCTGATATCAAGCAACACTGTTGGGAAGATTGTTTTCTTCTTCCTGCTAAGTCCCTGTGGTGTTCTGGTTTTTCCTCAGATTTTGCTTGGCAGTATCCACTGAAAGAGACGGTCCTGTCTGAGACAAAACCTTATTTATTTCCCCCTCCTCCCACTTTCTAATTTCTTCTTTTCTTTTGTACTAGACAAGAAAACTGCATCACTCGATGAATAAAAATCAAGTTTCTATTTCTACATCTGCTTTTCTCCCCAACCTTTTGTCTGTTGATTTGACTGATTTGCAGCCCTTCCTTCCCCCATTGCTGTTAACTAATGGTCTCTGGTCCTAAGCCAGCCTTTCAGTGATCCCACCACCATGCCAGCTACAGTGTGTGCAGCTATTCTGTCTGCTTCAGGAGGCTACAGATGCAGCCAGAGCTAGAACAATTCCCGTATTGATCCCGCACTTGTCAGTTAATCCGTCATAAGGCATGGGAATCCTAGCCCCTTCCACATCTGCCTGCATAACTGCAGGGGGAAAACCACTTCTCTGAAGCTCTCACCAGGGAATAAGAAAGCAAAGAGAAACAGGAGCTCGCTAGCAGAGAGGGCTGTTAGCTGCTGGGTCGGAGGGCTGTGAGATCGCCTACCTGCTCCACCCTTTCCCCCAGCTCCTTTTTATCCTCCAGCAGGTCAGCAGGATCAGGTTTATATTAGCGAACCGTGAAGCTTATCAAATAAATGCTGCAGCAGCAGGTGTTTGGCTGTCTCCACAGGCCAAGTCTAACAAGGTTGATATTGTGTCAGTGGCCAAAGTAATGCAGTAATTACTTTTCTGGGCTTGGAGCCCCCAAGAGGGTTCTGGGAACCAGTTAGAAAAACAAACCTTGCTAAGAGCAGGGGATTTTTATAAAGGAACAGTCGTGCTCTCTGTGCCAGGAGAAGACGGGCACTTCCGAGGGCAGCAACCAGTTCAGTGCCCCATCCCCTGCAGCTTGCTGGCATTACAGGGGCACAGAGCAGAGGCAAAGTACTGCAGGCTGGTCAGTTGTGTTGGGCTAAGCAGCTTGTCTTGGCCCACAGTGGCATGTGGCAACAAAGCTGCTTTCTTTAAAGATGTTAAGGTGGCACCACAAGAAGAGCGAAACCCGGGCTCGGGGTGGGCCTTGAGGGTTTGCAGTTGCATCTGTATCATAGAATCATGGATTCATTAGGGATTGGAAGGGACCTCGAAAGATCATCTAGTCCAATCCTCCCGCCACAGCAGACCAAGTCGCACAGGAACATGTCCAGGAGGGTTTTAAACGTCTCCAGAGAAGGAGACTCCACAACCCCCCTGGGCAGCCTGTTCCA
>JAOXOE010000441.1:18687601-18716745 GCA_028565055.1 Phoeniculus purpureus | reverse complement strand
TCACCTGATCATAGAAGGAGATCAGGTTGGTTAAACAGGACTTGCCCTTCATGAACCCATGCTGGCTGGGCCTGATCTCCCCGTTGTCCTGCACTTGCCGTGTGATCACCCCCAAGATGAACTGTTCCATGACGTTCCCTGGTACCGAGGTCAGGCTGACAGGCCTACACTCTGAAACAAATAAAATTTTGCACCCATGTAACAGTTTTTTTTGTTCTTTGGGTTTTTTTTCACTAATACTTCCTATTGAGCAACTTTTTACCTTGTATTTGAATGTCAGATTTTTCTTTACATTTCTGAAAAGCATTTGTGGCATAGTATTTCTTTTTTCTTCTGCAGTTTTGTATTGTTTTCTAAATCACTGGTGAAAATTGTTCAGGTTTATTGTCAATTCCTATAGAAATGCAGATTTTTTCATCACCAATTCCTTCTGATTTCCTCCATGATACCTTTCTGCCCTTTATAGCATTAAAAAGACTGTTTGCCATTGCACTGGGTAATGATCTGCATGGCAGTAAAGTATGCATCTCAGTACTATTATCTGCATCTCTGAAAAATAACTTGATGCAATAAAAACTCTTAAGAAATATCTAACGGAGTGGTGACAACAACACTTTGAAAAGCAAACTCCTAAAAACAAGTATGCTAAAAGTTTATGCATTTCTCAAACATTTCTGGCAAATGTATTGAATATTCTTCAGTCCTTGTAATTTTACTCCTTCCCTAAATAACCTGTTGGAATAGTTTATCGACTTGAAATTACCTTTGAAGGATTGAATTTGCAATCATCCAGCCATCTGTCATATTTCTAGGGATTGTAACTATCGATGATCTCTGTTCAACTAAGTGGAGATTTTCTCAACAGGCCTGATATTGTAGTGTTGTTACCAATGGCAATATTCCTTACTGGATTATCAGAGCCTAAATCACTGTTAAAAGAATGTTGTTTGAAGCAGACTTATTTTCTTTCCTCGTAGATCCAAGCTTTCCCATTATTGTCTTTTCATTTGCCAGAGTTTTGCTGCAAGCATTTTTTAGCAGCTACTGAGCTATTGTCCTATCAGTACTTCTCTTACTACCACCACAGCCCAAAATGAGTTTATTGTACTCCAGATGCTGGAATTACTCTCTTTTTTTGTCTTTCATAATTTCTGTAATTTAATTAAAATGTCAATTGAATGCCTGACATACAAGTGGCTGTATGTATCATCTACTCCTTTATTTCCAGGAGTGTTATTGTTCTCTCTTTTAATAGTCCTGCAGTTAATTCAAGACTTATATGCATACAGGATGGAAGGTGAAGATGAATATTGCTATGTTTTTTGTACACTCTGTTCAATATCTGGTTATTATTACTGTAAGTTTGGATTTTTTCCAACTCAAGGATCATTCACTTCAGAACAGGAAACATTTGTGAAGGAAAATAACTCTACATTGAAGACAGATATTAACAGAAGGATGTACTAATGATTATTAACAAAATGTCTCTCAGAAACAGAATGAACTTAAACAAATCTTTCTCATAAGAAAAAGACTCCATATAGCCAGATAGCTGATGTCTAAGTTTACAATAGTGAAACAGTTTGAATAGAATTAAGCTGATAGAATTCTATGGCTTGCCACCACATGTTCTCTGTCTGCCACTGAACTGTGGTCTAAGTTTGTGTAGAGCCCTTGCATATGAATAGCAACAATAAAATATCTGTAACTCTCACTGTTTGGTTTTGGGTTTTTTTCAAACTTTCCAGTAGTGCTACAGTAATGGTTGTATTTCAGAAATCTAGCAACAGATCTGATCTTCTTTTCCCAAAAACTGGCATTATCTGATACAGTAGGAAACTCTTGTAATTTTGTATGCTTTGGGGGAAAGAGTAAAATGATGGATTTTTGATTAGGCTTTGCACAAATTTTCATTTCAAAGTAACTTTAAAAAAGTTAATTCTTAATATTTTCCTGTGAATATTCTAACCAATAATTTTATAAATCTTCAAATTATTTTTTACACGTCTAGCAAGGCAGCTTGGGATGACAATAACTTGACAGAATTTGTCATGCTTCGATGAGATTATCTATCACTTTTTCCCACCACATATTGAAAGTGTCTATTGACAGGGACTCTACCACATCCCTGAAGAGGCTCCTCTTTCTTCTTTTACAGGAAGATTGTCCTTCCTGTAAAAAATATATTCTTATTTTGAGTTGAATCCTATACCAGTGCAACCTGTGTTATTCCTTACCTTCTCCTTGACGCACGGAAAGACCCAAGAGCTCTGTTTAGAGTTTTTGAGGAGGCAATTTATTCACTAGCGGGTGCACAGGGACTAGCACCACCACAGGTGTGCACACCGCTTGCCCCCAAAACCAAGATTATATGCCACAAAATAATACATATTCATTAGATATTCCTACACGCCTATACATATGCATGACCTGTCCCAGCTTCCTATGTTAATTAAGTCTCCTCCCTCTTGACCTTGCGCAATTTCTTTTGGTGGTCATCTTTTCAGGGTCGTGACGCCATCTTGTGATGAAGTAAGAGTCTTCCTCAGGGTTGAACTTTTGCCCCCATCACTCTGCGCATGCCCTGTCGTTTCCTGTCACTAGTACAAACTGTATAGCTGGACCTTGCCAGCATTTTAACGATCAATTTCTTCTTGGACAGGGTGCACCTGGCCTCCCATCCTTCTACACAATACTAGTTGCTAAGCCTTATGATTTTCAACAGTAACAGGTAGTTACTACATAATCCTAAAATAATGGTCACTCCATCAATAGTCAATGCTCACTCCATCATCCTTATGGCTCCTTATGAAAAAACAAATCTCCACTCTTGAATATTGTGTCAGTGTGGCCCCTTTAGACCTCTCTTCTTTGAGGAGAAATACCTAAGTCCTTCAGCCCATGCTTATAAGACAGGTTTTTTTAGTCTTTCTATTGTTCTTTTTTCCCTCCCCTGAACTCAAAATCTGTATCTTTCTTGAATCATGGGGACCACAGCTTGAGCAGAATGGGAAAACTGTGTCAATTAAATAAGGGGATAAAAAGTTAGAGTAGCAGAATCATAGAATTATTAGAGTTGGAAAGACCTATGTCAGACTTTGATTTTAAAAAAGGAAGATGGCTCAAATGAATGAGATCAGGGAGCAGAGTGAAGCCTGCTACTGGAGAAAAGATAAGTATTCTGTGATGAGAATGGAACCCACAGGCCCTGAGAAGCTGCCATTCTAAATGTGCTTAAGTGGTGAGAATATGATGAGTTGTCATTTCTCAAGGACTTCCTTGCAGTGTTTTGTCTAGCCCCCCAGGAACAAAGTCCCCCATACTGTTAGGGATGAAGAAAAACACTCTCATAGCAGGGATATAAAAGGTGGTTTTGAACAGAGCATGTTAGTCATCAACCCCCCCAAGCCTGCCACCACACCAGGAACCGAGCCACTCATGACTTTGTTGCTGGAGTGGTGATACTTTTCCTCCCTACTCTGTCCTTTCTCTTTTCTCCCTGATCCCTCTCCTTCTATCTTCTCATGTCTGATTCCTGCTGCTTTTCTGTCTCCCCAGTTCAGCCTCCACAAACCTTTCTTCCTGCCCTCTGCCTCGTCTCTTCTCTATTCTGATTCCTATAATCTATTTTAGCCTTGCATAATTTTAGTGATTCCTGTACTCTCCAAATTTGATATTGGATAACCTTTGTGATTTCTGTGCTGAGTTTGGCATCTGGTAACTTCAGTAATATTGATCGCTGTGCAGACCTATGGTGTAAATCTCCTTAATTCGACCCTTACAATCCCTAATGTTCTGTGATTCTGTGATTCTGTGAAGTCAATCTATGAACCTAAGTCACTCCCATCTCTGATCGATCAAGATGTGACAACTTCTAAGACCATCAAGTCCAAACATCAACCCAATAACACCATGACCACTAAATAATGTTTCCAGGTGATAAGTCTACATGTTTTTTCAACACCTCCAGTGACAGCAGGTCCAACATCACTGGAAAGCCTGTTCCAATATTGTCACTCTTTCAGTAAAGAAATTTTCACAAATGTCAAATTAAACCTCCACTCGCACAACTTGAAGCCATTTCCTCTCATTCTTTTGCTAGTGAGTTGGGAGAAAAGACCAACCTACACTCCTCTACAACCTTCCTTCAGGTAGTTGTAAATGGCAAACCCAGTTGCCTTAGCTGATTTAGTTTTCCAGGCCCTTCACTAGCTTTTTTGTCCTTCTTGTACTGAGATGACCCGAACTGAATACAATAGTCAAGGTGAGGCTTCACAAGTACTAAGTACCAGGGGACAATCACTTCCCTCGTCCTGTTGGCCACACATTATTTCTGATGTAGACCAGAATGCTGTTGACCATCTTGGTCACCTGGGCACACTGCAGGCTTATGTTCATCTGGCTGTCAATCAGCACCCCAGGTCCTCTTCCACTGAGCAGTTCTCCAGCCACTCTTGCCCAAGCCTGCGAGGGCTGAGGTTGTTGACATCAAAGTGCAGGACTTGGGTCCTGGCTCCTGACCTTGTTAAACCTCATGCAACTGACCTCAGCCCATTGATCCAGCTTGTTTAGACACCTCTGCAAAGTTTTCCTACCATCAAACAGATAGACACACTCACAACATTTGGTGTCATCTGCATAATTTTGGAGATGGCATTCTCTTCCAGGTCATTGATAAAGATGTTAAACAAGACTGGCCCCAGTGCTGAGCCCTGAGGAGCATTGCTTGTGACCAGCTGCCAATTTGATTTAACTCTATTCTACACATAGAATCATAGAATCATTAGGGATTGCAAGGGACCACAAAAGATCATCTAGTCCAATCCCCCTGCAATGGGCAGGGACATCCCACCTTAGATAAGGCTGGTCAGAGCCTCAGCCAGCCTGGCTTTAAACACCTCCAGGGACAGGGACTCAACCACCTCCCTGGGCAAACCATTCCAGGCTTTCGCCACTCTCAACGTGAAGAACTTCTTTCTCACATCCAAGCTAAATTTACCCAGCTCCAGCTTTTCTCCATTCTCCCTAGTCCTGTCACTACCTGATATCCTAAAAAGTCCCTCCCCAGCTCTTCTGTAGGCCCCCTTCAGATCCTGGAAGGCCACAAGTAGGTCACCTTGGAGCCTCCCCTTCTCCAGACTGAACAGCAGTTCAGTCACTGGCTTGGGTGTGGCCATCAAGCCAGTTCTTTACCCATCTAGTGGTCCACCTATCAAACCCGTGTTTCACCAGCTTGGAGACCAGAATGTGGTGCAGGACAGTATCAAAGGCTTTGCTCAAGTCCGGGTAAATGACATCAGCCGCTCACCCCTCATCCATTAATGTTGTGACCTTCCAATCCCTAATGTTCTGTGATTCTGTGGTTCTGTAAAAGTAGTTCAAGTTAGATGGCAGCTGTAAGGACTCTGCTCTTTTTCATTCTGCAGAATAATTCAAGGTCTCTCAAATTCAGGGGAAGATTTCCAAAGCAGTAGATATTCCCCTCATTTCTCTTTGACTGAAATGCATCCTCAGACCAGAACAATTGAAGGGTTGTGCCACTTAGCAGTGCTGCTGTGACTAAAGAACTTCTCGGATTAAAAAGGAAGCAGAGATAAGGATTTTTTTATCATGAAGCAATGCTTGGTCATGTCTCAGATTGTCTCAGACAAGAATAGTAAATAATCAACTAAAGAAATGATAAATAATTTAAGCAATAAATTATAAACTAATAAGGAATTAATTATATGTAATAAATAATAATTTGGATAAAATAATGGGTTTTCAGATAAAAGTTGTTAAGGAGCATCACTTGGTACCACAGCCAGGTGTCAAATGCCCATAAAGACCTTTTTAAAAGAGTAAGTAAAGTTCTTCTTTAAAAAAGTGAGAGGGGGATGAAGATTTGGCAGACAATTTTCTGAGCTGCTTAGAATTTGCAGCTCTCACTGAAGTCAGAAGTAGCAGCAGGTACCCAGCACCTGAGGACAGACAGGGATGGACTCAAAGCCCCCACAAACCCAAAGTGGGGAGGACCTTCACACCAACTTCAATGGCCCAATATCTGTCAGGCTCTTTGAGGGCGAATACCTACAGACTGTCCTTGAAACAAAGGTTTGTCTCATTTTGAAAGGCACCAACTACACGGTGTCAGCAGGCTGCTCTAATCTTCCCAGCGCCCCCAAAGCTCAAGGGTTGGTGCAGACAAGGACAGATCTCGTTTATTCCCCACTCTCCAAAGTTTTGCTGTTAGAGACCATTGTAGAAGCAGGGCTGTGGGCTAGTTTTTTTGCATCTGCCTTCCCTTTCTGACCTGCATTCTGACCCCAAAATTATTCATATGGTCCCGGTTCTCTGAACAGAAACTGCACGCTCAGCACCTCAAAGGATAAGGTCTGTATTTCCCCCTAGAGATATCGGGTGTTTTGAACAGGCTTTCCAGCCACTGAGTGATAAAATGGGTCAGAGTAACCCTTTTGCTTAGTTTGCAAAACATAATCACCCCATCATCGTCTCCTGATCTGATCCAGACTGACACCATCTACTCATTATCCAGGTCATTTTATACCATCAACTTACCTCTTCAGTGTTTGGGGTTGTTTTTGTCTAAGTTAGGTCCCATGTGACTTGGTCTAGGTGATGCTGCTGTGGCAGATGGATTGGACTAGATGATCTTTAGAGTTCCCTTCCAATCCCTAATGATGCCATGATTTTGAGAAGGGAGCCTTCTTTTCCACTCTGTTTTACCTGAGCAAGACCCCTATCACATGACTGTGACCCCTCTTTTTGAAAGACTTGTTGATTTGAAGGTTGCAAGGTGCAGGGTCATAATACTTCCCTATAATTAATTCTTTTTGTCAAATACTGTAGCTCTGGACACTTGAGCGTCCAGAAGAAAAGATGAAGCCCATCCTTATGTTCCAGTTGATACCCATTGCCCCTTCTCCTGTCACTAGACGACACTAAGAAGAGCCTGGCTCCATTCTCCTGACACCCACCCCTCAAACATTTATAGACATTAATAAGGTCACTCCTCAGTCTCCTCTTCTCCAAGCTAAAGAGACCCAGCTCCCTCAGCCTTTCCTCATAAGGGAGGTGTTCTCCTTCCTTCATCATCTTCGTGGCTCTATGCTGGACACCCTCCAGCAGCTCTATGTTCTTCTTGAACTGAGAGGCCCAGAACTGGACACCGTGCTCCAGATGTGGTTTCACTAGCACAGACTAGAGAAGGAGAAGAACCTCTCTCGATCTGCTAACCACCCCCCCTTCTGATGCAAATCATCTTTATCTTTCAGTTTGACTTACAAACCAGCAATTGCATTGCACAGCATTCCCACTGCTGGCTGTTTCTTGCTTTTCAGCATTTCTCTGGTATGCAGAATTGCAGCATTTCTTGTATGCAGCATTTCTCTGAATACAGAAAGTGAGCTACAGCCCATGATACAGCCTAATCACAGCAAGGGAAGACAAAATCTCACTGCATAACTCTGCTCTGTTATGCCCCTTTATCTCAGGTAGTCCATTTCTGGCTGTACAGGGGAAAGTTAAAACAGCTCTGTACAGTGATGGCATTTTGAGACAACAGTCTTCATCATTCTTTTTGAATTTAGGTCAGATTTTTTTCCCATCACAGATTATTGCACAGAATAATGTCTGATGGTTTAAACCAGGTTTAGTAATTGCAAAAATGTTTTGAACTACTGGAAATGTAGTCTGCTGCTGTGTGGCTGTCCAGGAGACCAGAATTTAAAAGTGAGAAGAGGAAGAAAGCAAAACTGATTAGCCATTCACAGGATTGTGAATGAGATTTGATCCTTGTATGTTTAAAAACTAAAACTGTAATAGTTTTTCTATTTTATAAAGGGCCTATAAAATTATTACTAGCTGTAACTAATTCTTTACGCATCTTTCTTGGCTGTCAAATCAAGCTACAAAACAATGGCTTCACAGTGATGAATGAGTTTTCCCAAGCTAGCAAAGTTTGCATTGCATTAATGTCTGCCAACACTTTTCATTCCTACTGTTTATGTTCTCCATATTACCTTGCATAATGAAGACCTAGTGTTGGTGTCAGTCCAAAGACGCCGTGCCATTCGCTCAACGTTCTGCAGTGTTTCTTGCCGAAGTGTTTTGTTCCCAGTAAGTTGTTGTGCTAAACACACTGTAACTGACTGCTGTACAGCCTCACTGCGAGTGCCGTGGGATTCACAGCATTTAATTTTGTGCTAGGAATACCCTGAACTTGGAGGTGAGTGTTACGGGTAGGTCAGACACTTGTTTCTTCAACATGCTCTGTGACTTTCCATCAACATTGCCTGAGTGTAACACATAGTGAAAAACAGCTGTACTAGGAGTGCTGGGAGTGAAGATACTGTCACTTGCCTCAGCATTATTGCTTTAAAGTCTGACTTTAGTCTCCTCTTGAAAAACTGTGGTAGGGTTGCTTCCACAGCAACACCCATCATCCAGAAAGCAGGCTGTGAGTATATGTACCTCCACAGATTACCAAGCTGGTGCTTACAGAGCTCACTAGTAATTTGGGACACAGCTGCACAATACAGACAACTTTGTTTAATGTGATACCTTGATTTTTCATAGATGTTTTTGAAGCACTGGTTTTACGTTTAGGAGGACGCACAAAGCAGCCTCACTAGGACAGATTGTTGTGCATGTGTTTTGCAAATATTCTGGAATTACACTTTAAAGTTCTCACTCACAGGAAGCATTGATGCAGAACTTGGCATGCTTGCCTGTCTGTACTGAACTCTGAGATCCTGAGGGGAGATGAAGACCCAAACATTTATTTTTCTGTAAAAAAACACCTACTATACATATATGTATATAACAAACTATATACATGATGGTAAATCATGTATATTAATAATACCTGAGAGCAGAGGATCAGCAAGAAGCTGTTCAGGACAGAGCTATATGACAGTATTCAAAAGAGGTTGAGGCATGTTAAGACGGGTGTTGCAGCTGTGTATGAGAACCTCACACATGAGTTATCAGTGTTCACCTGAGTGTAACGAGACATGAGCCAGAATATATTTGCTATTAATATTGCAGCTGTGGCTTTTTTTTTTTAACTTTTGTGATAAGAAGAATATGCCAGCTTGTGTGCAAGTGTGTATTCTGGCAGCAGCAGCAAGATGAAAGTGCTTACAGCTTCCATATGAAAGCAAAAGCGTACCTTCTCTAAGCCCAAAACAGTTTCAGAAGTCCTATATAAAGCTCAAGAAATAATGGCAAAGAGGAAAACAAGTGGCAGTGGATTAAACCAAGGATTTTTATGTACGGAAAGAAATAGAAGAAATCTTTTGAAGACCATTGATTAGAAACAATCTTTATTACTGATCAACTTCGTCTTTGTCAAAAAGATGATTATCTAAATATTCTGCATCTTTTACCTCTGTGGCACAAAACTGATTCTAAGACTTCACCTGACAGATCAATGTTTAAATGACTCATTAGATTAGATAAGGGGCTTGGAATGTATTTGATGTTAATATCACATCGTTGCATACTGTATGAAGTCTCTCTTCATACATCTAGCGAAATATATTCCCCAAGTATAGGATGTCATCTGCACATTGTGTAGTCTTCTAAAGGCTGGGGATTGGCTTGGGTATTACTTTAGCTTTTACTACTTTTTATTCCCCATAGAAAAGAAGTTGGTATTTGCTAGAAAGAGATTAAAACATGTTGAAGTTTTCAGGAATTGGTAATGGACAACAGAGTTCTCACCTAATAGTCAGTTCACATTTAAATCTGGGTTGCCCCAGAAATGGAGCCCTAAGAGAGCGGACTTCATTCTGTTCTTTAATGGATCATATAATTCCTGGCCCTGCAGCCAGTATGAATGAAGTTACAAGGCTCCTTTAATGCAAAATACCTAATATTGTAATTTTTCATTGGATTCCCAAAACAAGGTAATGGTGTGATCTACTTGGCAGGATTCTAAAAGCATATCTATCTCTTCAATTAAGTCACTTTCCCCCACCTTGATTAAGAAGTTCTATTCCTGTGTGGTCCGGATTCATCAACTCTATTTTGTTTGTAGTCCACTTCCACTCATGGTTTATGGTCAAAGTTAGGAGTTTTAATCTCCAGAATAAACCTTAAACCCTTAATACACCATGTTATTTCAGACCCAGCAAGGACTGGGATCTCACAGTAACATACAATAAGAAAGTGATCTCAGCCTTCCTGATTCTTGTCTGAGCCTGCCAAGGGCCACTGATGAAACACATCAGAGCAATGCATCGCTATGCACTTGCATCAGTGTTTCCAGTGGGACTCCTAAACAGCTAAACCAAAATGAAATAAGGCCTGCTTTCTCGAACAGTTAATCGATAAATTGACTGTGAGAGTTAACATATTTTCAATGTAATTTAGCTTTTCATTACATTTTCTCAGCCTGTGATGAGTAACAATAGCTAGCATAGTATGTGCAGGTATTTTGTGTCAGGGAGCCAGTCCTGATGTGACTGGGAGGTATGCGTAGAGTTCCTCTTCTTCTGGGAAGCGCTATGTATTGAGCTTTTAAGCATCATTTGAACAATCAGTGTTCCTTGAGTGCTTTTGCATCCACAACATGGACAGATTTTATTTTAGGGGCCTGCTCTCAATTAAAAATGATAAAATGAGCCCTTGACAAGTTTATCATGAGCTAATGTCAAATGCTTATATAATCCAAAAAGCAAGTCTGAGGCAATGGTTGGAGGCTCTTACTTCTTAGAAGAATTCACTGAGGAGGCTCTCTGGAACAACTGCCTGTGCAGAATTGCTTCTTGTCATTCCCAAAACAACTGGCTACCACTGTGCTTCAAAATCTCCGGAGACAGTGAGGCAATTATCAGGAAACATTCAGCAGAAAATAAACAGTTCTCAGGCCTTTACGTATGTTGGTCTGACGAGCCTTGAGAACGCACACGAAACTCTGTGGTACTTTCTGTGAGCAGTGTGAGACTCAATCTCACTTTGAATTTCAAAAAAAATCAACACAATTCCAGAAAGTTCTAGCTGGAATGCTAAGAATTTCCTTATTGACTTTTTAGAGTGTGAACTGTCCTATAATTGGCTCATGCTAAATCAGTAGGAGTTTTGGGGTCCATCGCATGGGAAATACATGAACCCTGTAGAATCAGAAGGAAGATCAGTGTGTCTAGAAATCATAGACTTTGTTAAGGGGTTTTTTTTTTGTTAAATTAGTGAATTTGTCAGTTTTCCTCTCTTATGTGTATCTTCTCTCTGCTAGTTTCTGAGGAAGCCGTAAGATGGATGTCTTGGTCTACATGCCCTGTATTAGTAAGACACATGTAAATGAAAAATTCCTCATGTGTTTTTGGAGTAGAGGTCTTAGGCCATTGTTAAGATTCCTGTTTCCCAACCATTTAATACATTTAGAACTCTAATACAGGAGTACCAAAGGATATCATTTGGCATGGGGAAAATGTTCCTGTGCGATTTGTTCTAGGTGATCCTGCTCTGGCAGAGGGATTGGACTAGATGATCTTTCGAGGTCCCTTCCAACCCCTAATGCTCTGTGATTCTGTGAAACAGGTTAGACAGAAAGTAAATGCAAAAGAAAAACTAAAGGAAAGAAAAACCTATTAAGGAGAAAGAAATTAAAGGACAGTACCCAAACTGAAAATCCACTGGGGAGAGGGAATCATCTGAGAAAGTCCAAAGGGTGGGGAATGGAAAACTGGAGTTAGTAGGGGACCTTAAAAAAAGTCAAGCCAGAAGCTCGGCTCTGCTTTCAAAAAATCTATTTTGCTCAGTTCTGGCTAAACAAGACAAACATTTTTTCTGGCATGTATAGGTGGTGGCCCATATTTGTTTGTTACAAGCAGGATGAAAAAAGCTTTCCAGAAATGCTTTTGCCTAGTCTGGTGAATTGTGCTAAATCATGTTCTAACTTTGAGTCCAAAACTTTGGCCCTGCAGTGTCCAGCCAAACATTGAGGCAGATCAGGCACAGCTGGAGTTCAGAGCTGTTTTTCAATTCTGTGGCTTTAGCTGTGTGGATGTGGCTTTAACTGCCACATCCCGCAGAGCTCCCAGGGAAGGAGCACCCTGAGGTAGAGTTTTCCATCTCTGCCAGTTGTCAGGAACAGCATAAGCAAGGGAGATCCAACACTTTATGGTGTTGATGTCTGTAGTATAAAATCACAGCAGAAATGCCTGCAGCAGACTGTAGCACAGAGAAGCCCAGGTCACATACAGCATGACTGGGTTTGTTCCACAACAGCATGATGCGTGTTTGGCTCTGTTTTGTACAACTGCAGTGGGACTGGAGACCAAGGTGGGTCAGGTAGATTTGGAGAGGAATAAAAAGTGGCTGCATTTTGCTGTTGCCTCTGTCTGGTTTCACAAAGGTTTGTGACTTGCTTAGAGTTGGCCTAAATGGTGCTGCCTGGGGTGTCTTGCCCAGGAGTTGTTCTGCTGGGTGTGTGTCCCCAGGAGCAGACATTTGTCTGTGGCCATTGCTGATGGTAGTCAGGTTTCAGACTGTAGTAATGCTGATCTCCCAACTCGTAGTCATTAGCAGGTGGCCAGCCAAAGGCCAACTTCTACATCAGTACTGGTGCTCATCAAACCCCTCAGTGAGCTCAGTAATCTTTGTACCTTGCACTTTGTACTGGTACGTTAGAATTTTGCCACTTTTGCTCCCTGGAGTGACTCCTTGAAGAATAAGATGAGCACTAGTGCAAGGGATTGAGCAAGGCTGGATGCAAGAGAGATGGAGAACAAGCCTGTTTCTTTTACTAGCCGTTGCCACTTACAGGGATTTCGTCTCATGTGGGACAGTGAAGTTAAAGCTGCTTATTTCAGGATAGCCTACCCTCAGCTGCTGGTGTTGCAGTGGTGGAAGAGTGGGAGCACAATCCTAACAGAAGCCATATGTTTCCACTTTTTCCTCTGAAATACAGAACTTCAGGTGATTATGGAAGCCCTGACTAATTAGTAAACTAATAAAATGCGGCTTTGTAACTCACATATGTTTGTGCAGCCTTATCCTTCATCAGACTGCATTGAAATTTTATCCATTGGGATGCAGAATGTGATTGCAAAAGTGCTGTCTGTGTAGAAAACCAAACTAAAAACAGTCTGAGGAGGAAAATGACACAACTGTATTGTTTGACTTCAGTGATTGCAAATGTGTTTTTACCATTTCTTCCTTCAAGCAATGGCTAATGTCCTACTACTTGTATTCAACAGAATTTTGCAACTCTAGCTAGTTTGTTTTAGCAGAGCTGAGAAAAGGCTGGACTCGTAAATGCTAATCTAACAGTTCTAGCGCATGCAAAACAGCTAATAAGGACCTGTTAAACTGATTCTGGCCATTAGAAATATGGTTTGTACCTCTGGTTTGTGGATAGCTTTTGAGACTCACAGTGGGATGTGCGGCATTAGTTTTGGTCAGCCAGCTAAAGGCACCTTCATCTTATTCAGCAGCATTTTCTCTGGCATGCCTCCATTGAGAGATAATTGGAGAAACAATGGTGAATTGAGCCTCTCAGCCTGATTTTTCTGACAGTCTGAGTACCTCAAGATCCTTGTGCTGTTACTGGCTGTTTCGCGATAGCATCTGTGACCCCCATTCAGCATCCAGAGCTCCACAATGTAAGTCACTGTGTACACACAAATAATAAAAAGATAGCCCTTGCCCTCGCTGACTTCAAATATGGTTTTGGGTTCATCCAGTAACTCAGGATGTCAAAGTGAGCACCAACACTCATGGCCAACAAAATCATAAACCACTTGAAAACAAACTCAGCTTAAAATGAACACATGAATCACCATGTAAATGTTGTCCTGTTGTACACTGGAAACATTTCTGATTGGCATGTTGATAAATTCCTCCAACCAACATCATGTGACAAAAGGACTAACCTAACATCCAGCATATCCTAAGTGGCCATAAATGAGATCACACTTCGTTACAAGCTCTCAGAAAGGGAAAATATCTTTTTTAATGGGTGTATTAGCAAATAGGAAGGGCAGACGAGGAAAACCAAGCATATTTAGTTGCAGTAAGTGCTCAAAACCGTACAGCGAATACCAGTGCCTTATGAAAGTGTGCTGCAAGCACTTTTAGCACTCAATTTTTTCTTACAGGATTATCTAGCCATAAGCCATTCCCAGTAGTTGAACAGTGCCAGCCAAAGAGAAAAAGGGGATAAAAGATCTCCAGAGGTCCCTTTCAGCTCCCATGATTCTATGACACTGTGGTCCTTTTTGGACTAGCAGCAGTTTAGCAGAGCAGCGTTACACAGTCACCCGCTCTGTTTTCAGCAGTGTTCTTGACCATACGCCCTGCCAGTAACAGGACCTTTAGGTCCGAGGGAGAGAGAAGCTACTTTTTCCTTTTTTTTTCCTTAACTAACTAGCAGAGGATGTGCTGAGCCAAAACAGCAATAGCAAGGTCAGGGCAGGGCAAGGCCCTGCATTTCATTAGCTGGGCCTGGCTAGGAGCGGTTAAATATGTACAAGAGGCTTTGAACAGATGCAGGGAGAAGGGCTGACATGGTGGAATACATGAAAATCATTATTTGGTGCTGTCAACTGACTAAATACAGGATAGTACTTAATTAGAGAGATAAAAGGAATTTATTTTAATTATTTTAATTTTGTAGAAGAGAGGGGTTTGGAGGTTTTTTTCAGCTGATTTGTAAGAGAAGGAGAGGAGGGTCTGGTCAAAACATGTGGGTCTGGCTAACAGGATCCTGATAGCCTCAAGGTGTGTGTTGACCCAGCCTGCAGTTCGCATGATTATAACTTGATGAAGCCCTAGTAAAAAGGATGAAATTGTGTTGGCAGTGGAATCAAGGCTCTGTTAAGTTGTTGAGGTGCTCTGGTTAAAACTGATGCCCTTCTGAGCACATTGTACTGTTTCGTTAGACATGTTAGAGAGAATTAGAAAAAAATGGAGCTTTGGAGCCAAATAAAGAGCAGTGTCAAGTGGTGCTCTGGCTGCTTGGCTTGGGTTTGCTGTTGAGGCTGCCTGACTTCACTGACTTTATAGCTGCATTGTAATTCTTGTATGACAAACACGTTGTTGCCGAGGCACCTAGGCACGGAATGCCCATAGCTTGTAGTCCTTTTTCACAGAAACTATCCAGCCAGCTGATCAAAACTAGAATACATTAACATTTGTCCAGAGCACCATCAGTAATGTCTTTGCAGAATTTCTAGGGGCTGTTCTCTTCAGCCAGCCCATAGGGATTTGAAGCTGAACTTTGTACCTCTCTAAAAGATGCTTCCTGCAGCAACATAGTGCTCCTAGTGTCATGTTGAAGTGTTGGTTCAGAATGAGTTGGGGATTTCTGTGTACTCATTTTTGTGTGAGTCTAACTGATTGTAACATGAAAACCTAGAGGTAGTTCCCGTAGTGTGATCTGTGGTTAAATACTACTATGTACTAGTTTGCTCTCATACAAAGACATTTGTATCATGCTGGTTCTTGTTACCTAAAGACTTTTTGTTCTGGGTTAGTTCTCAGCTACCTAAGAACAAAAAAGGTCTTGGGCAGTGTCATATATTCTTTGCTCTATTACAGTAAATATGAAGCTTATAACAATGTTTTGCTCTTCGAAAGTCATTTGACCACACAGCTTACAGTAATGGTCAGTTTGCTGGCAGAAGAATACAGTTGGATTTATATATTTGCTTGCTGAGATGTCAGATTGACAGCCCTGGGAACAGAAATACTCAGCTAGTTGCCCAGACATGCAGCGTACTGCAAACTTTGCCAGCCTTTCACAGCGGTAGTATCGTGATGCTCGAGTGTGAGAGCATTTCTAAGCCTTCTGAAGGCATTCAGTGCTCAACCCGATAGGGGCTAAGAAGTACTTTTTATTAGATCTCTTCACGATTCAACAAGGTCAACAATGACCATGAGTTTGTTTTGTGTAAAGCAGCTGAACAGCCAGCCTGGTAGTAACAGCTCCAAGTCACAATTAATGTGAGTTGCATTTCAAGCTACCGCAACTTTATCCCGAAAGGTTACGGATCTCACTTCCATGCCCATGAGCGAGCATTTGCTCGCAGTCATGGGAGCCTTGCCCTGCTGTTCCCCTACCAGGAATGACCAGCTGTGGGCCTGCAAGTTTAGGTTGCTCATTTCGAAGCTAACACTAGTGTGAGTTTGGTCTCTGAGGCTTGGTCAATAGATAGTTGCTGATTCAACACCGCTGTTCCTGTGTACCCATCTCAGCAAGTCCTAGTTGCTGACTGATTGTGAAACTTCTCGTTCTTTCTCTGACCCCTTCTGCTTCTGCCCTTGTCCTCCTGTTAGGATTTCCCCTTTCTCTCTTGCATGCCCTCCCCCATTGCTCTTCATCTTTTTTCCATCCACTCCTTTTGCATTTTTTTCTTGCTCTTGTCAGCTCTACTCCTCCTGTGGGTCCCATTCCAGCTGCTCTGCCTTTCTTGCAGAACATTTTTTCGTCATCTGTGCCCATATTTTTATCATTTATTCATCCTCCTGCCACTGCATATTGCTCTCCTCTCACGGCTAATACATCAAATTGTACTCTTTTCCTCCTTTTCCATTAGAAACTCAGGAGAACGAAGGAGAGGCAATAAGGATGTGGTTATTTGTCCTTCTCTCCTCCCATGAAGCCAGGGCAGTTCGACTGCAGCCCTTTTCTGTACAAAGAAGGGGTAGAGGCCCTGCCTTGAAAATCTTGGCTTCTTCTTCCCTTGAGATTTTCTTCCAGGCCCTTTTTTAAGTGAATGGAGAGGAGTGATTTTCTTGTGTTGCCGGCATTCTTTTCTTTCTCTCCTCCCCTTAGCACAGTCACGTCCCTAATTAATTGAATTCCCTACTAGACCTTTTGTGAGTCATTTCAATTACCCATTAGTGAAGCAGCCTGGGATTTCTGCTGTGTTTTCACTCATCTTCCTGGAATTTCTCTCCTCCTCCCTCCCCCCCTTCCCCTTTTAGTCACTCTGGTCTGTGAAAAGCATTAGATGGACTCCAGCCCCGAGTGCCTATATTGTTTGCAGGCCCAGCTGCATTCTTCCACACTCTGCCTCGTGCGTCACAGCTATTCATCTTGTTTTGTACTTGGCTCTGCTGCACATGCTGTAAATATGGTAATTTTAGATCCCCTGATTGGAAAGGCTTGCAGGGCGGGTCGAAGTGGTGAGAGTCCAGCTTGATTTACACTAGTTCATTCTAGTTTCGCAGAGTTTGGGTTTTTAAGGATACAGCTGCAATGGGCAGTTAAAGGGCAGTTTCTTCTTTAGGGTTATGAGAGGAAGGTTGGCTTTCTGGACTGCCAGACAAAACGTGCTGCCCCAGAAACTCCAGGGAGACTGTAAAGAGAGAAAATGTGAGCAGAAGGCACCTCCTGAGATGATTGTGTCTGATGCCTTCGCACACAGACAGCTGTAAAACGTGGATGGATCTGAAAACTGCAAAATGGAAAAGGTCCAAGACTGAGAACTGTGAAAGGCAAATCTGGAATTTGACAGAAATGCCATCAGTACTGAAGCACTGTAGATTTATGGCAATCCCTGAACAACCAAAAATCAATAAGCAGCTCGTCTCTAGAAAATTTTTAAAAGAGTATAGCAGGTACCATACATTGTATTTCTGAGGAGAACAGGGCAAGGATAAAGCCAGCTTGCTAAAATTATGATGGACGAAATAAGTGTCTGAAATCTGATGTCTGAAGAATCACATTTCTATTTCGAAATTAAATGTGTACTGCATGTGAATCTTTCAGGCTTGGGCTAATTCTCAAGGGATCCAGAGATGCAAACAGCATCACTGGGAAGCAGCTCACCGGAAATGTGCCCCACATGTCGCAGGTTACAAAAGCAATTTACAGTGCTCAGTCTGCCCTGATACTTTTACGTTACGTTGATACTTGTCTCCGCGAGGTTAGATTATTTCATGAGACAGCCAGCTTTTGATAATTGGGCTGTTGTGAACAGGCTCTCTCTCAGCTTCTTGGGGTGGGGATCTCATTTGTTGGACTGATGGGAAATGAATGGGTGGGAATTCCCTACACATCAGTATTTGTAGGTGCTGCTTTTTTTCCTTCTGGCTCTTCATCCAGTCAAAGGGGCGAGGGAATGGAACAGGGTGAAAGTACCACTTGGTACAGTCACATCAAGACGGTTGTCTAACTGAGAATCATTTTACCTTTTATATCTTTAAATCATGGCCCCTTGGTAAGCAGCAGTGGATTTCAGAGGTTCATTAGATGACTCTGGAGTTCTGCTACTTCATCAGGTGATGTTCAAGTTGACACCAAGAAAAGTGAGAAAGGGTCTAGAGGAGTTGTATGTATGAGTCTCCCTTTTCTTCATGGGGCATGGGGCAGCAGGGCTTGCATCATTTTATCTGAATTAATCAGCTCAAGGCATTTTAGGCCATTTTGCTTACCTGCAGCGCTGCTCTGTTTTCTGGCACACATACCACTGCTAGCGTCACATTGGCTGTGATTTGGTGGCTCTTACACCTTTTCTTTTCTTACATATCTGCTTAGGTTGACTCTTCCATTCCAGAGTAAGCCTGATGAGGACTGCTGCCAACTTCTGGGCTGAGTGGCAGTGGCCTCTGAAATAGAGCCTTGGTCTCTCATCTGATCAGCTGTCTAGGGTGTGCAGGAGGATGCTGGCTGTGCCAGGGACACGGACTGACCTGCCCAAGCTCCAGGCAGCATTCTGCACCTTCCATAGTAACTCTTTCCCTTTCCCGAGAGTACCCAGAAGGACAGGAGGCTTCTCCTGCACTAGAAGAAGCCACTTGTCATAGCACAGAGCTGACTGCTCTAGCACTGGGAACACAGCACATACAATAGATGAAAGCCCTGTTTAACCTTTCCATGCCAAAATGTATCTGACTGTCATTGACTGGACATGGGACCTGAATTCTCCTCCTGTAATGTTTACATTTCTTTATATGGTTTTTGCTGCTGCACAGGCTCCTACAAAATAGCGCAGTGTCTCACTCCAGATCCGTTTGCATCTTAGTAGCAGATAAAACCTGACATTAACTTAAATAATGTAGTTAGTTCCATCGATTAGTAAATGAGTTACAGAAATGTCAAGTTTCTTGTCTTCCTAACCTCTTGTGGAGTTTTCACAGACACATCTGTGTGTATAAATAAATCCACAACTTCTGGAAAATATGATCCATTGTAGAGCTATTTTAGACTTCCATGCTCTGGGCTGTAAAATGCCCTAGAGCTTGATAGGTTCCTAACGACAAGCTATTTCTCTTTCCAAGAGAGCAGCAAGAAAAATGTTGATTCTTGAACAACTGAACAGTGACGGGGATTTCTATTTTTACTCCTGTTTTGATACACAATAACTAGATTTAGAATATGTCAGCTAAATCCCTCTACACTGCAAAAAATGAATGATAAAGATGTTTTTAATTCCACTTATCTTAGGACTATCCAAGAGACTGGCTCAATCTCCGCACACGTAGCACCCGTTGCTCCAGTGTATGCCCATTTATAGCATTTCTCTAACAGCCTCTCCTCCCTCAGCTCTCCGTCACTGCTGGCGCTCTCGGTGAGGTGTGCTATGGGGAAAGGGAGTATCTCACTTGTGACGTGACAGTCACAATGTGCCAGCGTAGTTTCCAAGGAGTTTAGTGGTTATCAGAGTTACAGCTAACACTTACGTTGTGGAAGCACACCCGTAAGATGCAAATAGATCATTAAATATTATCTGCCCAGTTTTGTCCATTGTGTGCTGGTAATTTACTTGCTGGTTTTGAGGGAGAAAGGCTTCCTGTGCATGAGGTTTGTCAGGAGAAAGGGAAGGGTACCCAGGTGCACAGCCATGTAGTTTATTTGTGTTCTCTGCAAATAGTTGGCTGCTCCTCAGAGCTGTAGAGCTGATGCTAGGAAAGCCTTATCGTAAGGGGAAAGATGTATAGGGTTAGCAAAGGATGTAAAGGAGATCAAGGAAGAACGAATTAATAAAAAAGGGGATGTTCTGGGAAAGAAATTACAATGTAATGATGGGGAAAATAAGATCTTTATTACAGCTGTATTATTTTTGGAAGAAGTAGAGATCAAATTAGGATAATGGGAGAGATCATAGAGATTGGTAGTAAGGAGTAAACATTGAAGCGTGACTCTAAAAATGATTTGTTGCCAAGTTTGAGATCAAATTAAGTTGGATATATTGTTAATTTAAGGGCACATGTGGCATATAAGAGACATGTTCCAAAATACTTTGCAGAGCTGGATTAAATACTGTGCAATGCAGAGAATTCACAACTCTTCCTGACCTCCCTAGAATCTTTCAGGAACTGCTCAATACTGTGTTTTGTTCCCAGTCCCATTTCGCTTGAGCAGGGCCCTCAGCAACACTGACAGCTTTTCCCAGCTCCAAGTTGCTCAGTGCACACAGCAGCTTTCAGGGATTCAGGCTTCACTCACGCAGCACTTGGAAGTAGCCCGATCTCAGGGTAAGTCCATCACAAGCTGCTGTCCTTCCACTACGTGTTGCTGCATTGCCATTGGATTCATGAGAATTATGTTGGAAATGTATTTTATCCAGTGTTCTTAACTGGGTCAGTATCTGAGCCAGTTTAAACCAGAATTTCGTAGGTCCCAATTCTGTATGTAGTTCGTCTATAGAACAGATGTCTGATCCAGTCCAGTCTATCTGCAGGGTTGCAAACAGCAGGTTAGATAATGTACCTGAAACAGTGCATTTAAGATGTCCTTTGAATTTATTCCCTTCCTCACAAATAACCTGTAAAGAAAAGATTTCTTCAAAAACATAAAGGTGTAGCCCAGTCATCCATTTCTCCCTGAGTTTTATATTGGATTTTGCAAATGCTTCCCACTTGGAGAGTGTCAGTTTGCATTCCCTGCTCTCTCCATTATGTTACGTGCTTAGAGGGATTTGTGTGGGCCATCATGCTTGGCTCCCACAGGATTTCACATCTGGTAAAGGATAGAGTGTTTGACCCCAGTCCCAGCCTCTTCCTTACCTCCAGCCCCCACCCCTGCCATCATCTGAGAAGGTTAAACTAAAAGCAACATCTCTGGTGGCAAAGGTCCAGGTTAGAAATGGGTCCATTGTATGTGTTTGGTTCAAAAGCAACATATCGAAGCGAGTGCAGTCCTTACAAGTAGCACCCTTGGGCCATCTTTTATTCCAAAGCAGAGGTATTTACCCAAGGAAAAGAGGGAAGTGACGGGGTAACAGAGTACACATGTTGTGAAAATATGCAGGCAGCAACTGAAGAAAAAATAACATTCTGCCACAAGTAGCTGCCTTGTTCCTCAACATTTTTTTTCCCCCTTCAGATTAGAACCAGCCATTTCTTGTGCTCTTTCAAGCACCTTCTGTGGTTTCCTGACAGCTGGCTGGAGAGGATTGAAATTTGGCTTGAAAAATGGGCCATGGGTCATGTTATTTTCAAGAGAGAAGGAGCAAAAATTCCCATAATGGTCAAAATTCATGGATTTGGGGTTTGGCATTTTGGGTTTTTGTTTGGGGTTGTGGGGTTGGTTGGGGGTTTTTTTAGTTGGGTTTTTGCATCGGTTTTGGGTTCTTTCAGAACAACAGCTGTGAATACTTAAATGTATAACTTTAGTTTAAAATTATGAAAGAAGGATTTTAAGAAGAATAATGAAAGAATCAACTCTTCTCTTTCCTCTGATCGATTTATAATGGCAAGCAATGTTTCTTATGGAGCTGCAGCCTGTCCTTTTACTCTGGATCCTGAAAGGGAGACGTTCATCTTTCTGAAATAGCATGCTTGGGGTTTCTGGAAGTATTTTGTTGGGTTTTTTAATGATGTGATAACACTTCTCTTGCAAAAACTGTTTCATTAGCAGAAAGATAAGTCTAAACAGCAGCCCGCAGGCTGATATTCCTGCTCCTGGCTCTCCTGAGCCTAAATTGAAAACACCAATACATTCCCAGCTTTATGTTCAAGCAGATGGTTTCTGTTAGCAGTTATAAACCTTTCTGGTCTTTTTTTCTTCACTGAACAAGTTCTCTTTTTAAAATATTTTAAAAAGAGAATGCTCAGTTCACAGAAGTGCTAACTGACTTGACCTGCAGTTGAGGGCATGAGGCTTCCTCTTGGGAACAGGGTTCACTACCCCTACAGCCAAAGGGCACAGCCCAGAAAGGTAGAGCTGTCAACTGGATTTAAGGAAAGAAAAGAAAGAAAACAGGATCAGGGTGAGAGGTACAAAAGAAAAATGTCAGTAGAAGACAACAAGTAGAGAAATTAAATTATCATACCCTGCTATGTGGAGAGAGCCAAGGAGTCCAACGAAAGTCTTATTGTCTGTGGAACATAAGGAAAGTGGAAGTGTTGATTGACTATTGACTTTTGAGCCAACTCTAGGCAGTGGCACAGCATGCTGGTACACGCTGGTACCAGAGCTGCAGGTACAGCAGCACTGGCAGTGGAGGATCTTCAGGAGTGGAGAATAATAGAATCATTAAGGTTGAAAGAGACCTATAAGATCATTAAGTCCAACTGTCAACCCCATCCCACTGTGCCCACTAAGCCGTGTTCCCTAGTGCCACATCTACTCAAGTTTTTAACACCTCCAGTTCGACTGAGACTACATCACCTGACTAGAGCATACTCTGCATTAGAAATTCTGCTTCCTCCATGATGTCTCTCAGAGCATCTTCTATTTGCTTTAATAATGTGTTGCAGTCCTTTCTGTAGACAAAGTGGAAGGGAATCAAAGGAAGACACTGTCAGTATGGTCCAGTCTATCCAGAACATTTCTCAAATCTCATTTAGCAGCCATTCTAGTAAAAGTGGCTTTTTTTTTTTGCAATATGAAGACACTCTCTAAGAATCAGGATGGAAGCCCACTCCATACAGTTCACTGAATAGAAGGGCTTTTAATGGGTGCTTGGATAAAATTAGTCATCTATTCTTAATCGTAGTCCTTTAGAATGAGAATGAGCAGTAAAGGTGTTGGTAGAAACGAAGTGCTCCTTAGTTCCAGTGTTCATTGTGACAGTGGATGCCACAGGTAAACACTTTCAGGTAGTAGTTAATGGTGTTGAACCACTTTGTAAAAATGTGTGGGATTATCAGCATCTGCGGAGTGTTAGGAAAGTACACATTTTCATATTTGTGGTAACTCTTTGTGACAGTGCATTATGCTGTGTGGACTATGCGATCTTTCGAGGTCCCTTCCAATCCCTAATGTTCTGTGATTCTGTGTGGTTCTGTGTAAGAGAGATCTGGTAAATGAAACAAAGAGAGGAATCCCCTCATGTCTATAATGATAACAAAACCCCTTCAGATCTCCTCATGCCTGTGATGGTAATGAATGTGTCTACAGTGTCGCAAATGATAAAAGCTCACAAAAAAAACATTAAACTAACTGAACCGAGTTTTCTCATCACTTCACTATGTTGCACTGATTTATAAGTTATGCAATTCATTAATGATTGCACTTACTGTGTCCAAAACCTATAAATACGAAGTTTATCAAGTGAGAGGGTTTGCTGTCATGACCTATGCCTATTTTCATTAGGGATTTCTGCACCAGAGGTAAAAAAAAAGGGTATGTTTTATAGTTTTCAGATGCAGAATGAGCCCTTTCTGTGGCGTTAACTCTCCCACATTCACACTAGAAAGTTGACTTGGCTTCTGGAAGTGGTACTGAGAGCCAAACCGGATTACTCCTACTGTGTAACCAGTTTTCACCTGTTTTTGTGTATGAAAGCGTTAATGAAAGAATACTTCTCCAAATGGTTTAATAATTGGTCAGAGGAAGGCAGTGCAATTCAAGGCCTTGTTAGGCAGGAGGTTGTTTGCAAACTACAGCAAACCACTTTAACAATCTGTAAAGCATCTTCCCTCTCGTGATCTTGTGCTTCTGTAAGAACATTACTCCTTGGCAGGCTGTGTTAATCATAAGCTGTTTGCAGAGACTTAATGCTCTGAATCACAAGCTCTTTGTCTCTAGTATAACTCTTATAAATCTCTTTTTCTAGTTTGGTGTGGCTGGCTATGGTAGCAATAGCCCTGTTTTTCATGTGGCATACTGTGCTCACTATTGTTCGAGATCACCATTAGAACACTTGACAATAACGTTTTCTTTCCAAACTGGCTTCTTTTTTCCAGTGCAGATTTTTTCTTTTCCTTTCCTGTTTATCTAAAGTTGCTGAAGGAAAAGGACACGTTGCGTCAAGGCTGATAGGACAAGAATTAGACCTACTGTATGTGCTAGTTGTATTCAGGCCTGCGAGCACTTCCTTTCTCCTCCCCCATACCGAAAGCCAGCGCTGCTCTACTCTTTGGGGTGGGCAGGGCAGGATACTGAGATTTACAAGACCTCTAGTCTTTGAAGTTCTGGTACACTTAATTTCTTTCCTATTTTTTTACAAAGCCTGAGGAAAACAGGTACAGGGAGTGTAGGATGGAAAGCTTCACACTCCCTACATTTGAGGTAGTGTGTTTGCTCTGGGGCTAACAGTAAAGAAATGCAAGCTTTGCTGGGATTTTGTGCTTGGGATCGGTTACAATTTAAAACTCAGTCTGAGCTTACCACAAAGCCAAATTCTGAAGTGATTCAGTCCTGATGCAGACACGTTTTCTCCTGCCTGGGTATGGACATGATGGGAGAACTTGCCGTTACGAAGTTGCATAGGATTTGTTAACACAGGGAAATCCCACCAGTTAAATCAGTTTAACAGATTTACTGACACTCCTGCCACTCCCATGTTGCTCATCTGTTTCAGCTACGTTTCAGTAAGTGCTTGCACAAGGGTTTGAAATACTTGAAGTAAATTTGATATCAACTGTACATTTACTAAAGCAGTGCAATTATCCTACATAAACAAGAATCAGGTCGAAACCTATAGATAGTCCCCTTCTTGTGGACCTGATTGGAAGGTATCACTAAGCCCAGTTACTTAGCACAGTTCTGTCAGACACCTCAAAGCACTAGTCCACAGACAGGGTTTGTGTGTAGTCTCCTCAAAATGTTTTGGGATCAAGAGTAACGGTGCGTTAGCTCAAACCATTGATTTTAAACTGATGTGACAAGCTCCTGCCTGAAGTGCATCAGGGAGCACTCACACCTGTAGCTTTGCTGATTGGTGGGCTGATGGCAGCCCTGAGGAGGGATGCAGTTAGAGGCAGTTAGAGGCAGCTGGAGGGCAGCAGTATCTCAGGCTAATAGAGCTGTTTGCAGAGTAAGCATCTGCCCATTGCCAAAACTGCATCCCAGCTACATTCCCTTCAAACAGCTTATTCACACTTTACCCCTTCACAGAACATTAGGGATTAGAACAGACCTCGAAAGATCATCTAGTCTAATCCTCCTGCCACAGCAGGATCACCTAGATCAAGTCGCACAGGAACATGGCCAGGAGGGTTTTAAACATCTCCAGAAAAGGAGGCTCCACAACCTCCTTGGGCAGCCTGTTCCAGTGCTCCGTCACCCTCACCATGAGGAAGTTCCTTGTCCTACTGATGTGGAACCTCCTATGTTCCAGCTTGCCCAAATTGCCCCTTGTCCTATCATTAGATGACACTGAGAAGAGCCTGGCTCCATCCTCCTGACACCCACCCCTCACATATTTATAGACATTAATGAGGTGTCCCCTCAGTCTCCTCTTCTCCAAGCTAAACAGACCCAGCTCCCTCAGCCTCTCCTCTTGAGGGAGGTGCTCCACTTCCTTCATTATCCTCCTTGCTCTATGCTGGACTCCCTCCAGCAGCTCTATGTCCTTGGACTGAGGGGCCCAGAACTGGACACAGTGCACCAGATGTGGTCTCACTAGTGCACAGTAGAGGGGGAGAAGAACCTCTCTCGATCTGCTGACCACCCCCATTCTGATCAACCCCAGGATGCTATTGGCCCACTTGGCCACAAGAGCACACTGCTGGCTCATAGTCATCCTGCTGTCCAGCAGGAGCCCCAGGTCCCTTTCTCCTACATTGCTCTCCAACAGCTCAGTCCCCATCCTATACTGGTACCTGGGGTTGTTCTTGCCCAGATGCCAGACTCTGCACTTGCCCTTGTTATACTTCATTAAATTTCTCTCTGCCCAGCTCTCCAGCCTGTTAGACTGGCTGTCTTCTATTAGAGGCTGGTGTCTATTACTCAGTGGCAACTGAGAAGGTGAGGCAGGCAAGGGCAGTGCTCACCTTCTGCCACGGCCCTTCACTTCAGCCCACTCACCCCTTTTACTTGGGCTTCTGTCCTCCATCTGAGAGGTGCAGGATACTTGGGCTCCTTGTTTCTGGCTCTCATTTGGCTGTTGTCCAGACTGGCTCCAGCAGGCTACCTCTAATTTAGCCTCTCCAGTTCTCCTGAGTCTACTTCCACTTGTAGATTTTCAACCTGACCTTGCAGCTGTGCCACTCGGTCAAGCAGATAATCTCTCTGCTCGCACTGTACACAGCCAGGAAAACTTGAGAGTGTGTTACATTCCTGGCAGCCTGTCACCTGCACTGCTTCATCTTGTTGGGGGACCTCTGTTTGAGTTCCCACGTCCGTATGCAGTGGTGACCGTAGCCTGGTCCTGCTCTGCTGCCGCGTTGGTACCATTTCTTTTTGCCCCCTGGCAGCTAAAGTGGCTGAAGCAGGTACCGCTCTCACTGCTTCGTGCAGTCTGAGCATGACTTCCCGTTTCGCCTTCCTCAAAGACATCTGGGTCCTCTGGAGATCATCTGGTCCAACCTCCACTGACAGCAGGATCACTTACAGTGGGTTGCACAGGGATCAAATCCAGGTCAGTTTTACATGTCTTCAGAGAAGGAGACATTCATTTTTGGAACAGATTTCATATGAGGAACGGCTGAGGGATCCAGGGCTGTTTAGCCTTGAGCAGAAGGAGATTGAGGGGAGACCACCTTGCTCTCTACAACTACTTGAAAGGAGGGTGTAGAGAGACAGGGGTTGGTCCGTTCTCCCTAGTGGCCAGTGATAGGACAAGAGGAAATGGCCTTCAGCTGCGCCAGGGGAAGTTCAGGTTGGATGTCAGAAGGAAGTTCTTTCCTGAGAGGGTTATCAGGCACTGGAACAGCTGCCCAGGGGAGGGGGTTGAGTCCCCATCCCTGGAGGGGTTGAAGAGAAGGGTAGATGTTGTACTGGGGGACAGGGTTTAGTGGTGCTGATAGGGCTGGGAAGAGGTTGGACTTGATGATCTAGAAGGTCTCTAATGTTCTGTGGTGATTCTGTGATTTTAAGGAGACTTTACAAGCCTCTATTGGCAGCTGGTGACAGTGTTCTGGCACCCTCAGCATGAAGTAATGCCTCCTCGTGTTCAGGTGGAACTTCCTGTCTTCCAGTGTGTGCTTATTGCCCCTTGTGTTGTCGCTGGGCACCACTGAAAAGAGTCTGGCCCCATAGCCCTGACATCCACCATGTAGATGTGTAAAATCCCCTCTCAGTCTTTGTTAGGGTGCACAATCTGCAGGCCCTCAGCTCTTCTTCCCCAGAGCTGCTTTCCCCAACCTGTGCATGGGGTGATTCCTTTCCTTTCCTCACTGAATGACATTAGGGTCTTCTCCACCTAGTTCTCCAGCCTGTCCAGGTCACAGTTAATGTTAGCACAGTCTTCTCTGGTCTGTCAGCCCTCCACTGGGCTGTAAGGAACCTCTAACTCTTGTGAAGGCACCATCTAGACCTTCCCCCCTCCCTCCCCAGCTCTTGTTTATGTGCTTAGATCTGTCAGCCTGACCTCATGGGTTCTCTCTCTGCTCTCGTCCCCCCCAGAGCGGACACATGCCAGCGGTGCGGGTGTGGGATGTGGCTGAGCGCTCGCAGGTGGCTGAGCTCCAGGAGCACAAGTATGGTGTGGCCTGCGTGGCCTTCTCCCCCAGCTCCAAGTACATCGTTTCAGTGGGCTACCAGCATGACATGATTGTCAACGTGTGGTCATGGAAGGTGAGTTCTCTAGGAGGGTGAGTGAGCCATGAGGTGGGTGGTGCTGAATTAAGAACAAGTGGACCTCCTGACCACAAACTGCTTCAGCTCCATCTCACTTTCTGCTTGTTTACAGTTCCACGGCTGTTTGTGTTTGTCAGACAGGTCTGGACAGAGCTGTGGTCCCCTAGGGAAGGTCTGAATCCCTTCAGTGAGGGGAGACATGTGACATCTGTCCAGGCAGAAGAACCTGGGCTGTGAAATCTTGCTGAAGCCTTCTGCTTCTTTAGAAGCTTATTGAAAACTAACTTATAAGGTTGAAGGAGGAAATTCTCGTGCTTCACATTTCTTTTGTGGGGTAGTGGATGCTCTTGGATTGTTTTGGTGGTGATAGTTGGGTTTGTGAAAGTGTTGTGGCTGAGAAAGGGAACAAAGAAATAACCATGGATGGAAGGTGACAGAGGCACTCGGCTACTGGGTTTGGGCAGCATGGTGGAAACAAAGTCTGGGGCTTATTCTCCACAAAACGCTCAAGTGTGTGTGGTGTGGGTGTAAGAAACAAGGGTTAGCAGGGTGCTTGGAGGCTTCTGAGCTAATAAGTGCTGAGCTCCTCCACCCTCTTGTTGCTGTAACCCTCTCTGATAGAGAGGACATTAAAAAACCCCCAATTGTATTGCTTTGGTTAAATTTGACGTGGTTATAGAATGGGTTGGAAGAGACCTTATCCAGCTCCAACCCTCTGCCACGGGCAGCAACACCTCTCACCAGACCAGGTAGCCCAGAGCCCCATCCAACCTGGTCCTGAACAATTCTGGGGAGGAGTCATCCAGAGCTTCTCTGGACAACTTGTTCCAGTGTCTCAGCACCTGCGCAATAAAGATGTCCTTCCTTATATCAAACTTAAATCTACCTCTTCATAAATGTACCTCCTTCAGCTGGACTGCATTACCCTTCAGCCTGCCACTGCACTCCCTGGTAAAGAGCCCCTCCCCATCTTTCCTGTAGGACCCCTTTAAGTAGTGGAAGCCTGCTCTAAGGTCCCCCAGGAGCCTTCTCTTCTCTTCTCTTTTCTCCTCTTCTCTCTTCCTCTCTTCTCTCTTCTCTCTTCTCTCTTCTCTCTTCTCTCTTCCTCTCTTCTCTCTTCTCTCTTCTCTCTTCCTCTCTTCTCTCCTCCTCTCTTCTCTCCTCTTCTCTTCTCTCCTCCTCTCTTCTCTTCTCTTCTCTTCTCTCCTCCTCTCTTCTCTCTTCCTCTCTTCTCTCTTCCTCTCTTCTCTCTTCTCTCTTCTCTCTTCCTCTCTTCTCT
>JAOXOE010000441.1:18623026-18687501 GCA_028565055.1 Phoeniculus purpureus | reverse complement strand
TCCTGTGCGACTTGGTCTAGGTGATCCTGCTGTGGCAGGGGGATTGGACTGGATGATCTTTTGAGGTCCCTTCCAATTCCTGACGTCCTGTGATTCTGTCATTCTGTGACTTGGTCTATGTGGTCCTGCTGTGGCCAGGAGATTGGACTATAGATGGTCTTTCGAGGTCCCTTCCAATCCCTGATGTTCTGTGATTCTGTGATTCTGTAACTGGGGGTAGTTTCTAAGTTAGATCCTTGCATAGTTTGTCTCATAACTCACCTTTGTATTTCAATGCTGTTTTCCTTAAACCTCATTCCCTCTTGTCTTGAGAATCCAGTTTGCTTAGGGACTGGGGAGGAGACAACAGTAAAGCATCTTTCTTCCCTTATTCAGGGTTGACTTGCCTGGGTCTGTTATGAAGATGAGAGGTTATGGCCTTTGCCCTTCGTGGGAAATGAGAGTAGGTTAAAGATGACATTGGTCAGAACGTGTAGTGAAATGTTATGGCAAAGTGTTTCCATGGTAATTGCAATTCATCACTCAAAAGTAAATAAAATCAGTGGTTTGGAATGCTTATAAAATAATGTATTTCTCCATGGGGTTGTTGGTTTTGGTCATAACAGTCCCCTGCAATGCCACAGGCTTCGAGCAGGGTGGGGGGTTCTAACTGACAGGAGGCTGAATATGAACCAGTAGTGTGCCCAGGTGGCCAAGAATGCCAATGGCATCCTGGCCTGGATTAGAAACTGTGTGTCCAGCAGGACTAGGGAGGTGATAGTCCCCCTGTTCTCAGCACTGGTGAGGCCGCACCTTGAGTCCTGGGTCCAGTTTTGGGTATCTCAGTACAAGGGAGACACCGAGGGGCTGGAGTGAGTGCTGAGGATGGCAACGAAGCTGGTTAAGGGCCTGGATAATAAATATTATGAGGAGAGATTGAGAGAATTGGAGCTGTTTAGTTTGAGGAAGAGGAGGCTTAGGTGAGACCTTGTCACTCTCTACAACTATCTGAAAGGACATTGTAGAGATGTTGGTGCTGGTCTGTTCTCACAGGTAGTTAGCGACAGAACCAGAGGGAAGGGCTTCAGGCTTCAACAGGGGAGGGTTAGATTGGACATCAGGAAGAAATTATTCCTGGACAGAGTGGTCAGGCCCTGGAATGGGCTGCCTGGGGTGGCGCTTGAGTCCCCATTCCTGGATGAGTTTAAAAGATGCTTAGATGTAGTGTTGGGAGTTGTGGTTTAAGAGTAAACCTGAGGAGTAGGACTCATGGTTGGACTTGATCCCAAGGGTCTTTTCCAACCTGAATGACTCTCTGATTCTAGGTAGAGAAAATAAAACAGAAAAAGGTGACAACATACTTATCAGCTCTCACCACTACCCTGGAACTATTAATTACTATTAATAACCCGTCACTATTAACATTGAAAGTAACTAATGCTCTTAGAACTTGGAATAACTTCTACACTAAATGTCTTCCTTGCGTCAGAAGGGTAATTCACTGTATTCACTCAGGCCCCATTTCCACACTAAGCAAAATATCATTGAATGGTTATTCTAGCCCTGTGCAGTGTTTATTAAGTCTATTAAATCCTCATGTTATTGTTTAATAGTCTTGTTTTAATAAAGCCTACTTGGTTTAAATGGTCTCAAATTAATTAGGGAAAGTAGAGTAATACCTTAGTTTATACTTCTAAAAGGATTTTAGAGGCTAGCTTAATTAAAAATATGAGCCTATAGCTACTGAGTTTTCCCCACATCTTTACCATGCTTTAAAATAACTGACTACAGTATTCCAGAGTAATTTTGCTATTTTACCACTCTCAGAGGCTTCCCATAATCTCCTTCACAACCTGGGCCTCATATTTCCTTTACAAATACTATATAATAAGGTCTGCAGTATCTGTGATACTAGTATTGCCGTGATACTAAGAGCAATGTTGTGTCAGAGAACGTTTCCTTTGCAGAAAGTGGCACTTTTTATCTGAGGAAGATAAAAGGCACTACAAAGAAAGACGTCACAATGAACAAACTACTCCGTTTGTAGTTTACAGAGTGGCTGGCTGAAGAAAAACATTTAATGGTGAGGTTTTGGGAAAAAAAACCAAAAGATGTTTCCTGAAATGCTAAGGGCGAAGTGCAGGGAAGATTTCAGTGACATGGAGAAGTTTCCCTGTGGAATTATCCCCTGGTTGTGAGCTGCTCATTGACGGTGCAGGCATGAGCTCACAATCTGCTGTATCAAAGTACAGAAGTACGCTTGTGTTTTCTCATGTGCTGATGTATTTGTACATTGAACTCTGTTTCAAACAAAAGGTGATCCTGCTGTGGCATGGGGATTGGACTAGATGATCTTTTGAGGTCCCTTCCAATCCCTAATGTTCTGTGTTCTGTGAAAATCTCTCTCTGCAGTACCCATCAAAGTATGCAGTACCATATGTGGCTGTATCCCTGTTACTGTACAGTTTCAGAGCAGGAATTCCTGCTGAAGGGGGTGATGGGGGCTGCAAGTTTGCAATAAGAGAGTCCTCTCGAGAGCCGCAGAGATTGGAATTCACCTATTTTTCCATTTATTCTTCTCTATAATAATATAGAGAAATGGAACTTTCTTTTTCAGTGAGATAAAATGGTTGCTGATGTAACGGGAGCTCTTGCTCCACTAGTCATCTTGGAAGATAACAGAATCAAAGAACATTAGGGATTGGAAGGGACCTCAAAAGATCATCCAGTCCAAACCCTCTGCCAGAGCAGGACCACCTAGACCAAGTCGCACAGGAACATATATTTGAAGAGGAGGCTGAGAGGAGACCTCATCACGCTGCAACTCCCTGAAAGGATGTTGTGGAGAGGTTGGTGCTGGTCTCATTTCACAAGCAGTTAGTAATAGAACAAGAGAAATGGGTTCAAGTTACAACAGGGTAGGTTTAGACTTGATCTTAGGAATAATTTTTTCCCAGAAAGGGTGTTCAGTCACTGGAATGGGCTTCCCAAGGAGGTGGTTGAGTCGCCATCCCTGAATGTGTGTAAAGATGAGGCATGTGATTTAGGAGTGCACTTGTAAGGTAGGGTACATGGTTGGACTTGATGATGCGAGAGGTCTTTTCCAACGAGAGTGATTCTGTGATTCCGTCTCTTTGAACTGCTAATGATCTGTGTATCTGTGTGTATAAATTGTGGGCTGTCAATTCATAGAATCATTAGGGATTGGAAGGGACCTTGAAAGATCATCTAGTCCAATCCCCCTGCCACAGCAAGATCACCTAGACCAAGTCACACAGGAACATATCCAGGTGGATTTTAACTGTCTCCACTGACAGAGACTCCACAGCTTCTGTGGGCAGCCTATTCCAGTGCTCCAGTACCCTCCCTGGGGAAAAGTTCCTTCTCATATTTATATGGAAGCTCCTATGTTCCAGCTTACAACCATTGGCCCTTGTCCTATCATTAGATGACACTGAGAAGAGCCTGGCTCCATCCTCCTGACACCCACCCCTCACATATTTATAAACATTAATGAGGCACCCCTCAGTCTTCTTTTCTCCAAGCTAAAGAGAGCCAGCTCCCTCAGCTTTTCCTCACAGGGCAGATGTTCCACTCCTTTCATCATCTATGTGGCTCTGCACTGGACTCTTCCCAGCAGCGGTGTGTCCCTCTTGAGCTGAGAGGCCCAGAACTGGACACGATACTCCAGATGTGGTCTCACCAGGGCAGAGTAGAGGGGGAGAACCTCTCTCGATCTGCTAACCACCTCACTTCTGGTACACCCCAGAACAGAGATCTCTAATTCCTCCTGCTTGTTCCTCATGCTGCGTGCATTGGTGTGCAGGCATTTTAGGGTGCGAGTTGAGCGCTCCGATTTCACCCTGTGATGGTGGGAAGCCTCATGATCTTCATCAAAACCAGATCTCTGTCCCACTGGTGCCCACCCAGCAACCATCCCACCCCACTTCAAATCTAGTTTAAAGCTCTCTGAATAAGCTCTGCCAATTCCTGCCCCAGAAACCTTTTTTCCTTCTGAGATAAACCTCTCCCATGTGTAACTGTCAGGTCTGGTGTTTCATAAAACCAGCCATTATCAAAGAACCCAAAGCCCTGCCTGTAGCACCAGTCTCGTCACAGGCATTTATAGCCTGAATCCTTCTATTCCAGCCCGTGTTCTCATCCAAAAAGGGAAGTAATGAAAAGAATATAATTTGTGTCCCGGACTCTTTCAGCAAACATCCTAAGATCTTGAAGTCTTTCTTCATTCCCCTCGGGCTACAGAATGCAGCTTCCTCCCCACCTGTCTGGAAGATCAGTAGTGGGTAATAGTCACTTGTTTTCATCAGGTTAGGGAGCATCCTAATGATATCCCTGATTCGGGCTCCAGGTAGACTGCAGACTTCCTTATGATGAGGGTCAACTCTGCATATTGGGTTTTCAGTTCCCTTCAGGAGCATGTCTCCAATAACTAATACCCTTCTCTTCTTCTTTGTGGAGGAGTTTGTCATATTACTGGAAGACCTATCCAATTTATCTAATTGCGATACGACCTCTGGAATAGATTGCTTATCGTCTATATCTCTATTGGACTGTCTGTCTTCTGGGAGGGTGTCATACCTATTTCTCAGATGCACCTGGGAAGGTGAGGCAGGCAAGGGGTGTGCTCGCCTTCTGCCATGGCCTTGCACTTGCCTCCACTCACCCGTTCTACTTAGGCTTCTGTCTTCCATCTGAGAGGCACAGAATACAGGAGCTCCTTGATTCTGGCTGTTGCTATTTGGCTGTTGCCCTCTTTCCTCCCTTGGGCTTCAGGAAACCCCCCAACCATCTTAAAACCCTCAAGAAACAGCAGGGTTCCAGACACTGGTAGTGCTGTCTCGTTGATTTAACTGCTAAGTCAAGGAGCGTCATCTTCTACGCAGTACTGTCCCAACATTCAGTCTGTTAGATGTCAGATTTGTCTGCCCTAATTCATTTCTATTTTTCAGTTAATGCAGATCACTCAAGAGAGCTGCTTTCAGTTCAAAATCCAAAGAGACTCCACCTCCCATTTCTTTTCCTGTAATTCTAACTCTGGGATAGCCTTGCACCATTACATTTGGATCTACTTTGTTTGCCGCTGCTGACTGTGTCCTTCTTGAACTGAGGGGCCCAGAACTGGACACAATATTCCAGACCCTGTCTCACCAGAGCAGGGTAGAGGGGGAAGAAAACCTCTCTCGATCTGCTAAACACTTTACTTCTGATACACCCCAGGATGCCCTTTGGACTACTTGGCCACAAGGGCACATTGCTGGCTCATGGTCATCCTGCTGTCCGCTAGGACCCCCAGGTCCCTTTCCCCTACACTGCTCTCCAACAGGTCAGTCCCCAACCTGTGCTGGTACCTAGGGTTGTTCTTGCCCAGATGCCAGACTCTACACTTACCCTTGTTATACTTCATTAAATTTCTCCCCACTCAACTCTCCAGCCTGTCCAGGTCCTGCTGAATGAGGGACCCTCGCTCTGTGCTGGCATCAGGACTGCACAGCAGTGTATACACCCAGGATAGGACTTGGATCTTTACTCCTGCTTCTTGCTTTAGTCTTTTTGATAAGAATCAGTGGTCCTTCTTTTAGTTAACCAGGGAAATCAGGCCTGGAATCTTTGTCAATGATGTCAGCAGGGAAGTCCCAGGCTGAATAGTCAGAGCCCATGCACCTCTGGGCTGTGCTGTGCTGAGCCCTCCTCTGCCTTATTCAGTGGTGATGCACTGGCAGGCAGTAGGGAAGCTCGTGCTGCTGCTCATCGACATCATGTATTTTGTAGTTGGGGAGCTCCTGCTCCTAGCATTCTTGGGAGTTTTTGAGCAACAGGAGTGGGATAAGGAGTTAGACGAGTACTGTGTTTCTAAGCATAGAAGCATGATCTTTCGAGGTCCCTTCCAATGTCTAATATTCTGTGAATCTGTGTGAATACCTACCACTGCAGCCACAGGACCAGAAACATTTACAACAAAGGCATCATGAACACATGAATGCCCAAACAGTGACCTCCAAAGGAAGTCCATAGGTTAAGGCCAGTGTAGGTACAGGGATGGAACTGCCTCTGTTATCCAGGGCTCAGGGACAATGTGGATACATCAGTGTGTCCAAGGTGATCTGTTAAAGTGTCCAAGATTCTTTTGGATGTGTTTAGGTGCTTGGAATTGGTGTCACTGATGGACAGGCAGCACTAGTAACACCATGACTGTTTCAGCTTTCTTATACCTTTGGTTGTGCAATCTTGTTTTCATCTAATGATGATTTACCATAGCATTTGAGCCAGAAATGCTTATGTAAGAGACTTGTTTCTGTATGGCTTCGATGGGAAGGGATTTTTTTTTTTCTGAAAGTTTGTATTGAGCTAGGAAAAAATGCTTGTCTTACAAGGGAGTGAAAGCAACCCTTCTGTTTTGAAGAAGCTCTGTGGGCATTTCTGAGTGCACATGATGAATGTGTACATGATGAATGAGTGGGATGTTATGAGAGAGAAAGGATTTCTGTTTTCATGTGAAAGTTTCTACAGATACTCTGCAGATGGTCTACAGAGGCTCTAACACTAGGTTGGGTCCATTTTTACTTGAAATTGCTTTTTCTAGGCTTTAGGAACTGTTGGGTCACCGGAAGACAGTGTTAGGAAATGAAACGTTAAGCTGTGTCACCCAGCAAGCAGTGAGGAGTAGATCACAACAGTGATGGGCTGGGAAATCATAGGATCATAGGATGTTAGGGGTTGGAAGGGATCCAAATAGATCATTGAGTCCAACCCCCTTGCCGAAGCAGGACAAAACTGAAGCAGAAGAATGAAGCAGAATGAAGCAGACAGCTTCAATTTGAATGAAGCTTCAAAAATGAAGCAGAATATAAGAGTGATGGCCACAATGAGATTTCAGATTGGGGTGGGTAAGAATGAGTTCCAGTAAGAAAACAGAGATGAAAGGGACTAATCTCCAGACTTTAAATGTATACTGAGGCTTTTGAATCTCACCTTTTCACTGTCACGTAGCAATCGGCTGACAAGCTCCTTGGTTCATTCCCCTCTTGCCTTTAGAAAAAGCAGAGTGGTTCCTGTTTGTGCAGGCAGTGAAGCGTATACATCTTAGGACTAATGCTATCCAAACACTAAAAGTACCAGCATTTTTCTGTGATGGAATGTTGGGGGGGTAATGCAGTTTGATATTTTAAATTAGCAAGTGTTTGACAACACTAAACCAAATCCCTTTAGGATTTTCCATCGAATACAACTGAAACTCAGTAAATTTTGCAAAAAAACACCACGTATAGCAACAAGTCCAAACCTTACAGTCTTCACTGACAGGCCTGGGGGCAGTGGGCATCTCATTTACGAATCCTCTGAAAACAGCAGTTCAGTATTTCAATCCAGAGCAAGAGACACTTCTGGTGAACTCTAAGGCGAACTCTATCTAAACAACAGTTTAAATTTAAAGATCCCCTTGGTAAAATCAGGTCTACTTCTTTAGTACAAACAAGTTCATGGTAAGGGCATCTTTTTCTTTGATAATAACTACATTTGTTTCTTTCCCTAAGTTTCCTTAAGCTTTTGGAGTACTCCTGCATGTAATTTGAGTTTGACCGGTTTCTACCAATCACAGAGCCTGCCTGCTGCAGACTCTGGCTGTTCTGAAATGCTCTGTTTTGATATTGGCAGCATTCAAACCCTTCTCATCTTTCCCCTAAAACTGGTAACCCTCTTTTGATTTGTGAGGGGTAAGGAGTGGACTGAAATGATAAAATCGTCATAGGAGACTATAAAATTTATCATGAGATGGAGATCTATTAGCATCTAACATTTTCTTTGGCTTGACTGCATCTCCAAGTTTACCAGAACATACACAAATAGTTTCTAGTTCTAAGAAGTGCGCAGACCTCAGTTTTGCATATGGCTGCCTCTCCAAACCACAAGTCACTGAAGAATGTCAGTGTGATGTTTGGCTGGTTAGAAGAGGGCAGCACTCCTAAAGCAGGCTTGTGGTTTTAGCCCTGCAGTAAGAAGACTCAAATGTTAGACAGATTATTTTCTTTAACATCTATTATAATTTATTTTTTTTCCAGTCTGAAGTAGCAGCACCTGTGTAACCTTATTTAACTGCCTTCACACATTTTACTTTCCTTCAGCTAGTGCTCTGCCAGTGTGACAAACTTTCCTCTCTTTGAACTGCAGAACTCTGTGAAGGATGGTATTTCTCAGCCCAGTTCCATAATGTGAATGTCCTCTATAGGCTGCTTATTGGAAGCTGTCATTTTACTAATGCTGTCAGAACATGACTTATCAGAGAAGAATAAATCTTATGGGGAAACTGTTAGAAAAAAGCCCCAAAGATTGTTGCATATAAGGATCTGTTTGCTTAGCCTTGAGTTCTTCCCAAGCATGGATCAGTACAATAATTTGCTGAATAATTTCATGAAGAATTTTTTCTCCGGTAGAGGCTGTGCAGAACATTTATCCATAGAGTTGAATCCAAAGTTAGCAAGACATTTTAATGTTATGTTTCCATGCCTTTGTGTTGACAACAGTAAAAAATAGTATGTTTTATAGTCTTTAAGTATTCTTTTCATACTCTGAAGACCTGAGGGATATTAGAATCATAAAATCATAGAATGAATTGAGTTGGAAGAGACCTCAAAGGTCCTCTAGTTCCAACCCCCATGCCATGGGGAGGGATACCTCTCACCAGACCTGGAGCCCCATCCAGCTGGCCTTGAACACTTCCAGGGATGGAGCGTCCACAGCTTCCTTGGGCAACCTGTTCCAGCCCCCGTAGTGAAGAACTTTTTCCTGTCATTACCCTTGACCTGTCACTACAAGCTCTTATAAAAAGTCCCTCCTCAGCCTTCTTATAGGCCCCAGTTTTTGGCTTTTGCCCTCATCATACTCATGAGAATGTGATTTGTCTGGAGGATTTGAAAACTGCATATAAATTCATCCAGGGGCTACAGAGGAGTATGATTTGTCACGTTTAATTTCTGTTTACTGGGACGCTACAGAAAGATTATGATAATCAGTGCACCCCAACCGAGCAATCCTGTCTCTATTCCAGTTTATTTTCCATTCACATTCCTTTTCTATTTCTACAGTGACAGCAGTTCACAACAAATGCTCTCCCGTGTGGGCAAGGGGCATTCAGTTCCTCGCTTGCTGCTCCCCACCATCTGCTATGAGTGCTTTGCTGTCCCTTACTCCTCCCTAGCGGAGCTGACTGTCCTTAGAATGGCCGACAACTGATTTCAGCAAAATGCAGTTCTGTGAAAAGACGGCAGAAATTTCCTAGCAAGAGAAGGCAATTCAAAGCTGAATTCAGTCTTCTTTGAAGTCCAAAATACCTGCCTTCCAGTGACCAGAAAGTCTGCTTTTTACAGTGAACAGCCCTTTTGTTAGAGCTCTTAGTAACACAGGGAATTTGTTAAAATATTAATTTTATTTCCCCACTATCACTTTAAACCTGAGGCAGCTCTGTGTTTTCCTGAGAACCAATGAGGCTTGACATTTTTTTAATTAAAAACCAGCAAAGGTGGGGTTTGTGTTTCCTTGCCTGCAGAATGCATTTGAAGCACCTCTGTCTCCAGCTGGCTGTGGGAGCAGAGCCAGCCCATAATGGTTTCAAGCCCAGTGTGTGCACAGGGAAATGGGTTTTCACCTGACTGATGACTCTGAAAGCATTTGCAGCTCAGATTGCTGAGGCTGGTAGCACTGAAGTTGTTTAGAAGAGAAGAAAAAGGAGGTGGATGTGTTTTTCAAAACCTGGTAATTCTTCCCGGTCAAGTACAGTAAATGGTGCATGAAGGGTCTCATTACATTGGCTCGTGGGCACCCCGCTCCATGAAACCTTTTGAAGTGGTTGCCAGACGATGTTAACTGAGTTTGGTTGAACTTCCTCAGTGCCCTCTTCCCGGGGCCTGCAGCCCTTCCTTCAGCTGGGCTGGCAGAAGTTTTGTTACTGGGGCAATCCATTAAGACTTTGTAGGAGCAGATCTGAAAATGAATTGTTCACCATGGCACTGCTTAAGAATGCAAAGCAGTGTGACCCTGAAACATCTTCGACTACCCGGGTGTCCTTACCAATTTTGCATAACATTTGTTGCTTCTCAGGCATCAGTTGCTCCAGTCTGAGTTTGGACGTTTTAGGAAATTCCTAGTATCTCTACCTATTCCGTTACACAATAATTCCGTTGTCATTTCCTTAGGTCTGATAACAACTTTATTGTCCCGAGTGACTTAATCTTTGCTTTAGGGCCTCGTGATCTTGCAGTCATCTTTATAGCACCTCGCTAATGGGAATCCTTCCAGCATTATGCTGCGGAAGGGAAAAGGAAACATCTTTGTAAGGGAGTCTGCTCTCAATCATGGTGTTTGGGTATGAGAGAGGTGTGTTGTATTCAAGGTTCACAGGTTCAAGGAGCAGGAAATAGGATAGGGTGTTAAGCAGAATGTGCAGTGGCCCCCAGGACTGCACTTTGGAGGAACTGACTGCTGTTTGAGTGAGGAGCAGACATCCTCAGGAACACTTAAAACTATGAAAAAGGGAGAAGAAATATGGAGTCTAGAAAGAGGAAAAGGAATCTGAGGGAAGAGCAATAGATGAGGTAGTGCAGACCTTGCTCCTTGGGATGTGTGTCTAAAAGTGGGGCTGGATATCTGAAAATGTGCTTTTCTAAGGGTTTTCAGGTTCCTGCCTCTCCCCAGCTCTGCAGCTTCGTGGCCTGTTTCATGATAGATCATTGTTTCCGCGTGGAACTGTAAAGCGCAAACATGCTTGAAGATGGGCAGGTGGCAAGTGAAATTATTTGAGCTTTATGAAAAGCCAAGAAATCGGGGAGACAGACCGTTGGTTTCAGCTCTGGGCAGACGCTCAGGTCAAGTCTTATTTTGTCCAAACCACTTCCCTTACCCTTAGGCATGATTTTTTTCAGAGTGAAAGGACAGGCAAAGTCCAGGGAGATTCCAGAGCCCAGCTTGTTTTGCAGCTGGCTGGACGTGGAATTCATCAGTGACGAAGCCAGACTGTGCACTCTCTTCCCGTGGCTATAGCAGGCTAGTGCACGCACACAGGAGCGTGCACACGCATGCATGTGCTCGCACCAGAACAAACCAGTTCTCTCCTGTTTGCTGGGGAGGCTTTGGTTACAGTGTCTGAAGCCAGAGATTTAATTTGAGCCGTTCAGAGTTGGTGCTGTAACTCTGCCTGCCTCCTTCAGAGAAATCCTCCCCCTTGCCTGCCTGCTTTTCCAGCGTGCCCAGCACAGAAAGCATGAACCGACCCCAGCTCGCCTTCGCAGCTGGGACTTATCAGCCAGAACACACACATGTAGGTCAGCCATGGGAACGCGGCAAAGTGTTGGATCCACCAGAGCACTAAGGAAAGGGGGAGTGCAGGGCAGTGGGAGGAGCAGGGCCAGGTTCTTTTTTTATCGTTAATATTATTATTATTGTCTGGTCTTTTGGAAAGGAAGGGGAAGAAAGATTACAGCAGCTTTTCTACTAAATGAAAAGATTAGCATGGCATGGATGCTTTGCTGGGGCGTGATGAGATTTGCAGCAGATGAGCTGGTTGCTAGGCAATGCTAATGAAAAGCAGGCTTTCAAAACTCCTGTGCTGTGCAGCCCCAAAAGTTATCTAAACTCCCTCCTGCAGCAACACCCCCCACACCCCATCCCATCCAACTTCCCAAATAGTTATAAAGATCCACGCCAGGAACAAGAAGGCCAGATGCTGCACCCAGTGTTGGGCAACTGGCTCTTCCTGAGCTGCCTGCGAGAAACACACACACACACACGGACAACTGTGCTTTCTTTTCCTCTTTATAAAGGAGGTAATTGAAAACAAAACACTAGACCTTAAAAAAAATGGGGGTGTGAGGGTAACCAAAAAGTGAGCAGTGGCTCCCAAAGCAGCTTGGTCTCGGCTGTGGGAGCTCGGCAGGGTTCAAGGTGTGCCCGAGCGCGCATGTGCCTGCCGGGGACAGGTACGGGTTTGTCTTAGGTTTGTCTCTGTGCGTCTTCAAGCTGGCCTGGAGCTCTTCCCCTCCTCCCAGCCCACTGTAGGCCTCCTTTCCCTTTCAAGGCCTTCCGACACAATGAGCTGGTTTTCCCATGCTCCCTGTGAACGCCGGGTACGTGCGTGAAAGCACCAGCCTCAGAGGGCCCTTTGAAATGCAGAGATTGAGCGGTGCTGGAGTTCCAGGCGGGGGTTCTTCTGTTCTCACAAATGACCCGTGCCTGGCTTCCCTTCTCAGAAGTATCAGCATTCTTAGATATCCCAACAACTCTCTCTCAGTTGTTTTTTTTAGGTGAACTTAATGTTGGTAGGACAGCCTTGAGACTGATGTTTGTTGCTTACTCCTTACTGCTGTGGCTAGCATGCCTCAATCCTAAAGCCAAGTCCTTTCCTGTCAGCAAAACAAGGTATTTCCATGGTCAGCTCTTGGCTAAAAACACCAAAGAGGCAACATTTCACAAGGTCTAATTCAAAATAATGCAGTCAAACCATACAACCTTGTCATGAAAAAGCGACACTGTTGACGTTTCTGAGCGACGTTGGGCCTCTAGACTGAATGGCCCACTTTGAGTTTCACCTATCGCCCGTCCCAGTAAGTCACACTGGGTGTGAAGGGCTGTGATCTCCCTCTGATGCCAACGTAGGTTTTTCACTAGCACTTTTTTGGAGGTCAGAGGTTAGCATGGATTTAAAACAGAATTTAAAATGACTGTGAAGCCCAAGTACGAGTCTCATATGGTGGTCCCATAAAGGTAGCCCAAGTCTGACCATTAATGAACTCGGCTGAGGTCTGCAGAAGCCAGTGGCACTTGGCGTAATGAAACCAAGAGGCTGTCAGGGTTTTGTGGGATTTTTGTTTTGTTAAAAAACACAGTGGAGCAGCTCTGTTTTTCCTGGATGCTCTCACTGACGCTGGTATGAATTGTTAATCAATAAGAAATTTCGTGGGCAGCCAGATTTTGCGGGGTTGCTGTAGTGACCTCTTTATACCCTATTTCAGATGGCAGAGGCTTGTATGTTCTTTTTTATTCCCTTTTCTCCTTTTTTCTACCATCAGCACTGTTTTAGTCAGTATTACGTGGATAATGAGATATTAAACCAAGGTCTTGAATGTGTGTGGTCATTAAAAATCTCAAAGCATTCCCTCCAGAAGTTAATCTTTAAATTATCAGTTAGGGGAATTCAATTTTGCTTCCATAAATTCTCCTGCTGTTTCAATTAAATCAGGATGGCCAATTTCTAAGTGCTTGGGAATAAGGCCAGCTGCTGGGTGCAGGCTGTGGGATGGAAATTCAGGTAATGCTCCTTTATTTGAAGGACAAATTGTGGTTCTGCAGAACACTGTTACAGGATGTGTTAGGGAGTGTGATAAGGGCAGAGCAACTGCATGCCCTCCCTCCTGTCCTTTGTCAGGCCAAGCAAAATGCCTGCAGGGCTCCATGTTTCAGAAACCAAACTCCAGGCACTGGAGATGTGCCTGGACAGATGTGCATACAGCCCCCAGGGGCTCTGCATCACTTGTGGACATCAGCATCCTTTTGTGTAGCTTCGTCTTCTTTACCTTGGTATTTTCTAGGATAAAATGTAATGTACAAATGCAATATAGACACATCTCTGCAAAATAATATGATCTGATATTTTATGCTCTGAAATCAGCACCCAGTGTGTGCCTTTCCTATGTGGTTTTGCTCCCACCAGGGCGGTGTCCCCAGGGTGCACTGTGGTCACTCCCTATGCCTGCAGGCCTTTGCAGAAAAGCACTACCAAAAATACTGTGTTTAGTAGTTGTAACAGAATTAGGTGATGAGTATAAAGCATGGCCAGTTTTCATTCACGTGCCACTGCATTTTTCCCTTGTACACTATCAACTACTGAATTTTGTCAGGACAAGTCCTACCGATGTGCTGGTCAGTAGCAAACTGGCTTGAGGGTCACCTCTGTGATCTCTGTATCCTGTGTTCATGTATGCAAGAATTCACAAGGGAGCCATTCCATGTGATTTATCAACATGGGATGTGCTTGTGGGAGATAGAGATAAATCTGGTAAAACATATTATCCTGGAGGTTTCAAGGTGTTTAGTTAGCTAGAAAGTATCTAACACATTTGAATGATCCTGATGGCAAACTTCCCTTCATATAAGGCTTGCCTCTGCACGCACTGCAGTCAGTGGACTTTCCCAGGAGTGATATGGGGTGGGTGCATTATGGATTTGGTGGTAAGTCCTAGCAGATCTACACAAGCAGAGTTGTATTTGCTGATTGCTAGTAAAACATTTACTTTTTCCCTACAAGAAATGCTGTGTGACTGAAATTTGCTTTACTGGGTTTCTGGTACCACAACAGGCACCATCATCCCTACTGATTGTTTGGAGAAAGTCCTCTGCAGATTCACACACACTCAATTGATCATGAATGAAGCTAAGAGCAGTTATTAATCTTACTGCCTGGTTGCACTCTAAACCTCCTCTAATCCTGCCTCTGTTCTCTTAGACAATGCATGCAGTGAGATGAAGGCAGGCAGGATCAATGCCAGCATGAAGCTGCCCTTTTTAGCAGTTGTTGCGGCAGGGTTTTATACATCAGCAACAGTGAGCAGTTCTCAGTGTAGTGGGGGGGTGAAGGGACTGAAGAGGAATTAAAAGGGTCAGACGTCGTGCTCCTGAAGGGATGGAAGAGTCCCATCCTGACTCTTGGTCTCTGGTGAATTTTTGGGTTCCTTGTATTTAGTGGCTGACCTAACGAGACATTACAGCCCTGCTGCCCTTTGGAGATCCATGAAGAGCTCAACATGAGCTAAGAAAGGGTGCATTGTCTCTTTGATCCACTGGGCAGTGTTTCACAGGCTGGCAGATTTAATAAAATCTCACAGGAACCTCAGCTCATTTTTTAAGAGGCTTAACATTGAGTTAAAAGTTCCTTTTACTCCTGCATTGTTGGAGACCATTCCCTTCTTGTGTACTGCCAGAGGACCTGCAGGGAACTGGGGCTTCATGAGCCCAAACTGGATGTAAGAAGCTGGTTGGGACTGGTTAGAAATCTGAAGGAGCAATAGCAGGATGCAAGAAGCTTCCTAAGCCCTTTTGTGTTTCTTAGTCTTTGAAGCCATCCGGTGCCTCATGCAGTGTGAAAACTTTGCTCCACCCCTGAAAGGAAAACCAGGCGACTTGATAAGGCCTTTTGGTCAGTCATTTTGAGCTGCATGATGTGGAAAAGCCGTCTAGTACCACTGCGTCTGGTCATGGTATTCATAACACTGTTGACTGTACATGAGGATAACGGACTCCACAGCTCGAAACATGAACAAATTTACTCTGTAGCAATCCTCCCTGATACAGAGAGAGAGAAAGCAAGTATGAAGGTTGAGAGGATCTTACAACGATTAATAAATGGATCTTTGGATCTTCAGGTAGTGCCACAGTTTCTTGTTCAAAGCTGCTAATGCAATGAAAAAAAGCCAGAGGTGGGGAAGAAGAGCAGGAAGCCAGGCAGGCTGGAAGGGACCCACTTGAGCAGCAGGATTTCTTTGAAGTTCAGTGCTGAGGACTGGGACCATTTGGGCCAGGAAGGAAACCGGTGTGCGCCACTTTGGAGTTAAAATCTGTAAACTGATGTACACTGCAAACTGCAGAGTTTGTTTTTGAACATCTGATCACTCTAACCACTGATCTGCTCAGCTCTGTTATTGTTACGGAGGTGCTGGTTGTGGACTGTGTGAATAATTTCACAGCAAGGGTTCCAATCTAAGCCATATGTCGACCTTTCAGTCTGACTTTATATAGAACAGCTATCGCTAGGAAAATGTTAGTGATTAGTTTAAGGGAAGGGAAAGATTTTTCTTAGATTTTCAAAAGTGCAAGGTAAATACTTTTGAAGTCCTAAGCCCTCAAATATTACCCTTTTTTTTTTTTGAGAATTGAAATACAGTTCTCGTGGTATTTCAGTCACCATTAACTCTAAAATAGAATCCTGTACAAACTCAGAAGTGTACTGCTAGGTTGCTGCCCACTCCTATGGATAATGCAGGCTGCTGGAGTTCTGGATTTGAAACAAAAATGGAACCTCCAACCACAGACTAGTAGTTAAATTTGGTTTGGTCATTGACTGAAGTTTGGCTTTCTTAGTGGATAAATGTTCACATATTTAAGAAGCTTTGGCGTGAGCAGTTACTCAAAACTGGCATCTAACACAACCGAAGATGTGGAAGAGAAGGCTCCAAACCTTGCTTCAGAAGAACTTTTGCCAGATTCCACTTACTTTGTAGCTTAGCAGCTGAGGCCCCCCTTTCACTGATCCTTGTGTGATCCAGCAGAATCGTGTCCGCTTCCTGCTGGCAGATGCAGATCCTGCAGAGATGAAGAAAACACAACCTTCCACAGATATTTTTTTAAGATAACTCCTTTCTTGAAAGAAGACAGCAGAGGGGAATAAATGTTTTCAGGAAGAAGAAATTGGTGTTTGGAACTGATATGGTTCGGAGCACTGCTGAATATCAAGAGAAAACTCAAAAGTTTAACTGTACTGTCACAAAGGAAGAGGCAGTCATGTATAAAGCAAAGATGATTTGTGAGATTTTGCAACAGCCTCCCGAGGGGAGAGAGGCCTTTTCTTGAGACATTTAAAATTAGACTGGACCAAGCAATGGAAACTCGGCATCCGGCCTCCCTTGGGACAGAGCGGATAAGCCACTGGGTCTCCCTTTGCCTGTTCTCTTACTCTTTTGTAATCCTTCCTGAATACCTTCATTTCAAATCATCATTTGTCTTCCCTGGACATCCATCCCGACTCTCTGTTCCTCCCCTTTTCCCCTCTAAGAAAGAAGCCGTGTTTGATTCATTGTGTCAGTTATCTTCCAAACTCTGAGTTGATCCCAGAGGTAGGAGCTCATGGGGCTGATGAGGGTAGGAGTGATCAACTGCAGACTTTCCTGTTGCTGAGCTTGCTGCAGGCCTGACCATTTTCAAGACTTCAACAGATGTTTCTGCTTAGAAACTATTGGCATCTTTATGGACTGTTTTTTCCATTCTTCCCTCCCAGCCTGTATCCCAGCAGCAATGAATTATGTAAGACCACATTCTAGCCTTTTCTTTATTAATATTTCCGTAGATGCTTCTCTAAGAAGTACATCGCCAGTACTCTCTCACAGGGTTTGAGCTTAAAGGTTAACCCCATAGCAAGGGGTTAACCATTATTTGTCTCTTACTGATGGGATTTAATGAACAGTAATTAATAATAAGTAATGGAAGGACATTTAGAAACTGCTGCTAAAGCTCAAAATGGCTCCAAGCACCATCATCCCCACCTGACTTAGGGGTTTATCTGACTGTTATAAGAAATGAACTAGTTTCACACAGTCTGGAGTGGAATAAATGCACTGGGTTGGTTTATTTGCACATGTTGATAAGCACTTGGAGTCCCACAGAATCCACAGTGAAAGGGTTGCAGGACACCTGATGTAGTCTGGGGAGGCTTAGCCCTTTTATACTGCCCAGGCAAACTTCAAAGCTCAGAACTGGCTAGATTAAATTTCTTAGAAAGATAATGCAAGTAATGTGTGCAAGCCCATGTGCAGATCACTTTAACTTGGGAGACAGGGAAACTTTCTGCATTGGAAGATTTGGCATGGCACCACCAGACTACCACTGAATTTCAGACATACTGTAGTAGCAGAAATCAGCCATTTCCTTCTTTGGGAACACACTCCTAGAGGGAGAGAAGAGCAGTCTTAGCTAGTGTGCCACAGCCCAGTGTGGGATTTTCGTGCAGGTCTATGTCTAGTTAGTACAGCAAAGGCTGGCTGTAAATCCCCTTGATGAACTTAGCATCCAGATTCCCAGTGGAAAAAAGCACATCTCTGCCAATGTAACACTCACATTGTTCACCACCTCAAACTCATTTTGTGACTGTGCTCCTCTGACAAGGCACAATGTCATGCCAAATGGGCCTCTTGGCATTTTACCCTGTCATAACTTTAGTGCTGGGATAAAGTTGCTGGGTAGATCACTTTGGTTTATTGACAGTTCATGCATGAAGAGGAGTGGGTGAAGAGACATAGAGATGGAACGTTGGATTAGCTAAGGAGGGTTGGGCCTGGTTTATACTTGGATGGGAGACAGTCTGGATATACCAGGTGCTATAGGCTTACCCTGCTCCAGCAAGGAAGGTTGGACACAGATGATCTTTCGAGGTCCCTTCCAACCTGTAACATTCTGCGATGTATAGTTCTCCACGAACAGCCAAAAAGTTAACACTGTCCTAGCCAGATGCCTCTGCATTGGTTCTGTGGGATGGGATCCTGAGGGTTAGAGAAAGATGCAGTCCTTTCTTGACACCTGAGACTGCCCAGAGAGAATGGCAGTGGTACTGGTGGGTGTGATATGGCTCACCAGAGAGAAGCTGGACTGGCTATGTGGCCACTAGAGCACCCCTTCAAAGAGACCAGAGTGCAGTATTGTCAGTGCAGGCACTGGATGCAGCTCAGCAGGCCTGGGTGGCCTGGACTCAAGAGAAGGTTCAGCCTCAGCTGAAGTCCTCTGCCATTTCCCTCCTGGAAGTAGAGTGGTGAATCTTATGTGGAGGGAGCTGACACATCACATACAGTAGGAGAATATGAGTTACGCTTCCCTCGCTCCAGACTTGTGTCTTTGAGTAGAAAACCAAACTGTAGGTGCTGTCAGGTCAACCAGTTCAACATCTTTTGTCAGTAACTGCACTTGTGAGAGAACTGCATGCAGTAGGCACTATGGTACACAGGGAATTTTTCAGGCACTCAGAAGTGTTTATTGACTGTAAGATAAGGCATTGCTGATGTGAGCAGGCATGTCCCTTCTTCTGAACAGGGGGTGCCATTGCAGTTGTCAACAGTTTGTCAACTGATGTCAAGAAGCTCTGTGCCCTGACGTCTGCAGAGAGCATGACGTCGAACTAACATCTCTGATGTGCATCTCTGTGCTGCCTGGTTTTGCTCTTATTGTTGTTTCTAAGACCTAGCGCTCTGCTGATGAAGAGAATCACATAGCAAAATGGAGCTACAAGATCTGAACTCAAGAATTCCTGCTCTCGCTCCTTTAGACTGTGCTGGTTTTTTTAGGATAATTTCATTCACTTCAGGATCCAAGAGAGCTATGAGCCAAGCCATGAGCCATTATCCACTAACAAAAATCTGCAATAATAGCAAATGGAGCATGTAAGCTGCCTTGCCAAGGAACTTCATGCTCTCTTTTCTCTGAGGTCTCTGTGCTGAAGGTCTCTCCAGATCTCTCCCGGTTAAATATGAAATCTCATAGCTCCCCGGAGCCTACAGGCTGACCCCCTGGCTAATGGCTTTTTGCTGGTTCTGTTTTGTATGGCTGGATTGCTGGCTGACGCTGCGTTTTTGCAGTTCCGTTTTGTTTCTTATAGCCTTAGAAGTGGCCATTTTCACAAACACAAATCTCTTTGCCCAGTACACAGTACTCCCCTGGCAGCCTGGTGCTCGCAGACTATAGGGAGCTGTAAACAACACTGTTTATGCTGATACCAGAGCATTAGCATATAAATAGGGCAAAGATTTAAACAGGCTAAAACAACCTTAGCCTGGCCTATTGGGAAGGGCGGACAAGCTGCTTTTCACTCTCCATGCCAGGGATGTCAACTTTTCTGTGGGACTATTGCAAGAATGAAGGGCTTAAAGAGATGGGAAGCTTTTATCTGACAAAAGGAAGGTCGAGGAGCCTTAGAAATGCAGAAATGGACTGAATACTAGTCTGCCTGTTTGGATTTCCTTGTGAGCCCTGTTAGTGTGGGTACTGGGAGGGAAGAAAACTACTTACTTAAAAATCAACACTGAAAGAGCTTAGTTTAAAGTAAACTAAGCTTACTTACTTACTTACAGTAAAGTGCTAGAAGTGTGATACTGACACCCGGAATGAGCATGTAACTTTAGAAGAAGTTCTTTCACTTACCTAAATAAACATGTGACCTTCAGCATTTTCTTAGCTGCTTGGCATTTCAGAAACATGGTACAGTCAAATACTAAATCAAATAACCTTCCCTATCTTATCTATCTATTGAATTACTAAAATTCTTCTCACCTTTGGCACCAAGGAGAGATAGGCACGAGTGCTGCAGTTACTGTCAAGTGGCTTGAGACCCTTTATAATGCACTTGAAGTTTGATTTTATTTTTTTTAACAGAATTTGTAAAGCAGGACTAACAGAAGCGTAGAGGCAAGGGAGCAAAAAGGTTAACAGGGCTTTGGAGCCAGGGACCAAGATGAAGAGAAAGAAAAGTCAGAGATGATGTTTCCAGTTGAGAAGGTGGTACTGTGGGTTTTAAAGAAAGCTATCACATGAAGGGTGGAGGTGAAACTGCAGAAGAACTTCTCTGTGCTTGGGATTTGTTTGAAGACATGCCTTAGGGCACACAGACCTTTGGAGACACTTCCATTTCAGGGCTGAAGAGCTTTGGGTTCCCCTTCCCTCTGCTGGGAGGGGTAATGTTTGTGATGTTGATTTCGTCTTCAGAAGCAGTGAAACTTTGTGCCAGAACAGGAAATTGCCATTAATGTTTCGTACCATCACCCTTCTGCTGACACTGGACAGAAATGATTTCAAAGTTGCATTCCCCAAACTGGAAGAAACCCTATGGTTTGCAGTGTTTCCTACACAAAGGCCATTGCACAAGTGTCTTGCCTCCAAGTGTCGCAGCAGGAGGGGCACAGAAAAAGAAACAGAGATGGAGACTGAACTGTCTTTTACGCTAGACCTTTACCTTTTGCTGCATTTGGTCCTCCCAGTGCCTTGACTCATGGGCCAAAACAAAGTTTAAGTCCTGGAACAACTGACAGAAGTCAAAAGGCATTTTCCCAAACTAAGCACCGGTGTGCACTCATGCTTGTGCCCCTGCAGTCAGGAGCCAGGGCAAGCAAGAGTTCTTTGCTTGGGGTGCAGGTAGCCAGGAGATAAGCCACTGCCTTTTATGGGGTGTGACTGTGTAAACTGCTGGGCGGAGACATTTCTGCACTCTGGAGTAGCGCATGTCCCAGACTCAAAGAGGTATTAGAGGTGGAGGGCTGCAAAACACGCCAGTATTTCAGAGAAGACCTTGAACACAGAGCCATCATGTTCTCCCTCAGGGTTAGTTGCCCTTAAATTAACCTCACTAGCATTAATTATATAAAGTCTGACACATGTCCTTGTCATTGTCTTCCCTATATTTGGCCTTGGGATGTCTTCCTCCTGCTTCTGTATTTTCATCTATCTGCTAAGAACCAGAGGTTTTCCACTGTGTTATCTCTCAAGGTTTTTTCCTCCAGTTTTAGCACAGAATACCGCTCTGATCAAAGTTTAGCATCTCACTTTTGTTGGGCAAATAGATCTGAAAAGGTTGGCTGGTTATTGCTCAGATAGGAACCCTAATACGACTTGGGATAAAACTGTGCTTTGTCTTTGGGTTGGAATTCCAGTCCCATGGGCTCTTCCCAATCTTCAGTGAATGTGGGCCTGGCAAAATGCTGATCTTATGGAATTCTTGAGCCTCTGTTGAGAAGTAGGTGGCTAGAGCACCACTGTCCTGGTGGCTTGATGTAAAAGGAAAAGAGGGAAAAGGGACAGTACCAAAGAGCCTCTGTTCAAGGGAGGATGGTCAACCAAAGACTGAGCAGGTAATAGGAGCTAGGAAGTGCGTATACAGCTCGCAGAGTTAGTTTACTTAGAGGATGTGTGTGTCCAAAAGGCAGAGGAAGGATTCTGTCCAAACCTGGCAAATGTGGAAACTAAGCTGAGTTACTCTTTCCTAATGTGGACCTCTAGTACTGGAATAAGAGTGAAAACAAACCAGGCTTTGTGCTAGTAGGACTGGGATTACTGCTTGGCCATGCAGTCCCCATGCTGAATTTAAGCATCCTCTGTATCACAGTGGACATTCTTTCCGCTTGTGCCCAAGAAACAGAGGCAAACCAGAACAACACTGTAGGCACGAAAAGCCCAGGATGGAGAGAAGATACCTGGAGTTGAGCTATATTAAATGGTTCCTCCTGCTCCATTCACTTGGTTTATGTTATAGACAACAAGATTAACTGGAAGCTTGTTCTTCCATGGTTTGGTTGCCATTTGTCTCATTTGGTCTCCTTCAAAAAATTAAATGCTAAGCCCTGTTGTATAGACTCCTCTCAGCAGAGGGCAATGAAGTCAAACCTCTTAGTGCAGGGCCATGAGGTACCATATAAGAGATGCTCCCTGTGTGCTCAAACCCAAGGAACACCACCTGGCTGGGCACCAGTATTTGAATAGAAAGGTGGCACTGGGTCAGGGTGACTCTAGCACAATAGGTGGCACACAGGTAAGCAGCCTGCCCCATTTGTCCACAAAACAGCCCAGGATACCTGTGGGAGGACTTGGCATCAGTCACTGAAGGAGGAACTGGCATTCACACCTACTTTGGGGCAGATAAACTTATCTGCATCTCAGTAAATCTGCTTCCAAAGTGGTTTTAGTAGCCTGAATTAATAAGCCAGATGTTTTGCAAAAACAATGGTGTTTGGAGGCGAGACCCTTCAATGCAAAGCAGTTGAAGTCAACCTATAGCACAGCTCAAGTGCAGGAAAGCTTGGTGCTCAGAAGGCCAGCAGAAAGGGGAAGAGAGTTGAGCACAAGCTACTGCCAGTTCTTGGAGGGTTTTAAAGAGCACGGATCTGAACAGATTGAATCAGAAGTGAAAGGGAGAGGCTAACCAATGCACAGAACCACACTTACTGTGTAGTCATTTTCCCACTACCTTTCCTTATTCTCTCTAGAGCACTGCTGTTGCATCTCACAGCAATGAGAAGCTCAGCCAAGAACTGTCATTTGGTATTCCAGTCCAACCCAGTATTTTGCAGGGTGCCAGACAGCCACAGTGTAGATGCCTCAGCCCTCCCCCCAACCCCAACACAGAGGAGCATCTATGCAAAGCCTTACAAAGCCTTTCAAAGGCCCTGCAAGTGGGACAAAGATAGGAGGAAATGAGATCTCTTCTCAGATTTCAAGAGTCCATTAAAAAACGGTACTGTGTGGGTGAACTGGGGTTCTCACCAGCAGGCTCTGAGAAATGGAACTTTTGCTTTTGGGTACCAGCTTGACTTTGATTCAGGAAGCCCATCACAGCTACTGTTTTAACATTTGCCTCAGAGACTGTTAGAGGAGAGTGTGTCTGGGGGCTGTTTCAAGGGACAGTGACTCTCTGTGAAGCCCCATGGCCAAGCTGCAGCAAACAGGTGGTTGTATTTCCGCTCCAAGAGGTCTGAGGGCAGGATTGGCCATGGCAGATCAGCTCCCACTCGCTCCTGGAGCACAGCTGAGCAATGTGCCAGCTCACTGCTCTAGCTCATACCTGTGCTGTGGTGATGGTTTAGACTGCAGGGCTTTCAGCCCATCCCCACTGCCTGAACACCAAAAGCATGTTTGGTACAGGAGTGGGGGCTCAGGAAGATGGCAGCGAGACCGGGCTGAGCTGGGGGGCACCTGCTGTGCCTCCCCTCCCTCCCTCCCTTGCCACTTGATAAATACCCCACTCCTTCCCCCACCCTCCTGCCCATTTTCCACAGTGGAGGGCAGACACAAGGGGACCCTTTCATCTTGGCATATCCCGTGGCTGATTAATGTGATGCAATGTTCCCACAGCAGCACGGCCATGCCGGCCATGTAATTAGGCAGCAGATAATGAATGCTTCAGAGCCATTGAGGCAGCAGCGCCTGCCTCTCCAACAAGGCCTTTTTCAGCAGTGAAGCCAAGTGGAAGGAGCTGGGCAGAAATGCAATTGGTACGGCGCTTAATTGTGCAGGAATGAGGGGCTCTGGCAGGAGAAAAGAGAGCAAGGGCCTGTGTGGGAGAGATGGGCAAGTGGGTCTACTCTGGTATCTCAGGGCCAAACTTTTTGTTGTGTCTTTTCATGTGTTTGACCTTGTGGCTGGAGAAGCCTTAAATGTGCACATCTCTGGCTTTGTATGTGTGTGCCTTTTTTGTTTCAAATCATTGGGGAAAGCCATCATTTAATAAGCGTAAGAGTCTGTCTTCTCCGTAACCCAGAGGCAAAGATGCTGGTGCTGCTTAGTGGCCTTTGAAATGTGGGAAACACACTGGGGACACAATAGGCTTATTCTTTTTTTAGGAGGCTTTACAGTTAAGCTGCCATTGTCTGGCTAACATTAGCAAGAAAGATACTCCCCTTTCTCCCGGACCCCTATGTAGACTCTGAGAAAACAACCAATTGATTTCAAATGTGCTATCCAAACGTCTTCAGATCAGGGGAGAATAAAGCCAGCAAGGAGCTGAGTGTTTGTCTGATAAGCTGGGAGCCAATAGATCTACTGTCAAGGGTCTTAGCAGAAATTCAGGCCTCAGCTCAAATTGCATTTTGGAATTTTTTTTGGTCATTTGTTTGTTGCTGCAAGATCTTTTTAACCTCGATTACACGAGTGTGCTGAATGTAGGCACTGCAGCCTGGTGTAAGCAGCCTCAGGATAAACTGACTTGAGAAGTTACAAAATTAAAAAGATAACTGAAGTTTTGTAATAGGTGCAAATAGGCAGAAATAGCTTCTGGTGATAATGACGAAGCAGGGAAGCTCAGTTTTTGTGTGGATTCGGTTAATACCTGAGCAAAAAGTATCTGGAGGGTGAAGTGTATCAGAAAGAGCAACTGAAAAGTTATAAAGTAGAACAATTCATGTGCTCATATTTAAGGCTGCTTCACTTCACCAAGCTCTAAAACCATAATGTGCCCCTTTGTAAATAAGTCCTTTCCCAGGCAGACCCACCGATCACCCCACTGAATTAAGTGACAGACTCTTTTGTGCATCCCTTCTTGAATGACAAATGGATGCAAGTTATATTATTCTATTGCCTAAACCCATTTTCTAATCAATTGAGTGTATAATGTGCACCGCTTATCACTGCTACGCATTTTGATTTCACATCAGATGGAACGCAGAAAATTCTTAAACTTGCCTAGCATCCCCTGTGTCAGAAAAATAGGTTTCACTGAGAAGCTTTTCGTGTTGCAAACTGCTAGTAGAGTTGTGACCAAACCCTAAAAATTCTGGCAGGAAGAACAGCTTTTACAAAAGAAAATCAGTTCCACTGACATCTTCACAGAGCTACCAAGCGAGAATGCGCAGTCATGTGCCTGTGTGTTACACAAACCCGCTGCGGTCATTTGTGCCATACCACTGCATCCCAAAGCAGATGCACGTAGTCTCACTGTAACCCAGGGATCATGCGTCAGCTGTTTCCCCTCCCTCTGTCACATGCACAAACACGGCCTATGGGCTTTATGTGTGAAACAGAGAAGGGAAATAGATGACACATGATGTGCGGGTTGTAGTGCTTCTGAAACTGATGGTCAGCATTTTGTTTGGGTCAAAGACTCAAAGTTTAAGCTGGAAAATAAGTTATATTGGAACTAAGGAGCCCAGTTGTCACTGTCCAAAATTGAGAAAGAACTCTGTCCTGGAAGGAGATTCAAATGTTTTCCTTCTGTCTATGCAGTTTGCTGGCAAGGAATGCTCTGACATGAACTTAGGTTAGTAGTTCTCTCTGAAGCAGGATATGCTCCAGAGGAATGTAAAGTTGTGTTGGCATTGACTGTGCTTTGTAAATTGCACCTCTGTTCATGAGTGCCTTTCCTATAAACCAGCTCGCTGAGGTAAAGGCATTTGAGTATTTTTGTGGCAGCTCAAGCACCATCCTGGAGCAGTAAACATGTTCAATGGGTTTCAAAAAGAACAAGCACAAGCGTAACCCTTGCAGAACCTAGGAGACAGGTTTGCTCTCATAAAGATCTTCCTTGTGATATCTTTGCCCTCTCTGCCTAATCTGATAGCAAAGCAAATTGCATCAAACTCTAACACGCACTGCACATCTGGGAGGGGACTTCTCAGTACAAAAGCCATTCAGTCACCAGGAGTTCAGTGCCATGACCTTTCCCAGGGCAACCCGCAAAGAGATTGGCCTTTCTAGAATTATGTGATGCTGACAACATCTGGAGTTCAGTTGCCGCTAGTAAAAAACCACGTTTGGCTTCTGTTGATCACAAATTTCTCCTCATGTTCACCATTCTGATTTCTGTTTAAAGTTGGATTCCACCAAGAAATGGACATAGATTTGCTTGGAAACTGTCCCAAAGAATCTGCTGTCTGAACTTCAGAATGTTTTGCTGGTTTACTTGCTCTTGACAAGCTTGTAAATCCAAATCTCTAGTTGGGATGGAATTTCTTTTGCGTTTTTTCTATAGACCCAAGTGATGTGATGAGCATTGCAGTGAAACCCTGACACTGTACTGGTGAGGAACGAGATAAGGGAAGTGGCTGCCCGTGTCCCCTGCTGCTGCCATAAGAAGGAAAGAGTAATGTAAATTATGCTAAACTTTTACCATATTTTGTTCTCTTGTGGCTGTTGTGAAATAAACCAAAGGAAAAGTCAGGTGAGAATAACGATGCTAAGCAGCACCAAGACCATGGAGCCTTTGCCAACCACTTGTTTTTCATAACCCATACAGCAGCTCGTGTAGGCTGATAAGCTCCTGCAGACAGAATACAGTCTTAAGGTAACAGTTTATTTTTCATTTGCTGTGCGAGCCCTTTACTCTTAGCTGTTCTGACAGAGCAAAAGGTGTTGACCATCCATTTTTGGACTATTTCAGGGTTGAGGAATCCCAACACTGGCACGAGAAATTAAACCAGAAAAAGAAAGCACAGCCAAAGTACTCGTGTTCTCCAGCAAACTTCAGCAGCTAGGGCAGTCTTTTCTTACAGCTCAGAGCAGGTGTGGGAACCAGTGACATCTGTGCCAGGCACACAACTCCTGAGTGCCATGGCTACAGCACAACAAGTTTGCTGGGAAGTGGGAGAGAGAAGGAGGGGCAACACGAGTCCTGGCATGATGCTGAGCTCTGTCCTGATGCCGGACACCAGCTTTGGCATCGGTGCAGTCCTGGCCCTGTGTGCTGTGCCCTCCCAAGCCCAGTGCAATTTCAGCCTCATGTGAACCTCTTGCTGACTCACACTCATGGTTTGAAACGCTCTTGGCTTTGCCTCTGCTGAGTTCTCTGTACAGCACAGCATGGTCATGGTCCCATACAAAACCCTCTCTGCTGAGTGTCACAGCCCGTCGCTGTCCGAGCTTTGGATGTGCACCCACTCCTCAGTGAAAAACTGACTCACGTACTAAGTTCTTCCTAGTATAAAACTCCCCACTTTGAAAATGAGTTGGAGTACCCTGGACTGTGGGAGAACAACACAATGGCTTTAGATAAGCAACCAGCTCTAGAGGAGGGTAAAAAAGGATGGTGGTGAAAGCAAGTCTGTACCCTGCATCTGCACTTGCCATTAGCAACAGGCAGCTGCTGTCGCTCTGCTGAGAACTCAGATGCAAGGGAACACTAAACAGTTAAAAAAGTTTTCAGGGAAGGCGGGCTGGGCTGGGGAGAGAAGTGGGGAAAGAGGAGGAGCAATCCTCTTGTACACAGACTTCTCACCGCCTCCAGAGATCAGTAAGCCCCAGGGAACCGAAGAGCTATGCATAGGCTACCTCTTCTTTTTTTTTTTTTAAGCTCTGTTTTAATTGAGACGCTCGGGATCTAAATAAATAACGATTTACCCTAAAGCTGATGTACGGTGACAAATATAACTTCTCGCAGCAAACAGAACTGCAAGGAATGACTGAAATTCAATTTTCAGATGCAACCTAAAGTTCAGCCAGCAAGTCTTACAGTCATATTTGGAAACAAGCAGTTGTTTACTGTGAGCTATTAAAATAGCTGAGATCTAAGAAGGTACCAGAATAGCTCAGACATGGACCTATATGTGTCACACTTACCCAGGTCATCCTGGTGCTTGTTAGCTGCTCTTTCTAGGGTTGAATTTAATCTCGTTACCCAAAGATTACGCCCTTTATGCATTTATTTTGTTAATGAAACGATGGCTGTGTTGGAATATCAACTCTGTAGGGGTTGCCAGGACATAAAAAAAGGAAAAACCATAAACCATGTTTGTTATTATTGCAGTTTAATGCCAGGTCTAAAGCTGCTTCCAGAAAGCAGGAGGGGGAGAACAGAACTTAACATGTCCCTGACCTGTCCAGAGGGACAAAACAGAGAGCTTTTATTTTATTTGTTTCTACAGTGACTCAGTCTGTAGTAACTGGGTTAAAGTCCACTTAGAAACGAATAGAACAAAAGGCCTCCTGTTAGTGCTGGACATTTTCCCTCTTCAGATATCACCAAAAGGATTTAAAAAAAAAAAAAAGAAAGAAAAAAAAAGCCCTCCAGCAGAACGCAGGAAACCACAAGCTTATGGGAATGTAGCAGCACTTTGGAAAGGAAAACACTGCCTCAGACTTTCATCTGCAGGGCTTGCTTTTTTTCCCTCCTCCATTTTTTCCTTACCTTTTCATCTTACAGCTAGAAGCATTTGCCAGGTCAACACAGAGCTTGAAGAAAAGGTTGGTAGGGAGAGCAGTTAGGTTGCAGGAGGTCATTGCTAGATCCCAGAGAGAGAGAAAAAAGTTGTCTTGTGGAGATCACTGAGCTCTGCAAAGAAGGTTACAACTTCAAGTCGCAGAGCTGCTTGTCAGACCAAGGGTTTGACTGGGGTCAGAACCCTGGGTCTCACAGGCCATACTACAGGGCAGAAAAGGCATTTTCATAATTTTTATTTGGTATGTCTGGTGGTTTTTTTTAATGTAGCTTAATGACATCTAAGTAACAAATTACAGAACATTCTCTAAGATATACAGAGTATCTGAAATGGTTTTTGCCTTTCATCCGAAGCATTGTCATGGCATGTCTGCATTTTCACTATAAAGCAAGTATTTCCCAGCAAGTGTTCACTGAATTTCATTAATTTTCACTTTGTCTTTTTCCTAAGGACTGGGAACCAACAGTCTCGGAAAAGGCGTGTTGAAATTCTGTTTTGCCTATAGGAACGAGCACTTCATTCAGCTTTCCCAACCCAAACCTAAGGAAAGTTGCAGCTTTCTAAAATTAAATAGAAAAATTGAGTTAAATGTTAAATCTTAGAGCTTTAACTATTATTGTGGTTCTGGTTTGTATACAAGGATACTTTGCTTTCTGTTAGGTGACTTTTGTGTTGCTGTAGATCAGGGAAACAGTTTGCTGAATGGTGTAATGAGCAGTGTGTTGGGTGTGAGGGAGGAATGGGAGTGCAGAGCCAGAGCTGGGCCACAGCAACCCACTGTTTAATTTAGACTGCTGCAGATCCATAATCTCAAGTTGCAACCATCTGAGTAACTTGACCAAGACCAAAGGGCACATAAGTAGTTGTTCTCTTTAGTGAGATGACTGATTCCACGCTGAATCACAGAAGTTTGTCTTTTCTGTATTCCAAACAAATAGGGAAGCAATGGGCTTTGCCATGCCTGTTTCACTGAGAACTGACCACACCATGCAGAAAATTCAGGCTTTAAAACACATTTCCATTTATAATACTAAGGGAATCGGTCTCTTGCAGTAGTTGGTACTGTGATACACACAGGATCTCCTCTCTAAGTTACTTTGAGTGCTTTCCATTTCAGATGGTGAGACGAACCTAGAATCAAATAGCTGGTTTTCATTCGTGTGATGTCAGTTATTCCAGATCCTAGTGAACAGATGGCCTTCTGTAAAAACTTCAAAATTTGGCTTCATAATCACTATTTTCATTAAAATGATCAAGTTCAAATAATCACAGAATCACTGAACATTAGGGATTGGAAGGGGCCTTGAAAGATCATCTAATCCAATCCCTCTGCTACAGCAGGATCACCTAGATCAAGTCACACAGGAACATGTCCAGGTGGGTTTTAAATGTCTCCAGAGAAAAAAGTCCACAATCTCCTTGGGCAGCCTGTTCCAGTGTTCTGTCACTCTCACTGGGAAGAAGTTCCTTCTTGTATTGATGTGGAACCTCCTGTGTTCCAGCTCACACCCATTGACCCTTGTCCTATCATTGGATGCCCCGAGCAGAGCCTGGCTCCATCCTCCTGACACCCACCTCTTCTATATTTATAAACATTAATGAGGTCACACCTCAGTCTGCATTTTTCCAAGCTATGGAGACCCAGCTCCTTCAGCCTTTCCTCATCAGGAAGATGTTCCACATAATAAAGGTATATAATGTATCTTCTTATACAAAATCTCCTGCCTTATCCTTCAGTAGCCTGAAGAAATAGAGTTCTTCCAGCTTCTCTTCATATGTCATCTGCTCCAGCCCCTAACTATTGTAGGGCCTTCCACTGGACTCCCTCTCAGCTTGCCAATGCATTTCTAGAACTGTGTGCCTTAAGACTGAACACAACATTCCAGTTCTTGTTAGCTAACACATGGTTAAACGCTGTTCAGTCCTGTGTATGATCACAGCTAGTCACAGTTGAAAGCATGTTTTAAAATCCTGTCCAGAGGTAGAAATTTAAGCCTGACTAGCCAGGATATTTAAAAACCCAGTTCAAAACAGATGTTCTAACACAAAATCATCTTGAAGTGTGAATGTGCTGATTTGGAGCATGTTTGGTAGCCAGTGCAGTTTATTACATGATGCACTTTGATCTCATTCTTTTGCATCAACAATCCAAATGGAAATGGAAACATGCTGCTGGTTCATAAGGGACAAGTCTTGCCCAGCTTTGGGTAACGGTGGGGGGTGACTGGAGCATGTCACTCCCTCCCATGGCACTGTCAAAGCACTGGATTGCCACATTCAGAAAGGCACAGTCACAGCTTTCTAAGTTCCAAGCTGTCCTCCTTGATAACCAGCACTGCCAATACCAGTGTTCACAGGAAACAGGGAATGTAGAACATTCCCTGAAATTTGTTTCAGGTTCAGAGCTTCTAACTCCACCTTCCTGAGCCTTGAGAGAGGAACGTTTTTCCTCTGCTCCATCTGGTACTGAGCTCTGGAAAACTTCAGCTTGGCCCACACCCTCCTTAGCCCCTGAACTTTGTAATTTTTCAGCTGCCAGAATCACTAACTGCCCAGTTTTATGTAACTCCAAATATCTGCAGTGGAGCTGGAGAATACACACATGGAGGAAGTTTTGTGGCTTTTAAGCTATGCCCAGAAATTCGCCTTATTTTTTCTTTTGGTGGGAGGGAGAAAGGGAGGAATGCAGTGGGGGGATACACAGGACTTTTCAAAACAGACCAGCGGTTCAGTCTGCTGTGAGGATAGGGGTACGTTTGCTAGTGAAATTCTCCTCTTTTTGGAAGAGTCCTGAAACACATATTGGGGTGGGGAGAGGGATGGTGTTACTGTTAGATTTGCTAAGTGTAAATACATCCAAAGTAATTTTTAGAAGTTATAAGTTCTTAATGTTTGTTGCCTGTTGCTCTAGGGAGCTAAATATGACTTATACCAGCTATTGCCAAGGTCTGTGTAGCTGAAAGGGACCGGTGATTTGCTCCAGCTAACAGCTTCCCATGAATGTGCTGTGCCTGGGCTTCAGCAGCCAAGCAAAGCAAATGGACACGCAGCTTTTGTGGCACTTAAAAGCTTTACATTCCAGTGCCCCCGAAAAATTGGCAAACACACAGAGAAGTCAGGCAAGGCAGGGACACCAGCGTTTCCAGGGCCTGTTCACCCCCTTCTCCCCCATTCCGTTTGCAAAGCCAAAGTCAGTTTCTGCGTTTGCCTTTTCAAAGTGAAGGTGTTGGTTTGTGTGTGCGAAAGAGAGCAAACTGGAAAAATGGGGCTTAAGCATCGTAATGACAAACCAGCAAACATCCTATCAAGCCAGTGACAACCCTGCAATAAACCAGCATATCCAGACCTGTAATCTCAAATGACCTGGCAATAACACATCAGCACATGCCTCTGGGTGTGGGGGAGAGGGGCAGGACCGAAAGAGAGATGTTGCCAGAAGAGTAGAGGGAAAGAGGAGAAAAATTGAGATGTGGAGGAGATAAAAAGGAGGAACATGCACTCAAAGTGTGTTGCTTGTGCATGTCCACCCTAAGCATTTGAAATTAGAACTTTCTTCCTGTTCCATACGACATGTGGAATTTCGTCCTTCTCCCACATGCTGAAAGAGGAGCAAAAATCAGCATCAGTTCCTCTAGGAACAAAATTAAAACTGTACGCAAACAGCAAACTTTTAAGGCAGCATCCAAGACAGAGATGTTATCTGCAGGCCAGTTGTGCCAGTGGTCTGAAGCCAGAGGAGCCAGAGGTAGGAGCCACTGCAGTCACAGGGGGATGAAACTAAATGAGCAGCAAAATGGAAGCTTACAGAAGTAAGCTGTCAGTAACGCTGGTTTGCTGGTTTTAAAGGGATGTGGTTAAAGATAAATATCAAAGTGTGCATGGCAAAGTTATGTTAATGAATTGCAGTCTTTCCAGTGACAGAGCCAGAGTCTTACTCAATCAAAGTGTAGATGTGGAGGTTTGATGCCCTTGTCATCTAACTGAAAGGTGCCAATCTTCTCCTGAGTTTGCAAGACAGCCTTCGTGGATGTGAACAACATGCAGCTTCTGATTAAGACAGCTGTGTCTCTCCCAGGGATGAAGAGTGTCTGGAATAGCAAAAGTGAAATAGAAGTGTTTGCAAATGCAGTGATTCGTGACTGTGTGCTTCCTCTGGCCATTGGAGAGACAAATAATCCAGTGCAAACACAATTACTGCTTCTACTCTGCTACAGAGATTTTTTTTTTTTCTGCAGCCCCTTTGGGACCTTGTTGATGCACAGCCTCTGTGGTTCCAGAGTGCACTTAGTCTTTAAAGACATTAATAATTTAGGGCTGTCTGCTGCAGCTTCATTTGGTGTGATTGGAGATGCTGACCTCTTCAGGCTCTATTGCCCAAAAAGCAAGGGCCTGGGATGCAGACACTGATAGCTCCCATCTGGAGAACGCCCTATATGTTGGAGTATGACCATGAACTCTAGGGAGAGCCTGCCAAAGGGACTGAGATTAACGCTTGGCAAGAGCAGGAGTTGTTTTACTGAAATCCCACTGTTTTCTATCAGAGCCAGAGGGGTCAGGGGTCTAAACAGTGTTGTTACTGCAGTGGTTCCGCTTGCTTACCAAATCCTGTTGTGGCTTCAAGGACCTCAATCAGTTGTTGGATCTCTGGCATGGAACCAGAGCCCCTCAGTGCTGTTTGGTGTGCCCTTAGTCCCAGGATCAGAGGGCAACAGATCAGGCTCAAGGTTCTCATGGAGGTAATGACAGTGCTGGAGTGTACAGCCAAAGTCAGGAACTAGAGAGCAGCCCATCTTTGTGGGAGGCTGTAAATGGCTGTCAAGTTCGGACTGGGGGAAAGAGGAAATGTATGTGTCGGGGGTTTCCTTTTCTTTCTTTCTCTGACTTGGGAGGCTGAGTGACCGAAGTCTGACCATGCACTGAACCCTCTACATTTGAGCCAGGGCACTGATCAAAGCTGGCCAGAGATACTGGTGGATGGGTGTGGAAATGGGAGGTGGTGCCCTTTGTGTGTGTCGTGTCAAAGGTTTTTTTCTCTTTAATCCAATTTGGGCAGTGCATTGGCATAGGACTCCTGCCCTCTCCACCTGCCCAGGCCAGCTGGCTCAAGGCTCTAGAGCTTGGCAGATAGGGTTTGGGTTGGGTGCATATCAGCAGTGTCCTCCCTCTCTTGAAATTCTTGGTTTTACTTGAACTGCTGTTTTAAGAGTAATTTGTGCAGAGGATGAGGAGAACTGGAAAAGAAGAGGTCAAGCAATATGGCTTTGAGCACATATCCAGAGCCACTCCACAGAGAGCGGCTGGAATGACAGAAACATCAAGGGTGGCAGATTTAGCTCAGGATCCTAGCAAGGGGCAGAGGGCCAGAGCTCTTGCCTATCCCTCACACTGTGCAAGAGTGCTGAGCCCAAGATCTCTCTTACCTTCCTTCCTTCCTTCCTTCCTTCCTTCCTTCCATCTTAGAGAACGTGGAGTGGCCATTTGAGGTTGGAGTGGTGGGTCCTGGTGAGGCACATCATTATATTTTTGAGGCTGAAGCTGCCCTGTATCTGTGGCAGCTGAGGAGAGGTGTCTGCAGTGATTCCTTCCAGCACAGTGGAGGACACAGCACACTATTGCAGCCTGTGCTCAGAGGCTCCCAGCTTTCACCAGCTGCCACATGGATGGAACCAGAATTGGCTTTGCTTTATGGTGCCAGACACCAGCTCAGAGCATGTGCATCTATTTTCTAAACTAAACAAACTGTCACAGTAAATAGTCCCTTCTTGAGAGGAAAAGGTAAAACACTGTGACTTCATTTCAATAAAAAACTTCATCCATCATGTGGAGAAATAATTAAAGAGCATGTTGATTAAATACAGGCCAGCAAATATCTTCAATCCTAAGTCGCTCACACCCAGAGTAAGCTGTGCCTGCACACATTCAGAGGAGAAGGTAATGCTTCATGTTTTTATCTTCCAGTTTGTGCAGCCTGCAGGCCCTGTGCAGCCAACTTATTTCTTCGGGCTTCCTCACCAGAGGCAAAGAGTTAATTTCAGGAAAAAGAGTTTCTTTCTGTCTGGATGATAAAAATTATAAGGAAACATCATGATGTGCCTGGGTGTGTTGGGAAGGAAGTCCTTGTGTCCCAGCTTTGCATTCTAGAAACTGGCACTTTTATAACAAGGACCTTTCGTACCTGAAGTGCAGAGGTGATGTCCCAAATCCGTGGATAGCACATTCTTGTGAGACTTAGCAGCTGCCTGCAGGAAAGTGTGCTGTAAATTTCCCTTTTTACTCCAGTCTCCTTATTTGTGTTTGGTTTCTGTTTCTCTTTCTGCTAAGGATGAAAGAACAGATTCAGAGCTCAAGCTTTTGGGACAGTCCCACATGCATTCAGATTTCTAATTGGATTCATGTAGCATATTAATAGGTTAAATCAAAACACACACGAAACCAAACATCTCTGTGTTCTGAGAAAGTTTTGTTCCAGATCCAAACATCATATCTAAATTAAATTCTTGTCTCCCTGCTACTAGCCAGAAACCATGGTGAGATAAGTGAAATCAGATGGGGGGAAAAAAGGAGGCTCAGATTTATGGCAGTGAAGTTCTCAATGTAAGAGCCTGTCTTTGGCTGCCCTGTCAAGGAAGGAAAGAACATTTCTGTCTACTCCCACTTTACAACTGGCTAGGTGCATTTACTTTTTTTGCTTTCTTCTTTGTGAGTTGACTTGAAGCAGAGTACTGACATGATGTGGTAGAAGAAACCAATATTCTTGTCTCCCTGGCCTCTCCTACCGTGCGGATCAAATATGGCTTGTGGTTACTAGTGATGATGGGCTTGTGTAGGAGCTCAGGAAAGCCTTCACTGTTGCCATGACCAAAGGCTCAGGCAGCTGAAGAAAGCAACAGGGTGTATGGACAGCAAAATAACAGCCCGGAAGGAGAGACTAAATGGCATGGGAGAGGGAGAATGAACTTATTGTGTGTTTTGCCTGCACAAACTCAGGTGAATGCAGCCAGGAAAGTTCCAGTCTAGAGTTATTTATGTTTAGGTGAAAAAGGAAAATCCAGTAGCAGAGGTGGGAAAGTGCTGCATATCAGGTAGGGTTTGAAAATAATACATGGGTTAATTCCTGTCTGAGGTCTTGGTGTGTGTATGGGGTGTTACGAACCTCTCTGCCACACCAGTTCCCCCAGCAGGGTCACAGTGAGCCTGAAGGAGTGCCACAAGTGCACCTTCAGCCCCTGTGAACATACGCAGTGGTCTTTATCCCCATTGCAGGAACAGCAAGACTGAGACCTGAAGTCTCACAGTGGGTCTGGTTGTCCTTTGTGACTGTTGTACAAGGGTGTGACTCCATTAACAACAGAAGATTCACTGGCTTGTGACTCAAGGTGTGAAAGATACAAGTCATCAGGCCCCTTGGAACAAGCTGCCCAGGGAGGGGGTTGAGTTGTCATCCCTGGATGTATTTAGAAGTCATGTAGATATCTGGAATTTAGGACATGAGTTAGTAGTGGCCTTGGGACGATTGGGTTAATGATCTTAAAGGTCTTTTCCAATGTAAACACTTCTGTGATTCTAAGTCCACAGCGGAGTAGAGCACACAACTGGGGACGTTGGATGGCCTGGCACAGCTCTGTGTTGTGGCTTTGCATTGTTTCTTTGGTCTGTGTTGGAAGCGGGCACCATACATCACAGCAAGTGAAAACCTGGCAGTGTTATCACTTCCCTTCACATTGCCACTTCAGCTGGCATCTCTTTTCCCTCCTCTGAGCACAGCTTCTCCTTGCACAAAAATCCACAGGCTTTGCAGGCTGGTCTGTTGCCAGCAGAACACAGCTGGGTTGCAGAGCCCCCTCCTTGCCCTGTGGCTGGCACAGACTTTGCCAGCTGTGTGTTACCCCAGGTTACCGTCAGCCCCGTCCCAGCATCCTCCAAAGTGTGGCTTCAGTTCCTGGCGGGAGGACCTCAAGACAGACATGCTCATTCCAGTAGCTCCGTGTTGTGCTGCCCAGTGCTGACCTTCCTGGCCTCCAGCCTCTGCCCTTTCCCCACGGCCTTGCGGGATTATTCTTGCTGTGCCTTCTCCAAGAGAAGGCTCCTCGGCTGTGGAGGGGCACCGTGAAGGGAGAAGAAAACTCTTCGCCAGCAACTCGCTACACCAGGTGCCAGTGGAAAAGCAGATTAACCTTCCCCATACCAGCCTCCCCCAGGCCACCATCTTCCTCCCACAGCCCTCCTTCCTAGCCATAGTGTTCTTCTCTGTCCTTAGGGTACCAAACCATGCTCATATATCCCAGTTTGAGTTAGAACAGAACTAATTCTGGTCAGTGATTTCACTTTTCAGCTCAGTCTCATATAAGTACCTGCCCTTTCTGCAGAAGAGTAAAACCACTGACGGGATCTGGTTGTGTTTGAATTCAAACTGGGACACCATCCTGCCCTACTTTATAGTTTTGGCCTGAAGAACAAGACTGAAGGTGGGATTTTTGCTGGGTTTGAGCCTTGCTGGCTGTGGGTAATGGGAAGGCTTGCTTCCTTGGTTACAGCACTGCAAGTCCCAGGCCTGGATGGGGAAGCAGGGGGGATTGTTTGTTTGTTTGTTTGCTTTTCCCTGAACCATGAAGCCCTGGGCAGCACCAAAGGGACATGGCAGACAGAGTCAGCAGGGGAGTGAGAACTGGGCCCACAGACTGCATCAGAGCTCTTTTTCTGGTCATGCTGGTTGGTTATAATGAGAAAATACTCCAAATTCCTAATGAAAAATCCTTTCTTCCTTTCATTATGGCTGGGCCAGACAAGCTCAGCAAGCACTAGAGCACTGAATGGCGGCTGTCAGTGCACACAGCATTGCCAGGGTGGAGAGACAGACCCTGAAATCCTCACCCCAGCTTCCCTCCACACTGTACTTTCTGTGTGAACGTATCAGGGCATAGAACAGCATCAGTGATACGACCCCAAATGTTTTGTAAAAACTGTAGCTATTGTGAGAGAAAAAGATCATATAGTGAAGGACAGCTGAAGGGCAATGTGGTGGGACTGTCTCAGACTCCATTTCTGAGCAAAAGCTATGTTCAGCAGCAGCAGGTACCTGAAAAAAGTGCTTCATTTCTTGGACTACTGTTCCTCAGTTTCTGCAGAAATGTAGCTTATGTTCTGGACAGTAGGCTGGATACAAAATGGACGAAGACTTTCAATTCAAGGTGCCATGTCTCATCACTGAGGCATTAGCAGTGAGCTGTGACTGGAGGTAGTCAGCAGTGCAAGCTGTTGTGTCCTGGTTAAGTCTTATTGGTGGTTTCTGAAATATAAGTTAATTGATATTTAGAAAATACATTATGATTTGTCAGCTGTAAACCCAAGTCTGTGTTTAAAGATTAACAGCGTAGTGATTGAGGTATGAAAACACTCTGTCAAGTCTTCATATTCCCTTCTGAACTGGGAAGATTTGTCTTGGTTTATGCCTGAGTTAAATAATTTCTCTTTACTTCTCTCTCAGGGCTTTTTGTCCTTCCTTTTTGTGATTTGAATCATTCCTTAAACTCCTGGGAGCTCTAAGAAGAACATTTTCTCTTTTCTCGGGAGATGGATGCTAAATTTCTTACAGAATTGATTTGATCAATATGAAATCAGTGGGGGAATTAAACTTCTTGTTCTCACTGTAGATGCTCAGCATTTCTGAGGGTTGTACTTAGGAGCAGAATGACAAATAGAAGTCTAAGGATCCAAGATTTGTGTATATCCCACACTGTTAGTCTCTGCCCTGATATGTGGAAATAGCCTTCAATTCCTTCCCTGTATGTTTCCCATTTCCATTTTGATTTCAATTTGTGTTTCAGATTACCTTTCCCCCATGCATTTCTTTAGCTTTCCATTCTAGTCCTCTCAGCTAAGTAGATGTCCTTTAACAACAGCAATTTTACAGGTGGGAAAGCTGAGATATAGTGTATTGAACCATATAATTACTTGATGAATGTAAAAATACTTAAAAACTTTGATGTTGCATTCCTTGCCAGCCTACATTTTATACTTTAATTTCAGAGAAACTCCTCTGAGCATTCTTTCAATGAAAAATGATAACTGTGTGATGTCAGACAAGGGGCAGATGGTGAACACAGTAGTTGTGGAGGAGATCTTTGAGAATTCCAGGTACCTGTGATATCTCCAGAAGGCCTGAAGGCCATATTTTATATTGCCGTATTTGCATGGTTTTTAAAAATAGTTCTGAGACTTTTCTAGATGCCTTGATTGGAAAAGGTGCTGCTAAAGGTTGAAGCCCAGATTACCACCATAAAGGTATAAGAATCTAATGGAAAAAAGATGCTACCCTGCTTTCTTTCGCTGCTTATGTAGCCCCTATGAGCATAGTATCTGAGCATCTTGTATGTATTTAAAAATAGAAGTAACAATAACAAACCCTCTGTCTCTCTCTTCCTTCCCAGCCTGTAAGTGAATAGCTTGATTTGTTCAAAGGACTTTTTCCTTGTGGGTTCTAAATATTTAGCTGTGGTTTTGCACAGTTTATCTACTGTTCCATTACTGCACTTGGAGGGGGAGGAAAAAGATGCCATTTCCATTATTTCGTAGAACTCAAAAAGCCACGGTGTTACGTGTTCCCTCTGCTGATTCCCATGTCGAGCTTAACCAGCACCATTCCCTGAACTGTGCATTCATTACGCTACTGATGCACGACGAGGGATGTTTTGGCAGGATCTGAGGTTGTGTAAGCCACATGCGATGTGGAAGGAAGGCTGCTGTGCATGTTAACTGTAGCTATTCACAAGATGGAAGTGGAGATCCAGTATTTGCTTGTAGAATATGGTTGAGAAACCATTATCTTCTCATATTAATAGCCCACAAACTCGATCGAGTAACATTATGTTGAAGGAGGGTCATTTTCCTCTGTTTTGTCTGTCTCTCTGACCTCAGTATGAAGCACGCTGATTGTTTTAATAACCAGCTTGATTTCTCATTCAAATTTCTTTTCTCTCCTTTGAGATAAGAGTATGTACAGTTCCATGTTTTCCAGATTAATTATTCTTTAAAAAGCACTGCACAGGATCGCAAAGGCGTTTCCTGAAGGTACTGTAATTTATGGCTCTTTTCCTTAAGGGAGTTCTGAAGAGTCGTCCTTTCACATGTGAAGTTTCTTGTATTTATCTTCCTGAAAAGATCTGAAGGCCTTAAGCTGCTCCAAGTAATCTGTACAGTCAATTGGGCTGGGGGAGTTGGCTTGTTGTTTAGTAAGCAAAATGCTACACGGAAAGTAAACTCAAGCCACTACAAATCATCCCAAATAAAGTGACTACTAGAAGTAAAGCTTGAGGCCATAAAGACAGACATGACACTCTGATCCTAGTCATGTCAATGGCCTTAGACATCAGAATATCAGAATGGGGCTGTGTTCTTTGAGGGTCACCATCCAGATCAGCTTTTCTTTGGCTGTCACAGTTGTTTGCACACCCTGCATCAGAGGGGCAGGCACACCTTGGTGCTCTGTGCCCCTTGTAAACAGCAGCCTGCGCTTTGGATACAGCGTGGTAATTGCTAACGTGTCTAAAATTTCACCTCTTCTGCCAGCATCACCGCTATTTTTCTGTGTCTGCCTAAGGAGCAGCAGAGATTTTCTTTGGCTTTTATTTGAACTGAGGAATTCAGAAGGCTGGGAAACAGTGCTATCAGTTGGTAAAGTGAAGGCAGCGTACAGTTAGGTGTCATAATGCTCTCCTGGCATCCAAGGGTGCTGTGTCTCACACATTTATACAGGTCTAGTGGTATGGGAAGATAACTGAGCCATATGAGCCTCTGTGGTTGCAGAAATGTCTCTGTGTATCTTGACCCTTTGCAAGGAGATGAATGTGAGGCAAGTCTTGGCCTTTTACGTACACATGCAGCAGTGTTAAACTGAGGCAGCAGCATTCTGTGATCATTAAAGCTAACGACTGATTGGAAATGCCATCATCGGAAGACTTCCTCCCCCTTTCCTCATAGATTTCCATAATAGAAAGTCTTTCTCTTTCAGAACTGTCACATTATTTCCAAGTTACGCAACCTAACGGTAATTAAGGCTAATAAAGTTCCAGAAACAGGACACAGATACTTGCCTGAATGTATCATGTGCAGTCTGCTCTATGAGACATCTGACTTTCCCGTAAGAACTTCTGTGATGCTTCCAGTTCCTTTACACCATTGGAAACATAACCTTTTCTTCTGTCAACCAGAGAAGAATCTCACAGCTACTAATAATTTTGAAGAGCCATTGCTGTGTAAGGGGAAACTTCAAAAAGTGCTTTCCTTTCACACATCAATTCTGCTGATACGTACAATTTTCTGTCATTCTTTACTGAAAATACCATTGGTCTGGAGACAGGATATCTGCTGCTTCTGGTCTGTGTCTTTTGGTTAACCTGCCTGTGGTACCTCATCATGCAATTTCTGCTTTGGGAAACGATTCTCCTCCTCCTTTACAAAATCAAGCACATACAAGCAGTCCAGCAAAAATCTGCCTGCTCATGTGTACCAGAAACACAGAACTGCTCCTGTTGCTCTTCTCCCACATCCTTCATATGAACCCATCTATTTTGGGACCTGTTATGAAATCACTTGCACTGTGTTAGGAATCTCCAAGTGACTTATGGAGGCTCAGGTCAGTGGCTTGGCTTACCCTTATTCTGGCCCACTCCTCTTGCCGTCAGCAAGAAGACTCTTTTACCACTGCAATAACCTTCCCCTTTCTGTACCTTACTTTCTCGCCATACATCTCATTCCAGACACCAAACACTTCCTCTGTTCCTACAAGGCAAACCCTGCTTTAGCTATGTGGAGTATGGGAGTAGGAACCTCACCAAGTTTGTTGAAGACACCAAACTGTGTGGTGAAGGCAACACACTGGAGGGAAGGGAGGCCATTCAGAGGGACCTTGCCAGGCTTGAGAAGTGGGCTGTGCAAACTGCATGAAGTTCAACAAGGGCAAGTGCAAGGTTCTGCACCTGGGTTGAGGCAATGCCATGCATGAATACAGACTAGGAGGAGAAAGGACTGAGGACAGCCCTGAGGAGAAGGATTTGAGGGTGGGGGTGGAGCAGAAGTTGAATAGGAGTCGTCAGTGTGCGCTTGCAGCCCAGAAAGCCAACCATGTCCTGGGCTTCATCAGAAGAAGCAGTGAAAGACAGTCGAGGGAGGTGATTCTTCCCTTTTACTTTGCACTGGTGTCCCGGGAAGGACACGAAAAGGACAGCCACGAGACGATCAATATGATCAAGCGAATGCCGTTTATTAAGCATCAGTTTAGCCCTTTTATACACGGCCAGGCGGTCCATGTGATACAAGTGCATTGCTGATTGGTACCACACATTTGTCCACACTTCTTAAAAGCTACGGCTGTTGGTTAAGTATGTCTGTCCATGTGCTGTTCGTGTGATAGTTGGTTTTCATTCCACAAGTTGTTTTTCTCTTCTACGTGCCAGCTCTCTCACAAACCTGCACATCGCTGACCTTGAGAAACTCTCTGAGCAAGCGTCAAAGCCCTTGGCTCAGACTCCGGCTAAGTTCACATGGCTGGGATTGCTCACATGTCCATCCTCTATGAGATATTCCTCTACACTGTGAGACCCCAGTGTCCAGTTCTGGAGTCCCCAACATCAGAAGAACATAGAACTCCTGGAACACGTTTAGAGGAGAGCAACTCAAATGATCGGAGGGATGAAACACCTCCCCTATTAGGACAGGCTGAGCATGTTGGGGTTGTTCAGCCTGGAGAATAGGAGGTCCCCAAGTGCCCTTCTAGCAGCTTTCCAACAGCTGAAGGGGGCTACAAGAAAGCTGGGGTAGAGCTTTTAACAGGGATGCATAGCAAGAGGTCAAGGGGAAAGGGTTATAGATTTGAAGAAGGAAGATTTATGTTGGACATGAGGAACAAATGCTTTCTGGTGAGAATGGTGAGATGCTGAAACAGGTTGCCCAAGGCAGTTGTGGCTGTCCCATCCATGGAAGTGTTGAAGCCCAGGTTGGCTGGGGCCCTGAGTAACCTGCTCTAGTGAAGTTGTCCCTGCCTCTGCAGAGGCATTTGAACTAGATGATCTTTAAGGTCCCTTCCAACCCTGGCCATTGTATAATTCTATGATTATAATGCTACCTTCAACACCCAAGTGTTGGGCAAGATACTTTAACTTTCATCTCCCAATTGTTTCCCTGGGTGACTAAGCAGAAAAATAATTGCTCATTCACTAATGAATGTAAAACCTAACCTCTGTAAATAAATGAAACTAACTTCTGTAAGAGGTTCCATGGGCTTAATTAGATGTCGGTCTATGAGCCACCAACATTAACAATACAGGCAAGAGCAGGGGTGCTGAGGAGTTTAACCACAAACCTCTCTCTCAGTGTCCCTCTTATTCTTTTAACTTAGTTAACAGGAATTAAACTTTTAACTTTATAAGTTAGTAGTTTTACAGTGTAGAGTTTACAAAAGGCACCACAACAGATGTTCTGCAAGTGTGATTGTGTGTTACTGTATCATAATGGCTGAAGAATAGGCTTTGTGCAATAGCAGAACAGGAAAGTAGGAATACTTTGCCTTTCTCGACTACCTGGCCCTAAAGCAGCCAAACACTTGCAATTTTATGATTCTGTGGTCCTGTTTAAGCCTTGATCCTGCAGTCGATCTGTACGTACCTCACATCATACGTATGAGAGTTCCCTTTGCCTGAGTGCACAGAGCATTACCTGGGTACAGACCATAGATCTCAAAGAACCTCATCAAGGTGCACACGTACATTTATCCTCTTTTTGCTGTAGAAACTGTGTAATACAATACTTGGTGGAACATGATGTTAGCCAACAAGGAGAGGTCCTGGCTCCCTTCTCCCTGATCTGGTAAGTGCTGTAGCAGTCTCTGCATCCTTCATTTTATAGAAGGGGGAATGATCATTGTCCTTTAAACAAGCATCTTTGTACTCACTGCTTAAATCAAGGGAAATGCAGAAAACTATAGCATGAGTAAGGTGTTAATTAGTTTTCTAATTCTTTTGTGCTTAATTACATCTACTGTTTCTACCAGCAAGGACTGGAGTACTTTCAGCATATTCATCCACATCCAGTTGCCCACAGCACGTGCCTGGCCCTTCATGACTGAAGTTGCCTGAGTGTACAACATGGCAAAAGTGAAACCAGTTTCAGTCTCTTTAAGATTTGTAACTGGTGGAGGACTGAAAGAGTTAAGAAAAGCCCTCTGCATGTACCTGGTGTATAAAACTGTCATGTAATCAAATGAGAGGAATGCGCTTCACTGTGTACATTAGCAAACACTCCATGCGAGCTGGCTGGCAGAGGCTCAGGGTTTTCAGTGCTACCTTGCACTACAAAGCCCTTCTTTGTTCTCTCAGCTCTGTTTTAAATATCTGATGACTATTCCACACCATGTCAGTGCCAAATCCCCGGCTTCACTGCAAACTCTTTACAACAGCACATTGTGGGCAGATCGGATGGGGATGAACTGGTAGAGTGTCGGTATCTCCCCTTCGTTTGCTTCTCAGGCAGGTCCTCTCACCAGCTCTGCCATCTTCCTGTAATTTCTGTAGCCCTTGTGCAGCCACCTGGATAGTGTTCAAAGCCAGAGGGAGTAACTTGAGAGCACAGAAACTGAACTTGGATCCTGACATGGCACCAGCACTCCGCAAGTGTACATCAGGATGGACATATTCGAGGTTCAGCCAAGGAAGGGCAATTGAATCAAAGACTCTTCTTGCAACAAATATTTTTGTTAAAACTTGTTGTGCCTGTTGTTAGCTGCCTCAGCTTGCTAGCCAAGTGGGATTGGGCTTTAAAAACAAATGGGATGAAAGATTTCCTATGAACATGCACACAGAAAGGCAGGAAGTGATGCCGATGACTCAGGAGATGGCGATGTTCCTTCTTGATTTGAAACTGAAGTACTTCCTTGGAAGGTTGTTAACATAGCAGCAGACATCTCAGCTTCTGTCAGATGAGATGTTAAACCTCATGCTCATTAAGGATGCTTCTTCATACCACTTCTCCCTATAGTTCAGTTAGGAAGGTGATGCAGCTTTCTGTGCAAGACACATTGGCTTAACTGCTACACTGATGCTCAGTCTGCCCAGGAGTGCTTTCTTCATTCCAGGGAAAAGTCATTGCTGGAGTACATGAAGACCTACAATAACAATATGGCGCATTCACCTAGGTCCTAAACCTCCTAATTCTGTTCAGGAAGAATACTTCTATTGTTCTGGATAAACATAGAGTTAGTTTGCATAGTCCTGCAATGTTTGGGGATTTCTGTGCACAGACACTGGCATAGGAAATAAACAGCAACCTTTCTGAGTTAAGAGAAGATTTCATACAATATTATTTCAGTGCTGCTGCCCACTTTTGGTGATTAATGTCTAAAGAAGCTAAGCTCTTCAGTTTCCCATTCTGTTTCTTGTTTCCCTTCCTGAAGCTATTTGGCACCTAGCACTGGTGTGCTGGAAACTCAGCCTGCAGTGGGTGGCTGCAGTGCCTTCTAAAACAAACAAACCTGCTTTCATTCAAATTTCTTCATTTCACATGCAAACATTTCTCAGAAAGAAACCCTTTCTAAAATAAAACCTATTTATGAAGGGCCACTTGAAGGTACATTGTGACACTTTTGCTTAATCATGCAAAATCCATGAAAGCTAAAAGCATTGAAAGAAAGGCTGACAGCACTGCAGAAGCTTGTGCAAGGCCATATTTTCTGCTAAAGCTGTTTGGCTTAAGGCATCCCATTCAGTGCACACTTAATATTTGATTGTGTATCAGAAACCTTCAAGGGACTTAGCCTATGCAAGTGCAGGCACTTTTGCCTTTGCCATGTTTGCGTCCCTGGTACAGGACTGAGTAGAAATAAGAATGAATTTCTCTGTGGTAAAATATTAATACGTGGTGAGGAAGAGACATAGCAAAAGAGTTGTAGAATACGAGTCTGTACCAGAGTCAGAAGTTGAATCCACATGTTGTATGATCCAGTCTGATGCCTTACTCATTGAAGTACTGGCTCTCATTCTGTATAGTACCTCTCCTCAAATACACAGTACCAGGAACGTTGATAAGACCTCGTCCCATTAGGTAGAGTGTTTAAACACTGGAGTAGGGGCTAGGGACAGTGTACAGGTAAACAGAAAAGACTGTGGGGCATTTCTAATGTTCTTCCATAATTGGGTGGAAACTGGGGTAATGAGTAGTATTTTCCCAAGTGGGAATCAGTCTTTTTATGTTAGTTTCAAGGGATTGCTGCTACCTTTCCTTACCCAGCAGAGAAAGGCCTTGGGCAGAGTGTAGCCATCCATTTGGTCTTGGCCAGTTCACCACTGGTGAATGAGCAAGAGCTCCAAAAGGGATTGACACTAGAGAAATCTTTTTCTTTGTGCAACTGGTTCCTTCTTTCAGGATTTTCCAGACTTTTTCCTTCCTCTTTCCCCATCTTTACATGTCATTAACTGCTTCCTCTCATGCTCCTACTTCAAAGCCTTTGGAATATACCTAGTGCCTACCCAGCTCGCATAAACCAAAGGAATCTACAAAGATCTGTCCCAAAAATGAAGCAGTTAGGCTGAGTAAAAAGAATGCTGTGTATTGACGTGCCAACTATGTTTGTTAGAATAACTGTAAGCTGTTTTCCTGGCAGTCATTGTTTGGTGGAGCTCAAAGAGTGAGCCAGGTATTATGGCATTGCTTTAGAGAGGGAACATTTGGGAGAAATTAAATATATTTGCTCACTCCCAAAATACTTCTGGGCCTTAACTCAAGAGTAGGGAGCTCAGCAATGAATGCAGAGCCAGAGCAACCAGGAAGGTCAAGAGGGATTTGTGATTCAAGGTGACCTAAGCTGAGCAAGGCGTGATCACTTCTCTTTTTACTGCTAGCAAGGACTCTGCAATCCTATGTCCCACAGCAAGGTGGGACATAGAAAACAGGTGCAGGTGCGGTTTTCTGTCAGGTTGAATGCCACATGTGTTTTGCTTCCCTCTCTGATTCAGTTTGTGTCTGCATCTTCTCATTGCCATTCACAGGAAGATGCAGTCCCAAGGAACTGCAGCTGTATCTGTCCAGCTCCATACTGATCATGTAGCGTCATCTGCTTCTTCCAAACCAGAACCTCTCTTTGCTTTCAGAGTGGCACAAGCTCTCATAACTACATATCTCAGCTTCCCAGCTTTCTGTCACCGCTCTTCTTTGGCTTTCCTATGAGCTACCAAATCTTTGGGCCCAATCCTTCAGTCCTGGAGTTCCCATGCAAGTCAGTCATTGCCTAGCATGAGCACAGCCGAGCTTTCTCTTGCCTTGCCTCCAAACTCCAGCTGAGTGCTGACCACTTATAAATGGGTAGGAGTTGAACTGCAGATTGGAGAAAGAGCAAAAGAATCCCAAATTCCCAACATATAGATGTGATTAAAGGGGCAGCTCAGTGCAATCCCAGCGAAGAGCCTTAGCTGACCACAAAAGAAAATATTCATTGGACTATTCGAAGTGGCAGGATCCTTCCCTTCTTTCCAGTGTAAAATACATGCTTGCTAATATGTGTCTGATGTTGGGGGAGATTTTACTGCCTGAAAGTTTGTTTTGAGAGTATGACAATTCCGCTGTGAGGAAGAAAAAGATTTCAAGTGGCCTTTCTCCACTTTGTTGGCAAGTCAGCCTCTCTTATCTCCCTGGATAGCAGAAGTGCCTGATACACTGAGCAGATGAGCCTTGAATGATGTGAGGAAAGCTACTATACTGGGATCAATAGAATACTTTTTCCTTCTGCAGCTTGTAAACATCTGACCTGATAAATACTAGAACTTCCTCATCTACTCTGTCCTTGTTAGTTGCCTTTAGAGAACATCTACAGTCCCCATATATGTATATGCTTAGGGAGAAGTCAGTCTGTGGGTTTCCTTGGGAAGTCCTATCTGTGTTTGCTTGGGAAATCAGAGAGAAATGTAGATGTAAGGAAGGTGGTGGAAGTTTTACATTGATTCAATTTCCATTTAGCTGAAAGACACTGAATTAGATTATCTGCTGAAGTCAGAAGAAATACAGTTTGACCTGTACCAGTGACATAAGTCACCGTGTGCTCCAGGCTGCACTGAAGGGACCTCAGCTCATTAACAGAATATTTTAAATGTGTTCTTAGTGCTTCTGGGGCTCCTACAGAATAACACTTTCAACACCAATCTTTATTTAGATGTCTTGCTCTCTGAAGTGTGCACGTATTCACGACGAGAGCGAGATGTATTCAATTGCTTTTATTTTAAACAGGAGGGCTTCTCATTTGATCAAAACTAGAAGGAAGCATCATTTGAGAAGTTAATCTGTGAGGCTGGTCTTTTTCAGAAGAGTTAATGTTCTGCTCCTGTCTGTGTATAGACTGCTAACACAGGACCAAGTCAGACGGCACCCATCTGTAGGAGCTGCAGAGCTGAAGGTCAAGGAACAGACTCTGCAGGTGTCTTCCCCCAGGGAACTTCTCATACCTGCTGTTCGGTGCAAGCTAACCTACTACATCAGTGAGAGAACTGCTCAGCTGATGAATGTTAATGATGCTCAAGGATAGTGTTGTGTTGGCAGGGATGATTTAGAAGCATTCAGAGTGAAGGACCGAAGCAAAAGTCAGCCTTCATCTACTGCCATATGTTAGATGGTGCTGTTTGACTACAAAGGTGTCAGATCCTTCTCCAAAACATCAGTGATACAACTGCTTTCCAGTGTTAATAGATGAATCAGCATGGAGAATATCTTTTCTCTTTTTTCTCACTGTTTTCAAGTAAATTTGAAGCTGTTGAAGAGTGCTGTAGTGACAGCCTTGATAATTTCACTCTTTTATTCCAAAAACAAGGTGAGTAGGAACTGTGGGTATGGAGAAGAAACATGGTGAGAAGGACGTACCTTTTCAGATGATGCTTGGTGCCCACTAAGACATACTGTGAAGCAGACCTGGCTTATGATTCGCTCTTCTGTTTGTGGCAATAAAAGGAGGGAGGGAAAGACTGTGCTGTTGTACTTGGCAGCAGGACAGCACACCAGCCCTTTAAGAACTGTCTGCAGTTACAAAACCTAGCTGCACGGGATAGTTATATGGTGTCTTTTCTTCATCTTCTCTCAGTAATGCTAAAGACTCAAAACACACAGTTAGTGAAGTCTGAGATTAGCTTGGAATAATTTGGACACATGAGGACTTGCATTATTGAAACGACAACTGCACTTTGTTGTAGGGACAGATTCATTGTAGGGAGCTGCCTGGTATCCGTGGAGTTTCAGCCAGGACTAATTTGGCCCTTGTCTTTGTGTCAGCTCATACAGTCACACAGTCTATTATATATTTAGAAAACATTTTCCTCTACTAGAGATCCCTCAGGACTGTCAGTGACTATTTCTAAAGTCTGCTCTACCTGTTCCTGCTAGGAGTAAAGCACTAGCCTGACAGCGACTCAGTACATCCCAAACACAGTATTATGTACAAATGGGGGGGGGGTGGGGAGGTTTGCTGTTGCTTAGATAGCGCCATACAGAATCCGTCTTTCTGAAGTAGTGGATAGCGCTGACCTTCTGTCCCAGAAACCCACCCCACTCTTCCGTGAAAGGGTGCTGTGGACAGCCCTGGGGTGAACACAAGGTATTATTTCGCTGGAGCAGTCCTGCTGACATCCTGGACCGTGAGAGCACAGCTGGGGCGGTTTAAGAGCAGAGCCAGGTTCCAAGAGGGAAGCCAGGCTTTTATTATTCACACTACAGTCACCTATTGTTTTGCTTCTTGTTTTTCTCAAGATATTTAGACATGTCTGGTGGGCAGGAAAGTGGAATACTGGGAGTGCCAGCTCCAGGCAGCCACAGCACTCCTGGGTACTCTGCAAACTTCCTCCTCGCAGCTCTGTTCCTGCTATTAAAAAACTAAGCTGGAGCTGCCTGCGCCTTTCATCCTGAATCTGACAATGAAAGCACCTCCAGCCTGGCCTGCACACGTTCGGCTAATTTCAGTGTGTAATCCCACACAGCTCTGCCAGATCACCTCGAATTTAGTCAAGAGCAGCCAGGTCAGGATGTGTTTTACAATGCAACTGCAAATAGGACTTAATTATGCTGTGTCCTGTAATGATTTTGTGATAGTGGTGGAAGGCTGGCACGGTACTTCTGACTTTCATTTCAGCTGGGCTCTGGACAGAGTGAGTTCATAAGTCATTAAGTGACTCTTCGCAGCTTCAAAAGGACATTGTTAATTAAACCAGAATCCATAATATTTGTTAGCTAAATAAACCCAAACAATTCTGATTCTCTGGTCTGTTAAGCCGTGTGAAGGTATAAAATAGCCTTTGTGTATGCAATTTGGTCTTTTTTATGCAGGACCAAATGTCTGCAACAAGCTTCACTCCCTGTGCCCTAACTTCCCCAAGCCACTGTCAGCAAGAGTGGAGAAACATAAAAACACAGGAACCGTTTCTGTCATCACAAAACTCATGCCAGTTCCACAAAGATCTAGAAGCTGATGTTAAGCCATCAGTGAAGTCTTGGGACCCTCTGAGGAGGAATTTGGGCTGTAGCATGGGTTGTGTTTCAGAGGCTCTACTGTCTGAATGCCTGTGCCAAAAATTCCTCTCGTAGCACTCAGAGTGACATCTTTTTTCTAGGTCGCAGGCTGCCCACAGCATATTATTTGCAGAGTCAAACACATGCGCTTAGTTTCCCATGCTAAAGAAAAGTAATCTCCTGGTAAATAATAAACGAAGCTGATGAGGGAGGTTAGCCCTATCTGGTGTTTACACAGGGGACACAGATAGAGGAAGAAAGTTTTGGTTTGCTTTGTAGAAGCATTCAAGATTGGTATCTCCAGCTTTCTGAACATAACCTGCAGGTGGAGGCTTCTCCACAGCCTCAGCAGGTCCCTAATTGTTCCTGGTGCATTAGTCCTCTGCAAAACCACTGCCATAGGTCTGTAGCTGGGAGTTTACTGAGAAGCTGCAGGCATTCCTGCAAACTGCTTGGTGCTACAACATGCATTAAGGTGTTTGTTTCTTCTTTGTGCTGCCTTCTGTGATCTTCCTATCTATGAAATATGACTCAACTGGTGGAGTCACAGTACAGTGACTGTCTTATCTGTGCATGATTAACAGTACTGTCCTTTTTTTATGCATCCACACCTTCTCCACATGAGGATGATGGGGAGTAGCAATGGCTATAGATGAGCCTTTTGGGTGAAAGGTTTCTGAAGGGCCGATTAGGACAAACAGCATTCGATGCTGCTCAGAAACCATAAACAGAGATCTGCAAAGCTGCAGCAAAAATTATGCCTGGTGCCAGCACTTGCTTGCCAGAGGCATCCCATAACTATAGCGGGTGTGCTTCCGAGTGTGCAGAAGGTCTCAGCTGTGCCAAAGCAAGGTTGCTTCAGCCCTGCTTTTCCACCATTCACTATCAATACTATAAAAAATACTTGGGGAGTTTATTTCTGGGCCAATCAGTTGGAAGGAGCCACTTTAATAAAACTTGGGGTTAAAGTTCATTGCCACAGACTAAGGCCATGACTTCAGGATTTACATCAGTGGAAAGTTACTGCTGTCCTACCTACTCCTATGTCTTGCGTGTTGCTGTGTTAGCTATGATTGTGACATGAGCCACATCAGGGTTTGGAATAGTTTCTGTCTAATCAAACTGCCCCTAAATCAGTTTGTTTCCTTCATTCAGGTCATGCCGCAGCTGTGTAAGGAGGTGTGTCAAACCAGGGTGGGGAGGTGCTTATAACTGAATGAATTTTGCAAGTCTTGACTCCCTGAGCTGCTCACATTTCATTCCCTCTACTTGCAAAGGTAGATTTCTAGTTTGCAAAATTAATAACATGCCAGTGCTAATAGAACAGGGACTCATGGACAATGTGTTGAAGTCCCAGAATTGCTGCTGGTGTTTAATGCATATTCCTAATGCTGTAGGAATACCTGCGAGTAATTGTATTTATTCCATTTTTGTAGACTCATGAATGCTTGTCACCAAAGACAGTTGTTTTAAAATGTGTGAGGGTCCACTTTGTAGTCACTTCTTTTCACGTCATTGCTGGTTTACTGTACCGTTCACAGATGAGGGATGCTTTTAGCTTCTTGCATGTCAGGATCTGTCATGAATTTAGGTGACACATTGATGAAACACATTACTTTTTTATTCCTAGCTAAATGATACCCAAATCAAAAATCCCTTGCTAATAAAGAGCCTGATGAAGTTAGATGAGTTGAGCTGGAAAGGTTTGACCTCCATGTTTCTGTAAGTACAGGTTTAGTCAGTGCTTCTCAACTACCTGATCCAGCAGTGTTTTGGCCACTTTAGTCTTACACACCCTAAAGCAACAGGTTTTTTGCCTTTTCCTCTACAAAGAGTTTATGCTTTTTGAGCTCTTGCTGTGCATACTGTCTGTGGGAAGTGTCTGCTCACACCTGGGGGAAACACACAAAGCAAAGTGCCTTTAATTGCTTCTGGAACAGTACAGAGAATTGTTTAGACTAGATTTACTTTCCTGATTTGTGCTTAGAGACAGAGCTGACGTCTGCCAGAACTACAAAGAGCACCCAGCTGAGGCTGTTAACATCTCTTAGGAAACAGTTCAGGAACGAGCCTTGCTCACTGCCCAGTGCTGTGGTGATTACAGTAAATCCTCATCTTCTGCTGACTTCAGCGGCCGTTTGCAGACAGCAGTTGTGATTCAAGCGGGACCTTAGAGCTCAAAGAATGTAAAACATGTACTCAAATCCACTCAGTCGTAATATCTGTCTTCTTTATCAGCTTTCATTTGTAATAGTTCAAACTGGTGTATTTTTTCTTGAGAACAGGACATGTGTGGGTGCTCTGCTTGAGGAGAGTGTGAGGAAGAACAAGCTCCCTGTCATCCTTAATGAGAGTAGCAGCACCTTCGTGTTTTTGTCTCAGGCACTGTAATCTTGACCAATGGTACAAGTCAGATCCCACCACAGAGCTCTCTGCTCCAGTGTCTGTCCTTTGCCAGTTGTGTCCTTATTTTCTGAATCCTTATATCCACTTCAGGACCAGTACAATGACTTTCATGACTAACATTGTCCTTGCACACTGTGTTACAGGAATTGCTACAGCCTCTCACAGGCTTTGTTAAGTCTCTCTAGCTATTAACTCTTTAGTAAAGTCTCAGTCTCTGCCTTGTTTGAGTCAGCATCCTTTCCTCCTGGTCATATGAATCCTCTATATTGCCCTGGGTGTTGCCCTGTTCCCCACCTGCTTCCAAGGTAGCAAAAGTACCTATTCCTTGCTGGATAGGTATGGCTCTAAAAAAGGGATAGAATGCTACTGTCACTCGTCATTCTGCATTGCAAAAGCATTCTGTGTTTCAAGTTCCACGTGTCTATTGTGTTACTGTTGAGGAGTATGTGAGCACACTGCAAAACAGGCATCTCAGTTACAGCTCTGCAGCTTCTGTCGGTGGGGTTGGTCTTGCTCCATTTCATATGTCGTGAGTGCTGGTGCGTTACTTGGCAGAGTCTAGCCTAGAAACTACATATTTAATACAAGAAGCAAGAGGTCTCCTTTCACCCTTGGGGACAGCACTGTATGACACTGGAGTGATACTGCTGTGTGATACACAGGAAGCTGGCAAGAGGGCATCTCAGAAGCAGCCTTTACCTCTCCACGAGGCACTTGAGAGCACTAATTCACGGAGAACCACAACCTGACGTTTACAAATAATATATACAGGGCCCTACTAACATTAGCTGATCTTGAAGCCAGACAGAAAATAGATGTTGGTTTTTTTACTCCCTCTCCAATAGCCAAACAGAAAGGTTTCTCTTTTTTTTTTCAAACTTGTTTGTAAATACAAGTGAAGTGAAGACTGACAGCTAAAGCAGCCGGCTCTTAGAAGCGTTCCCTGCTTCTTCTCCAAATGGCTGCTGCTCTGGTTGGTGCTGGGTAAGCTGCTCTTTGCCAGGCAGTGCAGGCAGGACCAACCTTCTCCTCCTAACCCACAGCCCTTGGATCTCTGCTGGCTTTCACCGAGTTGAGGGACTCAGTGCCTGTGCAGAACTAATGCTTCCTTCTTGCTTTTTAAAATCTCTTGGCATGTGCTACTGCCTACAAGCTGAAAACTAGATTCATTGAACACCTGAAAAGTACTTTGGCATTTATGAATATGACTGTATTTCTGCTGTTGTCTCAGGAATATGGTTTACTTGCATCCTAGTTATCCTAGTAAACAGCATCAGTATGCCTGAGGTCAGTGCCTCCGCTCTTATGAAAATAGCTTTTGTTAACTATTTGAGATGTTTTTTAAAATGTTCAGGATGGAGGCTCTTGGAATCATGAGATCTCAGGTCTGACAAACTGCTTGGAACCAGGAATGACCCTGAAGAGCTGATAACATGTTCAAATCAAGTGAAGGGATGAATTAAAACGGTAGGCGATGGAAAGGGAACTTGATTGTTCAACACCTTTTGTTTATAAGAGCAGTAAGGGATTTTGAAAGTGTTACCACCATTTTCATTTTGGATGTTCCACAGTTTTAAAAGGTGGCCTTTTGCTTTGGTGCTTGGTCTGTTTGCAGGGAGGCATAGGAGAAGGCACAGTAACCTCCACATGCTTTGCAAGAGCTAGGAACACGTTCATAGCCCAGTACAGTTCCACACGCGCCAGCTGCACCCTTGCAGAGGCAGTCACCTCATGGAAAAAGCTTCCCATGCCTAACTACAGAACACATTAGGCCATTTCAGCCGCATAAAGGAAATGAATGTACAGCAGGGGTCAATGCCCTCACTGTTCTGTGCCAGGAATTCCTTGAGGTGGTATTTATACTGAAGTATGCATTATCTGTAGCATGTTTATAAATATGTCTGCTAACTCTGTACAGCATTTCTGCTTGTAGAAGCTCTTATAATAACATATACCCCAGAGTTTCATTTATCCTTCTCCCAGGCTGATTGTTCTTTTTCCTTTATAATTCATTTAATTGCCTAAAACTGGCAAGTTAAGTTTGGTTTCTTTTTTCTCACTCTTTTGTGCTTCTTTCTTTCCTTCTCCTCTCCCCCCCCCGCCCCAAATTATTGCAAGTCATTGTGCACTAAATATAGTTCTGCTTTCTGCTTTCCAGATGCTCAGAGCTTGGCTTACATCCTTAGAGCATTCCAGCCTAATTCTCTCTCTGTGTGTCACACACTTAGAACCATTTAAAGCAAATTTATCGAGTTTAATGCATCAAGAAAATCTTGGTAGTCCTCTTTGTAGAACGGAGATTAAGTTTAAGTAAAACTTAGTCACTTAAATTGTTGCCAACTTTAACCTCAGCTACTGTACCCCATATTGCTATGATGGCCCAATATCTGTTTCTTGCTGATTCACATATTTCATAAAATACTTAATCTCTGCACATTGAGTTTTAATTATTCAGGTCTCAAGTTTTACTGAGACCAGGCAAATTCTGTTTCTGGTGCAAATGGAGTTTGCTAGAACATCAGGGCCCGCTTCAGGGATGTTTAGCTCAAAATGTGGAAGTTCCACAGCAAACGTCAGTAGAGTAGAACAGTATTTACACATTTGAGCCACAGCTGCAGAGTCAGTTTGGATGTGATTAGAAATTTATTACAGCTATCCAAAGCAATTTTCAGGAAAAGTAACTTTCTGCTCTGCTTCTTTTGTATCCTCCTAAGAGCTGCCCACCAGGCAAGGGACTTTTGGTAATGATCATCCAGTTCCTGTGTAGGATTTGTAATACAAAGCAATGTGGGCTATCAAAAGGCGCAGAACAAACCTGTAGTTTTCATTGCTTAACAACAATGCCTCGCACTGGTGCAATACTGTTTTTCAAGGATCCTAATTTAATGTCTGTATTTATGCTGACACGTGATAAAGCAAATGTGTTTGGATCCTTTATTGAAATGCAGCTGTGGAACAACATGGCAGCTGTTTAGGGCAGGAAGCTAGGAAAATGTGTCTAATCAAAGTTGCAGTGGGAATTGATGAATTGATTGGCAGAACATATTTATCCTGGAGATGGGGCTGTACCACCAAACACAGTAGGTAATCCTGACTGGGGCTTTGGCATGCTGCTTCAATACAAATGCAGAGAGCTATCAGTTTTGAGACTGCTTAACACACCAGGATTAAATTTATCTGCAGACTTTTGTAAAATGCCTGAAATCTGTGTTGGCAGAGTCCTCTCCTCCCACTGGACAGCCCTTGGTTCCCCCACTGGTCTCAGGAGAAGACCTTGTTGAAGACTAGCACAGCACTAGCCCCCTTCTGGCAGCATCTGCTCCTGAGAATTGCAACAGCCTAGTAGCTGTGAGATGGGCTTGGGAAAACATAGGACTCTGGCCGTGTGCCATTGCCTAATTTCCATAATACTTACTGTCATCAGTGTACAAAGCCTACCAAACATCAGCATTGTTGTGAGGCCACATAACATCCCATTCCTGGGACAGACCTATACAGTGCATAGAGTGGTCTGTGAGGCTGATGAGATGCAACTTCCCAAGGGGTTTCTGCCCTAGGGATTACAGAGGAACCCTGATGTCAGGTGCTGTTGCCAAGGCTGCCCCATGGCAGTTGCACATAAATATTAGTATCGGGCCATGACTGCTGGGCATCCACTTCCAAAGACGCTGCAGCAACCCCCACCCAAAGGCGCACCCAACACGAGGAGCATGTCATTTGAAACACAAAATAGCTGTCCTTCAGCACACGGTTGGTGGGAAGGATCATGCAGGGCATGTTACAGACATCCTCCTGGCATCCCACTCTCCTGGAGGCTGCCTGGGCAAGGGGCAGGGGGGCTGAAGGCGATTGCTGTTCTTGGAGCCTAACAAGGGGCCACATTGTTCCTGGGCCTGTTGGTTGGTTTCTGATTCACTCTCAGCCTGTGCCATGATCAAATCACAGCTGGCCCAGAGATAGGCTTTCCAGGGCAGGCAGTGCTTGGAACAGCCCCAGCTTTTGGGAGCACATGGTGAGGAGGAGGGGACAGCTGTGAGAATACAGAGAAAGGAGCTGATTTTTGCCTTTCCTCAAGATTAGTGTTTCTGTCATAATTTGATTGGGCTAACAGCATTCCTGGTTGTAAAATTAATGGGGAGACTCTCTAGGTGTGAGGGAAGGCGGCTGGAGCAGGCAGCGGGTGCTCCCATGGCTGCAGCCCTCTGTGCAGCTGCTCAGGCAGAGTACAGATTGGTCCCCAGTACTCAGCCTCGGTCTTTTTTTTGGCTCAGAGGTTTAGGACAGTTTTGTTTGTCTGTATCCTGATAGTTATGGAACTGCTACATCCCAGTAGGGTGTGTCTGGCAGTAGCTGAGCTTCCTTGTGTGTAAGCAATGACTGTCGTCTTCATGAAGGAGATGAATGTCCAGAGCGAGACTGGGGACAGAGCTGGACTTCAGCTCTGCATTTATCCTTGCAGCATAGTGTGTCTGAGTGATTCCTGACTTTTTGGTTCCCATTTCCTGTTAAACAATACCACACCATTCCTCACCTCCTATCCTAAGCTTCCCTGTGTTTTGTACATAGCTCTGCTGTTTCACCTAGGAATGGCTGCAGTTCAGGGAGCCGTGAAGTGGTCCTATTTGTTTGCAGGTCCCTGAAGCAAACCTGGAATCTCGTGGTCATCCCCTGAGACCGTCACTTCCCAGCAGGATTTTTCATCTCTCTTTCACGTTCTCTAGAGCTGATCTGCAAAAGGCAGCTGCAAGTGGCATGTGCTGCATCAGTTTTCCTGCTCCCTGCAAAACAGCAGGAATAAACTACAGCTTGTCAGGGAAACCTGCAGTTCCCTACCTGTGAGCCATACTTTGTAGGTCTGTGAAGCACTTCAGTGCTTGAGAAAGTCAATCTGTTAATCAGCAAAGGTAACAGACCAACTTTTTGTCTCTTTACCCTTAGGAGGCCCCAATTCTGTAATGAGCCATAGATGTTAAACATTGAAAAAGACCCGCAGTGTAACAGTCCATCTCCTAGCAGTGTGAGGGTGCTCACTCGTTGCAGATCTTTATTGTAAGGTCAGCCTCATTTTAAACGATGCAAGCAGCATGATTTACAGGCTCTTGCAATACACATCCCGAAATGCTGAAGATTTTCCTGATACAATTATCTAAATGGTTCCTTTAAAAATTGATGCATATTCTCTCTGTTAAACCTTTTCTCTTGCAATGTGTTTTATTCTACTGAAAAAAAAGCGAACCAAATTCACTTTTCCTTTAAAGGGGCTAGTGGGACAGCCAGCCTGCTGTTTGGCCTGGCTGCAGTCAGATCTCATTTCTCAACCCCACCCTTTCCTTTCTCTGAGGAGGAGGAGGAGGGGCAGCTTTCATATTTTCCCTTTAAGCCGAACTATGAAAACTAAGTGTTTGCCAAACTCTTTCACCTTGGCTGGTTACCCTCACAGATGTTCTCTACAGCATAAACAAACTAGTAAAGAATGTTGGGGCATGGGGGAGGCTCAGTCCTTGGGACTGGGGAGAGATCAGACTGAAGAATGACTGCTCCAGCCACTCAGCTGTAGTCTGCCTTTGAGAAAGACCCAAGAGCTGCTCCCACTGCTCAGGGAGTGGAGCCAGCTGTAAAATCACCCTCAATTGCTGCAGCAGCCTGAGCGATGTAATGCTCACATCACTGCAGCGAGCTTGCAAGGTAAGAACAGTGATAAATCTGGCTGGTAGGACCACTTCCTTAACTGCTGTGCAGCCATCTCCCTTCACAAAGAGAGATGGTGCCAGCAATTGCAATTTGGAGAATAGGAAGCAGTGTGGGACAAATTGTGTTCTGTACTGTGCCCTCTGAATGGCAAAATCTGACTTCACATCCCAGGACCAGAGTTGTACTGATGGTAGTAATGTCCAGAACTTTGGATAGCAGTGGTTAGCAGTATCCAGAACTTTGGATAGCTGTGGTTAGCAGTACCCAGAACTTCTGGCAACTCCAAGTGTCTGTTGACTACAGTTGTGTTAACAAGCCAAACTATAGCTCTGAAGTACCACAGCCTCATGGCATAAGAGAATGTGCTGCAGCAGTCGAAACAGCCTGGATTTTGTGGGGTCATAATGTCACTTTGTCTGTTCTGCCACATTTTTGACCAAATAAAATGTCCAGATGTCTGTAAAGTATGTTCCAGCTGCTGATTTGGAAGGGAAACAGTTTGGAGGAAAGGAAGGCAGGAACCATTGGGAAAAAAAGGAGATGCTCTTTCTCAAACAAGTATTCCTGATTATTGCTGCTGATTGAATGCAAGACATAACCATGGGTCCACTAAGGTCCTGATGAGATTCTGGCAGCAGGAGATGGACATAGCGATGTGGTTGTTCACCTAAGCTTTGTGTTTTCTCAAAATACTGCTTTGGGCCAGTGGAGAAGTTTTTACTGTAAACAAGGTCAGTTCTTGTCCAAGATCCTTGACAGGAAATTCATGATTGACCAGTGTAAGGCACCTGGTGCAGTTGAAAGGGGTCAGGAATCTGGGCAATACTTAAGCAATTTGAGGTTTGGGAGGGAACCTCAAAATCTCTCCTGTTGTCACATACAGATCACAGAAAACATACTGGTTATGTTTGAGTGTATCCCGGAGGATCAGTTTGTGAGCCCTCCTGCATATGCTGGTTGGTGGAGAGGCAGCGAAACAAAGGGGACCATGGTTGGAAAGATTTGCATATTAAGGAAAAGAATGTGGAATGTATGTGTTCTGTATAGTATGAATGTGGAACTAATGGCTTATGACAGGGATACAACTGTGGAATTAATGTGATTTGGCAGCCAGGCATTAGTATGGAATGAATGATTTTGGAGGAAACCAAAGTCTGTAGGACTGTATTGACGATAATTCCTTGCATAGGAGCTATATCAATAGAAGGTTTCTTAAATACATGCACGAATGGACACAGTTTATCCTTATGTCATCATTAGGAAGCAGATAGAGATCTTTCTTTGTATTTATAGGTTGTGAGAAGCTCTTACTCTCTTTGGAGTTGACATGAAGAATCTTTTTGAGCACATACGCTGCTGTTCTGTGTAGTTATGATTTAACTACCATCATGCTTTCATTGTTTAGGGCTCCATTAAATATGTTTAGGCTTCTCTCTGGAGAAGATGAAGATATTTATGGCTATCAAACATGTGATGTGTTGGAGACAGACATAATGGTTGTGTATAGCAGAGCCTGCCCTCAATACTCTGAAGCATTCTTGCCAGCTTAGAGGATGCCACAGGAAGCGTTGTTAGTCCTGGTACTAGGGCTGTGTCAGCAAAAAGTTTCTGAGAAACAGCCCCCATTAAAAACATCACAGCATCTTCCAAAATGATCGCATTCATTAAGGATTTTTCTGTGCCTATGTAAGGTCTCATGTTAAGCTTCAGGCTCTCACCAAAGCATTCTCATCGGCTCAATTTTTGTTTAAGCTAATAAACAAGAGAAAATAACTAAATATTATTTTTAGTCCCATGGAAGTCCGTATCAGTACGTGTTGCACTGACGTACACCATGGGTAGGGCTCTGTACGAGTAGAAGAAGATCTCCTATAGTGCATTGGAAGCTCCAGGTCATGCACGGTGGTCATTAGACTGAGCTCTGTTAGTTCACTGAGTTGAGCCATACCACTGGCAGCTGTTAGAGAACATCATTTGTTCAGAGACATGTTCATTTCTCATCCTGCGTTTGCTAGTGGAGGTCTTCTCACCTAGGGCCAGCATTCTCCTGGCTCTCCTCGTGTCAAACTAATGCCTGTGCTTCTCAGGTGCTTGACCTCTCTGTGCTGGAAGAGGGAAATGTCTTGGGGTTATTGAGGGGGATTAAAGGAGTGGCAGAGACGAGGCTGTTGCAGCACTGTGCAAGCTGGTTCTGAATGGGAGAAATGCGTGTGCCAGGGATGAACCAGCAAGGAGCTATAGATGAATGAAACGTGGCAGAATTGTGCAAAGGGTGTTTTTGTGGAAAAGTTCATGTCTGTTCTGTGCATGTTTCTACTCTGTTTGTCAGGCCAAACAGAAATGTCCCCACTGAACTATTAGCTTTTGCATGACTCTAGCATGTTCCTGCAGCCGGTCCAGTCTGGGATCTGTCTTTCTATATGACAGCAAGAATGCAGTCTCTTCTAGTCCCTTTAATGTGGTGAGCTGCTAAATATAATTGTCTGAAACCCAGGAAAGTTAAAGTATGTGCCAGCTAGCCTGTAATTCAGCCCTACGCCTGCCCACTTGGGGCAAAGCCTCAGCGTGCTGGCAGCATGCCCTCACAGTGTCCATATTATCATGTAGTTTGGAAAAGAACTTTAAGATCATCAAGTCCTACCATTAATGCAAGTGTCCCAAGCCGTGTCCTAAGCCCACCGCTAAACCGTGTGCCTAAGCCCCAGATCTACGTAACTTTTAAACACATCCTTCCCTGGGCAGCCTGCTCCAATGCCTGATGATCTTATGAGTTATTCTCACCACTGCCTCAAAAGTGTCACAAGAGCACTGCAGGAGGCCAGCACCTTTGCTTTGCTGAAGCCTTGGTTGTAGGGGAATTGAGCCTCATCACAATTCCCTAAGTACTGCTCCCTCATAAGCTGTGTTTTACAGTATCTCTGCCATTCAGCCTTGGTTCAAGAGAAGTTACATACGGGTGAGGGATGCCTCAACTCAGGCACTTAGTTTACTAAATATGAACCATTCCAACCATTCCAGGCTTGGTGGATGTTACCAAGTATGGCCTTGTACCCCACTGAGTCCTTCCAAACATGTCTTGTGAGCTCAACTCTGGAGTTCAAGAGACCATAGAATCATAGAAGTGTTGGTTAGAAGGGACCACTGGAGGTCTCCAGTAAAAGATCATGCTCAAAGCAGCACAACAACAAAATCAGCTGTGATTTTGTCTACCCAAGTCATTAAAATACCCGAAGATAGGGATTACACAACCTCTCTGGGAAACCAGTTCCAGAACTATACTGCTCTCCCAGTGAAACGCTTTCTGATGTTCAATGCAAACCTTACCAAGAGATCCTACATGCTTATACTGACACACCTGAATGGCCCTGAAGTGGAACGAGCCATACCTGATCCTCTGGAGTTCATATCTATCTCACAATTGCAGCTCTGCCATGGTGCTTCTCTTGTTGCTTCCAGAGTCATTACAGCTATGTGTCTCATCTCAAACAGAGCTGTGTTGCAGGCAGCTAACAGCCGGGGCTAAAAGCTGGTGAGCACAGTCAACGCAATAGCTTGCTCCTTTGAACATTTTTTGCATCTGCTGATTGTGGAGTCATATTATCCTAAAGACCCACTGTGGAACCAAGGATGACCTGTGTAAGACTGACCACAGGCTTTTCTCTGGTCACCCTGCCTTAAGCATAATGCCTTCTGCTTGACCAAGGGAATTCCCACTAAGCTGTGGTTTGAAGATGTCAGGAATGGAGAATGGAGTGCTTTGGCACTGCATGACTTCAGCTTGGCAGCAGCCTTTCTGAGCAGCCAGGAGCAGTGTTGAGATGGGACAGAATTCATACAGTTTGTGGCTGCTGTGAACCTTAGCTGGTCATTCTATGGCTTGGGGGAAGGCCATCCTCACAGTATGGAACATCAGCACAGAGCAGCACTGGGTAACCCTAGGGATACAGTACTGCAAGTTTGCAGCATCTAATATAAACCCCAGCCATGACTCTATTTCATTGCTCTGTTTACATGTGCAGACATTGACCGGAGTCACTCTTGTGCTGGTTTCGTGTGTGCAGGAGGCTGTCCTGAAATCTCAGAATGATTTCCCTTGCAGCTCCAGTTTCCTACTAGAAGGAAAGATTGTCTTGAGAGCTGGTAATAGCAACCAAAAGCATTTTTGCCTTCCTGTCATCTGTCGCAGCCCTTCATTAGACACTATAAATTGTCCTAATAAAATTGGTGATGAACGAATGAGTTGCTTTTCTCCTTCCCAAATAAAAGAGTCCTTGCTGCTTTCATGTTTCTACCAGAAAGTTTCCCGTTTCTGTACTCTTAGAAGACACACTTCAGAAATGTTTTCAAGCTGATCCCTGGTTTAATCATCAGCACCACTTCCTGCTTCAGCCTTCCCCCTCCCTGGAGTTCTCTCACTCACATACCTGACCTGAACCTCATTAGTCTGTGAGAGCTCCAAAGTTTGCCGCCCATGGCGTGGCTGTGGGCCAGGCAGGCAGGGTTCTCCGTGCCTGGTACTGTAATTGTTGAGAAATCTCACTTGATGGACAGGAGGTTATTCTGTTGTTTGGGATTTATAATTTTTTTCCACAGATGTCCTGGAAATGTGCAGGAGCATGTTTAGGAGCTCAGAGAGTTGGTGTTTTAGAGTCTGTAGAGCCAGAGAGATCCCCATGGCCTTGATGTTGCTGAGAGCCAAACAAGATCAAGAGCACTTTCACTTGGAATAATTTTTTAAAAAAAAATATATTAACAATTTTGTTCTGCTTTTATGAAAGCCCTTATTATTTTGTAAGGTTGGTTTATGAGTCTTTTCACACAGAAGAGCCTTTATTAGGTCCTCAAGAGGTGTTTGTGTTGCTAGAATGGTAAGACATGTTACTGCTTCCCTCTACCAAATACAAGGTTCTGGTTTCGCCATGTGAGCTCTTATGAACACAGAATACAGAACACAGGGATTGGAAGGGACCTCAAAAGATCATCCAGTCCAATCCCCCTGCTACAGCAGGATCACCTAGATCAAGTTGCATAGGAACATGGCCAGGTGGGTTTTAAACATCTCCAGAGAAGGAGACTCCACAACTTCCCTGGGCAGCCCATTCCAGTGCTCTGTCACCCTCACTGGGAAGAAATTCCTTCTCATATTTATGTAGACCATCCTATGTTCCAGCTCACACCCATTGCCCCTCACCCTATCATTGGATGCCACTGAGCAGAGCCTGGCTCCATCCTCCTGACACCCACCCTTTCCGTATTTATCAACATTAATGAGGTCACCCCCAGTCTTCTTTTTTCCAAGCTAAAGAGACCCAGCTCCCTCAGCCTTTCCTCATCAGGGGGGTGTTCCACTTCCTTCATTATCTTTGTGGCTCTGCACTGGACTCTCTCAAACAGTTCTGTGTCCTCTTTGATCTGAGGCACCCAGAATTGGACCAAATATTCCCGTTGTGGTCTCACCAGGGCAGAGTAGAGGGGGAAGAGAACCTCTCTCAACTGACTAACCACTGTATCCATAAGGATTATAGCATTGAATCATAGAATCATAGAAGGTATTGGGTTGGAAGGTCATCTTTCCTGCACCAGGTACAGACACCTTTGCAGGTACAAAGATGGAGATGGGGAATTGTGAAAAGTGGCTATGGGAGGTGGAGCTGATGCAGCCACAGTTTAGGTCAGATAAACTTCTGTGGAATCACAACTTTTCTGACTATTTTAACTCGTGTCTGCTCTCAATGTAAGAGGCACTAAATGAAAATGATTCCTTTGTAGGAAACTCTTAAGATTCTTTGATTTTCAGGTAAGGAATATCAAACCAGAAGTAGAAATTGTACTTACAAGGTGCTGGATTCTAGATCTGTTTTCAGCACAAAAGAGTGTGAATAACTAACCTTAAGACCACTGTAGTCAGTGATTTCTATCCTGTTGTCCATGGATCCATTCGCATTCACTGACTTCTAAGAAGTCTGCAAAAGATAAATGAAAGCAGTGAAAACACTGTCAGAAAACTTTAATTCCTAACAGAGTGGTCGGGCACTCCTTTTGAGGATGGCCTCTGTCCCAGGTAATTTCTGCAAGTGAGCAGAGACCTGAACAACAGGGAAGAAATGGTGGGGTGCCGATCACTGTTGTGTGTCCAGGCTCAGGCTCTTGAAGATGGGTGGGAATAATTCTCATCTGATAGCAATTTAGGCACCATTATAAATGAATTGTTTCTGTCAAGGTCCTTGAAAATAGATGGCTGCATCACAAAACCCAGCTTTGCATTGTGGATTAAATGGATTGATGATGGTAATCCCAACAGAAAAAGAGGAGAACATGCTGGAGCATGTGCAGAGGAGGGCCACGAGGATGGTCAGAGGGCTGGAGCACCTCTCCTATGAGGACAGAGTGAGGGAGTTGGGGCTGTTCAGTCTGGAGAAGAGGAGGCTC